>JAQPPZ010016994.1:1218048-2436096 GCA_028583015.1 Wollemia nobilis
AAGCAACCCTATCTTAAACCCAATTTTAGAGTAGTGAAGGGAACCAGCCCACTCGGAGATTGGTCCGGGAGCCATTTCTTGCTTCCGACCTTTCAATGTTGGCCGGGTCTAGGGCGCAATTGTAAAAATCCTTTCTGTGTGAGATTCGTGACCAACAGTTTTTGGCACGCCCGGTGGGACAGATCGTTTCTGTCTCCAAGAATTCATAATCGGTGGGATACGCATAATTTTCCAAAGTGATAACCCCACCGGTGCCAATAGTTTTGGCACGTTTTTAACACCCGGAGGTCTCAAGATTTGATGAGCTGTCTTGGCCTCACAGCGGAGATTTGTAAGTTCATCTGGCGACTTTGCTGAGTTGAAGATCTGTTCGTGGACGCCTATTGTTTTTTAAAAAAAAAAAAAAAAAAAAAAATTTCAAAGAATGTTCATCTGGCGACTCTGACTTAATGGCGATGGTCGTGATTCCGCAGACCACTGCCACAAAGGTGAGGGTTTTTTCTAGATGGGATGATCCTGGTCCTCTGAATCTGCAAGTTCGGCATGAAATTCCCGAAGGTGCCCTGAAGAACCTGGCAAAATATGATGGTACCGAAGGCATGGCTCTGACACATGTTGAAGATATTGCTATTCTGTCCATGATCCATGTCATAGAACACGAGGATGTTATGATCCGACTTCTGGTTCAGTCTTTGGAAGGAAGAGCATTGCAATGGTACAGATCGCTCAAACGTCAAAGCATCAGCTCATGGGATGATCTCGCGGGAGCACTGATCAAAAGATTTGATGAAGATCCTTTCTATAGTTCTTTGGATCTCTACCAATTTTTCATGTACATCAAGAGAGCACCTCAAGAGAGCATCACGGACTTCAATGTCCGATTCTTGAGAAGTTGGCAGAGAATTCCAGAGAAGATCCGTCCATCACCCACCCAGGCCCACCTCTTTTATGTTCGCGCTTTTAATTCTGACATAGGTCTCTTTTTGCTGCAGTCAGGTGAACAACGGTTCCCACAAATATTTGAGGAAGCAGTGCGAGCAGAACAGCTGTTGCACTTATCAGGAAAGTTACCGTGGGGGGAAACTCCATTACCTTCTCCGATGGTTGCTGCTCCTGTTTACCACTGCACATTCATGCCGGCTCCCTTATACTCGTACGAAACCCGAGATGTCGTTGTGTGGAGCTCAAGGGACGAGATCTCATCCAAAGCCAAGGATTGGCAATGAACAATATGGTTGCTTGCAGTTTTCATAAGGAGATGGATCCAGAGGATATAAGCAAAGAAGAAGAACCTGAGCACCAAGAAGGCATAGTTGTGCAAGACACGCAAGCATGTAGTCAGAACCTGTTAAATATGTCAGATCAACGGGTAGAGTCTGAAGAGATCCTGAAGAAGGAACTGTTGCTGGACAATTCCTGTGATCGGATCCAGGAGTTGGAGGAACCTGTTTTCAGTCCACAGTCAGAGAACTTTTCAAGATGGTGGGGTTTCTTTTCCGCATTATTTGTCAGTTGTGTAGGTCTTGGCATGTATGATAACTTGCCAGTATCAGCACCATGGAGAACTTCAGGAAGGAGCCAGCCCAATTTCAAGGACCGACTTAAGTATGATCAGATCTGGTCGGGACATTGCAGATTTACCGGATAACATTCTGAGATTGGGTGTCTGGTGACGACATGCCAATCATGTCGTGACTTATTGTATATAGTATTTTGAAAAAACACAAAAAAAATAGAAAAAGAAGAAAAAAAAAAAAAAGAGTGGTATTGTTTTTATTTGTTCATCTCGGTTCTTGTTGCCTGCGAGCCGTAGATGCTTGTTTTTTTTCCTTTGTTTTTCTCCTCCCAACGATTTGGTGGCTTTCTAGCACTTTCTTCTTTTCCCTTCCCCATTTCCTCTCTTTCCTTTCTTCATCTTCTTCCTTCTGTTTCTTCTGCATTAAAACAAAATGAGCCACAGCTGTTGTTTCTTTTCCCTTTTCTGTTTTTCCCCGTTCCTTCTTATCGCTTTCTTCTAAGTTCTGTCATTTTACGCATTTATTTACAGTTCAGTTCATTCTCATTCCACAGCATTCATATTTCCATTTCCATTCCATCCGTTCATTCACTTTCATTCCATCCATTGTAGATGGTAGTACAACAACATTCTGCTATTGTGTCTACCACATTGCTTTGTCAATCTATCATTTCATTATTGTCATCACTCCATTGCATTCACCGCTTGCGCAATCGCAAGAGCTCACTCCACCATCACCTTCCATTTCTTCAGTTTATAACCGCTTCTATGCAGGTTCTTCCAGTTCTAGTTTTCCGTAACAGAAGAAGTTCGGCAGCAGTCCCCTGACATGTTTTGCAGCAGCTAGTTTACAGTTCCAATATGACTCGGTGCCCAATGGACTAAGGCCCGGATTCTTGCATACGCCGAGCTGTATACCCCGCGAGCCGCCAAGAATGTTGGCATTTTTGCCACATTGATTCTCATTGATGAATGCATTGATGTATTGTTGGTGATCTGACCTTTGATTGATGCAGCTTGGGCGAAAAAAGGAGAAAAATTGAGCAAAAAATGGCTAAGTCTGAAAATTGCAGCGACGCGCTGACATGTTGCAGAATCGCGGTCAACGCAGTCAACGCAGGCAGGTTGGCGGAACTGTCGCGATATCGCGACGTGTTCCGAAATCGCGGGTCGGCGGGCAGAAAAAGCACTAAGTCTGAAAATTGCAGCGATTCGCTGACATGTCAGCGAATCGCGACCCGGGCAGCGTCGAAGGCAAAAGGTTGGAAAAACTTGCTGCTAGAAACTGAAGTGCATTTGCAGGAATAAAGGATTGGCTTCTATGTTTCAAGCGTTTGCATGAGTGATTTCCTTTCTGTTTATGTTGCATTTCTAATAGCATTTGTATGTCTTCATGGTTGTTGCATTTAAATTCTGCATATTGGATTTATGCACTTTCGTGAGAGTATGATTCCTGGAATGTGATTTTGGAGGGTTTCTCTGCGTACATCGTGCGAAAGTTAGGTTGATAACTTTTATTGCTTGCTGTTACTGCACTTTAAATTTCCTGCTGTTATTTTTCGATCCCATCACTTTGGCCTGTGGCCATATTTCCCATTTCTTTCTGCAACCTTTTAAATCTCTTTCCAGCAACCCTATCTTAAACCCATTTTTAGAGTAGTGAAGGGAACCAGCCCACTCTGGAGATTGGTCTGGGAGCCATTTCTTGCTTCCAGCCTTTCAATGTTGGCCGGGTCTAGGGCGCAATTGTAAAAATCCTTTCCTGTGGCAGATTCGTGACCAACAAGAACCAAAAATGATGAAATGCATACAAAATATAGAAAAAATAAGATGTAATACAATAAAATATTTACCTTATCAAAGAATATTTTTTGTTTTGATTTGTGCTCTTGTGTCTGCGATCTGAAGTTGTACAAACATCTGAAAGCATTCGGGGGTATGTCGACAACAAACTAAAAGTTTGGTAAATGCCCTAGAGCATCCAACAATGGCGGTGAATGCCCTATAGTGTTCTTGGAATGCTCAGTAGCGTTCAATGGGATGAAGGGAGGCATTCGAAGGTTTTTGTGGAGGATACTGTAGAACCAGATCTGGTTTGCAAGGGTTTTGGAAAATTGAAAATGGAGGATTCGGTAGCAGTGGTGAGGGGAACGATAGAAAAATGCTAGGGTCTTGGGGAGGTATGGAAATGAGGGCTTGACAATAATGCTTAATCAATGGAATGACCACTTAACTAATTGCTTAACCACTTAACCCTCATTCATAAAAATGAATGATCTTTTATAACCTACCTTCCATATGCTAGGGTTTCAATGACACCAATGTGCGATCAAGATTAAAACATAATGGATGGCTAATATTATAATATTTGAAATGTGACATGGATAAATTTAGATGTATTGTTGATATTAAAATGTTAAAGAGCGACTGTGATTTATTCATACATATATTTATATTAAATATATAAATATAAATATATAAAATATAAGGTAATATATATATATATATATATAATGGATAGGTGTGATTGGATGATGTATATGGACAATAAGTGGCTAAATTTTGGTGTCTAAGATGTCTCTTTTTGTATCACACTGCGTGGAACACAATGCGATGCAAAAATAAGAGACACCTAGTTTGGTGCAGCAACTTTTCTTTCCTTTGAATGCAAGAAGATCCTAAAGACATAAAGAATATGGGTGTAGCTTACCCCCTCAATTCGTGAGTGAGTAAAGAATGAATCTCACAATCCAATTGATAGAATTATGGGTAATGATGTGAGTGCAAATGTGGATGAATGATGTATTTTGTTTTTGCCCCAACAGATGCAAGGGGGTTTTTGGAAGTATGGATGTAAATGTGATGTATTATATTTTTACCCCAATAGATGCAAAGGGGGTTAATATGGATGAAAATGTGATGCAAATGTCATGTAAGTGACATAGATGATGATGCAGTGATTGATTTTGTTCTAAACCCCAATAGAAAAATATTTTTTGCCAATTGTGTATGATGTAAATGTGGTGTGTTCTATTTTTTCCCCAATAAATACAAGGGGATTTTGGACATGTAGATCATGTTAATGATGTATCCCAATGTAGGAAATCAATATAAAATTTGGTTACCCCAAGTCTAGGGTGATCAATGCTTTTGAAAAATAAACCTACTGGCGTAATTGAAATGCAAAGTGATGAAAATGCAATATGACATAGGAGAATATGACCAATATAGTGATTTGTGTGAATTTCCTTCCACCAGGAACTAATTATCTTACTGGACTACATCCCCGATGACTGTTAATGTAAAAGAAATGATGTAGTAGAAGTTTTTTGTGTGTCAAGCCCCATGGACAAGGCCATCAATGAAAACTTTTGAGCAAATTAATTTAGGCAGTCTCACTCAAAAAATGAGGGACCAAATAGATTTTGATTTCAAATAATATGATATTGGAGGATGGTATGGACAAGCATCCTTATGGTGATCTACTCATATTACCTAATTGCATGGATAATTGATCGTTGCAATCACCAAGTGACTAGAGTAAACCATTAGATATGAGGTTTTCTTGAGAATGTGAGTGGAATTGGCAAATGTTGAGTGATAATGTATGCAATTATGGATGATATGAATGATGTAAATGAGTGTAGGTGCACAAGTGCCCTTATGGTTATCTACACATCTTATCGAATTGCATGGATAATTGATCATTGCAATCACCAAGTGATTAGAGTAAACCACTAGATATAAGGTTCACTTGATAATGCAGGTGATTGTGATAATGTTAAGTAATTGTGGATGATATGAATAGTGTAAATGAATGAATATGGATAATGCAATGATTGGTGGGTGAATTTGATGATTTTGTGAAATGATTTGAAGCGATTTGGGGAATTTTGTGACTTTTGGTCACAATCAAGAAGTAGGCACCCAAACCAATCCAAATTATCACAAAATGTCATGGGAGGATGTAGGTGTAGAATGGTGACTGTGGTATTTTTGTGAAATATAGGACCATTTTGAGGCTTTTGTAAGCAAATTTGGTATTTTTGTGATTTTTGGTTGCAAATGAAAATGAAGTGTCCAAATCAATCCGAACCTTCACAAGAAATGATTTGATGATGAAATGAATGCATGGATGAATTTTGGAGTGATTTTTTGGAGGTAAGCTACATTTTTGGGCTCTATTTGTCTTTATGTAACATTATGGATCTAGACATTAGCCAACGTCCACAAACTGCACAGACATCGATAAGTATCTGCCACCTTGCAAATGTAGGATAGTGTTTGAGTGTACCAGGAATATGCTCATGGGCATTTGAGTGCACCAAAAAGAACTATAAAATTATTACAGAAGTGAAATTGGACTCATTATTGCATTCAAGATTTTTAGAAACAACGTTTGATGAGTGAGTGAGTGGGTGAAGGAGTGAATTGAGGTAAGTGAGGTAAGTGAGTGAAGTTATGGAAATAGAGGGTGTGGATGCAGTAGCAGGTGTGGAGGTGTAGGTGGATGAAGTAAGTGACCTTGGCACTCTTGTTTGGATTTTTTTCCAGAAAAAATATTTTTCTTTGTACATGTGTAAATGTTTTTTATTATGCAATGAATGCGATAGTAATGTGTGTTGTGTTGCTGCAGTTGAGGATCTTAGAGGCTCGTCATCGATTATCACCATTTATACTTGAGGTGAGGAAGGCCTTGCAGGAGGATGCTTGGAAGAAGTTAGAGTGGATGGGATTGGAAGGGGTGGCACAGATAAATGTGGCAAGGGTAGATAAGGGGTATCTCTCATATTTGGCTGAGAGATGGGATCTGGATAGGGGAACCTTCCAATTCCTAACAGGGGAGATGAATATGACATTGGAAGATGTATATCACATCTTTCGAGTGCTAGTGGAGGGGTTGCATGTCCAAGTTGGACATGATAAGAAATATGAGCTTAGATGGATTTTTAGATATGGATGGAGGGATGCTAATATCTTAGGTAGAGGGATAAGGTATCTTGTTATGTATACGAATAAGAATTTGGAGATATTTTCTACCTTAACCATGTTTCTGTTGGTCAATATATTGGTGCCTAACAACACCAAGTGTATTTTTTATGGAACATGATTAGGCCGGTATATGACATGATTGATGAGCCCCAGGTATATGCATGGGCATTAAATCTACTAGCACAACTATATATGAAGTTATATGAGGTGAGGAGGTGGGGGTGGAAAGGGTTGGGTTGTAGTATGTTGCTATAGTATTGGGGATGAAAGCACTTTTGTGTGGCTCATCCTATGGGGTTGCCTTATGAGGAGTGGGATAGGAATTATCCTTATGCACTAAGGTGGCAGGTGGCTGAGGAGGTACAACTGAGTTATCTTGGTCATAGTGGCTAGGAGTACAGGGATTTATGGGTAGGTGTGATACTAGATTAAGTATTTTTAAGGCCATGGTGGGATTCTAGGTGGCCTGATGATGGAGAGCAGCTATAGAGGGCTCGACAGGCTAGATGGGTGGTCGGATGACATGGAAGTAAGGTGGAGTTGATCTATTTCTCATGGGTGCTAAGATAATTTAGGTTGAGGTAGGAAGTTTTGGAGGCTCCAATACTCTACAGGCGTTGATCAGATGAGTTGATCCTACCCTATGTGGAGTTGTGGGTAGAGTATAGGGACTATGAGGAGATATATCTTATAGATGTGGATGATGTCAAGACCTTAGTAGAGTACGATGCTCGGTTTACCTTACAACCTCTATGGGTGTCGACCTAGATGGTTAATGAGGATGGTGGGGATGAGGAGGAGGCAACAACATAGGAGGTTCCTCTATATCAGATATGTCATCGGTCAATAATGCAAGCGAGAGGTGTGGTAGAGTATCCTCTAGATTTTGGAGGTGATGATGGTGGTAGGGATGATATGGAGGAGGTTCTAGAGAGACATCTAGGTTAGAGTGTGGAGGATTGGATGAGGCTCTAGGTAGAGCAAGACCAAATTTGTTAGATGGTAGCTTAGCGAGATGCAGAGATAATAGCTCAGGATGTAGTGATAGCAACTCGAGATGCTGAGAATGCTCGACTACAAGCAGAGCTAGAGGCACATAGGGTAGTAGGCATATATGAGGATGTGATAGCGAGGATCCAAGTAGATCTAAGGTAGAGGGACTCTCATCAGCATCATGATGTACTGCACCTTTAATCTCGAGAGGCATATATCCATGATTTAGAGGATCTATGTATGCAATACCACATTGGGTTGCCAGATCGACCCTCTTCTTCCATAGAAGATTCTTGTAGGCATAGTGGCTCTAGGTCTAGGGCTCCTTCAAGGTCACAGGGGTCTGCCTATGGGTGCTAGTTAGTGCATAGATGCACTTTTTGTATATGAGCCTTGGTGCTCCATTGTATATAGCTTTCAAGCATTCATTGTATATTTTATTTTGATATATATATATATATATATATATATATATATATATATATACATGGCTTTTACTTTTGTGTTATGAATTTGTGTGGATGTGTGTGTGAATGCATATGTATATGTGATGGATGGTAATGTAATTATGATGTGTATGTGTAATGAAAATAATGCAAATGAACTAATGCACTAATGATAATTCATAGTTTAGAATTTTTCTTGACCATTGTTGATCTTTGTTGTTTAATCAGGGGCACCAAAATAGTGATATATGAAATAGAAGACTCATGTAATGATATGGATGTTGTTGGCTTATGAATAATTTATTATTTTGCAGAGACTCAGACATACTAGTGATTTCAACCAAAATCCCTAAGTTTTGTCTAATTTTTCTAAGACCAAATGTGTGTGCAGTGGAATGTTTATTTACCAAATCATGAGCATGGTAAGGATTTAAGGCAATCAAGAACCAATGTGTGTGCAAGAGATTTCATTAAACCATCTTGAGTAAATTGATATGAAACCTATCATGGAGAAGACCAAGAAGCTATCTTGTCCTTATTTGTGGTCAGAGGTCTCTTCAAAAGAGACGTGTCACCACACATGAGTGTACTCCACTTCTAGTAAAGCATCTATAGTTGTAATGGATATTATCTCCATAGTTCAAGAATATGATATCTAAGCTTTAAGGATTCAAACTACCTAACCATATGGATGGAAACGTAGTTTTATCCTTACAACTTGTGGATTTGTGGTGTGTGATGTGTAAAATATTTAGAGTTTTGGGGAATCAGATTCTCAACTAAAGTTTCATGATAATTTTACCCTATCCTTACTACTCATTCTTTTGTTTTAGTAGTGTGAGCAGTGGTGAATACCACTATTTTTGATATTGGACTATGTGCATAACGGGACAAGCAAATATAACCTCTTTTTGCTTCGAGATGCAACCCAATCATGGTATTATCCCTCTTTGACACAAGATGTTTTTAGTGTGTGTAAAATGTGTTTGGTTCAAGAGTGTTAGATTCAATCCTAGAACTCAAGATTTTCTTTATTGAAAATGTGACTTGGTTCTAGAGAAAACTTGACATGTATTAGAATTTTCTTGAAACACTAGGAGTGGTTGAGTGATCAAAAACACCTAAGAGTAATGAAGGGAAAGTGTAGATGGTAGATTGACTTGTGAAATTATGTAATGAAATGGATGTGAACTTGGTAATTCCCCTGATTAAGGCAACAAGATATATTGGATCAATTATTTTCTAAACTGAACAAATGATCCTTAGTATGGTGGATGAAATGCATGGGAGTGACAATAAATGTGTTTGTGCAATGTGAATGTATGTAATGTGATGTGTGGTGTGTAATATGAATGAATGCAATATTTTTATGTATTAGCCATATATATATAAATCACATTAAGCATAGAACACTCTCATGTGGATGATGTTAAGTTGCTTGGGCTCTTCTTCTCCCTCTATACTAGCAAGTCTATATGTTCCTTGACCTACTTTTTGGATGATAATGTATGGACCTAACCAATTAGCCACAAATTTATCATGAATATACATAAATGCATTGGTATTTTGTTGATTCTCTTTAAGGACAAGATCTCCTACTTGGAATTCACGTAGATGGACTTTGGCGTTGTAAGCACACTTGAGGTGATCTTGATATACTCATAAATATTCTAAGGCATTAATCCACCTTTCATCAAGGAGTGTAAGTTGGTCAATACATGCTTGTCTAGAAGTGTCATCATCTATGAATTCTTGTAATGAAATTCACAAGGATGGGATCTTGAGCTCAAGAGGTATGATAGCTTCAACACCATAGACCAATGAGAATGGTATTGACCCAATAGGCAGATGCTTGTTCAATAAACCCATAATACCAAGGGGATCTGAGTGTGCCAATATCGATGATTTTATTTAACTAGTTTCTTGAGAATAGCGACCAAAGTATTATTAGTTTCCTCAGATTATCCATTTGCTTATGGGTAGTAAGGAGTCGAGAAATTGTGTTAGATATTGTATTTCTCACAAAGTGCTTGAACATCCTTGTTCTTGAAATAATTTCCATTGTAAAAAATGATTTTTGAGGGAATACCAAAGTGATAGATGATATGCTGAAGTATAAATTGCATAATTCGAGGTTTTGTCATACTGGTTAAAGGAATTACCTTGACCCACTTTGTAAAATATTCAGTGGTTGTGATGATGAAAGTGTATTATCATAAGGAAGAAGGCAAGATTTTACCAATCAATTCCAAACCCCATTATGAAAATGGCCAAAGACTTTGAATAGGTTGCAAATCTTGTGATGGTACATGAGTTAAATTAGCGTGTTGTTGATATTGTTGACATTTATTGACATAGGTGCAACAATTGCGTTCCATGGTGGGCCAATAATAATCCATGCATAAAATATGCTTTGCGATGGACATTCCACAAAATTTACCACCACAAGTACCATCATGAGCTTCTAAAATTTTTCTTTGGGCTTCTGTAGGCTTGAGACAACAAAGGAGGATTCCATTATAACCACATCTATACAACACATCCCCCAAGAGAGTGAAACGAGTTGCATTTTGCTTGAAAGTACATTTAGCAGTCCATGACATGTTATATGGGAGTGTTCCAAACTTGAGGAAGACTATTATTTGTCTAGACCAAGGCTTACGTGACTCTATGTGGATAAATCAAATGTCCTTCTCATATTTAGACTCAACTTGGAAAATTGTAGATTTAGAGATCATTATGACAATTAATGGTTGTACCTCTCCTTCGGAGTTCTTTGGAATCAATGATCCTAGAGAGGCCATTGTATCTGCAAATGTATTAGTCGATATAGGTAAGCTATCAATCTCATACTAGTAAAATTTTACTAGAAATTTCATTGCTACTTCATGATAAAGTTTTAATATTGGTTCTTTGTATTAGTATTCTCCATTTAATTGGTGAACGACAATTTGGGAATCACCAAATATCCTGATATGCTTTACACTCATAGCTATGGTTGCTTGAATTCCTAATATTAAGGCTTTATACTCTGCATTATTATTTGTGCATGGGAAATCAAGTTTGAATGAGAAGGGAATATGTATCCCTTGTGGTGTATGAAATACAACTCTAGTACCTTGTCCTTTTTTGCACTTAGAATCATCAAAGAATAGTGTAATATCAATATTTTCCCCTCATAATGACATCTTCTTCTTGTTCAGTGACAATAAATACCGAATCATTTCGGATCTCAATAATCAATGGTTGATCACTAGGAAGTGGAGATTTCGCAAGCTGGTCGGCTATAACCTGACCTTTGATGGATTTTTGGCTAATGAACTGAAGATCAAATTCAGTTAGAAGAATTATCCATTTTGTGGTGTGGGTTTTATTGTAATTGTGAGAGATCATGTAACATAGAGGATTTTTGTGATCTATGACATATATAGTGTGACTTAGAATGTAATGTTTGAGTTTCTTAGTGGTAAAAACCATTGCTAAGCATAGTTTTTCTACATAAGTATATATGATTTCATATCTTACCAATGTTCGACTAATGTAATAGACAACTTGCTCTCGATTGTTTTCATTTTTTGTGCAAGCATTGTCCCTAAAGAAAAGTCCATTGCTAAGATATAAAGATGAGAGGGGACCCTCGAACAAGGATTTAAGACTGGTGGAGAATCCAAGTATTGCTTAATATCATAAAAAGTTTTTTGACATCCATTTGTCCATGAAAATGTCACCCCCTTTTGTAATAGGTGGTTGAATGGCCTATATTTTTCTAAAAGTTGTGTAATGAAATGATGGATTGATCGGATCTTTTCTTTTAGGATATGCAACTCTTTCAAGTTTGTTGAAGGAGGCATATCCATGATGATCTTGGCTTTGTTTGGGTCCACTTCAATACCTCTTTTGAAGATAATGAATCCTAGTAGTTTGCCTGAGGTGATACCAAAGACACACTTATTGGGGTTCAACCTTACATTATGCTCTAGAAGTCGATCAAAAACTTTCTCTAAAACACCAATGTGCTCTTGTCAAGTTTTGGATTTTACCAAGATCCACATAATTTTCAATGATCTTATGCATGTAGTCATGGAAGATGTATGTCATGGCATGTTGATAAGTGGCACCTTCATTTTTTAGGCCAAAGGGCATCACCTTGTAACAAAAAGTTCTCCAAGGTGTTGTGAATGTTGTTTTGTGTTGGTCATTAGGATTGATTTGAATCTGGTTGTATCGTAAAAAACCATCCATTAAAGAAAGCATTTCATGGCCAACGCAAGCATCGACAAGAGTATCAATGTTTGGTAGAGGAAATTCATCCTTAGGACATGCTTTGTTAAGGTCTTAAAAATCAATGCAAATGTGTATCGCCCCATTAGGCTTGCAAATGGGTACCATGTTTGAAAGCCACTTAGGATAGTCAATGGGTACAATGAAACCCACATCTAATAGATTTTGAAGCTCTTCTTTGACTATGAGGGCAATGGTAGTATGCATCTTTCTCAATTTTTATTTGATCGGCTTAGCATCGGGATGTAAGGTTAAGTTTTGGACAACTAAGTTAGGGTCACGACCAGATATGTCTTTGTAAGACCATGCAAATATATCCTTCTTCCTCTTGAGAAGAGCTATCAATTGCTCTTGTTCATCAATAGATAAACTTTTCCAAGTTTAACTATTTAAGGATTGTCCGCATCTAAACTAAGGTTCACATCAATGGTATCTTCAATGGACATGTGAGAACCTTCCTCAAGTTGATGGGGTGTTGGGATCAGATGAATATCATCAATGATATTATCAAACTCTTTTGACTCATTCTCTTCCATGTTTGCCTGTAAAACCTTAGGATTTGATGGTGAAGGAAAAGGTGAAGGTGGAGGTGAAGGCGGGGGTGATGGAGGAATGTAAGCAGTAAAAGCTCTTAATAATTCCTCGAAAAGGAAAAATTTCATAAAGGATGGTGGTGATGAAATACATTCCATATCAAAAAGACCAATTTCAATTGGAATTGGCTTTGCTAGACCGTATGGATTACGGAGTAGGATGAATAAGTTAACATAATTCATGTTTACGTAGTGGGAATCATAGGTGGCAATGTGAATGCTGGGTTGAACATGTCAGCTGGAATAAATGAAGAAACCTTAAGATCCAACAACAACAATTAACACGTGTGAACACAAATGACAAAAGGCTATGCACATGCAATGCAATTTTTTTTATGTTTTTGAATTTTTTTTTAATTACGTACATATGTTACAAAATGTTGTTTCACTAGAGTGGATGATGTGGTGGTGATGGCTCACCAGTTAGCTCAGCTCGCTCCTATGGAAGGAGTAAGTGAAAAATGGGTTGGTGGATGGGGAACAATCTAAGATAAAACTCATCTTGTTCAGTGAATGGAGTGATGGGGGCTGATTCTTTTTCAGATTCATCTAAAGCTATCGATATAATGTCATATTATTCATATATTTCCTTCTCAAAGTCATCGTTGTGATGGCTTTCGTCTTCTGAATTTAAATAGAAATTTTAAAAAGCTTGTTAAAAAGAGGAAGTGGAAGAATGAGAGTGATATTCCAAACCTAAATGGTCATGCGCTTCTTGATATAAAGTGTTTATGATCTCATGCATACCTTGTTCATGTCATACTAAACCACTTGCCATTTGACTCTATGAAAGTAGTGTGAAGGAAAACCTGTCATGCATTATATTTTGGCAAGGACTGGTTTTTTGGGTTCATCTAGGGGGGTTGGATTGGACGATGAATCCCCCCATACACAAAATTAATGATGTTAGGTGTTGAACTCATATTTTACACCTCTCCTATGGATAAGGGTGGATCGCATGGGCTACAATAATCGCTAATGATTTGTATGATTAGCTGTGTAACTATGATGTCTTGGATAACATATTCACCAATTTCAATATTGGTGAGGTGGACCGCAACTTGTGAGGATGTGGATGAAGTGGATGGAGTAGATATGGATGTGAAATGCTCATGGTTGGCTTGTGGCTTAGGTAGTGGGAGATATGTATGGTGAAATGGCATCTCACAGTATGTTAGATCAACTTGTGAGACATCTATTGGTGTGGATGGATACGAATTTGGTTGAAATATTTGATGAATGGTTGATGAGGCTTATGTGGATGAAATGGTAGTGGATTTAGGTTGGATGGGTGATGAAGAATGAGTAGTGATATTGGGTGATGTTGATGTTGATGATGTGGAAAGTGTGGATTGTGTTTGACCACATCTACATGTGGTTATTTGTGATGAAGGTGGGGGTGTAGATGTGGGGTAGTAATTTGAAACTCCTAAATAATAGAAGCCTCGGATGGAGAAGTGGTGTATGGTATGGTTGATGGAGTTAGGAATATATGGGTGGATGGAAGTGTGGATTCATAAGGATTTAAAATGAAATTGCAATACTTAAATGGTTCTATATCTACTGGTATACAATGGACATGTCCCTCATGTATATATTTTATACATTGATGCAATATTGAGGGAACACATGTCATCTCCCTAATCCAAGGGTATCCAAGGAGTACATTGTAAACCATGGACCCCTCCAAGATGTGATATGCAATGTTTTTACTCCCACTTATATAGATAGAACAACAATACCAACTGATGCAGGAGCATCCAATGGTGTAAGGACAATCTTGCATCACCAAAAATTTATAGTTTCTCTTTTGGGTGTAGGTTTCTTTAGTTGTTTTGGAGTCCATGATGACACTTGAGAGGTGTAAGTCAGTAAGAAGTCCAAAAAAGGTAAAAAAAAACCACCTACTATTTTTAGTAAGTCAACTTAAACGGTCACATATCGACTTATAAATTTACCCCAAGGAGCAAAAAAAATATTCGATGGCGAAAGAATCACCCCAATATCCTGAACGATTTGAGAGATATTAAAGTTTTTGTCACGAGAAATCTCACCAATAAATTTTTAAAATGTAATTTGAAGACCTTAGAGGCCCTGAAAAAGGATGAAAAATGGAAAAAATGATTTGTAGATCTCTTCACGAGATTTTCAATGATATATTATAATAGCCAATTGGACAACCAAGTCAAAATTTATGGCTCCAAGAATTGCCACCAAAATATTTTCCTCGGTGGGAAAATGAACGACGCGAACAGAGGAGTTACACTTTCCATAATCTTCTATAGAAGTTATTAAAAGGGGAACAAAGGTTTATTGAAGGAGGACAGATTAGGGATCGTGGCTCCAAATTGTAGTTTTCTAGTAGATTTAATTTTGTAATAGAATCGACCTTGTGGTCGTAACTGTGTATTTTTCTAATTTTGTATTTCCATTTCAATGAAATAATATCATATGTGGGGTTTCTTCTAAATTTTTCCTATGATTTTGAGTATTGTGTGAGTGTTGTGTGGAGTAGCCCTTCACCAAGTGGTATTCGAGTGGTAGTTCCTGAGTGTGTAAACATATCATCAAATGTGAGGTAGTTGCACTAGGACTTAGGGTTATGGATTGTGAGAAATGTGATCAGAATAACTCCATGAAGAATCGGTGGTGGTGGAATAAATATTATGGTACTAGAAGAGGATTTTAGATCCCTATAGAGATAATTTTAAGCACTACAAGAGGATCTGCATACAATGTTTGAGCCAAGAAGAGAAGATGAAAGTGAAGATGAAGCTGAAGAAGAAGACTAGTTCAAAGAAAAACAGGATGCAATAGAGCCCAAGCAATTCAGGTTATTTAAGGCCATATCCAAGATTGGAAAAAGGCTAAAGTTTGATGTTTCTATGTTTTTTAGGAATCTTAATCCAGAAGAGTTGATTGATTGGATCAATGATATGGAGGAGTACTTTGAGTATGAGGAAGTGGAAGATCCTAAGAGGGTAAAATTTTCAAAGATCAAGTTGAAGGGTCACGCTAATATCTAGTGGAAATAAGTACAACCAGATAGAAATAGAAGAGAAAAGGAAATAATAATAATATGGGATTGGATGATGGAAAAGTTGAAGAGATTGTTCATTCTAGTTGATTACAAGTTAAATTTGATAAAGAAAATGCAAGGTTTGAGGTAGGAAGGTAAGTCTCTCAATGAGTATACAGAGGATTTCCTTTAAGATCATGATCAGAACAGGCCATTCAAAGGCTAACAAGGAGAAGGTAGCCCGTTATATAAATGGATTGAATCCAAGTATTCAAGAGGAGCTAACTTTGGTTAGAATGACTACCATAGAAGATGCTTATCAATTTGCCCTGAAGGTAGAAGAGAAGTTGAATAGAAGATTTGAAAGCAACCAGAGAGAAAGAGGTTATGGTGGAAGGACTACTGGAAGACCAAATGGAGGATGACATGAAGACCAAAAGAAGAATTGAGAAGTTAGCAGCAGTCATAACCATAAATGGGATAATGCCTACTTCCCTCATGAGCAAAATAATGGTGACCAGAGAGGAAGAGGAAGGTCTGGACAAGGACCTGGAAGAGGAGGATTTTGTGGAACCTATTTCCAATGTGGAGAAGAAGGACATCGAGCATACCAATGTCCACAACATCAAGGAAGGACAAATAAGAGACCTAAAGGTAATGCATGAGTTGCTTATGTAGATGAAGGTGCTAAGTCTGAGCATTTTGAAGAGGTAGAAAGAGAAGTTATTGTCACCAGGAGAGCCTTGCTAAATGAGGAGGAATATCTAGTCTAGAGGAATATTTTATTTTTCACAAGGTGCAAATATGAAGGTAAAGTTTGTAATGTTATCATTGATAATGGTAGTACTGATAACCTAGTTTTAGAGGAGGTGGTTAACAATTTACAACTGGATAGAAGGAGATATCCACATCCTTATTGTATTGCATGGCTACAGAAAGACTAGATCTTTGTTCAATGAGCAATGTTTAGTGAAGTTAAAAAATTGGGAATTACCATGATGGGTTACTATGTGACATCATGCTTATGGATGCTTGTCACATACTATTGGGACGATCATGGAAATTTGATCGATGTGCAGTACATGATGGACATTCCAACACTTATTCTCTCACAAAGGATGGAGTTCGCCACAAGTTGAAGCCCCTGAAGGAGGTGGAAGTAAAGGTATGTAGTAGTGCAATAATTTATTTAGTTTATGGTAGAAACTTTATGTATGGTATGAATTACGAGAATATATGCTACGCATTGATTCCTAGAGTTAATGAAGAAAAATGTGAAGATATACCAGTAGAAGTCCTAGATCTGCTGGGAGAATTCCAAGATATTATATCAAATAATGTACCTAAAGGTTTACCACCAGTGAGGAAGATTAGTCACAAGATGGATTTGATACCAGGAGCCAGTTTACCAAATAAGGCAACCCATAGAATGACTCCTACAAAGAATGAGGATCCGAACAGACAAGTTCAAGAGCTATTGAAAAATGATTGATTTGGGAGAGTGTGATTTCATGTGCAGTACCTATAGTACTAGCACCAAAGAAATATGGATAATGGAGAATGTGTACAGACTCTTGAGCCATTAACAAGATTAATCAAATACAGATTTTCATTGCCAAGGATGGACGACCTTATGGATTGTTTGAGTGGAGCCAAGTACTTCACGAATATTGACCTAAAATATGGGTACCATCAAATCCGTATCAGAGAAGGAGATGAGTGGAATACAACATTTAAGACTAAAGAGGGTTTGTATGAGTGATTAGTCATTCCATTTGGGCTAACCAATGCATCGAGCACATTTATGCGGCTTATGAATGAGATATTGAAATAATTTTTGGGAAATTGTGTTATTGTTTATCTAGTTGAAATTTTGATTTTCATTAAGACATTAGAGGAGCACATGATGCATATTTGAATATTTTTTGAGAAGCTAAGGGAGGAGTAGTTGTTGATTAATCTAAAGAAATGCAGTTTTGTTAAGAAAGAGTTAGTGTATTCGGGATTTGTTATCTCAACTGAAGATCTTAAAATGGACCCAAAAAATTGAGGGATATAATTGAATGGCCTACACTAAGGAGTATTATAGAGATAATATCATTCCATGGTTGAGCAATTTTTTACTAGAAAGTTTATTAAGAATTTTAGTTGTATTTGTGTACCCCTAACAGAGACAATGAGATGGGATAGGAAGGAGTTTAAGTGGACTACAGGAGTAACCAGGAGTTTTGATATGTTGAAGAAGAAATTCACAGAGCAACCTATTTTGGCACTTCCATATTTCAATAAGATATTTCAGGTAAATTGTGATTCTAGTGGTAGTGCCAGAGGAACTATTTTGAGTCAAGAAGGTAAGCCTATTGCCTAATTTAGTGAGAAGCTTAATGATGCCGAGAAAAAATATTTTGTCTATGATCAAGATTTTTATGCCATAGTTAAAGCTTTGAATAAATGGAGATACTATTTTTTTCCAAAAGATTTTGTTCTATATATTGATCATCAGGATTTATAGTATATTAATAGTCAAGGAAATTTAAATAAAAGGCACTTATAATGGGTTAAGTTTTTCAGAGTTATACTTTTGTGTTGAAGCACAAGAGTGGAAATTCAAATAGAGTTGCAGATGCCTTGAGTAGAAGGTAAAATGTTTTTATAGAGATGAAGGTGGAGGTTGTTGGGTTTGACAAACTCAAGAGTTTGTACCTTGAAGATCCAAATTTTGTAGAAGCTTGGAGAGCTTTCTTGGAACCTGTTACTTTGGATAGAACAAAATGGTTGGATTTCTTAATCCAATATGGAATGTTGTTTTAGAAGAAATAAATTGTGCATTACAATGAGTTCTATGAGAGATAACCTAATGAAGGAGAAGCATAGTGCAGGGTTGGCTAGACACTTTGGTAGATATAATACCATTGTCCTTGTTAGTGAGAACTATTATTGGCCACAGTTACAACAAGACGTGAAGAAGTTTGTACAAGTTTGTAGAGTATGTCAGATGGCCAAAGGTGTAAGACAAAACATCGAGATATATCAGTCATTACCTATACCAGATAAACCATGGGAAGATATTAACATGGATTTTATTCTTGGCTTACCAAGGACATAGAGAGGACATGACTTAGTATTTGTGGTGGTTGATAGGTTTTCTAAGATAGCACATTTCATCCCATACCAGAAAACTAGTGATGAAATTCACATTGCAGAGTTGTTTTTCAGAGAGGTGGTATGACTACATGGTCTACCAAAGAGTATAGTTTCATATAGAGATACCAAATTTGTTGGTTATTTCTGGAGGACCTTATGGAAGAAGTTGAAGATAGATTTGAATTTTAGTTTTGCACATCATCTGCGAACTGATGGACAAACAAAAGTGGTGAATAGGAGTTTGGGCAACCTGCTGAGATGCTTAGTAGGAGATAATCCCAAGGGATGGTATTTAATTTTGCTATATGTGGAATTTGCTTCCAATAATTCTATCAATAGGATTACTATTAAATCCCCATTCCATATTGTATATAGGTGCGGCCCAAGGAATTCTTTTGAGTTGAGGAAGATGGACAAAGGAGAAAGGCATAGTACTGATGCTAAGGACTTTGCATAGCACCTGAAGAAATTGCATGAAGAGGTAAGGGAGCATATTAATAATATGAATACTCAGTACAAGGAAAATACAGACCAGAAGTAGAGGTTTAAGGAATTCCAGATTGAAGATGAAGTTATGGTTCACATGAGAAAATAAACATATAACAAGTTAAAAATGAAGAAGTTTGGACCATGTAGGATCATAAAGAAAAATGATTCAGGAAAAGCATATGATGTGGAATTACCAAGTGGAATTAACATATCACCTGTTTTAAACATTTTTGACTTGACAAAGTATCATGAAGGAGACAATAAGGATGGACCAGTAGGAGAACGGTGGAATATTCTAGCATCTACTCCAGAGAAAGAAGAGATAGAAGAAATCTTAAATAGTCGTATGGGAAGAAGTACAAGAAATAGGTAGTATGACGAATATTTGGTTAAGTGGAAAGGTAGGCGTGTTGAAGATTCATCATGGTTGTCTAAGGCAGAGGTTGTTTGTCTTGGTTTTCCTCCAACATTAAAGTGAAGGTCAGTTAGAAGTCCAAAAAAGGTAAAAAACAACCACCTACTATTTTTATTAATTTAGCCTAAACAAGCATGTATGGACTTGTAAATTTACCCCAAGGAGTGAAATTGAAAATTATATCTGGTGGCAAAAGAATCACCCCAATATCCTGAATGATTTGAGAGATATTAAATTTTTCATCCTCAGAAATCTTACCAATAAAGTTTAAAAATAGAATTTAAAGACCTTAGAGGCCCAAAAAGAGGATGAAAATGGATACAATTATCTTTGGATCATTTCTCCATTGTAGATATCTTTGCAAGATTTCCAACGATATATTATAATAGCCAATCGGACAACCGAGTCAAAAGTTATGGCTCGAGAAGTGCCACCAAAATATCTTTCGAGGCTGGAAAATGAATGGCAGGAAAATGAATTGCGGGAAAATGAATGGTCGGAAAAGAGGAGTTACGCTTTCTATAATATTCTATGGAAGTTATTGAAAGGGTAATGGAGGCTTACCGAAGGAGGGAAAATTAGGGATCGTAGCTCCAACTTGCAGATTTATTTTTGTAATAAAATTGGCCTTATGGTCGTAAGCGTGTAATCTTTTGATTTTGTATTTCCATTTCAATGAAATAATATCAGATGTGGAGTTCTTCTAATTTTTTCCTATTATTTTGAGTATTGTGTGAGTGTTGGGTGGAGTAGCCCTTTAACACCAACTGTGGAGCAAAGAGCATCATTGAATGCTCTTAGGGTGAATGTGGATTAGGTTATGTGTGATGGTGGAAGGTTGAGGTGTTGAAGGGCAGATGTGGTGATGATGTTGATGGATGGAGTGGTGTCAATTAACACTTTTTTAAATGGCTTCCTATCCACTTGATCCATAATATGTAATGGAGGGTCCACCGCTTTTGATGACAATGATTTAATTTCAAAGTCATAAAATGTAATAGAAGGCTCCATGCACGTTCGAATACTCCCCACAAAATAATTAAAGGAATTAGTGTCTTGTGATTGGAGTTCAAAGGAATTTAGAATTTCCAGTAATGCCTTGCAATATGGAGGAGATTGTTGAATTATCTCATAGATCAATAGTTTGGTTGAATTCATTTTGAGGCTAGTTGTCAGTTGGCTACTTAATGAGATGATGGGCCTTTGTGAACGATTTAAGGGATGGATAGATTTATATGGACAAATAGGAATATGAATTGGCTAGGATGAATTGGGGGTAAATGGATGGGTGATGGTGGAGTAACAGGTTGTGATGACACACTTGTTTGAGATCCTATAGGAGGTTGGATTGCCTGTTGTTGTTCATTCTATCTGTTGGTGCTTCTTTGTACTTGTATAACTACATGAATATCTCTAATAAAAATTTGATATTATTGCACATGGTTGACCTGATTAGGAGGGGTCTTGATTTTTTACTCTATTGTTGTCTGTTGTTGTTCCTCATGATGAGGAAGTGGTATTTGGCATATGCCAAGGTTCTGGTTTTGTTAAGACAAGGTACTATCAACCTTGATGGCCCCTAGCTCTATCATATCTTACACCATGTGTTTAAATGACCAGCAATTTTTAATGTCATACCCTTTATGTCAATGAAAAGGGCAAAAAAAATACTCCCTATAGCCCTTGTTGCGTATAATTTGATCTTTTGGTATGATTTTGAGTAAGGAATTAGTGTTGGTTTCATGCAATCTTTGAAAAAGGGAGGCATATGATTTAGGCAAAGGTTTAAAGATGTGGTCTTGTCAAAATAATTGTCGATGTTGGTGAGTCTCCATAGTTGGCACTATGGTGTGAGGTTGGTGAGGTGGGGGAACCACTTGATAATTGATTTTTTGTGGTTGTTGTTGCATGGATTTTTGTTGTTGTTGATTCATTGCTGGTTGACTTAGGACCACTTGATTTACTTGATTTGGCTTGGATTGGCTAGAATAAATTCCTTTTGATTGGCCCTTGTTCTACCATTCTTTCTTCTTAGGCTTTATATCACCCTCTTGAATTTTCATCTCTTCAATGACACGGGCTTGAGTGAGAGCCTCGTCGAATGTTCTGTATTGTTGTAGTTGTAATAACAAAAATATGGATTTTAAGAAACTCATTGTGAACATTCGAGTTAGTTCTTCCATTGGTAGGAAGAATGGAAATTTAGTGATAACATCCCTTCAACAATTTTTGAAATCATAGACTGACTCTTCTTCAAAATATCTTGAGTTGTATAAATCAATAAATTTGGTCTTCTTTCGAATATTAAGGGAAAATCTCTCCAAAAATTTATCTACTAGTTGTTCAAATGTAAAAATGCTATGGTGAGGCATATGGTTATACCTTGAGAATCTCTGCTCAATGCCTGAGGAAAGGTTCTGAGCATTAAATTATCTTGGTCTTGGATCCAAAAGCATGAGTGTATAAATGTGCTTACATGCTCTCTAGGGTCCTCAATCCCTTTAAACTTATCAAATTTTGGTATTGTGAAATCTATCGGGTATGATGGTGATGGTATCAAAAAATGGATAGGTTGATTGATTAGTTGTCTTAGGGTGGTCTTCTGGTACATCATACCAGGAGTATGTTGAATAAATATATCAATTTTTTGTTGCATTGCTTGGATTTTGGTATTTTCCATGTGTATGAAATCCCTATATTGTTTGATGATTAAGTGGAGGTGGTGTGTGTGAAGGAATGAGTTTTTGTGAAGAAATATGATGTTGATGGCTTGATGAATTGAAGGGAATTTGGTGATGTTGGGTGTTTTTTTGGATTTGATGTTGGAATGATTGATGTTGATGAAGTGGATGTGAAGTTTGTGGGATGTGAGTGTTTTGGATTGTGAGAGTGGTGTTGGTGTGAGTGAATGGAGGTGTGGGTATAGCAACCTGAGAAGATGGAAATACCCAGGATAAGTTAGGTGTGAAGTAAGTGTGTTGGCTTGGGATGGAATGGGATTTTAAATTTGTTGTCTGAGGTTGTTGTTAGGTGCAAGAACAAGCGTCTTGCTGGCCCATAAGAATTTGGTTGATATGTTGCCATGCTTTTTGTATGGTAATTTCTGAATCAAGTGTGGTTAGGGTGGATGTGTATGAGGTGTGAATATTGGCAATGTTGGTAGATGTTGGTTGAGGGTAAGTTGTAAAAGGAATCACAATAGAATTAGGGGTAGTGGATGGCATGGTAGATGGAATGTGTGAAGTTGCATTGACATGTGCTTCATAAAGTGGATTGGTGTAAGTGGTGTTACATGTAGATGGAATGGAGGTGATTTGGCTATGTTGTGGTGGGGACATGTGATATGAAGGGGTGGATGTGGCCTCAAAAATAGGGTTGGTATAAACTTGGCTAATGTTGGTGTATTGTGGGTGAGCAAATTCCTGCTGAAAATAAGGAACTTGGCTATGTGGAATGTTGAGTTGTTCTAAGATAATTCTAGTTGATCTTAAGTAAGAACCAACTTTCTCCATGTCTATGTATGTGATGTGAGTGTCAGTAGGTGTGGAATGCCTAGTCTCTAGGATGGAAGTGTGAATAGCCCTTTCCATCATATTTGCATTTGAAGTAAACACAAAATGTGAAGGTTTAGCAAAAAAACTAGAATAATTTATCTGTCACACTTGTGGGGTTAGCCACATAAGTGGCTGGGAAAGAGGTGATGCACTCCATGGATGAAGTGAGTTTGTTGGTGGATGATTTAATCATTATTCTAGCTTGGCTTAAAGTTGAAACCATAATCTAATGAGCCAACTGGGGTAGTGAATGTGGGGAATGTGTGTGAAAATGTGAAGTGATAATGAAAATACATAGAATCAAACAAACAATTTGAATCCTATGTCTTGCAATAGTGCTTTTGAAATTCTCTTTTTTTTTTTGGTTTTGTGTGTTGTGATGTATGCCTAAGCCTAAATTACTATGTAGGATGGAGTCCTAAAGTGGATGGCAAATGAGGATTTTATGGTGATGAAATCCAGAAAAAATCTCTCATAGGTTGCTATGGTATCTATGGGACAAGACAGTGGATGGATATGAAGCCCACCGTCGCTAGTCTTGATTAGTAGTTGGTGATGAAGTCCAATGTATTTATGTTTAATGTGGAACATGCAAATGTGTGTGATTCATTTTAAGGTTTCCTATTATCTATGGTGTTCACATAGTGCCAAGAAACCCTCTTTTACTTAGCTAAGCTAGTTTCTAAGAACATTAATACTGAGTTTCCTCAAAATAACCTAGGGTACACCACTTAAGATCCACCATGAATCATCAAGTGATTCCAACAGTGGAGGGTTCACCTAGATCTTCCACCTTGAATCATCAAGTGATTCCAACAGTGGAAGTATGCTCGAATATATTTTATTGGTTCCAACTTAAAATAAATAAAAGTGGGAGACTTTAGCCTAGAATGCAACTACTTATGCTCTTTTGATTTATTACAAACAACAATTCAGAGCAACAAATAAACACACCATAGAAACTTAAACCTAGTGTAATGGATGTTTTAATGTAACTAACATGAATGCATGGATGCAAATCTATCCTATGTGTAGACTATATGAAAAATATATAAATGCCTAAAATGTAAAATGTGTTGCTTTTTAAATGAAAAGTAAATATTTCTTTTCAATTTCACTTTTTAAAAAAGCAAGAGGTGGGGTTTGATCCAGACTTACCAGGAAACCTATGTTTTTTTCTTCCCAACTCTCCAAGATGTGTTGCAGAGTCTCCCAAATGTGGTGAATCATATCTTGTATGTGATAGGGCATCCCTCGAATGTGTTAGGGCATCCGCGCGACCAACAATCAAATTTTGTTGCTTCCAAAAACCCTAGTTTTATAATTTTTGTGCGATAAAATCTTTGTAAACCTACAATAGAAAAACAAAAACATATATCAAAAGACAAGGTAAGTTAAAATATAGAGCCCTTTGTGGGCCCCACCATGATCACCATTTTGTAAAGCAAAAATCGACAACACTAGTATAACAATAATGAAATCAACATACAAAATATACTGCACAAAGAAGAAAGAAATATATTGTATTAATATGGGGGAGCCTTGATCTCCAATGTTACAATATAGTGTATGTTGATACAATAGTTACAATACAAGGGTTTTAAAACCCTTGTTCACAAATAATATTAGGTGTCTTCTATGTCGTCTTTCACTCCAAACAAGTTGTAGGTGGGCTTGAGTATCCCTGCAAGGCCATCCTAGCTACAACAAATTTTAATAATGTAGTTCCTACACCTGCAAATAGATCAACAACACCAAGATATCAAGAGCATATGAGAGGGCTCCACTATGTGAGTCCCTCTGTGAAATAGATCTATAAACCCTATTTCTAGAAATGATTAAATGCATACAAAATATAGGAAAAGTAAGATGTAACATAATAAAATATTTACCTTACCGAAGAATGTTCATTGTTTTGATATGTTCTCCTATGTTTGTGATCTAGAGTAGTACAAATGCCCAAAATATTTCGAGGTTATGTTGGTGGTAAACTAAAAGGCTAGGAAATGCCCTAGAGCATCCGACAATGGCATTGAACGCCCTGCAATATTCCTGGAATGCTCAACAAAATTTAGGGGGATGAGGGGAGGCATTCAAGGGTTTCTACAGAGGGTATTGTAGAACCATATCTGGTTTGCATGCGTTTGGGCGATTGAAAATGGATGATTCAATGATGATGGTGATGGGAATGGTAGCAGAATGCTAGGGTTTTATGGAGGGATGGAAATGAGGGCTTGGAAACAATTCTTACTCAATGGAATAACCACTTAAGTGAGTGCTTAATCGCTTAACCTTAATTCATGAAAATGAATGACCTTTTATAACCAGCCTTCCATATGCTATGGTTTTGACGACACCAACGTGTTGTCAAGATTAAAACATAATGTATGGCTAATATTATAATCTTTGACATGTGATATGGATCAAGTTAGATGTATGGTTGAAATTAAAATTTTAATGAGCGGTTGTGATTTATTTATACATATATATATTTATATATATTAAATAAATATATATAATATAAAATATAATTATATATATATAATGGATGAATGTGATTGGATGATGTGAATGGATGACAAGTGGCTAGATTTTTGTGTCTACAAAGTGATAAAATATGGTCAAGCAGAGATTTTTATTTTGAGAGGACTAGATTATTTATCCAACGCTATGGACTTTTAGTCGTGCCCTTTGAGTTGCTTACATGTGTGCCCAATTATATGTTTAGTCTAGAAAATGTGTAATAGCTTGATCGTGTGGACTTGAAGTATTTTAAGGGGTAGAATAAGACCACCTTCTACCCACTCAAGCATCCAATAATGAACATCACCCCAAAGCTACATGGATTACACTCATTGGTAGAGATGCAATTGAGAGAGATGGGTTTGGAGTAGCTAAAATATCATTGGTGCTATGACCCAAGGAAATATTCAAGCAAACTCATAGAGATAAAAATTTAGACACCTTCACTCATGAGAAGATGTATAATGTGTAATAGAATTCCAACCTAGATGAAGAAACAACCCTTGCTACTATAGGAAATGACCATGGGTATGAAGATAAAATCTAGAGTTGGTATGCCAACCCACTAGAGTGGCATGCTTTCTACATGAAGGTGAAAAATGAATTTGACCCTGAAATTGATATGAATTATCAAATATAGGGCCACTTAGGAACTTGAGGTATACAAACCAAAAATTCTCACATGGCATAGGATAAAGTGTGAGATAAGCATAATCAACAAGTCTAATTCAAATGACCTATTTGATATTGAGTTCTCTTCCATATAGGATAGAATGCATATAAAGAGCAAAAAAATGCCAGGATAATTAGTGAAATCTTCAACTCCTTAGAAATCAAATAAAACGATGATACCAAAAATCATAATATCTGTTTCACTAAATACCTTGGTAGTAGTTAATTCTATGGTGATACAGATGACCATCAAAGGGAAGAGAGGTTTTAAAAATTATGGATATAGTTTTTGAGAGGTAGAAATAATGAAGGACCATGCAACAATGACAAACAATTTATCTTGAGGATGGGAAATCCCTCGAGGATGCTTCCTGAATTGAAAATAACTAGTTATGTGTCCACTACTACAATCATTTGTACCTCCCTCATAGTATCCATTACTCCCTCTTCTCTCTTTATTATTTATTCTATTCCCTCTTCTCTCACTTGCCATTCTCCCACTACACTTCTCTCACCCTCCACCAATGCAGCATATGGTTATATAAGGGACACACTACCACTAACTATTGCTATCATATTTGAGACTAAAGCTATCACATCCTTTCTATCTCTAACCATCCAAGTCACCACCTAACAACCACTAGTTCCATACACCACATCACCTCCATTAGCCTTACCATCACCAACCATATCACCTATTATTGATATGGTAGTATAGTTGGCATCGCATCCCACTCTCACCATATCCACTATTATCTTGGTGTCACTGTAGTGAATATTAATTATGATCCAATTAAGAAAATTGCACCTAAAGTTGATGTAGAGCATTTTACAAAATGAAAAGCCCTCAAATCATTGCTAACTACTAGGAACCCCATGTCAAAGAACTACTATAAGGATACCTACTAAGGGTAAAGGTGGGTGTAAAAACCCTTATAATATGTGAACAAGTGGATCAATGAATTATCATATATAGGATCCCACAGTAGTTTTTTTTCCTAACCCTTTCAATGATATCTGAACCAGACCCACTATTGATGGTGGCTAATGAGCCTTTTTTGTGGTAACTAAAATAGCCCCATAATTGTGAGAGGTTCAATCCAAATAATGGTGGTGGGTGGGTATCATCCATATTTGCTTGGCTTCGTAGCCTCTAGTACCTCATTTATCATCTCTCCACCATACCTACAAGATAATATTTAGTGGTGAGATATTTTTGAGGAAGAATCAACAACTGTGAGGAATAAGTTGATACATGTGTGAATTCTACAATAAGAGATCTTGTAGGATATCTACTTTCTCATATTCAGTAAAAAGAGGCCACCTAGGTGAAGCTTCTCTACACTAACTACTCATACAATAGGGAGAGTGAATCTAGACAATAGTAGAGTAGCAAACATGGGAGATATTCTAGATAGGAAGTACCATTGACTAAATATCAATATCTATAGTTCACACCTCAAGGGACTTTTAAATATCCTTCCTTTTAAAAATAAATTAGAAAAACATTGGGTCAAAAGGTAAAATTGGTATGGGTAAAAAGAAGATAAAGGTTGCATTAAGGTTGCCCCGAGGGATAGAATGGGGTAAAGTTTTGGAGGCATAAACACAGAAAGAAAAATTGAAAGTTTTGAAATAACCAACCATGACAAAAGATAAAAAATTTAGTAGTGCTACCTTAGAATTTAAAGATAGCAATATGGTTAATGAACAGGAATTTTAAAGTTCTAAAATAAGAATAGAAGTAAAAGTCCTAATAGACATATGATAATTCTAAGAAATAAGTAAGGGGAAAGTTTCAAAAGGGTGATTGAGCACTTTGATAAGCAGACACATTGGAATAGGAAGAAGGCATGAGTAATGATGCACAAATTTCTAAAAAATATAGATAAGCCAGGGTAATGTGCCATTGCTAATAAAGGACAAGATCGCTTACTAAGGTCACTTCATCTTGGTAATCCAAGAAAAGTTAGTTGGTCTATTGAAGATATGGCACCTATGGCAACAACAACCCAAGACTAAAAAAAGTAATTATACAATATATATTCATCCAATATTTAGAATCCCTAAAAGGAGTAGCTAATACTGTCATACTATCCTATAAATTAAGGATGAAAAAATCCCTCAAATGTAATCTATATATAATTAGTTTAGCATTAAAAAAGATCAACAAGTTTTTAAAGATTTTTTTTCATTTCTCTTTGTATAATAGTACATGTATTTTTGGGCAGTCTCATGGGCAACTGAACCCCCGCTTCTAGCATAATCTATCTATATATATATTGGAGTCCTACACTTCTAATTTTAGTCCATCTATGGATCTCATGCCTTCACCCATATCTCGTATGTGTGTGTGTGTGTTTGTATATTGATATTTATGTGCTTATCTATGCCAAAGAGAGGAAGTTTTCATGTTGGTATATTATGCCCTGAGCTATTTGAAAGGAGATCTTATTTGATATTTAGCGCATTGCCACCTTTTTAGCTTAGGTTTTTACTTTCATTTTTTTTATTTTTTTCTCTTACCCTTTTTAGCCCAAGACATAGATTAGGAAATATGTGCCAGAGATCTCATCCTATAAAGGAGTTGGCCTTTGTTAAAATACTGAAGGCCTCCAAATGAGCTAAAATTTATTCTCTCAATATTGGCCCTACTATATCACTTTGTGTGAGGTATAATCTTCTTGTTCTCCTAGTCCACACTACATCTGATATCCAAGACAATCAGATAGGATAGTAATTTAATGGAACACCTAATGGGACCCTAGTCATACATATTTGGTCCTATAATCACAAGTTAGGCTTAGATTTTATGAGGTTATTTGTCTATTTTGCTTGTTAAAGCACTTCTAACTCACCTAGTGATTCCACTTAAGGATGTACATCTAGAATAAGCTACTAAGAAAGACAATAGATTGAGGCTCTAGTGAAACCCTCAGTCTATCTACTATTACAGAGCAAGCTGCATTCACTTGGAGACTCCACTCCATAAAAAGAACCCAAAAATATACAAACAAAAGACCCATTATTGGGTTCTTTGCTTGCTAAAACTAACAAGATTTTTTGTCGCCACTTACCATCATTCCATGAAGAAGAATAGTCATGGACCATAATATGGCTACTCCATCACCACCATATATAATGTTTTGGTCCTTTTGCACCTCCTACTATGAATGAATTATGGTAGGATATACCTAAATATACTCTAAAATCCCTCACCTACTTCATGATGGAGGATCTCACTACTCCTATTGAGCACCCAAACCACATGGTGAGCCTATGTATGCTTCATACATATCACAACAAAACATGACTTTGAGATTGTTGGCAACCTCTTCTAGGGGAAAGGCCCAATAATTGTATCTCACACTCAACTATGATTGATAGCTAATTGGGACTATCTTGGCACTCTATTCATTGAAATATTCAAAGAGAAGGTAGATGGGATGTCCCTATTGGATCAAATATTTACCACAAAGAGAGCTCCCATGGAGTTGGTAGAAGATTTCAACCTTATATTTCATAGGTCCTGGTATAAAATACCTGAAGAGCTCTATCCTCCCCTAGATATGGCATTTACATATTATCTAAAGGACTTAGATTCTGAAATCTTAATAATTATTAAGGCCTAAGGTGGAAATTCTCTACCAGATGCTTATGGTGTATCCATCCAAGCTAAACATGATCTGATTCAAATTGGACGACTAATACCTAGGCCTCCCATACCTCTATATCTTGGCATGCAAACCCCTTATCACCCCTCATTGTTTATATATCAAGTTCTTAGTCTCACCTATGATTATTCTTGCCCCACATGCTCCAATCCCACAATTCTAGAAGATCCAAAAAATAAAGCAACACAAAATTTGCTCACATTGGTTGTCAATGAAGTATTAGCCACAAGGAAGGAATGAAATTCCCAAAGGTAGCCTTATAATAATAATTCAAGGCCTTATTTTCTACAAGAGAATCAAGGCTACAAAGCCCTGTCTAATGGGTACCCTAGACCTTAGTTATAAAATAATTGAGAAAAAGGTCAAGCCTAGGGCCAAAATCAACAAATAGTCCCAGTATTGACTCCTCTACAAATATAGTGCTCTAATCATGCTAGGGAAATATCCCCCATCCAAAATATTATGTAGAGTAGTCTACCTCTTGGAATTACCCCCTAGAATAGTACTTAAACTAGAGTAACATGGGAGAAATATATCAACTCCTTTCCACTTCAAAAATTGATATATGCCTCCTCAAGCATCTACTTCATATTCAAGAACTAAGATTCAAGAAAAAATAAACCAAATTCTATGACATATCTTCCAAATATAAACTTTACTCCCCAAGAAAAAGTCTTAGTAAGCTAGGATGAGGAGGAGATTTATGCAGTATTAAGAGTGGGTAATCTAATGACCACTAGGCCACAAGTTTAATCAAACTATCTAGAATGGTCTAAGAAGCAATCAATGGAGTAAAGAGATAATAATCCTAGTAACCCTTGGAAAATAGCACAAGTCAATCCAACCACGATGGAAGACTCCCACTGCAATACCCTAATAGCCAAGGACACATGTTCCTTTCATTATTATCTAGAAAAGTAACCAAAATAATCTAAATAGCCAAGCCAAAGCATCCAATACTAGCTCTATAATTCTAGTAGTTGTGCCCCCAAAAACCTTGATAATCACCAAATAAAGTGCCCCAAAGGTTCTAAAGTAGCAAGCACACCCAAAACTAGTCAAAGCCATTGAACTAGTCAGATAAAAATTATGATTCATTGCATCGCATGCCACTCAAATGCTATCTCTCCCAAGTTGCTCAAATTAGTGGACCATTTGAAAAATCCATGATACCAATAACCATTTGGGATATCTTAGCTATTCTCAAACAAAAGTAGTATCTCAGAAAAGCCCTCAAAGAAGAAGAACGAAAGCAAGGGTAGCAATAATTTGTCATAGTATTATAGATCTCAACCCCAAAATGAAACAAGGCTAATCCTCTCTCCTTTTATATGACCCTCATATACCAAGATAAATTGATCCATAATTGTATAATAGATTTGGGGCCTAGTACATCTATGATATTAAAGGGAGTAGTAGATGCATTAGGATTGAGATATAAACCAACAATAAAAATAGTTATGTAGTTATATGGGAACCTGATTCAAATATTGGGACTGATGGAAAAACTTCTACTAACCTTGTATGTCTATCCTAACCTAACGGTTGAGTAGGATGTATCAATAATTATTCTTCCTTTATCTTTTGGCATCTACCAATCAAGAAATTTTATGACCAATCTAAGAGGATATATATTTTTGGATTGGTCCCTCATGATCTTAAGGATATAATACAAAACCAAAATTAAGATTCCATACCAAATAATGTTATCATTTAGTAGAGTAGAGTAGAATACAAGTTTGAAATAATGTAGAACTTATATGAAGCATAGAGTACTTTAGATCTTCATATTTTGTATGAAGATCCTATTTTTGTGAGCACTTATTAATGACAGTTTTATGACTTATTAGAGAAGTTTCTTATGAGTTTTACATGCTTAATATATTGTCATTATCATAGTTTCAATATTACATGCTCATTTTATATCTTGTGGTTGATTTTTCATTAATTTTCTAGCATCAAATGCTAACAGTGGTATCAAAGCACAAGGTAGATTGATAGGAGATAGGGAGAGCCACAAGAGATATTGAGAGGATATAGGGAGATCTCATTTTCAAAATTTTAAGAATTGCTTTTTGGCTAGAGTATTTCCATAGGGTTGTAAAAAAACCCATGAAGACTAGGACTCAACAAAGATCTCTTTTTCACTATATTCAAGGATAACTAGTGATGTTTATTGACTTATAGAGATCTACATATTTGCATGGATTTTCATGCTATTGTATAAATTTTAGAAGCTTACAATGGATAGAGAAGAATTTTATCTTAAATTGGCTTAAAGTCTATGTGCTTTCCTCGTGTAGGGATTATTTCTTTGTTGCAAAAAAAATAGACATTGAAGAAAGAAGAGACTCAAGAAAATAGTCCCATTGAATATTGAAGAAAGAGGAGACTCAAGGAAAAGGTCCCCATTGGATATTGGAGATAGAATATTGAGAAGACCCAAGAAGGAGGTCTCCATAGAAGATTGAAGACTACAAATTGAGAAAGAGGAGACCCAAGAGAAAGGTCCCATTGAAGAACTTCTAGATTTGGAAGATAAAATATTGAAGATTGAAGATAGAGGAGGACTAGAAAATGTCCTATTGAATATTTGAGAAGTAGAAATTAAAGACCCAAAAGAAGAGATCTCAAGAAAATATGGAAGGAGAAAGGAGGCTAGAGAAGCCTTATTGAATAAATTGAAGAAGTGGCCATTGGAGAAGATTTGAAGAAAGCTCAAGGGAGAATATTGCAAGGAGTAGCTCCTAAAAAGAAGAATTTGGGATAATTATCACCATCCGACAAGAATACCAAAAGGATAAAGGATTTGGCAAGAAGTTTGCCAAATTTTGGAAAGGATTCTAGAAGACCTCAAGACATTCATATTCTTGAGAAGGAGGCCAAAAAATAGGCCAAGTTTGAAGTCAGAATTTGACAAGGATATTGGAGGAGAAAGAAGCTAGAAGAGACCACCAAATTTGAGAAATTTGAAGACTACCATTAAAGGCTTGAAGGCTGATTTGTGAAGGAGAAGAGTGTTGGTTTTTATAGTATAAGTTAAAGAGTCACAAGACAGCAAATTGAAGGAAGAGTTGGCAGAAAAAAGAAGGTATAAAATCAAGAAAATTGGGCAACATTAGAAGGAGAAAAGAAGGTTGTAAATTAAAGGAGTTAAGGACAACAAAACAAAGGAGGAATTGGCTGCATTAGAAGCTGAAAATCTCAAAGTTTAGGACGGCAAGATGGTGGCACTAATAGCTGCAAATTTCAGAGTCCAAGAGCACAAAGTTGAAGGAGAATTGGAGCCACAAAAATCATATTTTCAAACAGAAAATTAAAGGCTAAAAAGTAGAAAATTTGGGCAGCAATTAGAGTTTTAAAATTGACAAGTTTGAGGTAACAATCAAGTAAAAATGAGAGCTGCAAAATTTACAAATCCGGAGCAAAAAATAGGTGAACCAAATCACCAAGAAAGATTGCTACAAAGGAGGTCAAAAAAATGTTTGAAAATTGGTGTTATTAAAATTTTATATCCAAGAATTATTTAAGTCTTTTGAAAACACCATATTTGAGTAGAAAAAGGAAAGGCCTCAAGTTTACATCTTCAAATATCAGAGAAGAATTAGCTGCAAAAAGGTATGCTACATTGGTGCTATAAAGGTTATTATTTAAGTATTTAAACCAGTTTACTTTAAGGTTATATTAGCACCATATTAGAGCCATTAAAGTTAGCAAATAGAGATCTAAATTTTAGTGTCTCCAAGGATAGAAAGGAGGCATCTTGGTTATATTCAAACCTACACATTTTAACAACATAAAGAAAATTAGATATTGCATAAAAGGAGTTATAAGGGAAGATAGCATTAGTTTCAAAGCATGCTATAGAGTCAACGAAGTGTAGTTTTTTGAAGACTAGTAAGAGGTGATTTTACAAAGAGAAATATCACCCAAAGAACAAGGTATATTACCTTGATTTTCTATACATCAAAGTATTGTAATATTAGGTGGAACAATACTTGAATACAAGGTAAAACTTATAAGGAAAGCAATATAAATTTTTGCTATTCAAAAGAAGAAGCCAAAGCTGGATATTTAGAATATCTATGGTTGAATAAGGTAGTGCATACTTATTTGTGGAGTATCAAACTAATTGAAGAGCCAAACATCAAGAACCACAAAGGTATCATGAGATAGAAACCAGTGAAGTGCAAACAAGATATCCAAAGGATAGCATCATTGGAGGTATCTCAAGATAGCACCACAAATAGAGAAGCTTAAGCGCCATTAGCACCACACACTTCCAAGAAGTTGACGTGCCACCACCTTGAAGAAGGCACCACCAAAGCAATAATGAGCACTATTTTCAATAAGTAAAGAATACCTAAATCTATAAGGTGTTGAAAAAACCTTATGTCATTTGTTGTTACAAAGGTGTAGAAGAATCAAGTAGAGACATTTGAGGAGAAGTATTAGGTTACTACCAGGTGTAGCAATATGTTATCAAGCTAAAGGAGCATTAAAAATGAAAGAAATCATGCTGCATAAAGGTGTCTAGAGCATTACTAAGAAAATAATGGAAGGGAATCATGCTACATAAAGGTGGACTAGAGCGTTACAAAGAAATAAGTAGACGTTATCTAGAAGAGGAGCACCATCAGTTGGAAGGAATAAGAGAAGTGAAGAGTTTTATTGACAAGTGTCACAGTGCAAGGGAAGTGAAACATTTTACGTTGCATGTAAGACAAGTCACACAAGTTCACTCTTAATATAAGAGTGTAACATAGGTGAAGGTAGTGTAGCATTTACATAGGTCATTGAAACTAGTAGCACGAGAAGGAGAGTCAACATATTAGAAGGCTAGAAGGTACTAAAAGAAGGAGCATTAAATGTTGTAAGAAAGGTGTCATAGTGCATTGAAGATAGTGAAGTGGACAACACCTCAATCAAAGTGCAAGTTGCAGAATAGACAAGTCAAGGAGAAGCAGACCTCATACACAACGTGCCATAGTCAAGAAGGTATTTGAAAGCATTTAAATTAACTTGCATTTTTATAAATATAAAGGAGAAATAAGGAATATTAATGCTAAGGTTAGACCTAGTTAATCTTTCATGCTTGAGATTAATTAAATAAATGGAGGTATACGGAATTGCATTGATATATTGTAACCTTAGATGCTTTATTGAAAGATTTGAAAGCCTTTTCAAGCAAGAAAGATTTAATTGGAAGGCATTTGGAATTATTTTATTCAAGCATAAGAAATATTTGCAAATAACTTAATTTGGAGGAATAAGGAATTCTACATAGAGAATTGCAATATTAAATTTGCAAATATCAATATTTTCTAAACTTCTAATTAGGGAGTTATAAGGAGTTCAAAACCAACATAAATTATTGAAATTTAGAAACTATACTATTCAAAATTGAAAGATACAAGAAACAAAAAATAGAGCTATTGAAAAGTTGGAAAACTACATTGAATTTAGTCTCTTTCTCAAATTAATGAGACATAAGGAATCCAACTTTGAATTCTTGAAAATAAAAAATTTTATCAATTAAAAGTGTATCAAAACTATCTTTAGCTTTCTATTCATTAATAGGGAGAAATAAGGTGAAGAATATAAGTTGAAAATTAGGAAGATAAAAGGGATTCAACTCTAATAAAACTAAGCATTTTATCAAGAACATATTATTAGGGAGATATAAGATAGTCTACAAGCATCATCATGACAACAAATAAATTCATTCTTACAGAACCCCAACTTCTTAAAGGACCTAATTACTTTTCATGGAAAAATAAAGTAAGGTCAATATTGATAGTTGAAAAGCTTTGGGATATTGTTAAAGGAGCAAAAATTAACCCTACTACAGAGGATAGAGAAATTTATAATTTTGAAGAATATGAAACAAAAGCATTCATGATAATAACATTTGCAAATACAGATGAAATACAACCCTACATTAGTTCAGCAACAAATTCTACAAAAGCTTTGAAAACGCTTAGCCAAGATATTTGAAGGAAATAATAAAGCCACTATCTTGAATCTTCAAACTCAATTGCATTCTCTAAAAGTTAATAGTAGTGAAAGTATAGAACCGTTCCTAAGGAAAGTAGTAGATATAAAAGTAAAATTGTCAACCTTAGGAGAAAAAGTAGAATAAATGTTTTTTGTTCAAGTAACCCTAAGAGCACTTCCAAAAAGCTACAAGCATTTAGTTACATCTTTACAGATTCTAAATAAATATACATTATTTTATGAGTTATCCAATATCCTACAAGAATATTAGGTGGAAATTTCAGTAAAAGATAAAATGACTAACAATGCTTTAGTCTCAAAAGATAATCCACAGGGAAATATTGCTTCATTCTCAAAGGTAGGTCAAAATAGAATCATAGATATCATCAAGTATGTAGAAATAAAGGACATAGTACCAATTATTGTAGATTCAATCCAAGAAATTAATATCAAGAAAATAAAACAAATTTTGAAAGTCAATCGAGTAGGCCATTACAACCAAGACCATATCAAAATCAATATGATTCACATCAACAATAATTTTAGCATCAATATACTTATCAGAATCAATACAATCATCCTCGAGTACAATATAGAGAAGGAAACAAAAATGGGTGGTTAGTTCAAGAGATTAAAGAAATTCAAGAATTGGACAAACCTACATATGAACATGAACTTAAAGCTCTTTCAACAAAAATAGTATTTTATGAAGATACTAATTATTTACTTGATCAGGATATAGATAGGGAACAAAATAAAGATGTTAGGGTACCTAGGAATAAATATTTGATGATATATTATTATATTGTATAAGGGTTGGAATGGGCCACACATAACCCAAGGTTGATTGTATTATAATATAATATTATATTATATTAGTAGTATGCTCCCCAAAGTAGAATTAGAAGATATATTTGTCATTGTAATCATCAGGGAGATCAATCATATCTAATCATCTTTTTCCATGAAATGAATTATGGAAATTTTCCCTCTTTAAGTGGCACTCTCATATTGGGAGATCTTATGGAGTTATTCCTTCCTTAAGGAGTATTATTGGTGTTTTCCCACCTTAAGGGTATTATCTATCTCTATCTCATTGTGTGGATTGTTATTGTGGATAATTATTTGTGGATGAATGATTTGATATTCTACATATTGGTAAATAATTTATGTTTATGAGAATAAAGTTTCGTAACAAGTGGTATTAGAGCAATGATTCTGGAAAAGTGAGGATTTTTTATGGAATTGCAAAAATAGGGCAAATTTTTTTTTGGAAAAAATGTATCGTCTTTTAGGATCCATATATTTGTGAAATTTTATCCTATTTAGACGGTTTTGGAATGTTTTGTGCAAAATTTGAAGAGCTTTAAAATGAGTGGTCATATGAAGTCAGGTTGAAGAGCAAATCTAGAACAATATTTGAAGAGTAGTATTAAGGGAGATACAACCTTTTGAAGTCAACCTCTGAAACAAGGGCAATGACAAATTTTCTAATTGTAAATTTTTTAGAAGACAAAATTTGCTAGTTCGGGTAAGCAAATCAGTTGCAATTTATTTTGTTTGGAAGAAAAATTGCAAATCTAGTTGTCTATGTGGAATTTTAGCTTCAAATGAATGGGAATATATATATTTTAATAAAAATTGACTTTGCATTAGGGCATGATATATATTGTCAAAAAACCCTAGTTTGCATTAGGGAATCAACTATGGCACTTCAAATTTTTTTTGGAACAAATGATATGGATGTGAGAGAGTGGTTGAAAATAGTAAAATCTCAATATGGTGAAAGCATGCAATTACACTTTTGTTTTCAAAAAAAATTGCGGTGAAGCTTTAAAATGGGTAGAAAGCTTTGTTAGGAATAATCTGAGGTGCACTTGGAAAGAAATGGAACCAACATTCTTGAGCAAATGGGTACCTTTTCAATTACAAATAAAGTTAGATATTTGTAAGAGAGATCTTGAAGGAAGGGATGATTATTTTTGGATGAATGATTTGATATTTATGCATATTGGTGAATGATTTTTGTTAATGAAAACATGTTAGGGTACCTACGAATAGATATTTGGGGATATATTATTATATTGTATAAGGGTTGGCATGGGGCACACATAAACCAAGGTTGATTGCATTATAATATTATATTAATAGTAGGATACCCAAAGTAGAATTGAAGATGGATATATAAAGAAGAGATATTTATCATTGTAATCATCAGGGATATCAATCAAATGTAATCATCTTTGCCCACGAAGTGGCTTATGGGACTTTATCCTCCTTAAGTGGCACTCTCATATTGGGAGATCTTATGGAGTTATTCCTTCCTTAAGGAGTATTATTGGTGTTTTCCTACCTTAAGGGTATTATCTATCTCTATCTCATTGTGTGGATTGTTATTGTGGATAATTATTTGTGGATGAATGATTTGATATTTCTACATATTGGTAAATAATTTTTGTTTATGAGAATAAAGTTTCGTAACAAGTGGTATCAGAGCAATGATTCTAGAAAAGTGAGGATTTTTTTATGGAATTGCAAAAATAGGGCAATTTTTTTTGGAAATAATGTCTCATATTTTAGGAGCCATATATTTGCGAAATTTTATCCTATTTAGACGGTTTTGGAATATTTTGTGCAGAATTTGAAGAGCTTTAAAATGAGTGGTCATATGAAGTCAGCTTGAAGAGAAAATCTAGAACAATATTTGAAGAGTATTATTGAGGGAGATACAACCTTTTGAAGTCAACCTCTAAAACAAGGGCAATGACGAATTTTCTAATCGCAAATTTTTTGGAAAACAAAATTTGTTAGTTCGGGTAAGCAAATCAGTTGCAATTTATTTTGTTTGGAAGAAAAATTGCAAATCTAGTTGTCTATGTGGAATTTTAGCTTCAAGTGAATGGGAATATATATATTTTAATAAAAATTGACTTTGCATTAGGGCATGATACATATTGTCAATAAACCCTAGTCTGTATTAGGGAATCAACTGTGGCACTTCAAAAAAATTTTGGAACAAATGATATGGATGTGAGAGAGTGGTTGAAAATAGTAAAATCTCAATATGGTGAAAGCATGCAGTTACACTTTTGCTTTCAAAATTTTTTTGGGGGTGAAGCTTTACAATGGGTAGAAAGCTTTGTTAGGAATAATCCAAGGTGCACTTGGAAAGAAATGGAACCAACATTCTTGAGCATGGGTACCTTTTCAATTACAAGTAAAGTTAGATATTTGTAAAAGAGATCTTGAAGGAAGGGATAATTATTTTTGGATGAATGGTTTGATATTTATGCATATTGGTGAATGATTTTTGTTAATGAAAACATGTTATGGTGCCTAGGAATAGATATTTGGGGATATATTATTATATTGTATAAGGGTTGGCATGGGGCACACATAAACCAAGGTTGATTGCATTATAATATTATATTAATAGTAGGCTCCCCAAAGTAGAATTAGAAGATGGATATATAAAGAAGAGATATTTATCATTGTAATCATCAGGGATATCAATCATATGTAATCATCTTTGCCCATGAAGTGGCTTATGGGACTTTACCCTCCTTAAGTGGCACTCTCATCTTGGGAGATCTTATGGAGTTATTCCTTCCTTAAGGAGTATTATTGGTATTTTCCTACCTTAAGGGTATTATCTATCTCTATCTCATTATGTGTATTGTTATTGTGGATAGCTATTTGTGGATGAATGATTTGATATTTTTGCATATTGGTGAATGATTTATATTTATGAGAATAAATTTTTGTAACAGAAGAAAGCAGAAAAGAAGAGGTCAAGTTCCAAAACCAGGATGAAGACCATATTGAAGACTATAAGTCTTCAATAACCAAATAATGTAATATAGGGGGGTGTTGGAATGTATTACATTATTTGATACATGCCAATGTACCACCATGGATACATCTTTAGATTAGAAGTTTGTCTTAGATTAGGGGTTGAGTATTTACTTTATGCAATGTAATAAATGCACAAGTAATATTAGAATGTGTAAAGTATTCAATAATGTAAATGTGCATCATAGTCCATGTGCACATGATTCCATAGGATAGGAAGGTGAAGATTCATAGTCAAATGGAAGGTCAAGAGTCATTTCACACTATATATTGGCCTTGGTGTGAGCAAGTAGAAGGATCACTCCATATCATTTTATCATTTAGTAGAGTAGAGTAGAATACAAGTTTGAAATAATGTAGAACTTGTATGAAGCATGGAGTACTTGAGATCTCCATATTTTGTATGAAGATCCTATTTTCATGAGCATTCATTAATTATAGTTTTATGAGTTATTACATAACATTCTTATGAGTTTTACATGCTTAATATATTGCCACTATCATAGTTTCAATATTGCATTGCTCATTTTATATCTTATGGTTGATTTCTCATTAAGTTTCTAGCATCAAATGCTAACATGGCTTGAATCTTAAATGGTGACAAATAAACTACCTCCATTCATTCTAGATTAATACTAGATGAACCAATGGAAAATATAATTCTAGAACTTAGACCCCCCAAGAATGTATAGATAGACATGCATGGGATGAAAGGAAGTGAAAATTGGACCCAAACCCTTAGGGAGTCATGTAAATATGTAAAATAAATACGTTGGATGTCTTTCTAGAATAAAAGAGAGTTTCTTAAATATTGATGGAAAATTTGTTATGGTGGAAAATTTACATAGGCTTAAAATAAATAAATAAGGGAGACAAGAAGATGAACAACAAATCAAAGATCCTATGGAGTCAGTCTAAAGCAAACAAAATGGGTTGGAACTAAAAAAAAATATGATGAAAAGAAAGAGGTATAGGCGTAAGGAAGATTAAATTAATATAGATAGTTGTCTCCCTTCCAAGAAAAGGCTATAAAAGAAAGTTCATACACTCCTAGATGATAAAAGTTATATTTTGATGACTCTACACCCGATAGATGAGGCCTTAGTGCTCTGGGTTCATCTCCTCCTCCAATTAAAAGTCCCCTATGAGCCATTAAAGTTGTAGTGAATATTCACTACAATCCAATTAGGAATACTGAATTTGACATAGAGCATTATGCAAAATAAAGAGCCCTCAAAACATTTCCAACTACCATAAGGCCCATGTCAAAGAATTACCAAAAGGATATCTACTAAGGGTAAAGGAAGGTGTAAAAACCCTTATATGTATGGAGAAGTGGATCATCAAATTATCATATATAGAAACTTGTAGTATTTTTTTGCCTAACCCTTTCAGTGATATCTAAACTAGACCCTGTTATTGATGGTGGCTAATGAGACTTTTTAGTGATAAAAAAATGGTCCCATCACTAGAAGAGGTTTTATCCAAATAGCAATGGTGTGTGAGCTAGTAGAGATGGCTATCATCTATATTTTCTTATCTTCATAGCCTCTAGCACCTCATTTGTTGTCTCTTCATCATTCCTACAAGGTAATATTTACTAGCAAGATATTATTGAGGAAGAATCAATGATTGTGAGAAATAAGTCGAGACTTGTAGGAATTCTACAACAAGAGATCTTATAGGACATATACTTCCCCACATTTAGAAAAAATAGGCCATCTAGGTGAATCTTCTCTACACTAACTGCTCATCCAGTAGGAAGAGCAAATACATATGATAACAAAGTAGCAAACATGGAAGATATTCAGGATAGGAAGTCCCATAGACAAAATATTAGTATCTATAGTTTTCACCTCAAGGTGCTTCCAAATATCCTTCCTTTAAAAAAATAGGAAAAAACTGGGTCAAAAGTTAAATTTGATAGGGGTAAAAAGAAGATAAAGGCCACATCAAGGTTACCTCAAGTGATAGAATACAACAAAATTTTAGAGGTGTGAACACAAAAAGGAAAATTGAAAGTTATGAAATAATCGACTAAGGAGAAGATAAAAAGTTTGACAACACTACCTTAGAATATAAACATAGAAATATGGCTAATAATTAGGAATTTTTAAAGTTCCAAAAGAAGAATAGAAGTAAAAGTATCGACATATGGATGGTGCGAGATAAAACTTTTGAGAAAGATGAGGAAAATTCTAAAAAGGTGATTAAGTGCTCCAATAATCAAAACACATCAAGACAGTAGGAAGGCATGATTAATGGCATGCAAATTTCTAGAAAAGGTAGATAAGCCAAGGTAATGCACCATTACTAAGAAAAATTTTGACTACCTACTACGGTCACTTCAATGTGGTAATCTAATAAAAGGTAGGTGGTCTATTGAAGATGAAGATATGGAACCTACAACAATAATAGCCTATGATTGAAAACATTAATGGTGGAAGATGTCTTCATTTAATGTTTAGGATCCCTAGAATGAGTAGCTAAGACTATCAAAATATCCTACAAATTTTGGAGGGAAACTTCCCTAAATTGTAATATATATACTAGTTATTTTAGCATTATAAAGGATCAACAAGTTTGTAAAGATTTTCTTTCATTTCTCTTTGTATAATAGTACATGTATTTTTGGGTGATTTTGTGGGAAACCAAACCCCCACTTCTAGCATAAACTTTCGTAATAATTTTTGTATTCTTCTCTCTCTCTCTCTCTCTCTCTCTCTCTCTCTATATATATATATATATATATATATATATATATATTAGAGGTCTATGCATCTACTTTGATTCCATCTATGGATATCATTCCTTGACCCATATATTTTATGTGTGTATTTGCATCTTCATATTTGTGTGCTTATCTATGCTAAGAAGAGGAAGTGTTCATGCTATCATCTAATATCCATAGTTGTGTAGGGAGATCTTATTTGATATTTGGTGCATCACCACATTTTTAACTTAGGTTTTTAGTGTTAATGCAATAATAACTCTAATTATTTAGTGTTAATGCAAACATAACTATCCATAGTTGTCCAGGAACTCTAATTATTTAGTGTTAATGCAATCATAACTATCAAGGAAAAGAGATAAAGTGTAAATTGTTAAGGCCATAGAATCTAGCCCCTAAAAATAATACCAAACCCTATCGACTTCACTACTAAAGTGTTTGAGCTAGACTTAAACAAGATGGACTCATACTAAAAAAACAATTGGAAAACTAGCTCACACTTAGTATGACTATAAAATTTAGCTACCTTAAAATCAAGGATGAATTATTGTAAATGAAGATCAGAGAGCTTAAAGTAGAAGTGACTCAATTGAAAGCACAAGTGGATCAAATCCAACAGGAAAATAATATTCTTAAGAAAGATATTTAGAAAAATGTTTGCTTAAGGACCAAGTTGAGGACCTTAAATCTTAACCTGGTTGAGTTATAAAAAATTATTAAGGGCTTGAAGACCTCATGCCATAATTAATGTAGGAGCAAGGTCAAGTCTAAGAAATCCTAAAAATAAAATACCAATAAACTATAGAGTTGACAGCCTCAAAGATAATTGAAGTAGTTGTAGACCCCAAGGTGGCTTAAAATATCCAAAAGGTCATGTTTCTTTAGGACAAGATCAAGGAAGAGGTGAAAAATACCTACGATTACTTTTCATTAATATCCTTTATATAAGAAATCCTAGAGCTAGTAGATGAAATTATCAAGCACATGGAAGGGAAGCTATATGCAAGAGTGAATATCAGGATGCCCTTAAACTCCTCACCTTAATATTAGCAGAATGGAACTACAACACAAGATAGATTTTAAATGCATATTCAAGAAATTAATAAAAATATCTAATGTCCAAAGTAACCTTTAGACTTGCAAATATAACCCAACATCATTAAGAACCCAAGTTTAAGAAATGGACAATGATATTCAAGAGTAAATATTTTTTAATCGATTACATAGGATTGAAATGGGCCCCACTCATATTATGTAATGATCACATATTGGTATTACATCAATTTTGACAATTATGCATGTATCACTTGGAAAAATCCAAATATTTATCTCCTTATTGAAATTTGAAGAATCTAACGAGTTGAGCTAATGACATTTGAAGAGATTCAAGGTTTAATTGCTATATGAATGCTTGATATTTTTTATGAACAAAAGCATGTCCTTGATGATGACTTCATAAATGCTATGTTCAAGTAAGAAAAGAGCTAAGCCAAGCAAGGGGGTGGCTTTGAGACCTATGAGAAGCTAGATCCAATGTACTCCAAGTTACAAGAGATAGTAAATAAATGAGAAAAATTTTCAAAGAATCCCTTTGAAGACCTCATAGGGGAAGCAAAATACCTTGTATTAATATAGTTTCCAAGTGACACTAAGTGGTTGATAGAATTAAACAAAAAATTATATTACACACTTCTTCAACCTTAGATGTATACATATATACATACAATGTACATCTCTTGGTTGTCATAAAAGACTCTTGGTGCTTCATCTTCTCTTCAAATTGTTCAACTTCTCTCAACCTCACATGAGGTATAAGAATATTGTAATAAAATATAACATTGTCAAATAATGTAATAGGGATCTAACATCCCCCCTTATTACATTATTTCGTATATAAAATTTTTGAAGGTATCAATCATGACTAAAAATACACCTTTTACAACAAATTACTACCCCTCCTTATTTTTTACTTCCTAGGGTAGTAAGAATAAATTATGATTTGGCTTTAGCTCTAGCATTGGATCTTGTTGTGGTGCTAGCTCTAGATTTGGTTTGGGATCTAGCTTTGAATCTAGCTCTAGCTCTGGCTTTGTCTCTAGTTTTCGCTCTTGCTCTAGCCTTGTCTTGGGATTTGGATCTAGAACTTCTTTGCAAACTTTTTAATTTGACTCAATCCTTACAATAGGAAATTTAGACTCCTTAAAATGTATATTGGATGTATTGTAGACACGAAAAATTGACCCACTTTCAGTGGGCAATCTTCCTTAGAACCCCTAAGAGGTCCCTAACCCTTGCCTAAGGCAAGGATAGGCCTCTCCTCCCTCAACCTTGCTTGTTTTAGTGCCTTTGGCGAAATCGCGCTCCATCATGGTTGGGCGCGACTTCGTCGGAGCGATCTCGCGCTCCGTCATCATGGGGCGCGACTTCACTAGTTTTAATTTAATTTTTATTTTTATTCTTTTGGCCCACTTAAACCTAGGTCTAAACCCTCCCAGCATGTTTTGGCATCGGCTTTGGGTTTATTTTTCCCATATTTTTCCCTTCGATTTCATCTATAAAAGGAAGGATGTTCTTGCTTAAAAGAAATATGCAAGTGATATGCGATCTTAATGCAAAATTTTGATTATTGATTAAGCTCAAAATTTTTATGATAGCTCGCTCTTCTTCCTTTGCTTTCTTCTACTGCAAGCTAACCCCGAAGTGTGAATTTTGGATTTGATCTTCTATTGCATGGATTGGATTGGATTGTTGTGTGACTTGGTGGATTCGTGGTGTGGTTCGGAGAGATAGAGTGCCCGCTTGGATACTTCAATTTTCTTTGCCTGCTTCTGCGACGTCCATCAGGGTTTGCTTACTTAGTTTCTGGCATTTATTTCATCTTCCTGCATTCACTTTTTATTTTTCATTAATCTGCAATGATATCGTACCCGACATTAGTGAGGCATGACTTCGCTTGCCTAGATTAGGGTAAACCAGTCCACAGAAGCGAGATCGTGCCCCATCTAGGTAGGGCATGACTTTGCTGCTGCATTATCGTACCCGCTCTAGGTGAGGCATGACTTTTCCTGAGAGCACACCGAGGGCAATTTCAAGATTCTTTTTTCACTATTGCATTCCATTTTGTATCTAGATCATACTATTGCATTCTATTTTCTATTTTATTTTCTATTTTCTATTTTTTTTTATGATTAATCATCCAAAGGTCAATTTTTGCTTTTGCTTTAAAAGGTCATCTAAAAGGACCTAGGGGGCTTGACTATTGCACCTTCAAGGAATTCTACACAATGGCCTAAGTAGGCCCCCTAATGCTAATCCCATTTTTAAGTGTTTTATGAGTTATCTTGTAGAAATAGGTATTTTTGATATCATTGGACAAGAGGCAAGAAAGCTAAATCAACCACCGATCTAGATAAGTGCTCTAATCATTTTATTAGTTGAATATCTGAGCTAATAATTGATTCTTAGGCATCTAAAAGTGAAAAGCATTTAGTTTGCATCTAGGGATAACTTTTATGCATTTATTTTGTATATTTTTGCTTTAAAGGTTTTTTAAAATAAACCCTAGGTTAGTGAGCATTCAAAATAAAGAATCATATTAGGTTAGCTCTTGTATGCTTGCATTCTATTTTCAACTATTATATTCTATTTTATGCATTGTCCTTTATATTTCCTAGTTTAGAACTAGAAAGGCCAAACTTAGGTGTTTTCTTAAAACTGAATACATCAAACATTCCTGAATATCCTGAGGACTTGGAGTGAGTCCTTAAACCATTCCTAGTGAACCCATCCCCCTAGCACCGAGTGTAGAGTACAACATACCCCCATGGTTCACCCCACAAAAGGTTCTCTCCTTGTGGATCCAACCTTTTATTTGGGAATTGTACATGGTAGGGCAGTTTTCCCCCTCTACATATTTGGTGAACCCGACGTGAACACCTCCTTTTCTTTCAAACAATAAGCAAGATCATTAAATTGTGTGCCAAATATTTAAAAAGATAATTCATTTGTGTATAAGTGCATAAGTTCCTTTTGGTCTTAGTTCTCCTCCTTGTCTTACTCCTTTTTCTCAATGGCTTATGACCTTGGGGAAGGATGAAGACTCCTTAGGTTTGATGAGATTTTTCATGAGAATGATCAAATTGATAGAGAAAATCATAACCTAGAAGAAGAGGTTGATAATCATCTTGATCCTATCCAAGATTCCAATGGGAATATTATCTTTAAATATTTTGATCATATATGGAATTTTTATAAGTATCATAAACATGCTTTGGATATGGCCTTAGAGGAAGAAGCATTACTTGAAAAGGATATCCCACCTCAAGAAAATCCTTTGAGTGAACCTTTGAATCATGGTAATCAAACCTGTCAACCTACTTATGCCACTACTATGACCACCAACATTGGATGGAATCCACCCATTCCTCCAACTAGTAATGGCACCCAAAATTATTTTCAATTTCCTCCTTCATCTTCTAATGTCAACACTATTTCCTCTATTCCACCACAAGTTAATCTTCCATTCTCACAAGGCACCACATATAACAACAACCTTCACATGTCCAACCTAAGTCAAGGGAATATGGGAAACATACATAGTAATCCAAAAATGCAGAATTTGGCAAGTATAGTGAATCAGTTGGTTTCAAGGATGGATATGATTCAACCTTCAGGGTTTACATACAATTATAAAGAAATGTGTAGTCAACCATTGGATCCTATTGTTGCTGCTAGACCTTATCCTAAGCATTTTTCTATGCCAGTATTACCAATCTATAAAGGGACTGAAGATCCAATAGAGCATTTAAGAGGATTCAAGATAGCTTGTCATGATCTTATTTATGATGATATGCTCTTATTGAAAACATTTCCAAAGAGTCTTGTTGGAGTGGCATTAGAGTGGTATTATCAATTGCCCAACTATTCTTTGAAGAGTTTTGAGAAGACTGCAGAGATGTTTGTTCATCAGTTTAGTGCTTATATTGAAAAGGAAGTGACTATGAGAGATCTATATGATTTAAAACAAAGTAAAGAAGAAAGCTTTTCAGAATTTTTAGCTCATTGGAGAAGTTTAGTTGGCCGATTAAGACAACTTATGTCTCAGAAAGATATGCTTGATATATTCATTGGTAATTTACAAGAACAATTATCTTATGCTCTAGAAACTACTATTGTCACATCTTTAGATCAAGCAATTGAGTTAGCAAGAAAAGTGGAACAAGCTCTCATTAGAAGAGGTCAACTTAAGGTTAAAGAAGATAAGCCAATTAAGTCTCAACATAAGAATAAGCATATAGGAGGCAATAGTGATAGTAGGCCTATTAACAATGTCAATAACAACCTACAAAATATTGTACTTCAGAAACCTCCTCAAAGGAATTTCACAAGACTTAATATCCCTATGGAAGCAGTTTTGAAACAACTATTGGATGCTAAGGCAATTGAATTACCTCCCATAAGACAACCAGATACTACAACTCATTGGTATAAAGCAGATCAACATTGTGCATATCATAGAGTAGAAGGACATTGGACTAATTCTTGTAAAAGGTTGAAACATGTGGTTCAAGATTTAATTGATGTTGGTCGTATTGACATTAGTAGTTTTCAATCTTCCAACAACCAGCAGAATCAGAATAGAACAAGATAAACCAATCAAGTGTCCTATAAAAATGTACCACATCAGTATGATAACAACATGGTTGGAATGATAACAACTACTCTAGGAAAACTTGTACAGAATATGGATGATTCAATGAAGGTTCCACTCTTAGAACTTCTACAGAATTCTCAAGCCCATAAAGAAGCTATGATAAATATTTTGAAGCAACAACCAGTACCTCCAGATATTTCTCCTAGTGATATGACAAAGGTTATAAGTTCCCTCTGGAAGCCTCATCTAACATTTTTAGATAATGATATGGCTTCCTTAGGAGTACAGGAAGATTCTTCTCTATACATCACTGCTTACATTGGGGACACTCTCATCAAAAGGGTTATGATTGATAATGGTTCTTCACTTAATGTTTGTACACATCATTTCTTTCAGAAATTTGGATTGAAGAAGGAATATTTGATTGCATCTAGTGACATCATTAGAACTTTCAGCAATGATTCTCAAGAAGCTTGTGGCACTATATTACTCCCTCTTAGGGTTGGACCCAAAATTTTAAAAATAATATTTTATGTGGTGTCTTGTCCTGCATATTTTAATCTTCTTCTTGGATGACCTTGGATTCATGCAATGAAGGTTGTCCCTTCTACTTTTCACCAATGTGTAAAATTTGAATTTGAAAACCAAATCATTTCTATCATGGGAGATCCTCATCCATTTGAATTTTTCTCACCAGAAGATCTAGCCCAAATCAATTCATCACAATCTTCCTCTAAAAATTCTTCTACAAATGTTTCATCACAGGATCAAGATGACTCTTCTTGTTTAGATCTTCTCTTTGATGAATCTCATCAAGGTTTAGAATGGAGTGTTAAGGATGAGGGTCCACCCTCTCCTAAGGTCTTAACCCCAGAGTTGCATGTTATAGATGAAGTTTTATCTCAGAATGACATCGGCTTTGATGGGTCTATCCCTTGCGCAATGCAGGTTGAGTCTTCTAGTTCTCAAGTGGACTTTGGTTCTATGTCTCCCGAGGACCTTGAGCAATTAGGAGTGATTCCTGCCCTACCTCCTCTTGAGGATGATTTTTCCATTCTTATTGAGGAGACCATAGATGTGAACATAGGTTCTGAGGAAGCCCCTAGAATCCTTAAGTTAGGCAAAGCCTTGACCATGGATGAGCAGGAGCAATTGACCAATTTATTGAAAGAATATCAGGATATTTTTGCTTGGTCATATGCCGACATGCCAGGGCTTGATCCCTCCCTTGTCATGCATCATTTGGTAGTTAAGCCTAATGCTAAGCCTGTTAAGCAGAAACTTCGAAAGATGCATCCGAAGGTCACCCTTTCAGTCAAGGAGGAGCTCCAAAAACTCCTTGACATCGATTTTATAAAAGCCATCGACTATTCTGATTGGATCTCCAATATCATTCCTATAGCTAAGAAGGAAGGAACAATCAGAGTATGTACCGAATTTTGGGACATTAACTTAGCATGTCCCAAGGATGATTTTCCCTTGCCCAACATAGACCAGATTGTAGATTTCACTACCAAATGTGGAATGCTTTCACTCATGGATGGTTTCTCAGGTTACAATCAGATTATGATTGCTCCTGAAGATCAAGCCAAGACAACATTCACTACTCCATGGGGTACCTTCTACTGGAAGGTCATGCCTTTTGGCCTTAAGAATGTAGGAGCTACCTATCAATGGGCCATGACTTATATTTTCCATGACATGATGCATGATATTCTCCAGGACTATGTGGATGACCTTTTGGCTCATTCCTTAGAATGAAAGGATCATGTCCATGACTTAAGATGAATCTTTGAAAGGCTTCGACAATACAAGGTTCATCTTAAACCCGCTAAGTGTGTGTTTGGGGTCACATCTGGCAAGTTGTTAGGTTTCATAGTGTCTAGGTGAGGCATTGAAGTGGACCCTACTAAGGTAGCAGCTATCATTGATATACCTCCTCCTCGCATCCTTGATCGAGCTACATAGTCTGCAAGGTAAGTTGTAGTCTATTCATCAGTTCATTACCCAGTTAGCCGATAAGTGTCAGCCTTTCCTTTGGCTCCTTAAGAAGGATGTAGTTTTTTGGTGGGATTTCAAGTGTCAAAAAGCTTTTGATGACCTCAAAAGATATCTCACCTCCCTACCTATTTTAGTTCCCCCTATGCCTGGTAGGCATTTATTGCTTTACATAGCAACCACCGCTCACGCTTTGGGAGCCATGCTGGCTCAACATGATGATGAAAACAAAGAGAGAGCTATCTACTATATTAGTAGAACTTTGGTCAGCTATGAAACTAGGTACACTCCCTTAGAGAAGCTTTGCCTTGTTATAGTGTTTGCTTCTCAGAATTTAAGACACTACATGCTCAGCCATAAGATATTGGTGATTGCAAAGTTTGATCCTTTGCGCTATTTGATGTCTAAGCCCCACCTTTCAGGTCGAGCTGCTAAGTGGGTGTTGGCCCTTAGTGAGTTTGATCTGACTTTCATAGGTCAGAAGGCTATCAAGGGTCAGGTGATTGTTGATCAGTTAGCCTCCGCTCCCCTAGAAGCTACCCATCCTATAGTTGTTGAGTTTCTCGATGAGTGCTTCAATGTTGAAATTGAAGAGTCTGAGTCTTGGAATTTATTTTTTGATGGAGCCCGATGCATGAAGGGTGCTGGAGCTGGAGTCATTCTAGTTACACCATAAAAATAGCTCATCCCTTTGTCCTTCAAACTTCATTTTTCTTGCACAAATAATACTACAGAATACGAAGCTTTGATCCTTGGTCTTAGAGCAGCCTTAGCTTTGCAGGTTAAGGTCCTTTCGGTCTTTGGTGACTCTCAACTTATGGTTAATCAGATCAACGATATTTATCAGACTCGAGATGATAAGCTTAAACCCTATAAGGAGATTGTTACCAAGTTGTTGTCTTCTTTTGAGTAGGTAACCATAGAGTCTATCCCTAGATCCTCAAACCGCCATGCGGATGCCATGGCTACTACTGCATCCTTGTTCCCTTTGGAGTTAGAAGATGATCAAGCTTCGATTATCATTCAAAAACTCTAGGAACCTACATCTTTGAGTTCTTGTTTGGATCCCCTAGAGTGTTTTACCATCAGATATTCCCCATCTGAACCATGGTATAATGACATATTTAATTTTATTAAAGATGGCTCGATGCCTGATGGTTTAGATCACAATCAATATAAGCTATTGCGCAAAAGAGCATGTCGATTTGTTATAATTGGCAATACTTTATATCGATATTCTTTTGAAGGTATCCTCTTATGATGCCTTAACTCTGATGAAGCCCGACTTGCTCTTAGTGATGCTCATGAAGGTTCATGTAGAGGCCATTTTAGCGATAATTCTATTACCAAAAAGCTCCTTCGAATGGGGTATTACTGGCCTTCCATGGAGAAATATGCATGTGATTATGTTTGACACTATGACAAGTGTCAATGCCATGATCATATTATTCATGCTCCTTCTCAAGACCTTTGAGTAATATCTTCCCCTTGGCCATTCTCCATGTGGGGATTGGACATTATCGGGAAGGTTAACCTAGTGTCATCTGATGGTCACAAGTTTATCATTACTATGACTGAGTATTTCACTAAATGGGTTGAAGCCATACCTCTAGCTATGGTGATTGGGACTCAGGTTTCTAAGTTCATCTTCAACCAGATTCTTTGTAGGTTTGGGATTCCTTCGATGATTATTTCTGACAATGACACTCCTTTCAAGAACAAGGATATCCATAATCTTTGTGCTAAGTACAAGATTCAACATAGATGGTCAACCCCTTATTACCCTCAAGGTAATGGGTAAGTCGAAGCATCCAATAAATCCTTGATCAAGATTTTGAAGAAGTTGGTTAATAAGACCGATCATGACTGGCATACTCAAATTTATCCTACCTTGTGGGCCTATCATACTAGCATGCATACTCCCATAGGGGCCTCACCATATGTCTTGGTATATGGGTCTGAGGTAGTGTTTCCTTTTGAGTTAGAAGTTCCTTCTTTGTGCATCTTGTTGCAAGATGTTGAGGTCAATGATGAGTATCGTGCAGACCATTTGCACCAATTGGAGTTATTGGATGAGAAGTGTATTCATGCCTTAGAGCATTTGTGAGCCTATCAGGATAGGCTCTAATGATCTTACTCTAAAAAATTTCACAATCATTCTTTTGAGGTTGGGGACCTTGTCCTCAAAGAAAACCAAAAGAACACTAATGCTCATGTTGATCTTCGAGGTAAGTTTCAGCCCAACTAGTTAGGGCCCTTTGTCATAACAGCTAAGTTTGGTTTAGGTGCTTATAAGTTGGCTTCTATGGATGGTAAATAACTTAAAGAACCAATGAATATAATGCATTTAAAAAGATATTATGCTTGACCCATTTTTCATATTGCATATGCATTTAGTTAGATCATATTGCATGTTTGCCTGACATATTATGCACGCTTGTCTATCATATTATGCATGATTGCCTATCATTCTATTCTTGCATATTGCTTGTCATATTTGCATCATTGCTTGCTCATGACTGCTTGTTCATATAGCTTCTAGGGATTCATGACAATGGCATGTGATGATACCTAGTTAGGTCATAGCTCACATGCATTGCACTTTCACTAGGGTTATGATGCCTAGCGAAGCCCCAACCTAGGGCCCATGCATTTTCATCCCTTCTTCTCTTCTTTGCTTCCTTTGCTCTTTCTTCTCTTCTCTCTTCTTCTTGTATTCCTTGAATTTGAAAGTTTTACAATGATCATCATTCCTCCTCCAAGTCAAGGAATGCAATCCTCTTTTGGTATGTCCTTGTCTTTTTGCATGATTCTTCTTTCTCCTTTGTCTTCTTTGTTCAGATAAGGATATACATTCTTCTCTTCTTTGATTACACATTTCCTCCCTCTTGAATTTTCACTAGTTGAAACTTCAAGTTGGGGGTACACATGCACAATTCTTTGCTCCTCATTTTCTTCCTCTTATTTCTTCTAGCACATGCACACACTCACATCATGTTATGCTCATATTGATTGGTCCATACATACATACGCATACACCTTCTCAAGTAGTACTGGCATATACATTACATACATCATTTTACATCAGCATACACTATAACACCCCTATCAGGTTATGTCTCTCTTTGAATCAATGGGCTCAACACCCCATTACAGGATCAACTCCTTGGCCATTGATAGTAGGCCTCGACATACATCCTAGCGGGTAATCACCCCATAACAGTTACTAGTGAGCAACCACCCATAGCGGGTTACACTATACACTTCACTTATTGGTCCATATTTAGTGAGTACTACACCCATAGCAGGTTCTTCACTCCATACATGGACCATATTTTGAGCATAACACCCTCTAGTCAAGGTTCTGATCTAGCTTCCTTCTCGATTTTAGATGGTTGACCTTTGGAGTTTTATCTTTGTCTTCTTCTTCTTTTTCCACTTCACAATTTTTTGTTTCCACTCTTCTTCCTCTCTCTTCTTCCTCTTTCTTCTTCCTCTTTCTTCCTCCCTTATTTCCCTCCTTTTCTTCCATGCATTTCATGCTAGTTGCATTAGATTCATGTTGTACCCAGTAACTTTTGCTTTGTTTCACTTTGTTTTGTTTTTCTATGTGTTTACCTTTTGCTTTCTTTCTCTTTGCCTTTTTTGAGTTTCTTAAGGATGTTCCTTTCCTTTCAAAACTCAAGGGGCACCCTAGCCATAGAGGTATTAGTGGAAGTAATACCTCATTTAGTGTGCAAGAGTCTAGGATGTCCATTGTGATACTCCTTTTTGCACTACTCCTTTTTACCCAAAACCTAGCCACCCCTTCTTTGAGTTTGTTGCCTTCTTGTGTGTGTTCTTGCCCATAGGAGTCTACATATTTCTTTGATGCATTTACTTGGCCTTAAATGCATCAAAGAGGGGGAAAATGTAGACACAAAAAATTGACCCACTTTCAGTGGGTAATCTTCCTTAGAACCCCTAAGAGGTCCCTAACCCTTGCCTAAGGCAAGGATAGGCCTCTCCTCCCTCAACCTTGCTTGTTTTAGTGCCTTTGGCAAAATCGTGCTCTGTCATGACCGGGCATGACTTCGTCGGAGCGATCTCGCGCTCCATCATCATGGGGTACGACTTCACTATTTTTAATTTAATTTTTATTTTTATTCTTTTGGTCTATAAACCCTCCCAACATGTTTTGGCATCAGCTTTGGGTTTATTTTACCTACCTTTTTCCCTCTAATTTCATCTATAAAAGGAAGGATGTTCTTTCTTAATAAGAGAGAAAAATATATGCAAGTTATATGTGATCTTAATGTGAAATTTTGATTATTGATTAAGCTCAAAATTTTTATGATAGCTCATTCTTCTTCCTTTGCTTTCTTCTACTACAAGCTAACCCCAAAGTGTGAATTTTAGATTTGATCTTCTATTGCGTGGATTGGATTGGATTATTGTTGGACTTGGTGGATTCATGGTGTGGTTCGGAGAGATAGAGTGCCCGCTTGGATACTTCAATTTTCTCTGCCTACTTCTACGATATCCATCAGGGTTTGATTACTTAGTTTCTAGAATTTATTTCACTTCCTACATTCACTTTTTATTTTTCATTAATATGCAATGATATCATGCCTGACATTAGTGAGGCGTGACTTCGCTTGCCCAGATTAGGGCAAACCAGTCCATAGAAGCGAGATCGTGCCCTATCCAAGTAGGGCATGACTTTGTTGCTGCATTATCATGCCCGCTCCAAGCGAGGCATGACTTTGCTCGAGAGCACACTAGGGGCAATTTCAAGATTCTATTTTCACTATTGCATTCCATTTTGCATCTAGATCATATTGTTGCATTCTATTTTCTATTTTCTATTACTACATTTTTATTTTATGATTAATCATCCAAAGGTCAATTTTTGCTTTTGCTTTAAAAGGTCATCTAAAAGGACCTAGGGGGCTTGACTGTTGCGCCTTCAAGGACTTTTGTACAGTGGCCTAAGTAGGCCCCCTAATGCTAATCCCATTTTCAAGTGTTTTATGAGTTATCTTGCAGGAACAAGTATTTTGATATCATTGGACAAGAGGCAAGAAAGCTAGGATCAACCACCGGTCTAGATAAGTGCTCTAATCATTTTTATTGGTTGAAGATCTGATCTAATTATTGATTCTTAGGCATCTAAAAGTGAAAAGCATTTAGTTTGCATCTAGGGATAATTTATGTGCATTTATTTTGTATGTTTCTGCTTTAAAGGTTTTCTGGAATAAACCCTAGGTTAGTGAGCATTCAAAATAAAGAATCATATTAGGTTAGCTCTTGTATGCTTGCATTCTTTTTTTAGCTATTATATTATATTTTTGCATTGTCCTTTATCTTTCCTAGTTTAGAACTAGAAAGGCCAAACTTAGGTGTTTTTCTTAAAACTGAATACATCAAACATTCCTGAATATCCTGAGGACTTGGAGCGAGTCCTTAAACCATTCCTGGTGAACCCATCCCCCTAGCACCGAGTGTAGAGTACAACATACCCCCGTGGTTCACCCCACAAAAGGTTCTCTCCTTGTGGATCCAACCTTTTGTTTGGGAATTGTACGTGGTAGGGTAGTTTTCCCCCTCTACATGTATATTCCTCCCCTTTATTTGATTGGAGGACTCAAATATGATACCCAAAATTTATGAAGGCATTTTATTTGAGTGGCATGAAATACACTCACATCTTTCAAGAGTAATTATCAACAAAAAACTAAAAGTGTTTGTGTTCATTGTAACTAGTTGGCATTGGTCCACATAGATTAGTATGTATGACATTCAATGGTCCTTTAGCTTTGTAAGTGTTGAGCTAAAAAATGAACTTAGTGTTGCTTTCATGCTAAACAACCCAAGCAAACTAGCACTTTCAACCATACATTTAGAATCTTCCACATGATATTTCACTACAAGCTCTATCACTATAGGCTTTACGCGCATAGCCTAGATCACATCTATAAATTTTGATGCAAAAGTTATGCATATCTTATTTTTAAACCTCCTAAACAATCCCAATATTGTATTACTCCATGGAAAAACTTACATTTTATAAATCATGTCCTCTCTCAACCACCAAAATTTATTTTATCCTTGCTTTATTTTGAGAAAAAACATCCTTTTATAGAATCCATTCAGCATTTCTTTTATTTTATCTCATTCTATCCCATTCAACCATCCATAATAAAAATATGTTTTTTGGGTCATTTTATCTTGGTGTTAACAATATTCCTAAGAGTGATTATTTCCACCACAAATATCACAAGGATGCAAATTCCAACACCTAGTTATCACATGTTTGGGTAATCCACAATGACTGCAATAATTATTCTAGGAGGTTTAGTCTCTAATAGGTTTCTTTTTTCATAAAATTAGTGTCATTACTTATTGCTTGATCATCATAATGAAGGACTTCATTCTTTGGCCTTACTATTGGCTCTATGGGATTTCTTATGCCTTGCCCATGCCTTCCTAATCTTGTGCCATTATATCCTATTTTTTTAATTTGGATATAATACCTTTGGCGTGACTTTCAAAGCACCCAATATCTACATCATCACTATAGTATTAAGCAAAATGACCTTTGTCATGTCCAACACCATTATCACCAACAATGTCTAAACACTCAAACTCTTCATCATCACTATAATCTTCAACATGGTATTTGTCATGGCCAATACAATCACTGATATCATGATGCTCATCTTCAACACAAACCCTACTATCATAAAGAATATTTAAATCACTAGTATCACAAGTGAAATCTATTCTTTGGATAAGTTTTTTTTGTGTCACAAAAAAAAAATTCCATCATAGACTTGTCAACAATATTAGTATCACAAGTGAATCTATCCTTTGGATAATATTGTTTATATCATAACAAACATTTTCCATCATAAGCTTGAGATCACTTGTGTCACAACAAGGATTTGTCATAATAATCTTGTACTTCAATATTTAATTTACTTTCCCTTGATTTTGATACTTGAATATATCAATAGTGATTAATACTATGTATACTATCCTCACAATATTTATAGCGAATGTAACACCATTTTTAAAACAATCTAAACAAGCATAAGATTCTTTGAAAATTATTTTCAAGCAACTCCTTAGTGTTTTAAAAAAATCTTCATAAATATCTTTACCTTATTGGAAATAAATATTTTTATTTGGTGTCACACACTTTTGAACTTCAACTTGCTTCTCTCCACCTTCACTAGCTTCTTGGAAATAAAGATCATTATCTGGTGTCACACACTTTTGAACTTCAACTTGCTTCTTGGCTTGTTTCCTTTTTGTTTTGGCCATTAGTAATTTGTGAGCTAGTTCAAAATCTTATTCATAAACAGATTTTAATTCTTCATATGCAACATGCCCTTAATGTTGCTTGGGATATAATTTGAATTGTCTTCTTATGAGAAGGTTTATGGCTTTGATTCTCTCAATTCATAGAATTATATCTACAAAAATTTGTATCATGTCATTCTTTCTCACAAATGTGATAGTACCTCCAATTTTTTAGGTTATCTTTATGATGATGAGAAAGAAGAACCATTATATGGTTTCTTTCTAAATATGAGTGAATTATTTGATAGTCTATCTCTCAAATGATTGGTTGCTTCCTCTTGTTGAAGCATATTTACCTGCTCTTAAAAGGACACTCTTCTATCTGATACTTTAAAAGAAGTGATTAGCATTTAAAATAATTTTGGAAAGCCCTAAGTACAATGGATACTAAGATCTTGTCTTCTATCATTTCTCCCATGGTATTAAATATTGCTTTCAAATTTGCAACTCTAGAAAGAAATTATTCAATACTTTCTCCATCTTGAAACCTCAATGTATGAAATTGGACTAAAGGTGAAGAATTGTGTTTTCGTTCTTCCCCTCAAATATAGTAGAAAGGATATCCCATGCTTCATTGGTAATGTAAGGTTGAATTTCATTTCCTACAACAAGTGTGATGAGCATCAGTGCCTTGGAATTTCCCTCATCAAACTAGTATTGAGCTTCATCCTTTTTAGGTTGAGTTTATTTTCCAATGACTATACCTTACCCATGCCTTCCATATCATGATGTCATGTCAAGATACAATGAATCCCAACAAATGTAACCCTGAAAATGCATTTTTTAGGCTTTAGGTATACCTTGCTCCTGTAGCCATTAAAAGATGCATCTTAGATCTCAAACATTATCCTCCCAGTTTAAAGACCAACCAAGAATATCATAGACATAGTATTTCATGTATCATATCATAAAAGATGTATGTTATGGCTCACTGGTAGGTAGCTCCTACATATTTTAATCTAAAAGGTATGACTTGATAGTAAAAGGTTCTCCATAAGATGGTGAAAGTTTTTTGTTATTGGCCCTTAGGAGTGATTTTGATATGATTTTAGCCTAAAAAATCCATCTATTAAAGATAGCATTCCACATCCTACAATGAAATTTATGATCATGTCAATGTTGGATAGAGGGAAGTCATCATTGGGACAATGAAGTCATCCTATAATGAAATTGATGATCATGTTGAATGTTACCTATTTTCTTTGTAATAGGGATAACACTAGAGATCCAACCAAAAGAGTTGATGGCTTTGATTAATATAACATTAAGAAGTCTTTGGAACTCCTCTTTGACTAGAAAAGTGACTTTTAGATACATCTTCCATATTTTTAACTTTATGGATTTTGCATCAAGAGTGATGACTAGATGGTGGATAACTACGGAAGGGTCAAGATTTGGTATATAAGTATAGGACCAAGCAAAGATATCGCTAAAATCTATCAAAGTCTTGGTGTATTCCTCATGCTCATCTAGGGTCAAAAAAAATTCTAGCTTAAGGATATTAGGATCTTTAGGAATCCCAATTTTAATGTCCATAGTTTCCTCAATAAAAACATGAGACTCGTATTCCAATTTAGGGGGGGTGGGAAATGCTCCTAGGTTATCAAGGCCTATAGGATCTAAGGATGGATGATTGTGATCAATCAACTATGAGAGAGAAGTATTCATAATTTGAAAAAATGATCTATCAAAATAGAAGTCCTTTTGACTTAGGTAATTCGAGGGACCATCTTCAAAAGGATTATTTGGGATGTTTTCCATATCATAGTTATCTTTGAAGTGCATAAAAAAACCATACATCTGAGCAATGAAATACGAGATGGCAAATATTTAAACTGCAAATATTAAGAACAAGGTATGTAAAAGTAAATAACGTTGTCCTTTTTATTAATAATAATATTTGTTCGTTTCCATGAGGTTACAATATGATCCCTCTTAGGGATGCTACCCAGTTGATACAATGATTTACAACAAAGATATTTTTAGATGCAATACATAAGGTCTTCTTCACACCCACAAACCATCTTGAAGAGGGTTTCTCATGACCTTTGCAAGGGATGATGATGTTGATTTCTTGCACTCTTCCTTTTTAGTAGAAAATATGTAGTCTACACACAAGGAAAACAAAGTGATTAGTAGCATGTGTGGATGAACTGATAAATGAAAGTAATAAACAACTAAAACATGATAAATGCATGCATTAAATGAAGTCTAACTATGCTAAATTGTACTCACATGTTGTAGGTGAGTTGGAGAGGGTAGGGCAATCCTCCAAGGGAGGTCCCTAGTTCGAATCTCCACCCTACCAAATGCATATCGAGTACCCAAAATCTAGTTGATTATGCTAGTATGGTCAGGATCGAGCATGAATCCCAAGTGATTTTGATGGTGTGGAACCCCCTGGTCATGGTTTCTTAAACCAAGATGGCCCTGCAAGGGATTTTTTTCTAAATTCAAAAAAAAACTATGCTAAATTGTAAATAAGAAAGCTGCTAAAACTAGTTATGCAAAGAAATAGAAAAGCAAATCTAGACCCTACAGGTCATCTCTATGTAGTATGACCATACCTGTGGTCCCTCTCTGGGCAATACGGACACTAACCTATAAGTCCTTTACTCAAGTTCGATGTGAGAGTGACTCTAGGGTTCGATATGGGGTTTCATCGGTGGTTTGGTGCACTCGAATGAACGACTTGATGGGTTTGTATCAATAGTAGAAGACAATAAAAAAGTTGAATCACATAGATGGATGTAAGCATAACTTCAACCGTTGAATCGATTTGGTACCATAACTTCCAACAACAAGAGGGTTTTAGGATTTAAAATTGTGAACCCTTCGAATGTGAAAGCTTGAGGTGAGAATCCGATAACACTTCATTGTTCTAAGATTTCAAAATTCATGATACTTTCAACTGAGGGGTGAGTGCCCATTTATAGACTTCTCAGGTGGAAGCTAATAATGGCAAAAGCACCTTATATAAAAAAACAGAGAGGTAGTCCGCATTAAAAAAAAGCAGATGCTTATCTTTGGAATTCCATGTAATTGTTCTCTTTTTTTTTCTTTTGTATTTTAAATAAAATATATTATTTAATTTAAATACACATGTTTAAGTGAAAGTGCATGATGTGTACATTTGATTTGATTTTTATATTTAAATTAAATATATTATTTAATATAAATATACATATTTAAGTGAAAGTGCATGATGTGCACAATTGATTTGTTTTTTATATTTAAATTAAATATATTATTTAATTTAAATATTCATATTTAAGTGAAAGTGCATGATGTGCACATTTGATTTGATTTTTTATATTTAAATTAAATATATTATTTAATTTAAATATACATGTTTAAGTGAAAGTGCATGATGTCACATTTGATTTAATTTTTATATTTAAATTAAATATATTATTTAATTTAAATATACATGTTGCACTGTATTTCATTGTTGATATTTAAATTAAATATACTAATTAATTACGATTAATTAATTAGCATTTTATATGTCTGATTTTGGTATTGCCCATTTAAGTGGTGAAAACCACTGTTTTAGCCCTGAGGTTGCCCAAAGTGGGTCATGTGGTCTAGAAGAGTCCAATTAGGTAGTCTCTTCAATATGACATGATTTTAGTGTCTATAGATGCCCCTTTTTGGGATGCATTGTGTGAAAGCACAACATGGAGCAAAAATAGAACTAAAATGGTCAAATTGATTAAGGTTGTTCATTAACCTAATCAATGTTTAGATACCCCCAATCTCAAAAAGAGCATGTATTTTTGAATCATTACTTCCAACTCATTGATGGATTTGGTTTTAGTAAAATTTTCATCCATTGGCGAAGATTATGATATGAGTCCGCACTTTAGGCTTTGAGTATACTAAGTTTTTGGTAACCTTTGGGGCATTGGAAGACAAGCTTAAGTCTACACTTTAGCCTTAGGGGTATTGGAAGACAAGCTTAAGTCTACACTTTAGCCTTAGGGGCATTGGAAGATAAGCTTAAGTCTACACTTTAGCCTTAGGGGCATTGGAAGACAAGCTTAAGTCTACACTTTAGCCTTAGGGGCATTGGAAGATAAGCTTAAGTCTACACTTTAGCCTTAGGGGATACCAATTAGGCAATTTTGGTTGTCTTGTTATGTGTTTAATTTAAGTTTTTGCTTATTATCTACCCCAAGCAAGAAGGGCATGATTGTATTTGGAAATTATTCTTGAACAAATGCAATTTGCATGATTGAGTGTTTTAATTATTTATTTGATTATGAATTTTGTGATTATATGACTACCCCCTCAAGCGACGAGTCAATGAGAAAATGGAAAAATTATGAAAGTGACGAGTCACTTGACCAAGATGATTTGATTTGGGTTTTCTAGGACCATTTTGATAGTTTAGAGGGCTCATGTCCTCATTACAACCTTGATTTGACCCATTTATTACTATTTTTGGTGAGTGATCTTATGGTAATTTATTCATCCTACCGAATTGCATGGATAACCAATCGTTGCAATCGTCAGGTTTATAGATTAAATCATTGGATACGAAATTCACTCAAATTTTGATGTTTTTTGTGTTTTTTGTATTTTTTGTGTTGTTTTTTTTCATTTTTTTTAGTGGTCTTATGGTAATTTACTCATCCTATTGAATTGCATGGACAAAAAATCGCTACAATCGCTAGGCTTATAGAGTAAATCACTGGATATGAGATTCACTCAAATTTTATGAATGAATGTGACCAAAGGAGTTAGGTGCCTTTGGAGCCTTTTGGATTGAATGTGACCAAAGGGTTTTCATTCCTTTGCAGCCTTTTGATGTGACCAAAGGGTTTTCATGCCTTTGGGGCCTTTTGATTTGATTGTGACCAAAGGATTTTTGTACCTTTGGGGCCTTTTGATTTGATTGTGACCAAAGGGTTTTTATTCCTTTGGAGCCTTTTGAGTGAATATGACCAAAGGGTTTTCGTTCCTTTAGAGCCTTTTGATATGTGACCAAAGGGGTTAAGTTCCTTTGGAACCTTTTAAATTTTATTTAACCAAAGGATTTAGGTGTGTCTTTGGAGCCTTCTAAATTGATTTGACCAAAGGTTTTAGGTGCCTTTGGAGCCATATATGTATGCATGTATGTGATGTACTAATGACATGATGATGCATAAATCTAAAATGCAAAAACAACCTAAGGGTTAGCACCATAGAATGTATAAAAGTCATCAATCAAAATGTTAACCTTTTTACCAAAGTCATATTAATGAATTCCAACCATATGTAATATGATAAAAGTGTATATGATAGATGGATGACCAGTAAGATGCTATAGGAAAATAACATGGTTTTCATGAGACTCAAACACCCTAGTTGATCAGTCAAAAGATGTATACTGACTACACATGACTTTGAAAGATATAAGTCTACTATACAAGTCTACTAGGAAGACCCAGATATTCAATATCCTTGTGTGTGCATAGTGATGTTTATTAATGATGCATAAGACTACCCCATTTCCAAGCAGGTTTCATTCAACCCATTACTGTAATGAAGATCACCTCATGGTCATAATTATCCTAATTTTGGATGTAGTTGGACTAGACTACTAGGCAATACAAGCCACCAAAAGCTAGCTCATCTATAAGTTGACATTGGTTTGTACAAAATAAGGTTGCTAATATGACATACATATCACCACGCATACGACTATCTCATTGCCAGGTGGGTTTCATTCAAGCTATTTTTGTAATGGATATCATCCCATGGCTTGTGAATGACTAAGTATTCTAAGGATTCAAGCTCATGACCCCCTTATTTTCTTTTGATTTCTTTGGGATACTTGCTCATTTTTTATGAAGAGCAAGGAATTTGGTTGCTTAGTGGTGAAAACCACTTTTTTTATACTTGCTCATTTTTGTGGAGCAAGGTATTTTATTGCTTTGGGTAGGAGGGAGCTTATCCTTTTGTCAATTCTTAGCATCCTAGACCATGCGCATAATAAGATGAGCAAGGGAAACCTTTCACTCAAGAGGTAAGGACTACGTTGTAGGTTCATCCTTTCTTGTTCAAACTTGAATTAATATGTGAATTTGTGTTTAGGATTTTGAGATGTAATAGGTAATATCAAAGCAAGACCCTACCTTCTAAAATCAAGATAGCTTTCTACAAAATTTGAAAGAAAAACTAGGAATGGTTGAATGATCAAAAACCCTAGTGAACACCCTATAGTAACTTACTGTTTGTGTTGAAAAACACAATTACTCACAAAGTAGAATGTGGATGATGTGATATGTAAAATGTGAGGATTTTCCCTGTGATATTTTGCAAACTAAAAGATGTGTGTAAAATAGTCAATGGTCATCTAACCATCATTGTTGATGTTCATCCGGTATCTACCCTATCTTACGAGGACCCCTTAATAAGCAAAAGCTCATAAGAAAATTTACAAATGATGATGATGGATAAGGTTGATCAAGACTTATGAAAGTTATACAACTGTGGTTCTTATTTGTGGTAATGCAAGAACAACATATTCTAATTCAAGTGCAATGATTGAATATACCTAATGCAAGTATGCACCTAATGTAGTGACATGGGATGCATGGTGAAATGCAATGTGAATGATGATATAGTGTTTTTGTATTTTTTTTTAGTTATTTTTGTTTTTGGTTTATTTCTATTTTTTTTTTACCAAAGGGCTTAAGTGTCTTTAGGGATTTTTGTGAATTGACCAAAGGACTTAAGTGCCTTTGGAGTTTTTTGTGATTTGACCAAAGGGCTTAAGTGCCTTTGGAGATTTTTTTGTGATTTGACCAAAAGGATCAAGTGCCTTTGGAGATTTTTATGATTTGACCAAAGGGCTCAAGTGCCTTTTGAGATTTTTATGATTTAACCAAAGGGCTCAAGTTCCTTTGGAGATTTTTGTGATTTGACCAAAGGGTTCAAGTACCTTTTGAGCTTTTTGTGATTTGACCAAAGGGATCAAGTGCCTTTGGAGCTTTTTGTGATCTAACCAATGGGCTCAAGTGTCTTTGGAGCTTTTTTTAATCTAACCAAGATTTTTGTGATTTGACCAAAGGGCTCACATGCCTTTGGAGCTTTTTGTGATTTGACCAAAGGGCTCACATGCCTTTGGAGCTTTTTGTGATTTGACCAAAGGGCTCACATGCCTTTGGATATTTTTGTGAAGTGGAATTTATACATGAAATATCCGCAAGTGGAGTATATTTAGAGGTTCAGGCTCCTCAGAACCCTCAAGAGACACTAACCTATACGTTCTAGGCCCTATCTACCCTATCTTAGGAGGACCCCTTAATAAGAAAAATCTCATAAGAGAAATTGTAAATGATGATTATGGATAAGGTTGATGTTTTTGCTTGTGGGGCCTTTGTTCTTTCGGGCCTTGTCTCTTTTGCTTTTTATCGTTTTGTTATGTTACTTCTGTCATTTGTTTTAGGATGCATTTTTTTCCTTTCCTACATCCTTTCTTAGTTTCAGTTGGATTCCTCTAGTCAAATTTTGCTTTTCTGATGTACAAGGCATTAGGGCACCTTTCAAATGCCCTATTTTAATGAAATTTATTAACTTACCAAAGAAAAGGTTGATTAAGACTTATGACAGTCATACAAGCATGGTGCTTATTTGTGATAATGCAAGAACAACATATCCTAATGTAAGTGCAATGAGTGAATATTCCTAATGCAAGTATGCACCTAATTCAGTGACATGGGATGCATGGTGAAATGCAATGTGAATGATGATGCAGTGTTTTTGTGATCTTTTATTTATTTTTTATTGTTTTTGGTTGATTTTTGATTTTTTTTACCAAAGGGCTTAAGTGCCTTTAGGGATTTTTGTGAATTGACCAAAGGGCTTAAGTGCCTTTGGATATTTTTGTGATTTGACCAAAGGGCTTAAGTGCCTTTGGATATTTTTATGATTTGACCAAAGGGCTCAAGTATCTTTGGAACTTTTTGTGATTTGACCAAAGGGCTCAAGTGCCTTTAGAGCTTTTTGTGATTTGACCAAAGGGATCAAGTTCCTTTGGAGCTTTTTGTGAATTGACCAAAGGGTTCAAGTGCCTTTGGAGTTTTTATGATTTGACCAAAGGGCTCAAGTGCTTTTAGAGATTTTTGGGATATGATAAAACTTTTTGTGGTTTGACCAAAGGGCTTAAGTGCCTTTGGAGCTTTTGTGAAGTGGGCTTTATGCATGAAATACCCACAAGTGGAGGATGTTGGGAGGTTCAAGCTCCTAAGCACCCTCAAGAGATACTAACCTATACATCCTAGGCCCTATCTTCTAAGTGATGATAAATGGGCCTAACTAGTTTCCTATAATTTTTTCTTGGAAGTGCAATGGTAAGTTAGAGTTTTACTAATTTTCCTTAAGCACAAGGTCTCCAACTTTAAAGTATCTAATATGGACTTTCATATCATAAGCTCGCTTAAGGAAATATTGATAAACGTGGAGGTGTTTGAGATAATTAATTCGTCGTTCATCAAGAAGGGTCAACTGATCAAGGCGAGCCTATCGTATAGTATCATCATCAATAAACTCTTGGAGTGATATGCGTAAAAAAGGAATCTCTAATTCCAAGGGCATAATGGTCTCAATGCCATATACTATTGAAAAATAAGTTGCCCCAATGGGCATCCTAATTCTAGTTCTCTAATTTTATAACGCAAGAGGCAATTGAAGATGCCAATATTTATGATTATCTTTAACATTTTTCTTGAAAATGGCAATAACTATTTTGTTTTATGCCTATGCTTGCCCAATGGCTTGCAGGTAATAAGGCATAGAAAATTTGTGTTGAATGTTATACTTTGCAATCAAAGCTCACACATATTTGTTCTTGAATGGTGGCCCATTATCCAAGATAATCTTAGATGGAATACCAAAATGCCATGATATTATGGAGTACAAACTCCACAATTCTTGGTCTAGTCATAGTGGTAAGAGGGATTGCTTCCACCCATTTGGTAAAGTACTCTGTGGCCATTAAAATAAGTGTGTGACAGCTAGATGATGGGGGTGAGATTTTCCTAATTTAATCAAAATCCAATTGGAAAAAAGCCATATTGAATGAATCAGTTGCAAGGCCTAAGAAGGTATGTGTAAAATATTAGAATCATGCTAACATTTCACGTACCTCTTGATATAAGCGCAATAGTATTTTTCTATAGTAGGCCAATAATATCCCATTTAGAGGATGTGATTAGCGATAGCCATGTTGCTGAAATGGCCACCACAAGTACCATCATGAGCTTGCAAAACTGCCTAAGCAGATTCATGGGACTCTAGACAATGAAGGAGAATACCATCCTAGCCTCAATGATACAAGATGTCTCCTGACAAGACATATTTTTTCATTTTTTGCTTGAATGTTCATTTTACGGAATGTGACAATCTCAAAGGTATATTGTCAAGCTTCAAGAAATATTTGAGTTGGGTGAACCAATCTTGACATTTTTAAATCTCGAATGAAAGGATGACTTGCTCCTTTTGAGATTCATCCTAGATGAATGTTGATTTGGATACAAACTTAAGATAAATCATTGTGTTGCTATCAAAAGGATTGTTTGGGCTTAAAGACCCCTAGGAAGCATATTTTAAAAAGTCATGTATGTGAGAAAATCTTTCTTGGTATGGTTCAATCTAAATCATGTGGACAGCTTTGTCATCTTTTGAAGCCTCACACAAAATTTTTGATTGCAAAAGCATTTGGACATGAATAGTTGTAATATCATCTAAAGGGTTATGCAGTATTAAGGATCCCAAAGAAGCCATAGTATTAGTATAATGATTAGATGAACAAGGGACTACCTCAATGTTATACCATTCCAATTTATCTAAGAGCTTATCCACAAGGGCTTTGTAAGACTACAATATTGGACACCTACATTGATAGATCTCTCTGACTTGGTTGACAATGAGCAATGAATTATCAAAGATATTTAGCTTCTTGATTTTCATGGTAACAACTGCTTGAAGGCCCAAAATGAGGACCTTGTATTTAGCATTATTATTGGTGCACAGGAAATCAAGTTTAAATGATAGGGGTAGAGGAGCCCCTTATGATGTGAAGAACATGATTCTCATGCCACCCTCTTGCTCTCACTTAGAACCATCAAAGAACAAAGTCATATCAGCTTGATTTTTTGGTTCTTTTGGTTCTAGCAAGTTGGATAATGCAAAAAACTACATCGTTAGGCAACTCTATGGTAAGAGGTTTTTTATCTTGAAGAGGAGCCTCTACTATTTTATCAACAATTACTTGACCTTTAATGGATTTTTGACTGATGAACTCGAGATCAAATTCTATAAACAACATGATCCACTTCACGATACGACTATTATGATATCTCTGACTCATCATGTACTGTAAAGGGTTTTCCTTAGATACGATATACATTGTTTGATAGAGCATGTAATGGTGCAACTTTTTAATGGCAAATACCACTGCAAGGCAAATATTTTCAACGTATACATACTTAAGCTCGTAGCTCACCAGGGTGTGACTAATGTAATAAACAACTTTTTTCTTATTTGCTTCATTCTTTTGGGTCAACATGGTCCCTTAAGCAATGTCGATAGCTGAAATGTACAGTAAAAATGGCACACCTAGTCGAGGTGAAGCTAAAATTTGTGAGGATACCAAGTATTGTTTAATCTCATCAAAATTCTTTTGACACTCATCATCCCAATTGAATGGGACTCACTTTTGTAAGAGATGATTCATGGGTTGAAATTTATTCAAAAGTTGTGCTAGGAAGCATCGGATAGATGCTACCTTCCCTTGTAAGTTGCGCAACTGCTTAAGGTTGGTAAGGGGAACCATTTTGAGTATGTCTTGACTTTACGGGATCGACTTCGATGCCTCATTTTAAGACTATAAAACCCAATAATTTTCCATATGTAACTCCAAAGATACACTTCTTGGGATTAATTCTAATGTTATGCTCGATGAGGTGATCGAAGACCTTCCTCATTTTATAATCCTCTAAGATTTTGTGCATGTAGTCATGAAAGATATATGCCATGGTCTGCTGATATGTGGCACCAGTATTTTTAAGGCCAAATGGTGTGACTTTGTAATAGAATTTCCCCCATGGTGTGGTAAGTTTATCTTGGGCTGATCATTGGGATTGACCTGAATATGATTGTAGCCTGAGAAACCATACATGAGGGATAACATTTCATATCCTGTAGTTGCATCAACTAGAGCATCAATTTTAGGAAGGGGGAATTCATCCTTAGGAGTCACTTTGTTAAGATCTCAAAAATTTTTGCATATGCGAATCCTCCCATCAGTTTTTCTTACGGGTACCATGTTGGAGACCTAATCAAGATAATCAATGGCTTGGATGAACCTTGCATCTAACAACTTTTGAAGTTTATCTTCTATCATTAATGCAATCATTGGATGCTTATTTCTAAGACTTTGCTTGAATGGTTTAATTTTTGAATCGAGTGTCAGATTGTGCACGACCAAACCCGATTCAAGACCCGACATATCCTTATATAACCAAACAAATGCTTCTCTCTTTTCCTTCAAGAGAGTTATTATAATGGCTTGTTCCTATGGGGACAAACATTGTCCCAACTTGATATTTTTAGGAACTATGGGATTGATACTGATATCCATGTCAATTATTTCCTCAAATGACATGCGAGATCCCTCCTCGAGCCAATGAGGTGTAGGGATCAAATGGATATCATCAACTGGATTTGGAGAATCACTCACTTGGTCAGGTTCGATCTCAGCTTGAAAAATATCTTTAGAATATCCTTGGGAGAAATGAAGTAGTTGTAACATTTCTTCACAAATGAAGAACTCTATGGAGGATGGGGAAATCACAGCATGATCAAAATAAATGGCCTCAAGGTTGAGTTGCAAAGGTTTTGAAGGGTTATTGGGGCTATGAAGTGGCATGGCTAGGTCAATGGAAACCATATTGATGGATGGTGAATGGCTTCCATTCATAGGTGAAAAGAGCCTATCATATATGGGTGGCCTCAAATGTACCATAGGTGGTTGAGGTAGGGGTGGAATTATTGGATGAGACCTAGGAGGAGCTAAGATTATGGGGTCTGCTGGAGATAGTAGCTACCATAAAATGGGCATCCTCCCAAGGAATAGATACTAATAAAACTCATCAAGATCATTGAGAGTCTCAATAACAATTTTTGCATCCTTTGATCTATTTGAAGTAATGGATATTACATTAGACTCGTGGTAAGAGGTATCAATGGATTTGTCATCATGATCTTGAGTGGATCCACTACCCTCTTCAAACCAATAATTCTCAAGATTGTAGGCTAGGCTAGGCTCTTATTACTCGTTGGTCTCTTCTATATCAGATATCCAATAATTGGTATGCTCTCAACTAGAGGACAATAGAGGGTTCACGTGAATCTGATTGCTAAGCCACTAAATATGGGCAGGACCTAGATACACTAACTTTATCTCATCCTCATACTCGTTTGATGCCTTTCTAAAAGAGTTGGAAGGGTCCACTAAATCCATTATAATGGGAAGATAATATCCTAGCAGATTAAAATATCCTGGATCAGCTTAATCATTCTCATCAATTTCTTCCTCAAAGCCTAGGTCAAGCATTGGAGGGATTCTACAAGGAGTTCATCTGGCATACGCACGAATTACCCTAAGCCAAATTTATCTATAGGGAGATGATATTGTGGCTGGTAAGATGTTTGAAGACCCTGTTTGTATCGACCAAGACCATTCCTATACAAATGGTAATGATGAAAGTACCGTAGGAAAAATTTTGGGTTTAAAAAATAAACAATATTCATTGAAAATGGCTCATCATCATTCACCACCATAGGTGATGGACTTGTAGAATCATCAAGGCCCCCATAAATAAATTTCATCTGGTTTGGAGGAACCCCAAGGGCACAATGGTACCAATATTTAGCAATGGCAAGTGGGGCCTGCCCATGTCCTACATGGACTCAACGAGTGGAGAGAATATGACATTATGTACTAGATACTCAACGAGTCCAAGATTGGCCAAATGAATCATGATCTACGGTGGGGTGGATGATGATGATAGGGGTGTGGCTTGGAGTAACTCATCCATAGTAGCAAATGATTCTTCCACTTCCATAGGAGTTGGAGCATCTTCTACCAAGATGGTGGAAATGGAGGGAGGAATCTCCTTAATTGGCTTCAAATTTTTCTCACTTGGAGGATCCAAGGAGGAAGAAGGGATATCGTGAGAAACCAATGGCAATGGCAGAGGTGGAGATGGTTCAATGGTTGACAGTGGTGTCATATCTAGACTCTTGATGGGATCATTAGGTTTGATGTCCATATATATGGATGGCAAGATAGATTCTTGTGGGTGGTACACCACATTACAATACTTGAAGAGCTCTAGATCAATGTGAACCACATGAACTTGCCCCTCATGTATGTACTTGAGACACTGATGCAAAATGGATGGGACACACTTCATATCTCGCATCCAAGGTCTTCCAAGAAATATATTATATTGCACTACATCCTCTAAGACATGGCACAATGTAGGAATGGTATTTAGCCCAACCTAAATAGGAAGGACTATTGTGTTAATGGTGGAGCATAAAGCATCATTGAATGCTCGGAGAGTGAATGTAGAAAATTGTCCCACCATGATCGCCACTGAAGTGCCTAAAAATACCATACATTCAAGCAATGAAATACGAGATGGCAAATATTAAAATTGCAAAGATTAAGAACAAGGTATGTAATGGTGCCCATTTTATTAATAATAATATTTGTTCCTTTCCATGAGGTTACAATATGATCCCTCTTAGGGAATCTACCCAATTGATACAATGATTTACAACAAAGATCTTTTTTAATGCAATACACAGGATCCTCTTCACACCCATAAACTGTCTTGAAGAGGGTTTCTCGTGACCTCCACAAGGGGTGATGATATTGAGTTCTTGCGCTCTTCCTTCCTAGTAGAAAACCTATAGTTTGCACACAAGGAAAACAAAGCGATTAGTAGCATGTGTGGATGAACTAATAAATGAAAGCGATAAATAATTGAAACATGATAAATGCATGCATAAAATGAAGTCTAACTATGCTAAACTATAAATTAAAAAGCCGCTAAAACTAGTTGTGCAAAGAAACAAAAAATTAGATCTAGATCCTAGAGGACATCTCTATGTGGAACGGTCATACCTACGGATCATCTCTGGGCAATACAATCGCTAACTTGTAAGTCCTTTTCTCAAAGTTGATGCAAGAGTGACTCCAAGGTTCGATCTGGAGTTTCATCACTGGATTGATGCACTCAGATGAACGGCTTGATGGGTTTGTATCAACAGTAGAAGACAAGAAAAGAGTTGAATCACAGAGATGAATGTAAGCGTAACTCCAACCATTGAATCAATTCGGCACCATAACTTCCAACAACAAGAGGTTTTAAGGTTTAAAATTTGTGAACCCTTCGAATTCGAAAGCTTGAGGTGGGAATCCGACAACACTTCGTTGCTCTGAGATTTCAAAATTTAGGATACTTTCAACTAAGGGGTGAGTGCCCATTTATAGACTTCTCGGGTGGAAGCTAATAATGGCAAAATCACCCTGTATGAAAAAGTAGAGAGGTAGTCCGCATTAAAAAAAGCATATGCTTATCTCTAGAATTCCATGTAATTGTTCTCTCTTTTTTTCTCTTTTGTATTTTAAATTAAATATATTATTTAATTTAAATATACATGTTTAAGTGAAAGTGCATGATGTGCACATTTAATTTATTTTTTTATATTTAAATTAAATATATTATTTAATTTAAATATACATGTTTAAGTGAAAGTGCATGATGTGCACATTTGATTTGCTTTTTATATTTAAATTAAATATATTATTTAATTTAAATATACATGTTTAAGTGAAAGTGCATGATGTGCACATTTGATTTGCTTTTTATATTTAAATTAAATATATTATTTAATTTAAATATACATGTTTAAGTGAAAGTGCATGATGTGCACATTTGATTTATTTTTTATATTTAAATTAAATATATTATTTAATTTAAATATACATGTTGCACTATATTTCATTATTGATATTTAAAATAAATATATTAATTAATTATGATTAATTAATTAGTATTTTATATGCTTGATTTTGGTATTACCCGTTTAAGTGGTGAAAACCATTGTTTTAGCCCTAAGGTTACCCAAAGTGGGTCATGTGGTCTAGAAGAGTCCAATTAGGTAGTCTCTTCAATATGATGTGATTTTAGTGTCTACAATATTTATTGATAATTATATTGGGATAGGCTAAGGTTAGGAGATTTATATTCATAAATCATATAAATAAAGAGAATCTAGGATTTATGAGGAGTGATGACTCATTGACATTCTCCTCATCCCATTTCAATATTTTTAATAAAACAATGCCATCTTTGAACTTTCTATTGGAAAGGTTGGCTTCATCTTCGCTATCATATGAAGAAGGGTAAAGAGGTTGACTATAGTTTGGGATATAACTTATCCCATAACATCTTGTTAGGCTTCATTCTATAGGGGCTCTTTGATGCCCTACTCATACGAACCTAGTCCTTTACCTTGATATCCCATGTTATAAAGTATTTGTTTTAGAATGAAATATAATTTTTACAAGAAGCATGAAGCATACTATCATTTAGGTAGGAAATGGTTATTGTTATGGATTTTCTCATCGTTAGTAGAATCAATGAAAATAAAGAAACAACTTTTAATTTCCACCATTTTATCTTTCTTACTAGAAGGAAAGCCTAAGGTTTGAGGAGACAGAGGAAGATTAGCTATATTTAGAGAAGGTTGATTATTATCTTGATTATTAATATTAATGTTGGCTAGATTAGAGTTTTAACATTTTTATTCATTATTAGTTGGGTTACTTACGGTGAGAGACCTTAATGCATCAACAATTGGAAGCTACGAAGAAGAATATGGCTTAAGAGATGTATTGAGAGAAGGAAAAATATGAGCCATAGGGTTCTCAACCTCAATTACCCAACAATAGGCAAAGGATTTGGAGTTAGGTATAATATGATTAGTCTTTCCCTTATATTCATATTTAAGGAACTAATGAAGGATTGAAGAAATGAACCACATCTTGTGGATCCATGACCTCCCTAAATAAATTTTATAGGTTAAATAACAAGACATGACATAGGAAATATTGTTGAGAATGCATGGTCTGACTTTGAGGGAAAGACTATTATGTCCCTAACCTCATGTTACCTATTATTGAACATCCTAATAATAATATTATATTTCTCTATATCTTGTTTTTTTAGCCCAAAATAACCAATGAATCTTAGGATACAAACATTGAGACCATATCCATTATCAAATAGGATTCATTTGATGAACCTATCATCAATGTGGCTTGTAATATACAATAGAAGATCTCCAACCATAGAGGATTGAGATATATCAACCTCATGGAATGATATAGTTGCATGATTGACCCTAATGGGCCCCACTATGGAATTGAGATCATTTTGGAAGAGAACCCTGTGGGTTCTCTCCATCACTTATTCAAAACAAGAATGTTGCAAACATTAACCATGCATGAACGAAAAATGCAAACGAAGATATAACGAAGAACGGATGAATAATTATAATCAAATCAAACAATATTGCCACTCAAGGAGGGAATATCCCCGTCGCAATGGCAATGTGTGAATACGTAGATGATAAAGGAGTAATAGATGATAGATGCTTTCAATAATAAAAATCTAACCTAATATATGAATTAATTGCACTTGGAAAACCTAGCCGACATGGCTAGGTTTGTTATGTAGCATGACTCCCCTCCTCGGAAAGCTTTGTCCTCAAAGCTGGAAATGACTGGAAAATACTTTCAGATTCCCAGGTTGCATCCTCTTTAGGTAAGTCCTGCCACTTTATGAGAAACTCTTGGATGTGACGAGATCTTAGTTTGCGTGATCTGGTTTGTACAACTGCTTCTGGTTGGAGATATATACGCCCTTCTTCATCAAGCACTGGTAATTCTGACTGAGATTGTACTTTCTGACCGATCACCTTCTTGAGACAAGAGACATGAAATACTGGATGTATTCGTGATGAAGGAGGCAACTCTAATTGATATGCCACTTCTCCAATGCGACGTATAATTTTGTAAGGACCGTAAAATCGAGGAGCCAACTTCTGACTAGACTTGATCTTTAATGACAACTGTTTGTAGGGCTGAAGACGCAGGAACACCATATCACCGATATTGAATGCCCTTTCCGAACGATGCATGTCTTGTTGCTGCTTCATGCGATTTTGTGCTTGGACCAAATTATCCTTCAGAATAGTGAGTATTGATTGACGCTACTGAAACCAATCATCTACTTGGGCCACTTTGGAGGATCCTGGTACATAATCTGCTATAGTTGGTGGCTTAGTTCCGTACAATGCTTCAAAAGGAGACATCTTAGTGGAATAATGGTAAGAAGTGTTGTACCACCATTCTGCCAATGATAACCACTGACTCCATTGATATTGTTTATCCTGAACAAAACATCTTAGGTAGGTACCCAAACATTTGTTAACTACCTCCGTTTGACCATCTGTTTGTGGATGGTATGCAGAAGACATATTTAATTTGGTACCACTAAGTCGAAACAATTCTCTCCAAAAATTGCTAGTAAATATGGGATCACGATCACTTACAATATTTTTGGGCATTCCATGTAATTTGAAAATTGAATCCATAAATACCTTGGCCACTTTGCTTGCTGAAAATGGATGTTGTAAAGCCTGAAAGTGAGCATATTTGGAAAGGCGATCAACTACCACGAAAATTACTGTTTTACCTTCCGACTTAGGAAGACCTTCAATAAAATCCATGGAAATATGTTCCCACTGGCGATCCGGAATAGGTAACGGTTGAAGCAACCCTGGTGATTTGACTGTTTCTCCCTTATTGCGTTGGCACACTTCACATTCAGCTACCCATTGCTTAACCTCTACTTTTAATCCTTTCCAACAAAAGGATTGTTTAACCCGCATGTAGGTTTTCAGAAACCCTGAATGTCCTGCTGATGGAGAAGCATGTGACTCCTCTAGAATTTGTGCTTTGATTGGTGAATTGTGAGGGATGTAAATGCGACTCTTCTTACGTAATATTTGGTCATCATATGTGAAAAGAGGGTATTTAGAGGAACCCATAGATAATTCTTGAATTATTTGAGTTGTTTCACTGTTGGACAACCATTCTTCCTGCAACTGAGACACCCACTGCGAACATGGTCCTGAAATGGCATTAATAACGACTTCATCTTCGTATTTTCTAGATAATGCATCCGCTGCCACATTTTCTTTACCTTTCTTATATTCAATCACAAAATCATATCCCAATAATTTAGTCAACCACTTATTTTGTTCGGGATAAGAAAACCTTTGTTCTAGAAAATGCTTGAGACTGTTGTGATCGGTTTTAATAATAAAACGACTATTGATTAAGTAATGCCTCCATTTTTCCACTGCATGTAAAATAGCCAACATTTCTTTTTCATAGGTGGATCTACCCAAATTCTTCCCCGAAAGTTGTTTACTTTCAAATGCCAAGGGATGACCCTCCTGCATTAGTACTGCACCAATACTGTTCCTGAGGCATCGCATTCAATGACAAATGGTTTTTGAAAGTCTGGAGTGGCCAAAACTGGAGTCGTACACATTGCCTCCTTGAGAGCCTCGAAGGCTTTGGTAGCTACTAATGACCATTGAAAAGCATCCTTCTTGGTGAGAGCCGTGAGAGGACCCACAATTTTACCATAGTCACGCACAAATTTGCGGTAATAGCCCGTGAGACCCAAAAAACCATGAAGTTTCTTGATGGTTTTAGGCAAAGGCCAATCTTGTATTGCCTTAATCTTATTGGGATCCACCTTAACACCTTCCTGAGATACTATATGACCGAGGTACTCAACTTCTTGAACACCAAAGGAGCATTTAGATCTTTTGACAAACAACTTTTCCTTGTGTAGGATATGGAGAACTCTGTCCACATGTACTAAGTGATCTTTCCATGATTTACTATAGATGAGTATGTCATCAAAGAAGACTAGAACAAATTTTCGTAGGAATGGATGAAACACCTGGTTCATGAGACTTTGGAATGTAGATGGTGCATTAGTGAGACCAAAGGGCATGACCAAGAATTCATAATGACCTTCATGAGTTCGAAAAGCTATTTTGGGAATATCTTCTTCCCTAACTCGGATTTGGTGAAACCCTGAACGTAAGTCTAATTTGGTAAAGAATTTGGCACCATGTAGTTCATCTAGTAAATCATCAATGACAGGGATAGGAAATTTATCTTTGATCGTGATTTTATTGAGAGGGAAAAAATCGGGACACATACGCCAAGAATTGTCTTTTCGACGAGCTAAGACTATTGGTGAGGAGTAAGGGCTAGTACTATGACGGATGACACCATGGTCTAATAGCTCTTGGACAATCTTCTCAATTTCTGTTTTCTGGGGTTGGGGATATCGATACGGACGACCATTGGGTGGAAGACTACCAGGCACTAGATGTATGGCATGGTCATGAGATCTTTTGGGGGGTAGTCCTTTTGGTTCTTGAAAAACCTCCTCATAGTTAGCCACAATGATTTGGAGATCATCTTCTTTGATTTCAGGTATATCTTGGTCTAATTTCTCTATGCAATTGATTCGGGCTATGAATCCCCCACCATATTTTCTTAATATATTTTCCATGCTATGTGAACTTACAACTTTTGATGGAGGTGTGGGTAGTCCTTGAAGACGAATAGTCCTCCCATTGGCTTGCCATTCGACAAAGCGATGTTTGTGGTTAAAACCCACTGTGGTTTCCAATTGTTCCATCCATGCAACGCCTAAAATAACTTCTGAATTTCCTAATTCCATAACAAAAAGAGGACCTTGCCAAGTATACGTACCCATTTGTAATGAAACTGAAGATGTCTTACCTAGACATTGAGAAATTTCCTTGCTTGCAGTTCTGACTTGAAACCGATCTTGATTAGAAGAGAAGACGTGCAACCCCAATGTCCTTGCAAGTTTTGCATCAATGAAGTTGTGAGTACTTCTGGAATCAATTAATATTGTCACCCTCTGTTTTCGAATGAAACCTACCACCTTGATTGTATGGTGAGAGGATAACCCCATGAGAGCATGTACTGAAATAGTCATGGTATCCTCCTCAGCGACAACTTCGTTGTGTTCATTTTGGTCCTCAACTGGGAGATCCTCAGGTGCGTCGTACTCCTCTATTTCTTCTTCTTCCTTGTCGGCATATTCAATCTGAAAATTTTGTCGTGGTGTACATGCTTGGTCTTTTTGATGTTGAGTGCGACATTTGTAGCAGAAGTACCATGACGGTTGATCATTTCTGTGGAAAGAGTTGTTGCGGAATGGAGGTCGCCCATATGAATCACGTCGTGTGGATGGGCCTACGTGCGCCTTTGTCTCCGCCAAATCAGCAATCCTTATACACTCATCCAACTTGGATGGATTGTGTAGGTCTACTTCAACTTTAATATGTGCTTTTAATCCATTTCGAAAAGCCGCTACTACCACGTCCTGTTGTAGGTCTTGTGCATAGTGAAGCATACTGGTGAATTCTAAAATATAGTCCCCTACTGATCCTGTTTGCTTAAGTGACAACAATCGTACTGTGTATGAACCTGTGGGACCTTTGTCGAATCTGTGAAGAAAGGCTTTACTGAAAGTATCCCAATATAATGCATACTGGGGATCCTCACGTTTATACCATGTAAACCATTGATAAGCTTCAGTGCCGAATTTGGTTGCTGCAAAAGGGACTTTGTCCCCTTCCTGGAATTTGTAGAATTCTAAGATGCCTTCCATTTTTGCAATCCACCCGCGTGGATCCTGGCCTTCAAAGGTAGGCATGTCAATGCGTGGATAATTGACTCTAGTTGGACCTCTTGGTTGGGAGTGAACATTGTTTCTATCTTGTTCCTCGTTACTCCTCTGTATCTGGTTGTTATTTTGATAAGGTCTGTTAAAACCTCTTTGTTGCTCCATATTTTCTTCATTACCCCCATCCTCAATATTTTGGTGACCATTGTGATTCAGGGATTGACTATTTTGACCTCTATGGTGTGTATAGTCATCATAGTAGACGTCCGTACTCCAATGATTGGAACTAGAAGGATTTGGTTGGGGCGGTTTCCTAGATGCGTTGAAGCTTGCAGTCATCATCTAAAGATTTAATATTAAATCTTTTAACACCTCATCATTGATCAATGGACGATTACTTTCTACTTGGGTGACGTTTTCTTGTGCGGAATCTGGAGAGGTATTGGATGCCATTGGGCTGACCACTGGATGACTCGGATTAAAACTACCAATTTCGGAAGGAGAAGGAGAATTTTTTGTACCTTGGCTTCGACGAGCTCTTCTTGTGTTGTTGTTGGGAGTTTTTGAGCTTGATAATCGTCCATCAGATCCTTTGGTCCAACTTCTTCTCATGCACCTTCCAAAATCTCCTGCTTAGGAGCCTTTGAGCTTCAAATTTCTGCAAAAATTTGTTAAATTGCGCAAAAAATTATTTGTTTTTTGCTTCAACTATCGCTCCAATTACAATGCAGATTTGAATGTTTTGTTTGGGCTATCGTCATGACACGACCTCTAAAATACGTTTGTTCTGCTAAAACGTGGTACAAGGGCTTTGAAAAAAAAAATGGGTGCACTTGCTGTTATACTAACAGTGCTCTCTATGGCTATTCGGTTCACAATGCGATCTGCCTGTGTTTCTTTGTTTGGCTTGGCAATTCACATATGTTGCCCAGTGGTTCAACCAGATTCTTCCCTTGGTTTGGTTGGCTTGGCAATTTTTGTGTAAATCGTTGTCTAGCTTTAGTCACTGCAAGTGGACGTTGGTGAAGGTATGGAATTTGCTTGCGGTCAGAGTGCATTCAAAATGTGTGAGGAGAGTTAGGAGGCTGATGAACCAAGCGAACATTATTCTGGGAAGTAGCATACATATCTTGCATAATGATGCGTTGGTCGCACGTGCGTTCGAGGCTTGTTGAATTTTGTCTCGTTGGAAGATAGTTCGTGGTGATCGTGATACCACTTGGAAGATACCCCTGTGGGTTCTCTTCGTCACTTATTCCAAAACAATAATGTTTCAAACATTAACCATGCATGAACAGGAAATTCAAATGAAGATATAACGAAGGATAAATGAAGAATGATAAATCAGATCAAACAATATTGCCACTCAAGGAGGGCAGATCCCCACCACAAGGGCAATGTGCGAATACGCAGATGATAAAAGAGTAATAGATGATAGAAGCTTTCAATAATAAAAATCTAACCTAATATATATTGCACTTGGAAAACCTAACTGACATGGCTAGGTTTGTTATGTAGCACATTTAGGTTAAGGTGTTGAGGAATAACTTGTTCACTCAACATTTCGGGTAAGATGTCCCTATGGGTCAAAGAGGTCCTAAGAAGCTCAAGAAAGAATATTTTGGCTAGGGTACTTTCAAGTTGAAGGAGTAAATAAAATTTTCCCTTAGCCTTACATCTTGATTGGATGATTAATGGAGATCCTTTGATGGGAGTTCTTCTTGTACAACAGACCAAAGGGGGTCTTGAAGGTTGATCAAATGAAGGATTTTTGTGTTGTTGCTTGGTCACAATAAAAATAAAAGAAATATGATCAAGAATATATAGTATCCCCATAAACCTTTGGGTTGGAGGTGGGACGTTACTATAGTGAATGTTATTTGCTGCATTTTGATTTTGATTATTATTGGGTAAAAAGTTTTAAAAAAATCTAAGGTCTTGATTATAACAGGTTTGATACTTAGAGCTATTGAGAACCATTTGACCTTTATTGATTAGATCTTGAAGTAGGTCCTAAGGCTCATGCATTTATTGATTGCATTATTTTTAATGCAATGAAAGGCACATTATTCATTGGAGTAAAACCAATAAGCTTTTTCTCTTTTAGGATCTAAAGGCCTAACAAGTGGAAGCACCACCATTTTGACTTTCAGAAGTTGATCTAGGATGGTTGAAGAAGGTTCATCCAATTAGAAGTAATTCGTCCTAGGTTTTTTTTGTTGTGGATCCCCTAACACAAACTTTTGAAGGTTCGTCGCAATAACGATATTTTTATTTTGACAATATTTTACAACTTAATCGCCTACAACGGGTTTATTTTTATACTGCCCCTTTGAATGAAAAGAAGGATTATCTTCCTCTTATGAAATTTAGATTTTAATTAGCCTCTCTTGAGGAGGGTGGTATCTACTCTCTTGACCATGTCAATGGCATCTTCAAAAGAAGATAAATTGGTCCTCTCCAAATAAAATGTCAATTGTTCATTAAGGTTACCTATGAAGATATGTAGGAGGTCTCTTAATGGGGGTATATATTGGAGTCTCTCCAGCAAGATTTATCATATTTTTGATAATTAAATAAAGTTTTTGTACTTTGATTATTTGGGTTGATATGAGTCACTAATCATGACCTTCTCCTTGATATGGATAGGGAATAGTTTTATAAACATCTCTATGAGATTCCTAAAGCTATTAAAGCAGTGCCTTGGGAATTGGCAGTACCATTTCCAAGGTAGGGCCACTAAGTATATTGGAAAATATTTTGAGTATAAATGTTTTATCATAAAAAATATCACTATAGGTGGTTCTAAACAACCTAAGGTAATTAATAGGATCTTCCTTCCCTTTATACATTTGAAACTAGAGGGTTTCAAAGTTGGGAGAGAAATAATGACTAACTACAAAAAGATCTAGATGTTGGTTGTGCAAATCATCATAAGAGTACTTGTGGCTTGAGGAAGACCCTTGGATTATGGTTATTTTTTTTTTGGTAGCTTTAATTGAGAAGTTAGATTTTTAAGTTTAGAAGAAATTGAATTTGATTGTACAAAGACATGTGTTGAGAGATAAGAAGACCTTGATAATTGGCATAAGAATAAGATTGAAGCACTTGGGCATATGATGTTGAGGTTGGAATTGTATAACTTACTCCCAATATTGGCATAAGAATAAGATTTATGCACTTGGGAATATGATGTTGAGGTTGGAATTGTATAACTTGCTCCCAAGATGCTTAAAGTAAAAGGACTAGAAGATAAAGGATGATATATTATGAGAGTATGGTTTTGAGTAAAACCCATTCTTATGTTTGTGGAATTAGAATGAAGGTTATTGATACGAGGATTAGAAATTGGGAAACTTGAGGGTACATCCAAGTTAGGAATATAGCTTGTGCCCACTTGTTGAGATATAAAGCAACCCATATTGCCTCATAATAGTTCTTCAAGAGAAAGCAAAGATGAATTATATCCTAAGGAGGATGGGAGATTTTGCATCCCAACATCTATGGAAGTAATGATAGTATTATAATATATGAGATTAGATGTTGATGCATTAAGGTTTGTATTTAATGATTCAAAGGATGGCTCTATTTGATTAAAATACATAGAGTTGGAGATATGTTGTTGGGGATGATCCAAGAGTAGACTGCCTCTATAGAATCACCTAGGATTTCATGACCTTTCCTAATAAAATATTCTACAACTTCCCTATGTTTATGCAAGAAGAAATCCATGTGATTGGTAGATTTAAAAACTACCCTCCCTTGATCATCATAGATGACATTTAGAGAACCTGATAGTCCTCATCTTCTTCTGCAAAGTTTAGGTTTTCAAAGGTAGGTTGGTCCTTGATATTTTCCATCAAAGGTTTAGGGTTTATGTCCAATTGATGAGCCCCACTATGGTTTAGGTAGTGTCTCTCAGCTATGGTTTTGGTGGAAAAAAAGTGTTTAATTAATTTAGCAAATGTTTTTAAAACCTTATATCTCCTTCCCTTTATATACCAAATCTAGCCTATATACCTCAAAGGCCTCCCTATATACCTAATTCCTCTATATATACCCATTGGTACATGAGATACAATCAATACATGGGCTTCCAACGATGCATGGAAGTGATTGCTTGGATACATGGCCAAGATGATACATGAGGGGTAATATTATGCCTCCTTATGACTCTCACTTGCCCACCACAATATACTCCTTACTAGGTGTAAATACACATGAGACCCTATATGGGTGGTTTATGGCTCAAGATTATTATAGACCTAATATATCCTAGTAGATTATATGATAACTACTCAAATAATCATCAAGAACCTTAGTAGGACTAGTGATTGGTTATGTTTTTATTATATAAATTTGATGTGATTTTATATAAACAAACAAGATTAGATGGTCTTGATCAAATTTTCGTAAATATTAGATTGACTAAGGCTTACCTTGTACAAAGAAGAATCTTGGAAACCATGGTGATTTTCACATTAGGTTCACCAAAATATGACATGGGGAAATGGTAAAGGTGTCATGAAGGACCTCTTCATAATACTCTTTTACTCTATTGTACGTCACTTTGACACTAGGGAAAGTTTGTGTGCACTTTTTGTTTAATGGATTAGTTGAAGAACACTTATATTTCTCCTAAAATATTTCTTTGTCTAATCTTAACCTTAACCTAGCCTTACTGCACATGCAAATGCAACAACTAAGGCCTACAATTAAAATGCTCTTTTTATTTTGATGAGGAAGAAAATAATGATTTCTTTTTTAGAGACAAGGGTGTAAGATGCAACAAATAAAGCCTAAGATGCAACTATATGTGATTTTGATTAAATGCTAAAGCTTAAATATTAAGTTGGTCCCTTATATGATTAATATTGACTAGTTCTTTCTTACTTTTTTGTCTATTTTAGTAATACATAGAAAACATAACCTAGTTTATATAGACAATAAACATAATTTTACTTCTAAATGCTTAAATGATAGAGTTATGGGGCAAAAGTACTACTAGCCCACAAAATCACTAGTGATGTTATCACTTGTTGATGGCACTATCACTTAACCTACGAAATAGATAGAAAAAATATAATCAATGATATAGGGGCTTGTTTGAACTAGCATAGGATAGTTAGAATTTCTTGAGTTACAATCAGGCCCCTATTGAGATAGACAAAAATGATAAAAAATATAGAATGTAATAAATAAATACTAATGGAAATCACCATTAGGTCATGATAACACCATCAATGCTTTCACTCAATGTCAAATATTTTTCTCTACATAACCTAGAGAGTGATAGCACCACCAACCTGTAATTCGGTTGCACTTTTAATTCTAAGAGTAGAACAACAAGATTAAATGCAAGATATGCTAATATTATGATGACTATGATGAAGGGATCTGAATTAGGAGTACAAAAACCCTATCTAATAGTAGAAAAAATACAAATTTACTTAATATGAATGATTAAATGATAAAATATAAGATGAACTAAAAAAAGTACAAGATGAAAAATTAGTTCTAAATAAAATGAGACAAAAGACTCAAGCTACAAGGACAAGAAGGAGTCAAAAGCAAAATCCAACACAATATTGTTTTCCTCTTATTGAAAACTTATTGAAAGCTTGCTAGCTTGCTTGTTGAAGGTATTTGAATACTTGAGCTTGAAATCTTGGATGCTTGTTTCTTGCTTGAGAGCCTATAGACTTGATTGTTTGAAGAAACCTTGGAGACTTGATTGGAGACTTACTTGGATGCTTGCAAAACAATGAGCTTAAGTTCTTGTAAGGATGACCTTCACAAGATTTTGCTATAATTTTGCCATACATAATTCTTGTTTCTTATGATTCTAAAGGAGTTTTGATAGAATTTTGTTGCTTTCAAAATACCATAGATAATTTTTTTGTAGATATTTTCTACCTTGCAAAGGTCATGGATTGGGATCTCCCAAGTGTTGGGTTTATAATAATCCATGGCTCCTTGGGGGAAGGATTACATTGAAGATGATCAGATTGAAGAAGGTAAGAATTTGAAAAGGGATCAATACACCATTAATGAAAGAATAGAATGGTAATTCTTGGGTTTGGAATTTTTGTAGGAGCTACAAATCATTTTTTTTAAGATTTGGTTTATAAATGGTAGGTGACTTGAAAGAGAGTCAAATTTTTTGATTTTAGTGCATGAGAGTCAAAACTGTTGGTGGGCAAAAGCGTTGGCAACACTTTCTTGATGGCACTTTTGCATCATCGTTGTTGGAGGTCAAATTTGGACAAGAAAATATCAAAAGGTCAAACTTGGCAAAATCATTGGTGGGGTCACGAAAGTGTCATAGACACTATTGCTCATGCCTCGATGCTTTCACTCTTAAAGGAATAAATGTTGTAAATTTGGGCAAAAGGAAGGTTGATTTTGTTTGGCTAATTGAAATGTTGATTGATGAAGGAATTTTCAAACTTGAATATTAGTCCTATGTGTAAAAATTGGGTGTCTATAGATATAAATGTGAGGTAATAATGATCTATAACAATATTTTCTTCAGGTTGTGAAAGTTTTGGATGTATTTTTTCTAGATTAAATTTTGCCTAGACAATAATTCTTATTTGTGAAAAAATTAACTATAACTTATTTTGTGTTCAAAAAATTACTTACTTTGTAACATATATCCTAGATAATTATAGATATTAGTGATATTTATTCAATATAGAAAACAAAAAACTTGGATTTAAGATAAAATAAAACCAATCAATTGACTAAAATAGTCCCTTTTTAGATACATTAAACTTTAGAAATTGATCTTTAGAAGCTAAAAGCTACGCAAGCTTATATCTTCGTAAGTATAAGAATTATGACAAATATCTACTCTCTTCTAAATATGATATGTTTATTACACTTTTCAAAAACTTTGAATACTATTAACTTAGCATACTTTCATAAGCAATAAAGATTATGACAAAACATAAATAAAATCAAACAACAAAAACAAGTATAAATTAATTTTACTTCTTATGTATAACACCTCAAATAAGAGAAATAGTTATATTTGATTTTGATTTCGCAATGTTTAGAACAAATACTACTTTAGACAATAAATATATAATTTAAACCTTGAATTAAAAACAATACTCAGGTATTTTGAAGAAGCAACTTGAGAGAAGAAAGAAAACAATTCACAGTTCAAACTAAAATAACCTCATATACAGTCAAATGACATTGGTTTAAGTGGTTAGATTTCTCAAATTTTGAAAAGGAGATCCAATTTGGAATATTTTCCAACAATATATGCATAATAGCAAGTTACTGTAATACTAGTATGTGGTCATTATATACTATGAGTGGGTTCATTCTAATCTCATATAACCCATTTAAAATAATAACTTCATATAAAATTATTTAATTAGACATATATTTTATCCAAAGTTATTAAAGTATTCAAAGACATTTGAAAAATATTAAGGGAGGGTCTCAAAGCCTTACATATAAAGCAGCAATACCAATGGTAATGATAAAGCTAACATGAATACTCTACAATACACAAGACAAAAATCTTAATACTATAGTCCTAACCTACGAATAGTTTTAGTTGCTTTTTGGATTGTATTTATTGTCTCCCTTTATGTATAGGGCATGACCTTAACATAGTATGAATATGTTTAATAGAAATTTAAATTAATTGTTAGTTAAATCAATGTAATTTTGAGCTAGTATTACTTATGCACAAGTTAAAGGTTATAATCGAGATGTTTTTCGCAGGACTGCCCAAACTGCCGAACTCGTTTCGGCCATATCTCACTCATCCGGACTCGGATTGAGCTAAAATTTTGAGGGTAGATGCCTGAAAAACCCTAGAACGTCTCCACCAATTTTCATATCATTTGGAGCAACACAGATCCTAGCGCATCCCTATGTGTGAACGAGATATTTGGCAAGCGGCTATGCGAGGGTTTCATCTCGGGTTGAGTGCAAGCAGCTCCAGAGGTTGGTTTTTAGGGCCTTCGGGCCCTAGCGGCCAATATTTTTGTGGTTTATGCTCAATATTTTAGCAGGAAATGTTGCAGGGGATCCAAGATGGGTTAGAAATTTGTCTTTCAACAGATCATACCGTGAACTTGAGTGACAACGGCTTCCAATTTGCTGCACAAAAGAAAAGTGAAAACCATACCTTTCCACGACGTCTAGGGCAAGGATTAAAGAGATCACGAAACAAGTTTCAAGCAGTTGATCAAAAAATGGCTCATATCTCAAGTGAATCTGGTGCTAAGGTGCACCCACAAAATAATTCTACTGTGAAAACCCCTGTCAAGGGTAAGAATTTCGAAGACTCAGTCCCAAAAATGAATTTTAGGGATGCCCTTCGTGGTGGACAGCCTCAGCCCAATGCTAATATCAATCTTAGGGCTTCCCATAAACCTCTAAGAATGCCTAAGATTGATCCCAAGAAAACGGAGTCAGGATGTCTTAAAGCAACCGATGGAACTCCTATTGTTAAGCTTGATATGGGTAACATTCAGACTGGCATTGAAGATTTGGAAAAAAGAGGACTAATTTGTCGGTTCGTGGGTTTTCGTCCGAGTCTATCTGCTTTCAAAGTCCGGGCTGCAAAAAGCTGGAAAACTAAAGGTGAGTTACAAATCTCTATTTATCCAAATGGTTATTTTCTTGTTTTATTTGCTAATAATGAAGATAGAGAGAAAACTTTTCAAGGGGGTCCTTGGTTTTTTGGAAGGGCAGGCTTTTCATGAAGCCCCGGCATACTAAATTTAAAGCCGAAGAAGAGATGCCTTCTATAGCTCCCGTGTGGGTTAGACTCTTTGGCCTCCCTATTGAATTTTGGAATCCTACTATTTTTTCTTCAATTGGAAACTCTTTAGGAACTTTTATGATGACTGCTGATTGTACTCAAAATTTTGAACATATTATTTATGCTCGGATTTGTGTTTTAATGGATTTTGACAAACCCCTACCTAAAAAGATCACATTACAATTTGGGGAAGACACTTGGGAGCAAGTAGTGGACTATGAGAACATTCCTTTTCGTTGTAGAATTTGCCATGAATATGGTCATTTGGCCAGTGCTTGCCCAAATAAAATTCCCGATCAAAAGAAAGAAGATATAAACTCAACAGGTTTCCAAATACCTAAGAAGAAGAACACTCAGAAAAAACCAGTTATGAAGGATCAATCAAAGTCATCTTGCTAATATGTTTGAAATCCTTTCCACAAATGATGTCCCAAGTGAGGAAGAGGAAATAATGGAAACTGAAATCTTAGAAACACAATTTAAATATGAAGGGAAGAACTCAGAGACAAACCAACAAATCAAAGGTTTTCAACAAAAAAAAAGGAGAAAATTTACACAAGAAAAACAATCTTTCAAATGTCAAAACTTCAAATAATGCAGGTCCCAATATAGACTCCGTTGAACCATCTAGTAAAATTTTGGCTGTGTACGAGCATTCTTCAAGGTTAGAAGCCATCTCGGATTCAATTGGAATAAGTCAAGAAACAGGGAAAAAAAATTGAAGATGGATTCTAATCAAAAAGCAGGTCGCAAGACCAATCAATATCATATGGTAAAAGAAGGTGAAAAGCTTGTAGAGGAAGGTAAGATTAATGCCCTTCCCAAATTTTTTAGCCCTGGTATTAATGAAGATCATCACTTGGAATATTAGAGGACTCAAAGGGAGTCTTTCAAAACAAAATGAAATTAGAAGAATGATTCAGATAAATCATCCACATCTTGTTTTCCTTCAAGAAACAAAGATGTCAATGGAGGATATGGACTCAATTGCCAGAAAATTTGGCCAGCTAGAAAAGTGGTTTCCCTCAGCTCCCAAGGGACTTCGGGTGGCATTGCTTGTCTTTGGGACCCAAAAGAGGTAGTTATTCACCATATGGTTGGCAGTTGGGGTTTGTTGGCTATAGCTATTCAAAGTAGACATTCCAACCAGATTATGCTCTGCATTATTGTTTATGCTCCGACTTCTTTGGAGGAAAAAAGAAGACAGTGGAAGGATATTACTCATATTATCTCTCATTTTCCTAAAGCTTGGATCTTGATCGGAGGAGATTTCAATACCATCCTCTCTCTGGATGAGAAAAGGGGGGAAATAGAAATTTGGACAAAAGCACCGACCTCATGAGCGAATATATTGCAAACCTCCATCTTGTGGATATCCAACTGGATAATGGCCTTATGACTTGGTCTAACAGAAGGCAAGGCTTAGCTTGTATAATGGAGAGATTGGATAGGTTTTTGCTCTCTAAAAATTTCTTAATCCATGGTCACATTCCTAAAGTGAAGACTCTTAATAATGTTGGTTCGGATCATTGGCCACCATGGTGGAAATGTGGAAAACCAATGTGAGTTTCTCTCCTTTTCGTTTTCAATTAATGTGGCTTAGAGACATTTCCTTCAGACCTCGTGTGCAACAATGGTGGAAGGAAGGTAAACCTAGGCATGGGACTAAGATGTTCTGTTTTGCCAAAAGACTCGCAATACATTAAATCCAAAATCAAGACTTGGAACTGGAAAGAGTTTGGGGATGTTCATAAAAAAAACATGAAGTTATTGCTCATCTTGAAAATTTGAATAAGAAAATCCGTTTAGATGGCCTCACAGAGAAGAGAAGTGCAGATGAAATTAAACTCACAACTCAGTTAGAGGAATGGGAAAAAAGAGAAGAAATCTTATGGAAGCAAAAATCTAGAATTCAATGGCTCAAAGAAGGAGATCGAAACACAAATTTCTTCCACAAATCTCTTCTAGCTCGAAGATCTCACAACTTTATTTCTTCCTTAAAATCAGATTCTGGAGATGTTGTTTATACTTGGGATGGCATGAACTCTATTGTTGTTGATTACTTTTCCAATATTTTTGCCGCTACTCCTCTTGACTCAGCTTCACAACAAAATGTTCTTCAAGCAATCCCTTCTCTTATCACTTCGAGGAGAACTCTATTTTGACCGCTCCTGTTACTATCAATGAGCTTCAACAAGTAGTTTTTAAAATGCAAAAAGGGAAAACCCCAGGTCCCGATGGTTTTCCCATTGAGTTCTACCAAGAGTTCTGGGATATCCTTCATGTTGATTTATTAGAGGTGGTGGAAGAAGCCAGGAAAGCCAAAGAAATTTTGAAGGTTATCAATAAAACTTATATTACTCTTGTTCCAAAAGCTCAAGAGGTTGATCATATCTCAGCTTTTAGACCTATTGCTTTATGTAATGTTCTTCTCAAAATCATTACTAAAATCATGGCAGTAAGGTTGAAGCCTCTTTTGCATAAGATTATTTCCCCAGAGCAAGGGGGTTATGTGGAAGGACGTCAAATAGTAGATGAGATAGTTCTTGCTCAGAAGCCATCCATTCCATGGATATGCAAAATTCTCCTTCCATGTTCATTCGGTTAGACTTATCCAAAGCTTATGACAGAGTGGATTGGCACTTCCTTATCAAAGTTTTGAGGCAATTTGGTTTCTCTAAGGATTGGATGGATTGGATTATGGGATGTATCTCTTCAGTTTCCTACTTAGTTCTTATCAATGGCAGGCCTTCTCAGTCATTCCCAGCTTCCAGAGGTATTAGGCAAGGTGACCCGCTATCCCCTTATTTATTCATCATTCTTGCTGAATGCTTGGGTAGGACTATAACCAAAAAGAGGGAAAACAAAACCCTTGAGGGAGTTACCATTGCTCATGGAGCTAGACCTATCTCTCATCTTCAATTTGTGGATGACTCTACTCTTTTAGGTAAAGCTACAGTTAAGGAAGCTTCTAATATTAAGCAAATCATTAGCTATTTTTCTAAGGCTATCTAGGCAGCTTGATCAATGAAGACAAATCTAAAGTTATTTTCTTTCACTGCTCTGCTAGACAGAATCCATGGTCTTGGATAAATTAAGATATAAGAAGACCTCTCTTCCAATCACTTATTTAGGTATTCCCATAAATATTCAAAGGCAAAAAATAAATATTGGAATTGGTTGTTGGACAAAGTCAAGAAGAAAATTGGAAAGTGGACCAACAAGTGGCTTTCTTCCTCGGGGTAGAATCACCTTGGTAAAATCAGTCCTTCAAGCTATTCCTATTTATGTTTCTTCCATTTTGAATATCCCAAAGGCTGTTCTTCGAGAATTGGATCAAATCAGTCATCGTTTCCTTTGGAGTGGTACTAAGGAGAAAAGAAAATGGGCCTTGGTGAAATGGGATACTTTATGTCTTCCTAAGAGTGAAGGGGGGTTAGGATTCCGGTCTTCTATTAATAACAACAAAGCTTTAGCCGCTAAATTATATTGGAGGATGTTGCATAACCCCAATGCTCTTTGGGCCAATAATCTCCGTGCTAAATATGTCGAGAACAAAAGTCCCGAAGACCTTGTTCGCTATCAACTTCCTACCAAAGGTTCTCCCATTTTAGCAGTTCTTAAGACTCGGTGAGGATTTGATAAAGAAAAAATTATTTTGGATCATTCATAATGGTCAACATGCAAATTTTTGGACAGATTCTTGGGATGGTCACAAGCCTTTGATAACTCAGCTTCCCGATTGGAGGCCTTGGATGGAGGAGCTTCACCGAGCTAATTGGATAAAGGTGGCTAATTACTGTCGGTACCATACTGGTAATTCAAAGGTTGGTAGATATTGGATCCCTATTCAGGACTGGCTTATTCAAATCCCGTAAAGGCAAAGACAAGATATCCAAGGCATCCTTCATATGAGATCCCTCTCTTGGTCCCATGAAAAAGATTGTTTTGGATGGAACAACACTACTAAGGGTGAGTATTCAGTTGCTCAAGGTTATTTGACCTTATGCCATAATAATCCCAACCATTCTTCTCACATATTTTCTCGATTGTGGGCTCAAAAGCTCTGGCCTAAGGTGAGGTTCTTTAATTGGCTTTTATTGCATCGTAGGGTGCTTACTCGGTGAGCAATTTATGAAGTGTGGTTTTCATGGCCCTTTTAGATGTGAAATGTGTGAAGAGAATGTAGAAAATCTCAACCATATTTTTATTGAGTGTACTTTAGCCTCCCGAGCTATGGAGGAGAATGGCCACTTTACTTGGCTTACAAGTGGTCCAATTTTTTTACTTTTGAACAACTTTGGAGGGATTGGCCTAATCAAGAGGGTGTTGATCATTTTATTAGGCAGCTTAGTTTGGATGGGTTCTACCATTCTTCTTTGGAATATTTGGAATGAAAGGAACAACCAAATTTTTAATCAAGATAGGAAGGATATTCACTATATTTGGCAAAAGACCATAGCCAACTTAGTTGAATCAGTCCATCAACTCCTTAATCACCCCCAAAACTCCCACCAAAGATGGGATCAAGTGATGCAAAGATTGAAGATTAAATCTTCTAAGGGCAACCAACTTAAAGGGAATGTGAGTATTAGTAAGATGGATAGGACTAGAAATTGGCAACCTCCTCCTAAGGATTTTGGAAAAGTCAATACCGATGGAGCCTCTAGAGGGAACCCTGGAAAAGCCATGTGGGAGGAATTGGTAGACTTTCGGATGGCTCCCTGGTTTTTACTTTTGCCGAGAATTTGGGTATTCTTTCCAATAACCTTGCCGAGGGGTATGGTATCCTCGGAGGCCTTCAGGAGGCTACTAAGGTTGGATGGGAAAAGGTGTTAGTTGAGTCTCGACTCTCAACTTATGATTAATCTCTTGAAGACTCCTTCTAAGAATCATAAGGTGGATTGGAGAATAAAAAGAATTATTGAGAAGATTCAATTAATCCGGATGGGATTTTTGAAAGTTGATTACAATCATGTGGTCGGAGATCAAAACAAGAGTGTTGATGCTTTAGCTAATTGGGCTTTGGACAAAGGTGATCTTACTTGTTATGGCCACCCTCCTATATGGTGGGCTTCTCAAATTAGGGAAGCTCTTCTTTCTATCATTTCTTTGGATGGCTCCAGCTCGAAGGTACCTAGTTTCTTCTTGCTTTTTTTTTTTGCTTCTCTTTGGTTCATTCAGTTTTTTTTAGTTCCCTAGCTCATTCTATTCTTTATTTTGTTTCCTCTGTTGATTCTTGCCTTAATAGTCTTCTCGGTCTAGATAGGTCATTGTTATGTTCATTTTTTTTTTCTTTTTTTTTTTTTGTTTTTTTTGTTTTGTTTTTTAAGGTGGGTGGGTTCTTTTGTTTTGTTTTGTTTTTGTGTTCTTTGTGTTGTTTTTTGTTGTTCATGTGTTTTTGTTGTTTTGTTTTTTTTTTATGTTTTTTGTTATTGTTCTTGTGTTTTTTTCGTTCTTGTTCTTGGGTTTCTCTTTGTTTGTGTTATTTCGTGTTTTTATGTGTGAGTGTTTTCTATGTTTTTTGTTTTTGTTTATTGTCTCGTTGTTGGTTGTTTTTTATTTTTATTTTTATTTTATTTTTTAGGTTTTGGTTGTGTTTATTTTTCATGTTTTTTTTGGGTTATGTCTTTGTAGTGTTCTGTTGTTTTTGTCTTGTTTGTGTTTTGTTATGTGGTTCTTGTGTTTTTCTATGTGGTTTGTGTTGTGGTTTCTTTTATCTTATTGTGCGTGTTTGGTTGTGCTTTTGTTTTTGACACACTCAAGGAGCATGTTTTTTATTTTATTTTATTATTTTTGTTGTTATTTACTTATTTTTAAATTGGTTTTGTGTGTTTGTTTGCTCCTTGAGTATGTCAAAGGTGGTAGGCCAGGTCCGAGTCCTGGGCGTTTTTGGCGGAATGGATACCCCTGCCTCCTTGGGTCTTACCCGAAAGTGGCATCCCTTTTGGGATGTTTTCCACAAATAAAAAAATAAAAAAAAGTTAAAGGTTATAATCATGAAGAATATAAGTGATATTAAATATATTTTCATTTCTTAAATTCTCATAAACAAAAACTTTTGAATATTAATTCATATGATATGACAATTGACAAAATTCAATGTGATATTTATATTGTAGATATTATTTTAAATTAGTTTAGATATAAAGGATATATATTTAAAAACGTCGAGAGGTATCAATATCGAGGCACCTATCTCATTTTTTGTTTGTTTTTTGTATATTGTAATGGATGTTCATGTATTTATACAATATTTTATCAAACAGTTGCAATAGTCGGTTGTTTTAGTTTAAAAATTTTAAATATTTTTGTTAATATCAGCTTTTTTAATAAATAAAAAATTGTTTACAATGTGACATGTATGACCTCTTTGCCTCCCACCCCTCTGTCTATCATTGTAAGAACGCCTCTCGACGTAATTAGAATCAACATGTTTATTCATTTGAAAGCCTTAACATCCTTAAATAATAAAAAGAATTTATTAAAAGATCTTTAAAAAAATTGTTCTTATAGACATTGTAAGAACGCCTCTCGACGTAATTAGAATCAACATGTTTATTCATTTGAAAGCCTTAACATCCTTAAATAATAAAAAGAATTTATTAAAAGATCTTTAAAAAAATTGTTCTTTAACCTTTAATTTAAATTATTGGTTAAAAATCATGATACGATATTGATTATAGTTGTTAAATCTAATATAAATTAATTAATTTATATTGTATCTTCCCTTTTAGTAAATGAATATTTTCATTGATGAATTAAAAACTTAGGTGCATTGCCTAAATTATCAATTAATGATAAAGAACACTTTTAGCTCATTATTTTATATATTATTTAAACTAAAAGAAGTCTTATTCATCACATTATATATTTATATTATATTAGTTTTTTTTTCTTAGTTTGTTGGGTAAAGTTAAAGTTATTGATTCTTACTCTTTGAGGAATTGAACTAGGCCAATTCACTGACAAGTACTCAATCACTATCAACCTACTTATTCTTTTTTGGGCATATTACATTAGTATTATATTGATCAACAAAAGTTAAGTGTGATCTCTCATGTTTATGACTCCTTGAGGAATTGAACTAGGATAGTCCATCGGCAAGCACTTGGTCACTACCAACCTACCTATTCTTTTTTGGGCATATTATGTTAGTATTATATTGATCAACAAAAGTTGAATGTGATCTCTCTTTTTTTATTGTCAATTTATATTTTTAACTACTTAAACTAAAATCATTTAGTAACTATATATATATTAATTTGCAAAAAACATCCCAAAAGAGATGCTACTTGGTAAGACCCAAGGAGGTTGGGTAAACATTTCGCCACTATTATATATTTATTTAAATAAAGCAGTTTCAAACAATTAAGTTTTTAAATTATACTTTATAAACTTTAATAAATAAATAAAATTCAAATGGTTATATGGGATTGAAACGTCCCAGAGTAGTACATCATCACCACGTAGTGGTATTACAACAAATCTTGGATAATGTTCATGATAACTTGCAAGATTTTAATCTTGGTCTCCTTTTTAAATGTTGACAAATCTAACCTGTTGAGCTAATGTCACTTGATCCAATGACTTTACACATGTTTATATGAGGGATCATGGTCCCCTCAGATTGAGTGGGGTTTGACCCTTGAACCTTTCAAAGAAAGACCAAAATCATTACCACTGTAGTAAGCTTGCAACTAACTTTAATAAAAATTTATCACATTTAATTTTTATTAAATTTTAAAAACAACATTGTTATTTTTAATTTATGTTAATGTTTTTTTATTTTTTATTTTATTTTGTTTATTATTAAATAAAAACCACCACATTTATAATTTTTTTAGTGTGAGAAAACCCACGACCGATAGATGCACACAGTTGAGCAATCTCCTTCCAACCATGACCCCTCATAAAGCCGAGAGCTATGCTTATCAATAGAGAATTTAACACACAACCACCACACACACCCCCTCACACACTCGCCCACGCCGCGGTTTGAACCTTGGACCTCCCGAACAAGAGCCAAAGCCCGAACTATTGTAGTGTCCCCCTTGAGACATCACATTTATAATTATAAAAAGCATCAAAGGAGATCAAGTGACATTGGCTCAATCAGTTAAATTCCTCAACATTTTCAGGAGACCAGGTTCGAATCTTGGCAAAGAATATATATAAAAATAATATCCAAACTTTGTTATAATACTACTATGTGATGATGATGTAATACACATGGAACCTTTCAATCCCATATAACTCATTTAAAACAAATTATGAAAAACATCAAAATCATATAAATTATAAAATACAATTCAACCTTCAAAATTAAGGTAGACAAAGAATATCACGAGGGGTGTCATCATAATGAAAAGTTTTTGTTTAAGGTCAACCAAAATATGAAACTAAAACGCATTTTATTAGTTGACAGTTGTGCATATTTTTAATTGCTTTTTCAGACAATGAAATTTTAGGGTCTAACACTTATAAACATTTACTTAAATAATTTGATATACACTTATATCAAATATTTTTTAGTTATATTATTATATTTTATATTATTTTAAAATATATAAAATAATAAATAATTTTTTTTTTTTTTAGTTAGTGTGAAAAACTTTTATAAGGTTGAGCAGTTTCTTCTTAATCATGACTCTTCTAAAGTCAAAAGTTATGCTTATCAATAGGGAATTTAACACACAATCACCACACACCTACCTCAATCAAAATATGGAACTAAATTAATGGACAATTGTGCATATTTTTAATTGTTTTTCCAGGCAATAAAAATTTAAGGTTTAACACTTAGAAACATTTGCTTAAATAATTTGATATACACTTATATCAAAAATATAATATATTTTTTTAGTTATATCATCATCAATGATGAAAAAAAATAAAAACAAAAAAAATAATAATAATTTTAATTTGTTTCTATTTGGTTAGTGTAAGAAACTCCTATGACCAAGGTATAGGGTTGAACAGTCTCCTCCAACCTTGACCCCTCTTTAAGTCAAGAGTTATACTTATCAACAGGGAATTTAACACACAGCCACCCTCTCACACACTCGCCCACGTCGCGGTTTGAACCTTAAACCTCTTGAAAAAGAACTAAAACTCAGACCGTTGTTCCCTGCAAGTTTGGACAAAAACTTTAAACTTTTAACAAATTTTTAAAAAATAAATTATTTACATTTATTTGTTGATTTTAATTTAAATTTTTTATAAAAAGCCAAAGTCATGCTAATTTAATATCATGAAAAAGACCCATAAAATCCTAGCATTCCCAAGATGGTGAGAGTCACAAAAGTCAAGGACAATAATGGAAAGCTTTAACAAAACACCGCTAAACTTTATAGTTTTTGCCAAGTGACTAAAGCGACTTTATAAATGCTTATGACTTTCCTGTATGACAACAACGTATTTCTAAATCTAATGAATTCATTGACAACTACATTTGAAGATTTGGAAGGTCTCAGCTTTTTTTCCGAAGTGGAGTGATGAGAAAGATGAAAATAACAAAAGATATTTATTTGGTTATCAATTGTGCATGCGATAATTAAAGAATTCTAATATCAGCTGGTAGTATATGAAGGATGAAGGACATTTATCTTGTGAGCATATCTCATGATTAACATCATTTAATGCATGGTTTTTGGTGATGTAATTGGTGGCGTGTTGAATCATGTTTTTTTTTGTTTTGAATAACCACTTTTTAACTCAATCTGAGTTAGTGTGACTACCTATTGGGGTAGCCTATCCATTTTTTTTGTAAAGACTTGTATTTTTAAATTAATTAAATGTTAAGCATTTACATTCAAAAACAAATAAAAAAATTCTAGTCTTCATCTAATAATTATTTTTTATATTAAAATTTTTTACTTATATTAAACTTTTCACCTTATTTTTTTGTTAGGGTAGTGTGAAAAACCCATACAACTGATGTTTAAGGCTAAGCATTCCCATCTCAACTATGACCCTTAGTAAGGCCAAGATCTAAGCTTATCAATAAGGGCTAAACACACAACCATACACACACCCACCCCCTCACACACTTGCTCATACCGCAATTTCAACCTTGGACCTCCCGAAGAAGAACCAAAGTCCATACCATTGTGCTATGCCCATTGGACAAATCTTTCACCTTATTATTATAAATATTTTTATTTATTATTTTATGAAAACTTAAGATTATTTTAATAATTAATAATAAAAAAATTTGGATTTAGTATGATAGGAAATGATTACAAAATAAATTAAAGGTAACAAGACATTATAGGTCATATGAGATGATCTTGGACAAATCTTTCACCTTATTATTATAAATATTTTTATTTATTATTTTATGAAAACTTAATATTATTTTAATAATTAATCATATTTTTTTGGATTTAGTAGGATAGGAAATGATTGCAAAATAAATTAAAGGTAACAAAACATTATAGGTCATATGAGATGACTCTCGTAGAGGATGTTTATTTTTTTCGGATTTGGATAGTGTGAGAAACCCTTACGACCAACCCTTAGGGTTGAGCATTCTCATCTCAATTATGACCCCTCATAAGATCTATCAATAGGGGATTAACACACATCCACACACCACGATTTGGACATTAGACCTCTAGAAGAAGAGCCAAAGCCCAAACCATTGCATTGTTCCCCGAAACACAGAGGATGTTATTTACTCAATATATATTTATTCAACCAAATTCTAGTTTCTAAAGTATAGTAAACATCTTTATTCCCCACTGGATTTGAACATTAAACCTCATATTTGAAGTTTCAAAGTCTTACCATTAGATCCACTCAAGTTATACGTGCATAAGCTTGTTAAGAAACCATAAATTATAAGCTTGTTAAGAACTATACAATCATAGTGTTATATTTGTAGGAATAATATAGCCATAAAATTGACTTTATATAATGTCTTAGCTAATGTTTGTTGTTGAGATCAAACAATGAGGACTACAAAAAACTAGCATCAATTTTCCATTAAAATTTAGAGAATTTAATAGAAGGTTTTTAACCTTGGGCGGATTCCCTCTCCTTTTAAAGAGCTTCTCAATAGGGCTATTTAAAACATGCAACCTCGGTTGTTGTCCCCCTCCCAAGGGCAGGTTCTTACGCGTTACCCACCCGTCTGCCATTGGAAACACCACTTCTCGTCCGACTTGCATGTGTTAGGCATATCGCCTAAGAAAAGTTCATCCTGAGCCAGGATCAAACTCTCCATAAACTCCCTAGCTGCATCACTTATAGCTCCCTTCTTTGTGGACAAAGTTGATTCAGAATTGTCTTTCACCTATTGTCTCTCACCCAAATAGGAACATGGACTTTATGATGTCAAAAAGTAGTCTATAGAACAATAATTTTATGAAGGACCATAGTTATTAACCATAAAATCTGACAAAATTATTTTTCTACAATGTTAATGTTATTGCTAATTATTTTGATGATGAATTCTTCTACTTTCTCCTTTTCAAACAAATCTTGCATTGATTCCATTGTTAGAGTATCTACATAACTAGCTCAAATATCACTATCTACCTCAAATCCAAAATAAAATACTTCTTTGTTTCAACTACCATGACGAGCAAAAGACACATGTCCTTTCATCCCATTCTTTTTTTGGTCTCTTTCACTGACTTGTTTCACATCTAAGTTGGTGTGATCTAGTCTTCAATTGTGCCATAAGCATCTTTCTTCTACAATTGATGTTTGCTCCTATATAGGCCTTTTAATGATGATCATATATAGGGTTAAATTCAACAAGATAATGTTCTTTTTTTCTTAACTTCTTTTCCCATATAACTACTTTGGATTTCTCCTTAACAAATGCCTTTATGTCTTTGTTATTATTTCCGCATTCGTTCAAGTTAATATTCCATTTGTTCAAATGCTTGTTTTGTTTTATCCATGTGGTCTTTCTCTAGTTCAAATCTTCTTTACTACAACCTCAAGATCTCTGTTTGTATCTATCTATTTGTTTTTTTTTCAAATTATATTAGAAGACAAACAATAGTAGCTACCTCTATAGGGAAGGTACCTATGTTTTCTAGAAAAATATCTTACAATTCATGCTTTATTTTATATTTTTTGTTATTAGATGCTTTCGAATCCTCTCTATTTATTTCTATTTATGTTTGATGTGTTGCTAGCCCATACTTCACACTCATATAGCACCACTAGTACCACTAATAGCCCAAATAAAACCAATATAGTTTTTTTAGTCCCATAAATAAACCTCTTTGCTTCTATTTTATAATACCAAAAGTGCTTTCCATCCTCTCAAATTTCTCTTCCTTATACATGTTTCCCATTTAAGATTATTACTAAAGTCCATCCCAATATATTAGTACTATGACACTTCTTCTAAGAGACCCCCTTCAAAAAAAATTGTAACTGGTTCTTGTTATTTTTAATGGAGAAGATCAAAATCTTGGTTTTGCTTTACTTGCATGCCTATCTCCTTGTAAAAATGCTCTAGGGTCTTTAATGCTCTCTCAACCCCTATGTTGACCTTACAATCAAAACAATATCATTTGCATATAAAAGAAGCCTATTACATATTCTCCCATATTAACACCATCCCCTCCTCTCAAATTTAGTAATTCTTCTAAGTTGTCAATATAAAATACAATAAGGTAGGGGATAGTGGACATATTTGTTTAATATGTATGTTACTTATAAAGCATTCTTAAAGCTTGCTTGAGTTCTAATTTTAGCTTGAACCTTCCCATAAATTCTATGAGTTGCTACTTTATATTGTTTTGGTATACCTGCCTCCTCCATTCTACTCCATAGTTTACTTTCTAGGCATAATGTCGAAAACATTCTTGAAGTCCACAAAAAATAATATGCATTTCCTTTTTTAATTTCATATATATTTGTAGACACCAAAATCTAGCCACTTGTCGTCCATCCAGGTCTTCCCACCATCTTTATCCTTTTATTTATGTATATCTAGGCATATTTTTTAAATATATGTTTTATATTAATATTTTAATATTATATTATATTATATATATATATATTTAATAAATATAAATAGTATATATGTAAATAAATCCCAACCATCCGATTTGACTTAATCCTAGCCATTCATCCACATCAATCCATGTCACACACCCCGAATTAATATCCATCCTCCAATGTGTTTTAATCTGAGCCACACAATTTGTGTCGCTTAAACCCTAACATACCCTAGTGTGGATTATTAATAGATGCCACCTTGATGGTTCAACCCCTAACAAGTTTTCCTTGAGAATATTAATATTTCTAAGCCTTGGAGTCCCTAAGCAGTTGATGACTGAATCTGAGTATCCAAGCACTCTTGCCTTCCACCCTTGCTCGCCCTAGCCTCTGTCTTCGCTACCACCCCTTTCACTCAACTAGATCCACTTCTACAGATCTTCACCTTAGCTCCTAAATGTCTTTGAGTGCTCCCTACCACCACTGATTACCTCTGGGTGCTTCCTCTCCATCGCTAAGCACCTTTGGGTGCTTTCTGCCATTCTCGAGCGTCCACAAGTATTTTTTGCTGCTATCGAGCCCCCATGAGTGTTTCACACCAAAGCTCTGTAGCCCTACTAGCCCTTAGGTGACGCTAGGGCATGGTCACACCAATTTTTGGCAACAGTTACATTAGATCAAAAAATGATAAGTTCAATAAGGTAAATTTATTATTGTTATACTACTTTCATTATTTCTATATTTATATGTAGTTTATTACTTAGTATTTAGGGTTTTTATTGATTATTAAGGGTCTCACATAGTGGAGCCCTCATAGTTACTACTAATCCTATTATGTCATTCTTTGTGTTAAGGTTTAGAGATACACAAGCATTGCACAACTGCTTAAGCTGGAGTGGCTCAGTATTCGATAGCACGAAGCCCACTCACCTCTATTGGTATCAGAAGCGAGATTGAAGACACCACTAGCACTGTTCACTAGGGTTTCAGAGAACCCTAGTATTGTAAATATTTGTATCAAATAAATTAATTCTTTCATTGTAACATTAGAGATTTGAGGCTCCCCCCATATTAATAAAATCATATCTATTTGTGCAATATTGGGTCTTAATTTTAATTTATCTTGTTATATTTTGGTGTTTCGCTTTTGCATCTACAAATGGCAATCACATCCAAAAATACCAAGGTTTTATAAGTGACATTCATGTGGTAACTAGAGGTCAACAAAATAACTAGTAAAATGTAAGGTAACAACCTCAGGCAAGTACATTGCAACCTTCCACATCATCTTCCATTCAAATTGTTCCTAATACTTCCCTGCCAATTCATATTCCTAGCCAACATAGTCCTCCCTTTACTCCTATCCATCATCCTCCACGATCAGTCATCTCATTGAGTAATCAGTTAACCACAAGCCTAAAGATGGCTTTCGCAAAATTGTTAATATATGAGCTCATTCAACAATCTCCCCCACATCGTGAGGCATTAATGGATATTATGAAATCCATTGAATTACAATCCCAAATTCTAATGCATTCAAAAAATTTGGAAGGAGCATTTAAACATACATGGAGCCTTCCATTATATTTTATGACTTTGAGATTAAGTCAATCTCATAAAAATTAGTAGATCCTCCATTGCATATCATGGCTCTAATTGGTTCTTCCATCAATATCATCACCACATCTGCCTTTCATCATCTAAACCTTCCTCCATCTCATATCACCAAGTCATCCTTCACTCTAAAAGCATTCAACGATGCTTTATGTTCCACAGTTGGCATTGTTATTTTACCTATCAAAGTGGGGGTCAAAATGTTACACACAATGTTCCACATATTGGAAGGATCCATGGTGTACAATGTACTTCTTGGAATACCTTGGATGAGGGAGATGAGATGTGTCCCTTCCATACTACATTAATGCCTAAAATACGTTCATGACAAACAAGTACATTGCATACCAACGAATGTTGAGCCATTTAAGTATTGCAATTTTATCTCAAATTATTATGAATCCATTCTTCCTTCCACCCACCTTTTCTTATCACCGTCAGCAAATCCATTTACCACTCCACCCTTTTCTTCATCAAAATATCCTATTCTAAAGGAGCCCCTTATCACCAATACCACCAATATTCCATGCCCTCATCATCTTCATCATTGACTACATACACATATGGTCAAAGTGAATCCACATCATCAACATCCTTGCCTTCCATGTCATCCTCCATTCAACAACCTTCCCAATCCAATCCATCTCCATCATCCAATATTTCACAACTTGATTTGACGGATTGTGAGACATATTCATCTCCACCATTCCTTGAGTCGTTATCCAACCATGATCCTTCCACATCATCCCAAGTCGAGGTCCACTTCACTAATCCTAGTCTTGGTGAATATGTGGTCCAAAACATCATAGTCACACTACTCACCATTCCAAACGCTAAGGATTTTGGTTGCTCACATGACCCACCTTTATCTATAGGAGTATTTTATGACATGGGTTCAGCTCCCAACAACATAAATTTTGTATATGGGGGATTTATTCTTCGTCCAATCTAGCTCCCCTAGAAGAACCCAAAGAACCAACACCTGCAAACATACAAAACATGTTGGGATTCCATCCCATTATTTTCACATAGTTAATTGACATGGATATGGCCTAGTACTGCATGAACATGGAATGCACAATATTATCGATGTTCCATATCAAGAAACGCATGACCATTCAGGCTTCGGTTACACTCCACTTTCCACCACCTCTTCTCTTGAACAAGCCTTTCAAAGGCTTACCCTAAATTCAGGAGAAGAAGCCCTCCACCCTGATGACTCAAATGATGAAATCTATGAATAATTTAAACTCATGTCGATAATTTTGAATGAATCTGAAGATAAATCGAAGCCCATAATTCCCCATACCAAACAAGATGAGTTTTATCTCAGATTGTTCCCCATACATAAGCTCTATTTCACTTTCTTCTTCCACAAGAGTGAGCTTCCTCTGTCGGTGAACCACCACCTCCATATAATTAATCCATTTCATAAGCCAAAATTTTAATATATGTACATAAAAAAAAAAAAAAAACAATAACAGTGGTTTTCACCACTAAAAAAAAAATCAAAATCAAAACATTTTATTTTTCTGCATTACATGTATATATCATTTAGTTAAATACATTTATTAGGTGTTGCTTGTTTCTATCAAGGTTTACCAAGCTCTTAGAATCGGTTCTTAGGCTCCATTCATCCCATCCAACCTCATCAATATCCCCTTAAGTCAACATGAATCTTGTTGAATTTTCACCCCCTTCCGTAATCCATACGATCCGGCTAACCCATTTCTAATTGACATAAGCGTTATTGATATGAATCAAATTTCCTTACCTCCATCCTTTTTTGAGTTTGTCTTGTCTGAGAAATTTTTAAGGGCTTCAGCCAGCTACATTCCTCCATCCCCTCTGCCTTCACCTTCACCCTCACCTTCGAACCTTGAGGTTTTCTAGGTAGATGTAGACGAGGAAAAGCCAAAAGAGTTTTATGACATCTTAGATGATATTCATTTGATCTCTACGCCCCATCAACTTGAGGAAGGTTTCCATATGCCCATTGAAGATACCATCGATGTGAACATTAGTTTAGACAAATATAATCCTAAAATTGTTCGGCTTGGCAAAATCTTATCCAACTATGAATAAGAGCAATTAATTACTCTCCTCAAGAGGAAGAAGGGCATTTTTACATGGTCCTATAAAGATATGCCTGGTATTGACCCTAGCTTGGTTTTCCATAATCTCACCTTACATCCTGATGCTAAGTTGGTCAAAAAAAAACTTAGAAAGATGCATCCTACCATTGCTCTCTTGGTCAAATAAGAGCTCCAGAAGCTACTAGATGTGGGTTTCAATATACCCATTGATTATCTTGAGTGGCTCTCAAACATGGTACCCGTTTGTAAGCCTAATGAGGTGATATGTGTTTGCACTGATTTTTGAGATCTTAACAAAGTGTGTCCTAAGGATGACTTTCCTCTTCCAAACATTGACACTCTTTTCGACACTTGCACTGGCCATAAAATGCTTTCTCTTATGGATGATTTCTCAAGATACAACCAAATTCGAATAAAACCTGATGACCAACACAAAATAATATTCACTACACCTTGAGGGACTTTTTGTTACAAGGTGATGCCCTTTGGCCTTAAAAATGTAGGTGCCACTTATCAACGTGCCATGACATACATTTTTCATAATTACATGCACAATATGATCGAAGATTATGTGGATGATCTATTGGCAAAATTTAAAACTCAATAATAGCACATTGGTGTATTGGAGAAAGTTTTTGATCTACTAGAACATAATGTAAGGTTGAACCCCAAGAAATATGTCTTTGGTGTTACCTCTAGAAAACTATTAGGGTTCATTGTCTCCAAAAGAGGCATTGAGGTGGACCCAAACAAGGTCAAGGTCATATTGGAGATGCCTCCTCCAACAAACTTAAAGGAATTATGTAGTTTACAAGGAAATATCCAATCAATCCATCGTTTCATTACGTAATGTTTTGAAAAATGCAAGGCATTCAATCACCTGTTACAAAATGGAGTACCATTATCTTAGATAGATGAATTCCAAAAAGCCTTTGATGATATTAAGAAATACCTAGCTTCTCTGCCAGTCTTAGATCCTCCTCGTCCAAGGATCCCATTCTATCTTTATGTCTCAGCAAAGAATATTGCATTAAGAACAATTCTTGCATAAAAGAACGAAGAAAATCAAGAGCAAGTTGTCTATTATATTATTCGGACATTGGTAAGCTATAAAACTAGATACTCTTATGTAGAAAAATTGTGCTTAGTAGTGGTTTTTACCACTAAGAAACTTTGATAGTACATGTTTAGTCACACAACATATGTTATAGCTAGATAAAAAAAATTGCGTTATATTATATCTCGCACTTACAATAATACCCACACCGTTAAATGGATAATGCTTCTTACTAAATTTGACCTTGAATTCATTAGCGAAAAATCCATTAAAGGTTAGGTCATAGCCAATCAACTTGTAGAAGCTCCACTACCTAGTTTTCATCCCTTGATTATTGAGCTCCTAGATAATTCGATATTTTTTGTCACTAAACAAGAAGAATATGTCATTCTGGAGGAGGATGTTGATATCACACTATTATTTGATGGCTCTAAGTGCGAGAAAAATCAAGATTTTGGAGTCGTGTTTCATACACCCCAAGGAGGTACCTATCCCTCTATCATTCAAACTTGACTTCCAATGCACAAACAACACAATAGAGTATGAAGCCTTAATCTTAGATCTTAAAAACATCTTGTGTCAAAGAGGGATAACACCATACTTGGATTGAACCTCAAAGTGAAAAGGGTAATCCTCGCTTGTCCCATCATGCAACATAGTCCAAAAAAAATAGTAGTTTTCACGACTATCACAGTTGATTCCAAATTCAAAATATAGAGTAGTAAGGATAGGGTACATTTTTCATCACACTTAGGTTGAGAATATGATTCCCCAAAGCTCTAAATATTTTACATCGCACACCACTTATCATTGGGTTGTAAGGATTGTACTACATTTCCAGTAATATGGTTAAGTAGTCATCCCCAAAATATAAGAGATCAAATCCTTGGACTATGGAGTTAGCCTCTACCAGAGCTATAGACGCTTGACTGGTAGTGGAGTATGCTCATGTGTGGTGACACATATCTTTGAAAGAGACCTCTTACCGCACATACGGATAAGCTAGATTCTTGGTCTCATCCATAGTAGGTCACACCCAATTTTCTCAATATGAGTTAATGAACTCACTTGCACACACACTGGTTCTTGATTATCTTGAGTTATTACCATGCTCTTGATTCGATGAATGAATTCATTGCACACACATTTGGTCCTAGAGGGATTAGGTATTTTTAGTGAGTTTTTTTTATATCACTAGTATTTTTAGTCCTTGCAAAACAGACAGTCTTCCATATCAACATCCATATCTTCTTCCATGTCAACATCCATGTCACTTCATAAGTCATACACCCCACATACCACCAAGTTTGGTGCCCCTGATTAAACAACAATGCTAAAACATGACCAAGAAAAATCTAAGATATAAATGATTATTAGAACATTTGCATTCCATACCTTGCATTAATCATCCATACATTTCCACTTACATTAATCATCCATAACATTACCACATGTATTAATCATCTATATAAACATTCATTCCACAAAAGCATTCACACAAAAACATAACACAAAAGTAAAAACCATGTATATATGTATAAATATCGCATGTATATTGAGTACCAAAAGGCTACATATAATGGAGCACCAAGGCTCATATACAAAAAATGCATCTAAGAACTAGCTAAACCCTCCAAGAGGACCCCTGTGACCTAGAAGGAGACTTAGACCTAGAGCTATGCATAGACCCGCCATGTCTAGCAGTCTCAGACATAGATGAGGCCAAAGTACTGGGAATAGGAATATGATACTCTATCAACTTATCCTCCAAAGCCTCAATATACCTCTATCAATATCGAAGATGCACTATGTCAACATTATGTCAATGCTTCCTCTCTGTCAACTCTTCCTGGAGCCTCACGACCCTCTCATCACAAGTTGTTACCATTGCATCCTGCTCTACCACCTACTGTTCTAGCCTTACCCAATCATCCTCACTCTGAATTGGAGGTCCATCTAGAGTCTCCTCCACATCCTCCCCATCTATGCCATCTCCCCCACTCCCTAGAGCCTATCTAGACACACCCTTAGTCCTCTTCCTTCGACTATTAGATCAAATGTGCCTCTACCTCTTGGGAGCCTCATGGGTCCCCTCACCCTTAGCCTCATCCCCATATCCATCAACTTATACTAGATTTAATTTCCATGATGGTTGTATTACAAACCATACATCATACTTCGTAGTAGCCCCTGGATCATCCAGATCGGGGATATCTATCTCCTCATCATACTCATAAGCCATCCTCTATGTCTTAGCACATGGTAGACATGTCTCCTCCAGGAACGATTTTAGAACTCGCTCCAAGTCCTCATGATTTCTAGATAGTTTGATGTATTTAGTTTCAAGCAATCACCTAAGTTTGGCCTCTCTAGATCTATTCTATGAAAGATAAAGGATAATGCAATAATACAAGATCTAGCCTAGTATGATTCTTTCTTTGAATGCTTGCTAACCTAGGGTTTTACCTAGAAAACCTTTAAAGCAAGGGCTCAAGAGAGAATGCACAAATAGAATAAACCCTAAGTACACACTATATGTTGTTTATCTTTCAATGCCTAAAAATTAATTAAATATATTTCATTTTAAATTATATCTAGGGTTTACAACAAAAATATAAAGCACTCAAAAAATAGCCTAAAGATTAATCAGAACATTTATCTTATCCAGTGGTTGATCCTTGCTTTTATCCTTTGATCCAATGTTATCAATAATCCATATTCCTACAAGATAACTTAAGAAATACTTGAAAATATGATTAGCGTTAGGTGGCCTGCTTAGGCCATTGTACATTAATTCTTGGAGGCACAGCAATCAAACCCCCTAGGTCCTTTAAATGACCTTTGAAAACAAAAGTGAAAACTAACCTTTGGATAATTAATCATAAAATATAAATGCAAAAATAGAGAAGTAGAAAATAGATTATGTTAACATACCCTAGATGAAATTTAGAAGATACTTGAAAGGAATGATAATCAGATCATTCCAAGCTACAAGGATCTCAAGTGTTAACAGAACATCACATTCAACCAAAACAAGAATCTGAAAGCAAATTGATAGCATAAGCTTAAAAATGGATATGCAAAAAAATGAGCAACAATATCATATATTATACATGAATAATTAACTTCCTCAATGAGTACAATGAAGGTGCCTTGCTTATATAGGCAAGGATGATCAACCATAGTGGTAGGATCAAGCTAAGGATAAATATCCACCGTACAAAAGGAATAAGTGATATGGTCCATAGATCTATAACCACTATGAAGAGAAATAATATAAACCCTCCAAATATACCTAAAAATATCCCCATAATATCTAAGAAATAAATATGTAACATCTCATAATATCTAAATAAGATAAATGAAATATCCACACATAAGTGGGTGGGGAAAATACATGGAATAACTAAATAAAAGGAAAATAAATTACCTAAATGAACATGAGCTACGGTAAACAACCTACTCTAACACTCCCCCTCAAGTGAATCTAGGTGCCAAAAAGTAAGTGGCATATCCACAATTTGAGTCTTGACAACAAGACCTAATTAAGTACTCATGTACAATGTGTATCCAGCAGCTCTTGAACCAGAAGGTGGAAAACCATGTGGAAAAAAAACCATCTAGCTAGAAAGATAGAAGAAAAAGTAGGAATGGAGCCAAGGAGTGCTCCCAACATCCCCCTAGGACGACAAGCTCCATGTAGAAGTCCTATGAATAAGTGGATGCCTCTGCGATGAATAATGTGTCTCCCACGAGGAAGAAAGTAGCCATGAAGCATCCACCGAATGTCTTCCCACTCCAAGTGAGTGTGAGAATATGGGAACAAAATGTAGAATGATGACATAGAATCCTTCAAACTTAGTTGAAGTGAATAACATATCACCAATGATTTATAAAATGAATCTCCAAGAATGTAGAAGCCCAAACCAACACCAAAATAGGGTAGAATATAGTCCCAATCAACATCCAAAAGATCAATATGCACAAAACCATTAGTATGCAAAAGTGGAAGATATGTTTGTGTAGACACCAAATTACAAACACTAATCCTCCATCCTAACCATCCCACCTTATTATTGGCCCACAATGTAAAGTTATTGTTGCACATATGTCAAAAATTGCAAACAATGTCAAACACATGCCAATTTAACTCATGTACCATCACAAGCTTTACAGCCAATACAAATTCTCTGGCCCTTTTCACAATGGGGCCTTTACCTAATTGGTAATATTTTGCCCTCCTCTTCAGGATAGCACGCATTCATCATAACCGCCATAGAATACTTCACAAAGTGGGTTGAGGCTATACCTCTAACTAGTACAACAGGACCTCAAATTGTGGATTTCATACTCCATCATATCATTTGTCACTTTGGCATTCCCTCTAAAATTATTTTGGATAATAGTATGTCTTTCAAGAACAAGGATGTTCGAGCACTTTGTGAAAAGTATAATATCCAACATATTTTTTTGACTGCTTATTATCCACAAGCAAATGGACAAGCTGAAGCTACCAATAAGACCTTGATTGCCATTCTTAAGAAACTCGTCACAAAAAATCATAAAAATTAGCATACACAAATTCCTTTGGTACTTTGGGCTTATCTGAATGCCAACGGGAGCAACACCATTCTCTTTGGTCTATGGAGCTAAAGCTATTATGCCTCTTGAGCTCGAGATTCCCTCCTTACAAGTTTCCTTGAAAGAATTCATAGATGATGATACATCTCAATAAGCGCGACTTGACCAACTCATGCTCCTAGATGAAAGGTGTGTCAATGCATTAGAACATTAATGAGTTTATCAAGACCACCTCAAATGTGCTTACAATGATAAAGTCCATCTTCGAGAATTTAAAGTAGGGGATCTGGTCCTCAAAGAGAACCAACAAAACACCAATGCTTTACCACATCTTCGTGACAAATTCGTAGCAAATTGGTTAGGTCCATACATAATCACTCAAAATGTGGGTAATGGTACTTATAGGCTTTCTTATTTATAGGGAATAGAGGACCCCAAACCACTTAATGTTATTCATTTAAAGGCATTTCATTGTTAAAAGTGATACACTATATGTCTATATACATGGCTTTTACCAAAAAAAATCATCATCCACATAGGCATATCTACATTGCATACATTCCATTTACATTTAGGCATTTAAAATACATCTTCACTCTTTGTATTCATGCATTGTTTCATTAAATCATACATGTTCCATAGCATTGTACACTTTCCATTCGCATATCAACACTCCATTGCATCAGGCATATACATTTGCATTCATCACATCCCATGTTCAATGATCTGGAAAAGTAATGATGATATGACCATAAAACAAAGATTCAAGTTATAACGATTGGGGGTACCTATTTTGAAACATTCATGCAACTTTAACAAAATTCATATGTCAACCACATCACGTGTCACAAAAAAATATATTTTCAGTCACTCAGCCATTACTAGGATAGCAAACAACCTCCAAATGGATGTCTGATTTTCTTTAGGACCAAAACACAATTTTCACACTAAGAAAATCTTGAGCATTGTCGATTGATCCCAAATACAATATTGGACCAATCACATTCCATTCCATTTTAAAAACATTATGAGCCAAAGAGGGTTCGTACCATACTTGGGTAGTACCCCGAAGCGAAAAGGGATAATCCTCGCTTGTCCCATCATGCAACATAGTCCAAAATAGTGGTTTTCACCACTACCAACATTGCTCCAAACATAAACATAAAAACATAGAGTAGTAAGGATAGGTTAAAAATTCTCATCATACTTCGGTTGAGAATCCGATTCTCCAAAACTCTATACAAAATTAATGAACAAAATTCCAAATAACCCTGATCCCTAAAGTTGTAAGCATCATACTACACATCCCTGAGAAGGATGGGTAGTCGTTTATGGAGTGAACCTTCATCGGGGCTATAGACACCTAACTGGTAGTGGAGTAAGCTCATGCGGGGCGACATGTCTACTTGGAAAACAAGGAGACCTCTGACCGCACATAAGGACAGGCTAGCTTCAGGGTCATCTCCACAATAGGTCATGCCTAATTTATTCGTAATGAGTCAATGAAATTCACATGCACACACACTAATTCATGATTGGATAGGGTCATTGTCACTCTCAAGATTTGGTATATGAACCTCACTTGCACACATATGGGTCCTAAAGAAAGTTAGACAACCAAAGTAAGTCTATGATTGAGACTTCAAAAATTTTACAATATCTGCTTCCCTATCAACATCCATATCTTCTTCCATATCAAAATCCATATCTTCTTCCATATCAACATCCATGTCTTCCTCCATAAAAACAACCATGTCTTCATAGTGATTCAAGTTGCATAACACCACCAAATTTGGTACCCCCAATTGCCAAACAATGGACAACAAAACTGGTCAATAAAATTTTTGAACTATAAAATATCATGTGAACAACATGCATTCCTCTCATATAGTTTACATTCATTTACCTGCATACATCATTCATATAAACATCCATAGTGCATCATATAGCTTGCATACATCATCCATACAAACCTTATGCATACACATCATGGTTAACTGGCATTCATCATCAAAACATAAAATAGGAATTGCATAAAACATAAAAGCATCCACATAAGAGATAACACACATATATAAAAAATCCATGTATATATATCACATATACAATCAATGCCAAAAGGCTACAATGGAGCACCAAGGCTCATATATATATAATAGTGCATCTAAGCACTAAGTCTATTGTCCATGAGACGACTCCTAAGACCCAGTGGGAGCCCTCAGCCTAGGACTCTTCCTAGACTCTGTATGCCTAGATGACTTTGCCACAAAAGAAGAAGGAGGATCTGGTAATGTAATATGGTGTTGCATACACACATCCTCCAAAGAATGTACATATGCCTCACTAGCCCGTAGACACCACAAATCCATCTGATTTCATCGCTCCTTCACCAAAATCTCTGCCTGAAGCCTTGTGACCTTCGCCTGATCACTAGCCACAACCGTTGCCCACTTCACCTCTAGTCGAGCTATAGTAGCCAAAGACTCCCTATGAGTCTCAAGCATGGTCTTGCACTCCTCGTGAAGATGCTCCAACTCTACTCACAACCTTGCCACCTCAGAGATCTATATCCAATAACCCCCACTCCTCCTACGAAAACTTATTTCTCATCCCAAAAACAAGAGGAGAGAAGAGATGTTGAGGCTCAATATCCCTCAGCTACAAGCAACAAACAATTTCATTAATGTTTGTACAAATATGTATATATAATAATAAATTCACAAGTGAAAAAAGTGTTTTTAAACATTATCAGGGCAAATGGTGCCTCAAATCTACCAACTGCATTTAATCCCTCCGTCGCCATAGCTTCCACGTAGTTTCTTATTGCCTCACTGAGCTCTCAAAGTCACTCCACCCCTCAGACATAGCTTCTCAAAGTCCCAAACACAATAATGAGCCTCAAGATTCACTCAGAAAGCTATTTATAGCTTTCCCTGGTGCATTCAGGCATAGGCCTATCCTTGTAGTCAGTAGGCACACCTAGGCACCTGTAGGCACACACAGGCACACTGGCGCGCCTGTGAGACACCACAAGTGCACGCCACAGGCATAGCCGTGCGCCTGGCAACAAAATGGCACAAATACAAAATCAATAAAAATAATAGCATACCTCCTCCAAATTTCACCAAATTTCATCCACACATCATGCACATCATAAAATCAGGTTTTGTGAATATAGAAATCATTTTGCGTGCATAATTTTCAAGAACGAATCAAATCTTCAAAATCCACAAATCAAGGCACAAAAGCTAGCAAAACAATGCAAATTTTCACAAAACTCAAATATGATAATTCTACATCATATTCTTCATGATCTCACACAATTTCATAAAAATTGGAGTTCATTCAATCAATAAATCACTTAGTTATGTGTAAAATGAACAACTCAAAGAAGCATAAACTACAAATCATACATCAACTAACACCACATTTTACGAAAGTGTAACCACCATCCATCAAGCATTATTCCATAATCATATTTAATTTTCATCAATCATCTCATCCATAATCTGTCCAGTATTCAAGCAAACCTCGTATCTAGTAGGTTATTCTATAAACTTGGCGATTGCAGCGATATCAATCCATGCAAATTTGGTAAGATGAATAATCTACAATAAGGACACTTGACCATGATCAAATTCAATTATCTCATCATAAAATATCACAATCATATTTGGCACCTTAAATTTGGAATACAATCTTGCCAAGAACAATTTGCTAAAGTGCAATCATTGATGTCCTCTTCCATGGGGCATGAAAACATGGATAACCAAAATCTCAAACACTCATTCACTTGACAACAGTCATAATACAGGACACCGGTAAGCTTGATTGATTCCATCATGGAATTAGCAAAAAAATTTCCACATTCAATACCAAACTCCTGCGTTGACTTAGTCAGCATGCATCTTCATACCTTGCATACTCAATTACACCATGGTGACAACTTATTCAACAAGCATCGAATCATCCCAAATTTTGGGGCAACCACATTTCATTATGATTTTCCCATGACGAGATACATCTCACATGATCATAACATCTACACTGGGAAAAATTCCCTCTCCACCGTTGGGGCAAAAATGGTATCACATTTTACATCATTCATATCATCCACAATCACATGGTACTATACACCAACCCCCATCCCACCGTTGGGACAAAAATAGTATCACATTTGCATTTCACATCATTCATTCATCAATTGCACAAATTCACTACATCATTCTTTTTTCAATTGGCTTGTGAGATACATTTGTAACTCATTCGCCAATTGAGGGGGTAAGCTACAAAAATTGCAAAAATTTTGTATTCTTTTATCTTCAACATCATCACACAAATCCAACAACAGAGAGAAGCTACTTCTGAGCCCATAGCCCAAGTAGGTATCTCATGTTTTTACACCATATTGTGTTTCACGCAACATGGTACACAAAGGGGCATCTATAGACACCAAATTACAGCCACTAATCTTCCATCCTAACCATCCCACCACCCACTTGTCCACCATACACCTTTCCTACCTTCAAAAGGCCCACTTTATCCCTTTCTCATCATTTCCTAGCCCAATTGGGATTATTTTAATATTATTTTATATTTAATATAATATATTATATTATATTATAATATATTTATATAAAATATATATTTATAAACTCAATTAACCACAACCGTATGATTCAATTTAATCTCCACCATCCATCTTCATTAATCAATGCCACATTCAAAAAGTAATCTCAACCATAGGATCTAATTTAATCTTAGCCACACGATTAAAAGTGCAAGGCTAAAACCCTAAGAAAACCCTAGGTTGGATTATAAATAAGGGTATTTTGCAAATGCCCAAACCTTGGAACCTTGAGATTAGAAATTACACCCTAGAGGAGTCATTGTTGAAACCCTAGTGAAGCAGAGAGAGATAGAGTTTGAAGATCTAAATCCCAGCTAGCCAACAAGACTTCTGCTATTCTAGCCATCCCCCATTCATCCTCCATCACTGTTGTAGCCCTCATCCATCCACTGCATTTTTTGCCACCCCCTCGATCTGCTTCTATAGATTCTGCCCTAACCCATAGGCACCCTACAAAGCTTGAAAGGCTCACTCCAGAGCCTACGAAGAGCTCACCAGAGCTTGCAATATTCTGTAGGCACTCTCCAGAGCCTACTATATCTTGTAGGTGCACACCAAAGCCTGCGAAGCTCATTGTAAAGTTTGTTAGGTGCTCACCAAGGCCTGCTATATCGTAGGCTCGCTCTAGAGCTTGTGAAGCTCACTCTAGAACCTGCGAAGCTTATGTTAGATCCTACCAAGTGCACATCCAAACCTGTTGTAACCATAAAAATGTGAATCTAATCCATTATTTTAGTTAGGGTTTACTGATGTCTGAGGGCCTCACACTATGGGAGCCCTCACAGGTGTTATTAATCCCTTTCTCTATTTTTCTATATGCAGATCTGCAGATTTCATATATTTGTTGAATGGTTGTTAAAACTGGAGTGGCCCGCCATAGGATATCCAAAACCCACTCACCCCGTTGGAAGCAAGAACACATCAATCTGAAGGCACTTCATTGTTATAGCTAGGGTTTCGGAGAACCCTAGCATTTTTGTAAATCATTGTATCAAATACCCTCATTGAGGACAGATTGTATCAAAAGGAGTTTATTGGCTCCCCTCGTATTATTGAATATATCCATTTATGCAATATTGTATCTCATTATGTTATTTGATTTATTTTATTTTATTTAAGTGACGTTTTCTTTTCTTCACAATTTGAAGAGCATCCATCAAGGAAGAATCACCAATATCCTGCTGCATAAGTGATGATGAGCCCATGAAAGCAGCAAGAGAAATAAGTGGAGGCTTAGAAGCCTCAAAAGAATCAATATGATCTTCAAGATATCCAAGTGAGAGTCTAACTGAATATAAAATATTTGTATCCAACTCCTGTAGGAGTACATCATCCAATGTGAAAGATACGGGAGAATAAAATGGTGGACAATGTGGCTCACTCAAAGGAGGGCACACCAAAAAATATTCCACAAAGGAAGAAGTACATGGAGGAGATACAATGTATACATCATCATCAAATAAATGAGTGAGCTCCTCATACATGTTAATAAAATCATATGTGTGACTCTCAATGAAGAGAGAGGCAACACCATACTGAAGTCATCTGTATGTAAGGATGTAACATACCATGAAATCTCTGTTGTATATGCTACAACATCAACATGATCATCCACATAAGATAAGTGTGGAGATGTATCCTATAAAATATCTGAAGCAAGTACTATAGCATCAACCTCATCATCCAAAACATCATGAGATAGTGACTCCAAAAACAAAGATGCAATGTCACAAATGATGTTCTCCATGCAAGAAATTGTAAGAGAAGGTGCCTTGGGTAAAAACTTTATTTTCAACATATGATAAGCAAGGTGACGTGTGTTCTTGTGAACTCCAATAAAATTTTTAAGCTCCTCACAAACTGAATAGTAAAGCATGTTAGAGATCCTTAAATTGTTCATGAACCATGTTTTATACTCCTTATCCTTCACCATTGGTTTGTGTTTTGGAGTTATGAACAAAGGACCCAAACCTTCACTTTGAAATAATGAACAAAGTACCTTAAACCATGCTTCAAAAATTTCAGCATTTGCCTCTATGCTAAGTTTAAAAAAAGAAGTTTCCAAGATGTCCTCAAAAGTAGAAGAGCCCCCCCCAAAATAAAATGCCATTATAATGTGAAATGTCTAGTGTGATGTCACAAGGTGGTGCAAAATACCACAAAATCACATAAATGCATAAATGAATCCTCTGAACTCTGAAAAGTCTCCAAAGGAATTACCAAAAGAATCCCCTCCAAACTAAGTGCCTCAATGAGGAAGATTGGCACAAGAGGATGCACCACAACAAAGTAAGGGAAGTCAAAGACAAAGGACTCCTCAAGCACAACAATGTGTAGGCTCCACCAATACTGAACACCAAGTGAGCTTATCACAAAGTTCCAAACTAAGTGGACAAACAGAAAATGAAGGAACATGGGACTTTATAATAATAGTCCATATACCGGTTCAAGTGCAAAACCTTTTTCACAATGCAATATTGAGAGTGCAGTCATAAAATTATTGTAAATGTCTAAATACAGATCCAAAAAATCTGAAATTTTACAGACATATCAAAAAAATGATTTTATAGGCTTGGCAAAAATTTTGCTAAGCAACTCCCAATATTTCTCCTAAAAATACGAGTTTACTAAAAATAGAAAATCACTATAACAATCATAATACAGCTCTAAATTCTCTAAAATTGTATGGGAATGTCTATCATATGACTTTTCACATTCGGTAAAAATATCTGCAACAAATTCGAATCTTGGATGAAGATATATGCATATTACTATAAAAGTGTAGGTTTTTGTAAAATCGCGATATCTTGAAGACTACATATCCAAATGAGCTAAAATTTTGGACACAAATCACATGAATGCATATACAGAACTCCAAAAAATTGCATGGAAAAATTCCATTTCTATTAGGAGATACATGTAAAATATAAAAATGGGTTGGGTTGGTGACCCTACCAAAAAAAAAATGCTCAAGAAAAAACTGTTTTGGACATATCCAAGGGAATGAGGCCATTACAGTATGGGAAAAAGAGATTTTAAGAGGCTTATGATGATCTTACAATGGAATGAGAGACACAAACTTACCAAAAAACTCCACCAAGGACCCAATCACAAAAACTGAAGCTTCCACACCAATCTTCAAACCTGCAAGAGAAACAATTGTACAATACTCACAAATGGATGACTGCAACACCTATTGCTCTGATGCCATGAAAGGAATTATAATCATATCATTTGAAGCTAAAAGGATCTCAAATGTTAACAGAATACCACATTCAACCAAAACAAGAATCTAAAAGCAAATTGATAGCATAAGCTTACAAATGGATATGCAAAACAATGAGCAACAATATCATATATTATACATGAATAATGAACTTCCTCAATGAGTATAATGAAGGTATCTTACTTATATAGGCAAGCATGATCAACCATAGCGGTAGGATCAAGCTAAGGATAAATATCCACCGTACAAAAGGAATAAGTGATATGGTCCATAGATATATAACCGCTATGGGGAGAAAGAATATCAACCCTCCAAATATACCTAAAAATATCCCCATAATATCTAAGAAATAAATATGTAACATCTCATAATATCTAAATAAGATAAATAAAATATCCACACATAAGTGGGTGGGGAAAATATATGGAATAAATAAATAAAAGGAAAATAAATTACCTAGGTGAACATGACCTAAGGTAAACAACCTACTCTAACAATACTCATGCAATCAAAAATTTAACAGATACCCCTAGTTCTATCCTAGGCAAAATCATGCCTCGTAGATAGTGGGCATGATAATGCTATAGTTGGCACGATAATTCTATAGGCAAAATCATGCTCCATAAAATGGGTACGGTTTTGCTTCTATAAAAAAAACCCTAAATTAGGTTTAGTGAAGTCATGCCTCGCTGGGACTAGGCATGATTTCATTTTAGACACACAAAAAATAAAAGACAGGTGCAGAACGTAAATAAATGCAAAAACAAAGTGCACAAAACCTAATGGATGACACAGAAGTAGGCAAAAGAGATCGAGGTATCCACACAGGTGCTCTCTTTCCTTTCGAACCACAACACAAATCCACCAAACCACATAGCAATCCAATCAATGCAGCAAAATTCAAAATTCGCACTTCGGGGTTAGCTTGTAGAAGAAATAGGAATCATAGTAAAATGCAAGCATAAACCAATCATTAGAATCTCAAGCTTGATAATTGTGTGTCCAAAAATTGTTGTTCTTAAAGAGTGAGATTAACCCCTCCTTTTTTAGTTGAAATTTGTGGTGATAAGAGCGGTAAAATGACATAGGTCAATGCATAAGCACGCTATAAAAGGTTAAATCTAGGTTTTAATAATTAAAACCCTAAAACAAAAAAATCGTGCCCCATGTCGATGAGGTGCGATATCGCTTTCGTGAAGTCGAGTCGCACCCCGTCGCAACCAGATGCGATTTCGCTAAAAGGCTAAAGAAAGGCAAGGTAGGGGGAAAAGAGGCCTACCCTTGCCTAGGGCAAGGGTTAGAGACCTCTTAGGGGCTCTAAGGAATATTGCCCACTAAAAGTGGGTCAATTTTTTGTGTCTATATTTTGCCCCCTCTTTGATGCATTTAAGGCCAAGTAAATGTGTCAAATAAAGATGTAGACTCCTAAAAGACAAGAAGATAACAAACACAAGGAAGAGGTGGCTAGGTTTGGACAAAGAGGTGGTGCAAGAGGGGTATCATGGAAGGATACTCTGGAATATTGTACACTAGGTGAGGTATTACTACCACTAATGCCTTTATGGCTAGGATTCCCCCTTGTGTTTCGAGAGGAAAGGAACTTCCTTAAGAAAATTGAAAAGGTAGAGAAATAAAAAGGTAGAATATAAAAATATGAAGAACAAGACAAGCAATCAGCAAAGAAAATATTATTGTGTACAACATGAATCTAATGCAGCTACCATGAAATGCATATAATAAAGGTAAATAAGGAAGAAGAGAAGAAATTAAGAATGAGAAGAAGAAAAATAAGCTCCAAAGGTCAATCATCTGAAAACAAGAAGAAGGCTAAATCAAAACCCTGACTAGAGGGTGTTATTCTCAAAATATGGTTCATGTATGGAGTGAAGGACCCGCTATGGATGTAGTAGTCACTAATATGGACAAATGGAAAAAATATGGAGTGTATCCCGCTATCGAATGTTGATCGCTAATGACTGTTGTGGATCGATTACCCGCTAGGATGTATACCGAGGCCTGCTTAAATGGCCAAGGAGCTGATCCTATAATGGGGTGTTGAGCCCGCTGAGTCAAAGAGAGATGTAACCCTATAGGGGTGATATATAATGTATGATTATTTGAATGATGTATATGCTAGTACTACCCGATAGGGTGTATACAAATATTTGTAGGAACCAATCAATATGAGCATAACACAACATGAGTGTATGCATGTGCTAGAAGAAATAAGAGGAAGAAAATGAAGAGCAACGAATTGTATGTGTGTACCCCCTGCTTGAATTTTCAACAAGCGAAAATTCAAGAGGGAGGAAGTGATCAAGCAAAGAAGAGAAGAATGTATATCCTCATCTGAATCAAAGAAAGCAAAAGAGAAATAAGAATCGAATAAAAAAATAAGAATATACCAAAGGAGAATTGTATTCCTTGACTTTGATGAGATATGATGATCATTATAAAGACTTTCAAAGTCAAGGTACACAAGAAGAAGAGAGAAGAGAAGAAAATAACAAAGGAAGACAAGAAGAGAAGAAGGGATGAGAATGCATGGGCCCTAGGTTGGGGCTTTGCTAGGCATCAAAACCCTAGTGAAGAGTGCAATGCATGTGAGCTATGACCTAACTAGGTCATCATATACCATTATCGTGAATCCCCAAAAACTATATGAACAAACAATTATGAGCAAGCAAAAATGTAAATATGATGAGTAGAAGTGCAAAAAAATAGAATTTCAGGCAACGATGCAAAGTATGACAGGAAATCATGCAGTATGAGCAAGAGAATAGGTATTATGGAATGAGAATACAAATGCATACCTAATTAATGATGGATTTTATTTTTATTTTTTATGTGAAACAAGCAATCAGAATGATAGTCAACACATATTCTAATTGTGCCTCCTATCCTAACAAAAAGAACATGCATTCAAGGGATTGCTTCATCAGATAAAATCTAGAAGGTAATCCATATTGATGATTATAATCAAGGAGAGGCTCCTTCATAGCTCTTTATTTGGCAGCCATAACATGATAATCTATACATTCTTGAACAAAACCATTTTTTTTTAGCATAAGGAGGAGAAATCCCTAACATTGCAAGATCTTTATGAGGAGTAGAAGATTTACCATTAGAACACATAGAAATTATCATATTACAAAATAGGATGTTAAAGGGATAAGGGGAATCCTCATCCTCATTACTCTACTCACAACCTCGATGAGATATATCCAGAAGAGGTTCTTGAAGAAACTGATTGTCTTGAACCCATGATGAATTGATTAGAGGTTCCTCACCTACTTTTAGATTGTTGAACTACTCATATTTTTGAGATGAGGAACTTGGAGAAACAAATTATGAAACTAAAGGACAAGCATTGAGACCAAACTAAGCTTGTTCAACCATTGAACAATATTCAAATGGATGAAGGTCGCCTGGAATGGTGACAAGTTGATCCTTAAATTTAAACTTCAAACATTGATGAAGAGTAGAAGGGACGACCTTCATTGCATGAATCCAAGGATGTCCAAGAAGCAGATTAAAAGATGCAAGGCAAGGTACCACATAGAACAATGTATCTAAAATTTTAGGTCCAACTTTAAGGGAGAGAGATATAGTGCCACAAGATTCTTGGGACTCATTGTTGAATGTTTTGATGATTGCATCGGATTTAGTTAAATATTCCTCTTTTAATCCAAACTTTTGGATAAATTGATATGTGCATAAATTGAGGGAATAACCATTATCAATCATAACCCTTTTTATAAGGGTTTCCCCAATAAATGCAGTAATGTAGAGATAAGAATTCCTACATAGGTATGAGGAAGAAATATTGTCATCCGAGAATGTCATGTGATGTATCCCAAGAAAGCTTACAACATTGTCCATATCACTAGGGGAAATATCTGGAGGGATAGATTTTTGTTTTAGAATATTTATTAAGGCTTATTCATGAGTAGGAGAATTTTGTAAAAGTTTTAAGAGGGAAATATTTGCTGAAAAACTCATCTCCTGTTGAGACCGTTGGATCTATCGATTTTGCGCATTTTGTTCTGAAGTAGTTGTTACCATACCAACCATATGATTATCATAATGATGTGGTACATTTTTACAAGATACTTGATTAACTACCTGTTGTCCTTGCTTGGGTACATTCTGGTTAGTAGTGGACTTTTGTTGACTATTTGAATATTGAGAGTTTCTTACATCAAGACGTCTTGCATCAATTAAATCTGGAACCACATGTTTCAACTTCTTACAAGAATTTGTCTAATGTCCTTCTACTCTATGATATGCACAATGTTGTCTTACCTTGTACCAACTAGTTGTAGTATTTGGTTACCTTATAGGAGGTAATTCAATTGCATTGGCTTCCAAAAGTTACTTTAGAACTTCTTCCAAAGGCATACAAAGTCTTGTAAAATTCCTTTGTGGAGGTTTTTGAAGTATTATCTTTTGTAGATTGTTAACAATATTATTAACAGGCCTACTATCTATTACACCATCACCTACCATATCCTTATCCTTATACTATGACTGAATGATTTTATATTCTTTCACCTTGAGTTGACCTCTTCTAATAAGAACATGTTCTACTTTTCTTTCTAACTCAATTGCTTGATCAAAATATGTGATGATTGTAGTTTCTAATTCATAAGTTAATTGTTCTTGTAAATTGCTAATAAATATATCAAGCATATATTTTTGAGGTACAAGATGTCTTAACCGACCCACTAAACTTCTCCAATGAGCTAGAAATTCTAAAAAACTTTCTTCTTTATTCTATTTTAAATTGTAAATATCTTTCATCGACACTTCTTTTTCAATATATGCACTAAATTGATGAACAAATAATTATGTTGTTTCCTCAAAATTCCTCAAAGAATAATTAGATAACTGATAATACCATTCTAATGCCATACCATCAAGACTCTTAGAAAACATCTTTAGTAATAACATATCATCATAGATGAGATCATGACAAGTTGTTCTAAATCTTCTTAGATGCTCAATCGGATCTTCTGTTCCCTTATATATAGGTAAAATCGACATGGAAAAATTCTTAGGATAAGACGTAGTAGCAACAATAGGATCCAATGGTTGACTACACATTTTCTTATAACTATAAGTGAAACCTGAAGGTTGAATCATATCCATTTTTGAAACCAAATATTTTACTATCTTTGCCAAATTCTAAACTTCTGGATTACTTTTGTGCAATGCCCCTAGATTCCCTAAGGGAGGGGTATAGGTAGGTTGTTGAAAAGGCACTTGGCTTAATCTAGAGGTATTGATACTATTGTGATATGTGATACCTTTATGGAGAGGATAACTAAAATTTGGTGGAATAGAGGCAAAAGTGTTGAGATTAGCAGATTGAGGAGGAAATTGAAAATAATTTTGAGTGACACTACTAGTTGGAGGAACTTGTATATTCCTTTCAATTTTGGTTATTACAATAGTGGCATAGGTTGGTTGATGGGTATTATTATCATGATTTAAAGATTCAGACAAAGGGTTATCATGAACATGCCTAGGAGAGATGATCGGAGGAGGAAGAAGAGTCTCACATATTTCGAGTTGAGCTTTCTGTTCCATAGCCTCTTCTTATGGCGTTCCATGAAATCTAAAACATGATCAAAAGATTTAAAGGTAAGGTTCCCATTGGGTCCCTTAGTAGGATCAAGGCTATTATCAATCTCCTCATTTTCCTCTTCTTCTAGATTATGATTTTATCTATCAATTTGATCATTCTCTTGGAAAATATCATCAAACCTTAAAGGCCTTTGCTCACTCCCAAGGTTGAAAGCCATTAGGATAAGAGAAGAGGGCTAGGGCAAAAAGGAAGGAACTAAGGACCAACAAAAACAAGCACAAGATGTTATTTTATATATATATATATATATATATATATATATATATATATATATATATATATATTTTTTTTTTTTTTTTTTTTTTTTTTTTTCTAATCTAATACACATAATTAATGATCTTGATTAAATTTTTAAAATAAAATGAGGTGTTCACATTGGGTTCACCAAATATGTAGAGGGGTAAAACCGCCCTACCGCTTACAATTCCTAAAAATCTTGGATCTGCAAAGATAGAGAGCCTTATGGGGTGAACTATGGGGGTTGTGTTGTTCTTTACAGTCGATGCTAGGGGGAAGGGTTCACCAATCAAGATTTTGGGATAGTTTGATGTATTCAGTTTCAAGCAATCACCTAAGTTTGGCCTTTCTAGATCTATGCTATGAAAGATAAAGGACAATGCAAAAAATAGAATGCAATAATACAAGAGCTAGCCTAGTATGATTATTTCTTTGAATGCTTGCTAACCTAGGGTTTTACCCAAAAAACCTTTAAAGCAAGGGCTCAAGAGAGAATGCACAAATAGAAAAACCCTAAGTGCACACTATATGTTTTTTATCTTTCAATGTCTAAAAATTAATTAAATATATTTTATTTTAAATGAAATCTAGGGTTTACAACAAAAATATAAAGCACTCAAAAAATAGCCCAAATATTAATCATAACACTTAGCTTATCCGGTGGTTGATCCTTGCTTTTATCCTTTGATCCAATGTTATCAATAATCCTTGTTCCTGCAAGATAACTTAAGAAATACTTGAAAATATGATTAATGTTAATGGGCCTTCTTAGGCCGCTATACATTAATTCTTGGAAGCGCATTAGTCAAGCCCCCTAGGTCCTTTAGATGACCTTTGAAAATAAAAGTAGAAATTGACCTTTGGATAATTAATCATAAATATTAATGCAATAGTAGAGAAGCAGAAAATAGATTATGTTAACATACCTTAGATGTAATTTAGAAGATACTCATGCAATAAGAAATTGGCATATGCCCCTAGTTCAGTCTTGGAAAGAATCGTGCCTCGTAGATAGCAGGTGTGATAACTCTACAGGAAAAATCATGTTCCATCAGAATGGGGTGCGGTTTTGCTTTTGTGAGTGAAAACCCTAAATTAAGGTTAGCTAAGTCACGCCTTGTTGGGACCGAGTGCAATTTTGCTTCATACACATAAAAATAAAAGACAGGTGCATAACGTAAATAAATGCAAAAATAAAGTGCACAAAACCTGATGGATGATGCAGAAGTAGGCAAAAAATATTGAGGTATCCACACGGGTTCTCTCTTTCCTTCCAAACCATAACACAAATCCATCAAACCACACAGTAAACCAATCAATGTAGTAGAAGATCAAAATCCAAAATTTGCACTTCAGGGTTAGCTTGTAGAAGAAACAGGAAGCAGAGTAAAATATGAGCATAAACCAATCATAAGAATATCGAGCTTGATAATTATGTGTCCAAAAATCATTGTTCTTACAGAGTTATATTAACCCCTCCTTTTATAGATGAAATTTGAGGAAAAAAATGCAGGAAAATGACACAGGTCGACGCATAAGCATGCTAGAAAAGGTTAAACCTAGATTTTAATAATTAAAACTCTAAAATAGCAAAATTGTACCCCATGCCGATGGGGTGCGATATCTCTTTCATGAAGTTGCACCCCATTGCAACCGGGTGCGATTTCACTAAAAGGCTAAATAAATGCAAGGTAGGGGGAAAAGAGGCCTACCCTTGCCTAGGGCAAGGGTTAAAGACCTCTTATGGGCTTTAAGGAATATTTCCCACTAAAAGTGGGGTAATTTTCTGTGTCTAAAATAGGACGAATCGGTTGTACCACCTTCACCACTACCCATCTCCTAGCATAGGGTTATCCTCTACCCAAACCTATCGCTGGTAAGACCTTCGGTCAAGCCATGTTAAAGTGCTCATATTCCTAACACTGTAATAGCAAGATACATTTCAATCCCTTCCTCCCCCATATCCTCATCTCATAGATCTCTCGGTATGCCTGCACCAATAAAGTAGGAGCCCATGCATACACATGTTGCATAGTGAGCATATTGCTCACCATCCTTATTAGGTTCTAAGGGAACGTACAACCAGTATTGTTCAGGGCTAAAATTTTGGACAACACGAACATCACCAAAGCCCAGAGGGCATCCAACTCCTTTTCCACATACATGGACAAGTAGGGAATACCTCCACACTCCACCCTCACACTCCACAAGCTATTGCTAAATATATTCATCATCTCTGCATCCTGATCGTGTCCAATATTAATGTGAATCCCATCCATTGGCACCTCAAGGATGCAATATACATCCTCAAGTGTAAAGGTTACCTATCCCGTTTGGAACTGAAATGTTCCTCTATCTGGATCCCACCTCTCTGCCAAGGAAAAGAAGTTTCCCTCATCCGACCTCACCACATCAATTTAGGCTACCTTCGCTAGCCCCACAGCCTCCAAAAAATCCCACTCATCCTTCACTAACACCTTCCTCATCCTAGGGATGTAATGCAAGAATTGATGTCAAGCCTCCAAAATCCTAAGCTACAACACAACACAAAACATTTGTTATTAACACATGTTCAAAAAAATAACAAAAACATAATTTTTTTGCACAAAAAAAGAAGAATTAAAAATAAGGGACTTACCTCAACAACTTGCACTCTAGCTCTAGCTTTGGTCCCCGCATCTGCTCCTTCCACCGCCATAGCTTTCGCACCCAAATTGCTTCACCTCACTCCACTCCACTCCACCCAACTCTCCCAAACGTAGCTTCACAAACTCAAAAATGCACAAATGAGCTCAAATTTTACCCAAAAAGCTATTTATAGTCGCTTCAGGCACCTTAAGACATCCATGGGCGTTTCTTGGTGCATTGAAGTACACTAGGGTGTTTACACATTCCCAAACATCGACGGGCATCTACGCATGTCGAAAGCGCCAACTGGCGTTTGGCATCAAAATTGACAAAAGATCAAATCATTATAAAATAGTTTCTTACCCCGACAAATCTCTCCATATTTCATTCATGCATAATTTTCTTCATAGTAATAGTATTTGTGAAGGTTACAACTGATTTGGATGGACAGCTTTTTTTGTGACCAAAAGTCGCAAAAATTGCATAACAAGTTACAAAACACTCCAAAATGGTCCAAATTTTCACAAAACGACCTTAATCATCATCAATACTTCATTTCCATATTATTTTCAATCATTTCAAATCATCATTTGCATATTTTCCAAGTTCAAACAACACTCAAGTGAACCTTGTATTTAGTGGTTTATTCTATATACTTGGCGGTTGCAGCGATTTGCATCAATGCAATTCAGTTGAATGAATAAATTACCATAAGAAAACTTGGTCATTTTCATCATTACAAATCTCATTGTTGAAAATAACAATCACATTTGGTACTTCACATTTTTACGTGAAACCTTGCCAAGAACAATTTGCACAAAAGTTGTCATTGATGGCCCAGTTCGTGGGGATTAAAACATAGAAAATTTTACATTTCACATTTCATCATCTCCTTGACAGTCATCATGGTGAATGGTCTTAACTAGGGTGATTGGTTTCAATCATAGAAATTATCCGACGGTCACTAGTTGGCCCTCCGAAGTTGACTATTTTATCTTTGCATATTCATCCTTGCATATCAACGATGCCCAAAGGTACATTCTTCAACAGCATCGAATCACCCCAAATTTGGGGTAACCACATTTGGTTTTGATTTTCCCATAATGGAATACCTCTTACATGATCATGGCATATGCACTTGGCAAAAATCCCTTCATCTGTTGGGGCAAAAATAGACACATTTTCATCACATTTTCACCCTTCATATGTTGGGGAAAAAATAGACACATTTTCACAAAACCCTTCATTTGTTGGGGCAAAAATAGATGTAATCATTTCACATTTTCCACCAATCTCCTTCCCACTGTTGGGGCAAAAATGGTATCACATTTACATCATTTATATTTTCCACAATCATTTGCACATATTTTTTAATTGGCTCATTAGATTCATCCACAAACTCATTCGCCAATTGAGAGGTAAGCTACACAAATCCAAATTTTTTAATTCTTTTGTCTTCAAGTTCATTCTTCATCCCAAGAAAAATTTTCTTCTATGCCTAGACAAAGCAGGTGTCTTGTGTTTTTGCACTGCATTATATTTCACGCAACGTAGTTTAAAAAGGGGTATATATAGACACCAAAATCTAGCCACTTGTTGTCCATCCAAGTTTTCCTGCCATCTTTACCCCTTTATTTATGTATATCTAGGCATATTTGTTAAATATATGTTTAATATTAATATTTTAATATTATATTTTATATATATTTAATAAATATAAATATTATATATGTAAATAAATCCCAACCACCCGATTTGACGTAATCCTAGCCATTCATCCACATCAATCCATGTCACACACATCAAATTAATATCCACCCTCCGATATGTTTTAAATTGAGCCACACAATTTATATCGCTTAAACCCTAACATACCCTAGTGTGGATTATTAATAGAGTCCACTTTGATGACTCAACCCCTAACAAGTTTTCCCTGATAATCCTAAGATTTTTAAGCCTCGAAGTCCCTAAGCAATTGATGATTGAATCTGAGTATCCAAGCACTCTCGTCTTTCATCCTCGTTCACCCTAGACTCTGTCTTCATCACCACCCCTTTTGCTTAGCCATATCCACTTCTACAAATCTTCACCTCAGCTCTCGAACGCCTTCGGGCACTCCCTGCCACCACCGAGCGCCTTCGGGCGCTTCCTCTCCATTGCCAAGTGCCTTTAGGCACTTTCTACCATTCCTAAGTACACACGGGAATTTTCTATTATTATCGAGCACCCACGAGCATTTCAAACCTCTACAGCCCTACTAGACCTAGGGTGACGCTAAGGCATCGCCGCACCAATTTCCTACAATAGTTACATTATATTAGAAAACGGTAAGTTCAACAAGGTAAAACTATTATTGTTATACTACTTTCATTATATCCATATTTGTCTGTAGTTTATTACTTGACATATAGGGTTTTTGTTGAAATCTGAGGGTCTCACAGAGTGGAGCCCTCACAGTTACTACTAATCCTATTTTTTCATTGTTTTGTGTGCAGGTTTGGAGATACACAAGCATTACACAATTGCTTAAGCTAGAGTGGCCGAATATTGGATAGCATGAAGCCCACTCACCTCTGTTGGGATAAAAAGCAATATTGAATACACCACTAGCATTGTTCACTAGGGTTTCAGATAATCCTAGTATTGTAAACATTTGTATCAAAGAAATTAATTCTTTCATTGTAACATTGGAGATTTGAGGATCCACCCATATTAATAAAATCATCTCTGTTTGTGCAATACTGGGTCTTGATTTCAATTTATCTTGTTATATTTTGGTGTTTCACTTTTGCATCTACATTATTAATGTCTCAAAGTGATGTCATGGTTTATTGTTGAATATTTTGGTATAAAATTTACTTGTCCTTTTGATCTCTTTCTTTATTCTACTACCCACTTGTCGATTCCACTCTTAACTATGCTTCTAAACAAAATTGCAAATAGGGTATTGACATAATGGTTTGGTAATCTTAAGGATTATTTATGTCTTCACTCTTGAAGATATGTATTCCAAGACTTGTCAAAACCCTTGGAAAGCCATGTTGGATGATGTTGTTGAATATCCTCTTGATATGTGGGGCTAAGTCCTCTACTCTCTATTTTAAGTATTATGGTTGTATTCCATTCATATTATAAGCCTTACATATTCCTACCTTCTTAATACCTTCCTTAACCTCCCTTAAGGTGAATAAGTTTGTTGTTGTGTTAAATATAAGAGTGGTCTCTTCTTATTCATGTTCATACAATTACATTTCATATTCTATCTATTGGATTGTTGCAATGTTATTTTTTATTTGTTTTTCTATTGAAGTTTCTTCTAGAATATTTTTGGATTATTCTTCTCATTATAAATTAGTTATGCTCATATGTTGCTTATGAACTCTTTTTTCTTTCATTGACTATTTGTATAAATTTTTAATTTCCTCATCTTTGTTGAGTTCTTTCAAAATTCTTGTTGTTGATTTATGTTCTTCTTCATACCATATATTTGCTTAAGTATGAGGAGATCCAACAGGTATGAGAGAGTATTTCTTGGAAGGGATTTCACGAGAAAGAGAGTCCTGGAGATCTTTAAGAGAGACCTAGTATATAGTGCTAAGTAATGATTTGGAGGAGAACCTCTAGGTATCTTATCCTTGCTTCATCAAAATTAGACCCGATTATAGACCCGAGTATGCTCATTTTTTTCATAATTTAGATAAATTAACTTGAAATTTGTGAGAAATGAACTAATTGATCTCTTATTTATAATAATTTATTGTTTTAAATTTGATTTATCAAGAGACTAGTTGACTTAAAAATAGGTGGATCAAGGTTCAATATACATTTAAATGGTCATAACTTCGTTAATATTTATCAAAATCTTTAGTATGACCACTCATTTTATAGTACATAAAACATGGATCCAATGGAATTATTATTTTCTAAATATAACGAGGGTATAATAAGATATACCTTGTTGAAGAGTTTTAGGACATGTAAAACTTATGTGAAACTATGGTGAAGTCCATTATATGGAAACTTTGTGATATTCTACAGAAAATCTAAGTAGTAAATCACATCCTATATTAGTTAGTTTACACATATGGGTAGGCACCTAAGGGCTATCTAGAGCTTGTAAACCTCAAATCCTACTTACCTGTATCCACTAATGTTTATCCTTAGGTACCCATCAACCAAGAATGATCTTGCTTTGCATTTGAATTTTTTTCTATTATACATCTTACCCTAAAGGTTGTAATAGATCCAATATAGCCATATAAACTATCTTTAATATTATTAGCTTAAGTTCTAGGTTAGGTTAGTTGTCCCTTGACCACTAGGATTGGGGTTTATTAATTATATAGATAAATAGATGAGTTGTGTTGTACTTGGTTCATAATTCATACTTTAAATATTTTAATGCCTTTAGTGTGCATAAGATACTTCACCCTCTCTAGTTGGCTAAGATTCTTTGTGCTCTCCAAGTGGCTAGGGTTGTTCAAAGACTTGGTATCTAGATTTTTTAAGTTTAGTTGTGATTAAATATTTTCTAAATTCTATTATTGGTGTATGTGTTTTTTATTGTATTTTAGTTGTTTCGTTACAAGTGGTATTAGATCAATAATTTTGGCTTCTTGTGATGGTGTAAAAATATGGTAGAGGAATGAGCAATTTGTTTTAGAACCTCTTCTAGCTAGATCTATGTTTTCCAATTAGGTAATTTCTATCAAAAAATTATATTATCAACTTTTCATGCAATTTTAATTTTATAATTTTTGGAATTTAGGAAAAACTATTCATATTTCCCAAACTAAAAAATATATTGAAGACATTTGGACCCTTGTGGGGGACTTTTCTCACTCTAATTATCTTTTTGAGCTAATCAAAACGAGATAAATCTTTAATAACTTTTTTTGTGACAGATTGATAAAATCTTTAGGTTTTATCATTGGGTAGTGGTGTATGTGTATCCCTTTAGCTTCCTTTGGTTTTGAATGATTCAATGGATTTTTTTAGAGCATAGATCCATCTAATAATATTTGTATGAGTTAAAAGAAGCATCTACTAAGAAACCTAGGCAAACACCCATAATATATTGAACGCATTAATAAATTTGACCCTCTCACTCTTTACATTCTCAACACCACAAGTATGACTCTTATTACTCTTAAGGATCACCATTTTCTCCCCAACTCTCCCTCAAACCTTCCATCTGATATATATGAGTATTTTTTGTTTGGGCTATAGAAATTAAACGACCAGATTTGTATGCTCGATACTACTCAAAAATGTTAGTCCAAGACTCTACAACATTGAAACATTGTTGAATCAATAAATAAAGTAAAATGATATGAAATTTCCCACACTAAATTCTTATTGGAGAGTAAATTCCAACAATTATTTGATGTGTAGTAAAAAGACAATTAGAAGGGACCTGAGATTCCATTGGATCACCCTCCATGTATGAGGAATTTCTAATATTAATATCTAGGACACTTCAAATGGCTATCTTATGGGAAAGATCCAAGCCACTACCAATGCATAACCCTAGGGTAAGGTCCAAGATTCTTCTAGTAGCCACCTTTTGAGCAAGATTGTAATTGCTCCCATATTGCTCACATGCATATGCAATCCACCAGGGAAGTTTCTCCAGGTATGGGTAAGATTAGTTTGGAGATTGCTACTAATATATATTCCATTGTAGGTGGTGTTGCATTTTACTTGATTGGCCTTATGATATTTTAATTTCTATAATATATCCTAACATTTGGAGATAATGATCCCAATGGTTGGATATCGAAGATGGATTACCTCATACCCTTGCACCATGTTCCTGAAAACAATAAGGTTACTTTGGTTACTTCTAAACAAGGTACACATGCTCATCAATGGTTTATTTGGAAATTGAGGCATCTTGGCTATCATATTTTATGGCTAAAGTTAAATAATAAGTTATTCATCAAGTTTGATAAGGATCCCTCTCCCTATTATATGGTCTGATTGATGTAAATGTAACAAACTAACACGATGGAGTATTGTACCAAGTTAATGGGTCTTCTCACATATGCATATTATTTGGATTTATCCATGGTAGTTGTATTTTGTCATGTCCTTAAGTATAACATCAAGTTAGAAGTAGATATACATGATCCATATACCCTCCATGATATTGAGTGTCTAGCCTATGTAGTTGAAAATAAGCTTTAGTTACCTCAACTCCAAGAATAATGAATTTTCATCCCCATCAATATTAATTTAATAACTATAATAAGGAGTGCCCACAAGGATGCTTCTATTACAAATATCAATCACACTATCCTTAGGATGAGTCATATGAGGAGTAGTATACTTTCCAACTAGAAGAATATGAGGAAGTTTTTACCTTATACTATAAGAGGTACTGATAGAAATAAATGATCCTAGGCAGGATTTAGATACTATGGACCTTTCAATATTTTCCCTCATGGAACAAGATCTTCATGCTATCAAGTTTCAAATCTTCATCAAAATACAAGTTGTATGTTGATTGATTTATACAATACTCAAAATTTTATTGATAGTAAGATGACCAAATCCTTAGGGTTGTATCTCAACAGTTTAGATCAAAATAAATTCCAAGTGTTGATTGTTTGTTAGGGTAAATCTCAATGTGTAAGTCATATTGATAATGTTTACATCCAAATAGATTCCCACACCTAGGTCAACAACCTTGATGTGATAGACTTGGGAATTACAAATTTATTCTTATGAGCTCAATAGTTGACGGAATTAGGGGATGTTACTTCAAACCTACGTCTATTATATGTACAATGGATAGAATGGCCAAGTCATATATCTCTAGCATATGCAAGCTCTACCTTCTAGGGTTTACAACTCCCACTAGATTGATAAATATTAAAGAAGGATATCAGATTCTTCTTTTTCCAAATTTTTTGTATGGATGTCAAGGTCACCAATCAATTATCCTTGGATCTTCCTTATGACATGTAGTCTGTTATTGATAATTATGCTTCAATCTTATATAAACACAATGTTCTTCCACCTAAATGGACTCATAATCATACCATCCACATTGTTCTAAGAAGTCAGCTTCCCAATGTTTTCCCTTACTATTATCCTCATCCCTAGAAGTCCAAAATAGAGAATTTCATACAAGAGATGATGGAATAGGGCATTATCCATCCTAGTTTTAGTCCTTATTCATCTATGGTGGTCATGGTCTAACATAAGGATAATTTTTGGTGGTTGTGCCCCAATTTTTACACTCAATAAGATCACAGTTAAAGATAAGTTTCCTATTCCTATTATTAATGATTTTTTAGATGGATTGCATAATGCAAACTTTGTTTACCAAATTTGACTTACATTTTAGGTTTTATCAAATTAAGATTGGATAGGAGTATCTTACAAAAATTGCTTTCTATACACATGAGGGTCATTACAAGTTCTTGTTCTTACATTTGGTCTTATTAATGTGTCTTCCAATTTCTAAATTTTAATGAAATTTATCATTCATACTCTTCTTCCTAAATTTATATTGGTTTTTTTATAATATCCTAGTTTATAGTAAGTATTGGGCAGTCCATTTGCTTCATGTTGAATAGTGCTCCACCTTTTATAAAAGGAATAATTATATTTCAAGTAGTCAAAATGTTCCTTTTGGGTGCTTGAAGTAAAGTACTTAGATCGTGTTGTGTCTCATAAAAATGTCAAAGTGGACCCTAATAAGAATAACTCTATGCAAAATTGGCCATTGTCTAAATATCTCAAGAGTCTTCAGGATTTTTTATGTCTTATAGGATATTACAAGAAATTTATCACAAATTATGGGAAGACTATAGCTCCCCTAATGGATCTCACCAAGAAGTATGTCTTTGTCTTAGTATAATGAGGCTACTAGATCCTTGAACACTTTAAAAAAGGTCATGTTCACCAATCCTATTTTACATAACCTCAACATCAAAAGATCATTTTTCATTGAGTGTGATTCTTTTGGAACAAATATTGGGGCTATTTTAATGTAGGATGGAGACCCTCTAGATTTTGAAAGTAAACAACTCATTGGAAATAATTTGGGTCATTCCATTTATGATAAGGATATATTAACCATCTTGTATGCAATGGAAAAAGGAAGCCTTATTTTTTGACTGACACTTTAATATCAAAACAAACTAGAGTAATCTCAAGCACTTCTTAGAACAATGACTCTTTTGTCCAAAATAAACAAATAGTTAACCAAGCTATTGGAATATAGTTTTACAATTGAGTACAAGAAAAGGAAGGAGAATTTTGTAGTCAATGCTCTTTCTTGAAATTATGAAAATTGTGTCACTACCAATGCTATCTCCAGTCCCCTTAGTAGATTTCCTAGCTTCAAGAGGATTAGAAAACTTATCTTGAGACTATTTTTTTGATTTATAATGTGGAAATTGGTAGCTTACCTACTCCCTTATTCTTAGGGGTTGACAAGATTCTAGGAAAAAATGCACGATATTTATCTCATTGAATATTCCATGGTAAAAAAAAATGTGCTTTAGGAAATACATCCTTCATGGTTGTTAGGGCATTTTAGGTTTCTTAACCTATCAAGGAGTTAAGTAGTTATTTTCCCAAAAAGATACAAAATTGGATATCAACTAATTTGTGGTTGAATGTGAGGTTTGCTAAAGGAATACAAGGGAAACAACTAAATCTCTAGGATTGTTGTAGCCCATTTCTATCCTTGATTACCAATTATAGCACATCTCAATAGACTTTATAAAAGGTCTTCCCAAGTCATAAGGAAAATAATTATCTTTGTGTTGGTGGGTCACCTTTTAAAGTATTGCTCATTTCTATGTCTTGCAACACTCATTCACTGCAAGTATGGTAATCAAGTGACTTGTTGACTCAATTTTCAAATTATATATTATGGCCAAATCTATGTTAATGATCATGATCCTATTTTAACTAGAAAATTTTATAAGGAGTTGTTCACACTCAGTGGTACCAAGCTTAACATGATCTCTTCTTATCACTTTTAATCAAATAACCAAATTGAGATTATGAACAAGTACATAGGTACATATCATTGATACCTTTCTCAAATGATATCAATGGGTTAAATGAATTCCCTTATGAGACTCACAGTATTATGCTTCTTATAATGTTTCTCTAATATGTCCTCATTGGAAGCATTATATGGCCAAAAAAATCCATTTATGACAAGATATGTTCCAAGCTCCTCACAATTGGCTCAAGTAAATAGTTTCCTCTAGCAACATTGGATTTTCCTCTGTATCCTCAAAGATAATTTTTGGTAGACCCAAAATCATATGAAGCAACAAAAGGATTTATATCACTCAAATTGGTAAATTTTTTTTCATAAGTTATAGAGTATCATTAAAAGGGTTTTAACTGGGTCCCTGTCCCAGATTTACATCAGAAATGCATACATAACTCCCAAAGAGAAGGGTAGTGATAAACCAACACAGGGGACAAAATTGTGACAACCCATTGCACATAAACAACAAAACCAGAAGACCCACAAAATAGTACGAAAAACCAGTGAGCAGGGACAGAGCCCATTGGACCCAAAGTGGGAAGGGTCAGCCCCCAACTACGGGTTGACATCCATGACCTTCGATGGCACTGGTGAAAGCAGTGATTAAGCTTTGGTAGAACATCCTTCTGATCTGATTAGAAAGTCTGGATAGAGGAGCCGAATCGTCAGAGAGATCGCCTTCACCATGAGAGGGGGTATGGGGGCTGGACGCAGCTTTGGGATGCTTGATGCAAACCAAGCGATGAACCGGAGGGGCCGATATGGGGATGGTAGAATGGGGGGAAGGGCATTAGGGAAAATTCCACACGGGTGGAGATGGATGATAGTGAGGTAGGCAAGGATTGATGGGGGAAGCCACGGGGGAAGAAAGCCACGTGGGAAGCATTGAAAGGGCGTAGAACCCCTTGGGATGCAGCATAGATAGACCTTGAGATGCAGCTACGTAGAAGACTCAAAGTAATCAGAACTTGGAGAATCATCATGACACAAATCCAATTATGGTGTGCCTGTTGTGGGCTTTCGAGAGCGCTAACCGAAGGACATCTGGCAGGAAGGAGTGGTGCCACACTTCCAATGAATGTTTACCCAAGCCAATATTTGCCAATCTATCAGCAATCCTATTCACCTCCCTGAACACATGATTGGTTTCCACTTGGCTGTGTCTGCAAAGGAGGGCCCGACATTCATTGATCAGAGTCCTAATGTTCCACGGGGGTCCTTGTTAGAAGTCAAGTAGCCAATGACGATGGCAGAATCACCTTCGATGTGGATGCTAGAAAGATGATGCTTGGTGAGTTGGAGGCCATGCCATAGAGCCCAGGCTTCAGCCACATTGTTGGTCTTGTGGTGTAGGTTCTTCGCAAAGGCAAGAATAATGGAGCCATTATGATCCCTCACAACACCCCCCATAGCAGCCAACCCAGGATTTCCCTTGGAAGCACCATTGAAATTGAGTTTGATCCAACCTGCCATGGGGGGATGCCAAACAGTTGTGGAACGGGGATGGGGGGCAGGAGGGTCCCACTTGGGGATGGGGATGCCGAGGGAGGTGAGGATGGAGACTTCCTCAGGGCTAAGGGGGGCACAGACCCAGGGGATGAGCTAGAAATTCTCGATGGCAAAGGTCAGGGATTTGATGGCGGTTGAAATAGGGTCGATGGAGGTCTTCGAAAAGACTCGATGATTGCGTTCGAGCCAAACTTGCCAAACAAAGTGATGGAGGCAAATCTTCCATAAGAAGGCAAGCTTGGGGTAATGGAATGGGGTGGGCCACTGGGCAAAGAGTTGCAATAGGGAATTGGGGCGGACCCACTGTATCTGAAAGGAGGAGTTCAAGAAGTCGAGGCCTTCTCTAGAGAACGAGCAATCCACGAACAGATGGTTAACCGATTCCCAAGCAGATAAACACAGGTGACATCTTTTGGGGACAAGGATCCCCCTTTTCATCAAATTATCAATGGTGAGCACCTTATTCTAGATAGAAATCCATGCAAAAAACTTGATCTTTGGGATGAGATGCTTGATCCAAACTACAACAGGGGAAAGGATGTTCTAAGAGCAGCCCTAATGAGAGAGAAAGAGGACTTGACAAAAAACTCACCACTGTCAGTCTTGGCCCAGATCATATGATCGTGCAAAGCAACAGTGGGAATAAGGACGGTTCTTAATAATTCGGATAACCGGATGCCAACCCTGCCTGGGAAGCTCCTCCATTGATTATGGTCATCAATGTAATATTTCACTCTTCAGCCCCAAGCTCTCTCAGAGTCCTGACGTAACACAAAAAAATAGGGATAGTCATTGAGGGGTTTTTCCTTAATCCAAATGTCATCCCAGAAGCTAATAGATGAGCCATCCCCTAACAGCCATCTGATTCCTTTGGAGATGAGGGGTCTAGCGTGGAGAACAACTTTCCAGAAGGCCGAACCATTGGAAGGGATGTTGTTGTTTAGCAATGAGCTGTGCTGCAAATACTTGTCATGAATCATGGAGACCCACTCCACCTTGAAGTTGGTGAGCACCTTCCAAGTTTTTTTAGCCATCAAGGCAAGATTCATATTAGCCGACCTTCTCAAACCAAGGCCCCCAAGAGCCTTAGGTTGACACACCTTTTCCCACTTGACCAGATGAAACTTGCAAGAATTTTCAGGTCCACGCCAAAGGAAGGATCTCTGTATTTGCTCGATCTTGAAATGCACCAAAATAGGAGCTTTGAAAATTAACATAAAATAGACGGGGATGCTTTGGAGAACCACCATATTGAGCGTGGACTTAGCAGCTTGGGAGAGGAGGGAACCTTTCCAAGCGGCTAATTTATGCCTGATTCTGTCAATAACCCCATCCCACATAACAACCTTGGGGATTTTGGTGAAGATTGGAAGGCCTAAATAGGTCGTGGGAAGATCTCCAATGGAGCATTGAAGGGTGCGAGTAATATTTCGCTATCTGGGACCCGAAGTGTAGAGAAAATAACAACTGCTTTTCATGTAATTAATCTCCTGACCAGCAACAGAAGCAAAGGTGTCAAGGATCCGCTGAGGTCAATGATATGGCATTTTTGCAGATTCATTCGTATGAGCAATTTACTCTAAAGACCAAGTCTATAAAAAATTGGCATCTAGGTTCTATGATCCCTATAAGGTGATTTACCAAATTGGGGGGTTTGGCATACCAATTGTAGCTTCCTCCTAATTCTAAAATTCATCTTATTTTGCATGTTTTTTGTCTTAAGTAGGTGATTGGTCAAAAGGTGCAATCCTTTTTTGTGCTTCCAAAACTACATGAAGAAGTATGGATTGACCCATAGCTAAAGGAATTTTTGTACTCCTAGGTTTATAATCTATGGTATTTCAAGTATATAAATTTCTCATCAAGTGGTAGGATATTTCATATAAAGTTACGACATAGAAACCTATAAGCATCCTCTAGTCTTTTCAAACTTTGAGGATAAATATTTCTTAGGAGAGGCCATGTAACAAGTCCAATATAGTCATGTTGGTTATCTTTAATATCAAAAGCTTGAGCCCTAGGTCATGTTAGTTAGCACTTGAGCATTAGGTTTAGGATTTGTTAATTGTTTATATTATAAAAAGATCCATTATGTTGTAATTATTTTATCATTCATACTTATAATTTTCTATTGCCTCATGTGTGCATAAGAGAATTTTCTCTTTCTTAGGGGCTAGAAGACTTCACCCTCTCCAAGTGGCTAGGATTGTTCTAAGAGTTAGAATTTAGATCTGTTATTTTTAGTTGTGATTTACTATTGTGGAATCTAAATTCTATTATTAGTATATGTTTTTTAGTTTCTATATGTTTTGATACTTACTATTGCTATTACTATTTTTAGAATTTGTTTTGTTACAAAGGTGCTCACTTCACCATGAAGTGAAGTATGAGGACAAGATCTACACATAATGTTGATTAACCAAGATGTTTTTCCTAGATTTGGATAAGCCAAGGATGTCACTTTTCCTTATAGAAAAAGACCACACAAGGCCAAGTTAAACTTAAGTAAAACCCCGATTTTGATAGGACAATAAGGTTAAGATTGAGGATGATTTTGATATATCTAATATAGAAATATAGTCCTAAGGTTAAGATGGTAAAGTAGAGGTAGAATGCAAGCAAGATAGCTAAGAGGAGAATAAAGGTAGTGTAAGCACTAGACCCAATAGGTAGTGAAAGTAAAGTAAATGCAAGCAACTAAGATGTAGTAAAGTAAAGAAAAGATAGAAAGAATATTGACCTTAAAGGGTAATTAACATAATGCTTGATGAAAATGTCCTTGGATGCTGGAATATTGAGATTGCTTTGAGATCCTTGATCTTCCATAATTTGGTTGAGGTAAGTAGTTCTTTCTAGGAGAAGATGTATAAGGGAAGAAGAAGAATATAATTTTTCTTTTAGAGATATAAGGCATGGAAAAACTATTATGAAGTCTTTCTAGGGAGATGGAAAGATGACTTTTAGAGTGGTCTAAAACTAATTGTTATGTGTAACTTGAAGGAGGAAAACCTCTAATTGTATCCTCTTCATTTTATAAAAAATAATATTTGTATACTTTTTGTGACAAACTTTGTTTATTTATCAATTTGAAGATGTTTAAAAATGATTTTTGCTTGGAATTTATAGCAATTTTGCTATTTGAATTTAATTTATGGAAGCCTCAATCGATGGGCAATTCCCCCATTGACCAAGGTAAATCAAGTGAAATTAATGAAAAATGAGTTTACTGGACCCGAAGAAGTTGACTATATGGTCAATTTTCAAAGAGCCTCTATTTGAGATGAGAGCACTGATATTTAAGAGAATGATGCTCTAGAGTGATACTCTAGGTGGTATTTTTAAATTTTAGTGGTGATTCCATTATGTAACTAGTGCTCTCATCCATAAAGTAGAAAAGAGTGGGATTGATGTTTTCTAGGCTTTATTGGGCTTAATATTCATAACTTGATGATCCTAGGAGAATTATAAATGTTATGATGGTGACCCTATCCCTAATTATATTAGTCAATAAATGGTAACCTAGAGAGATCTAAGGTTCATAACCTCAAGGTCTACTTACTTGTACTCACTACAATATACTTAGGTATCCATCAACCAGAAGTGGGCTTATTTTTTATTTGTAATTCAAATTATTTGTGTATATATTTCCTACATAAGATGCCTACTTTTCCATGAAGTGAAGCAAGTATGGAGTGCCTTAGGAATAAATTCATGATTAAACCTCCAACATAGGAAAAACATAGCACCATACAATAATATTTGGGTCTTAGGACCACTATGGATTAGTAAAAACCATGTCTTACAAATTTATAAGGTGGCGTGGGTGGGTGAACTTTGACATATCTTGTTATTAAGTAACATGAGGTGATGCATGTTTGGATTGAATTATGCAAGTCAACATATAAATAATATGGGTGGAGGGGCCATAACCCTATTCATATGCAACTTTAAATTGTATGAAAAGGGAGCTATAAAAGTGATCAAAATTAACTAGAGGATGAGCTAGATCTGAGTGGATAAATGGATAGATCTAAGTGTGTTGATCATGTTAATATGTATGGAGAAAATGTAAGATAGTTGTACTACTCCATTTACCCCTACCATATAATTACCAATGCTTTCTAAGAGGTAGGTCTTTGGATACTCAAGTTCAAATTTGATCTAAATATCATTATGTCAAATTAAAAATTATGTTTATTTATAGAGTTGTATTTTAGATTTATTATGATATGGGGTCTACATAATGATGCCCTCGATTCTAGAAATATCAAGATTTGGTGTAAAGTAGTGATTGACTATCTAAAAGAATTTTGATTTATCTCTATGAGGTCACATAGGTGTTTAGAGAGAGTGAATTTGGTACTATATGGACTAGTTGTTGCCTGCGTATTCTTGCATTTTATTTTGCTACCATTTTACAAGAGTACTATTTTTTATAGGTGATGCTCTTATTGATTTTAAAATTCTAGCACTCTAATCTAACATTTTGGTAATTTAGGTCATGCTCTTGTTAGCATGGTTCTCCTTAATGGAACTCACACTAATTTTAATGGTTCCCTAACTAAGAGGGAAAATTAATTTGGTTTTTACATAATTTGTATTTGTTTGACTTGATTTAGAGCTATTATGTTTGATACCTTAGATTTTGGTTGTCACCATATGTATTGTGACAACAAAAAGAGGTGAGCAAGCTCTTAAGGGGGACCTATGAGAGTGGAGGCCTGATTATGGAGGGATAGGGATCCACCATGGTTGGTGGATGCATAGGGAATATTGATAGTAGAGGATTAAGAGGCCTCTTAATATTATGGTTTGTAGATATAGCATAGAGATCATATATTAGGCATCTAATTGAGGTGGTCATGGAGATACTTAATATATGGGAGTAGTTGAACATATTTAGATTTATGTTTAGAGGCATGATCGATGAGATTGGTATCACTCTCAAGGATGTTTGAACATTTCTAGAATCACAAATTATAGGGATGTTATAGAGGCATGTATTCATGATGATATTAATATATAATACTTATGCTACATATTTGACATGTTATAAGGAGTGGTAGAAAAAAGTGGTGAATTTCATCAATGTGGTACCTTGTGAGCATCTAGATATGTGAAAGACAATGGTTGAGTTGCTTTGGGGTAAAGTATTATACAATAAATCAATCAACTACTTCTATATGTACATCAAACAATGTACATATATGGTGATCAAGTAGGATGAGAAGTTTTCTTAGGGGAAGATTATTTTGGATAATATACTCCATAATATTTTTAGTATGAGATAGTTTTGGCTTGTGGAGATGGAGGTCATGCCACTACCGATGGTATGGAGCTAGAATAGATTCTCTTACTATAGTTAAGATGCTTTTCCCTAGGATATTAAGATTATGGCTAGCTACTTATCCATCTAGAGGTGTGGGGAGAGGGTTTATGGTATGGTCAACCCACATCCCAAGACTAAAGAAGATGAACCTAAAGGTGGATGTGGTGTGGCAGTCATATATTACTATGATAATAGATGAAGATGATTTTGGAGAGACATTACAATGAGAGCATTTATATGTCCATAATAAGTACATCATGGAGGTGCACCACATTTTACAATTATGTTGCCAACTAGGGCTAGAGTGATTGATCCTACATTTAGACAAAGCTATGTATTGGAGTAAGAGGGAGAGCCAACAAATCTAGTGATGATTAATACAAATTTGAAGGAATATTGTACCCCAACCTTGGTTCATACCCTCAATTGAAAGAGAGGAGGGAGGTGAGGAGTAAGAGGTATCCCTAAATTACAAAAGAAAACTAGATGTGATGTATGCCCTTATGAGAGGGAATTTATAGGTGGGAGAGCCATAATATATAAAGGCTCAAACAATTAGTGGTATAAGTAGGAATAAATTGTTGGAGGTCATAATGAAAATCATGAAGAAGGTTGTCATCCTAGAGGGTGAGGGATGAGCTAAGGTCAAGGAAGGCATATAAATGACCAAGGGCACAAGTGACACATCAAAGGATGCTACTAAGTATCGTAAGTACTTGCTCTTTGGTTTTATATTTTGTTAGACATGATACTTTGTCCTATAGTCTAGAACAATAAGTGGCACTCATTCTTTGCTCTCACTTTGCTTCTTGCTTATGCTTCCTACTTGTACCTATAACACTTGCTTTTTAAAACAAGAAAAAGGTGAGGCTCACTCCTAACTTGCACTTTGCCTTCTATGCAATTGATTTATTATTTTTAATTGGTTATACGAGATTGAAACGAGCCCCACCCATATTACATCATCACCACATAGTGGTATTACAACAAAGCTTGGATATTATCCATGTATCACTTGGCAAGATTTGAACCTTGGTATCCTCCTTGAATGTTGAGGAATCTAACTAGTTGAGCTAATGTAATTTGACTCTTAAAAATTTAAGTTTACATGGGTTTTTATGAGGGGTCTCGGTCCTCTCATACCAGGTGGGGTTTTGAACTTGGATATTTTGAATGAAAATCCAAGAACTATACCATTGTGGTAAGCTTGCAATTTGCACTTGTTTTAATTGTTTTTTTTTTTTCAATTGGTTACATGGGATTGAAATGGGCCCACCCATATTACATCATCGCCACATAGTAGTATTACAACAAAGCTTGGATATTATCCATGTATCACTTGGCAAGATTTGAACTTTGGTCTCCTCAAATATTGAAGAATCTAACTGGTCGAGCTAATGCCACTTGGTTTTAATGAGTTTACACTAGTTTTTATAAAGGGTCCTTATATCCTCATACTAAGTCGGGTTTGAACCTTGGACCTCCCAAAGAGAGGCCAAAGTCCTTATCATTGCAGTAAGCTTGCAACTTTACAATTGTTTTAATTGTTATCAATTATGATAAAGTTTATTTAAATATATTTAAAAAATATTTATACTATTTTTTACCAATCTAAAAATGAAGGTTACTACAAAAAATATATTTAGTAAAAATGTTTTCCTCAATTTTCGGAAGGGACAATGCAAATGTTCAAGTTTTAGCTCTTTTTCGGTAGGTCCAAGGTTCAAAATTTAGCGTGTGATTGTGTGTTAAATTCCCTATTGATAAGCTCCAATATCCCCCTTATGAGATGTCATGGTGGGATGGGGATACCCAACCCTGAGCGTTGGTCGTAAGGGTTTCTCGCACTAACCAAATCTAAAAAAATAAAAATAATGTTTTACTCATAATAATCCATGAGAATTCGAAGGAAAAACTGCTCTGCTAGGGTTTGATGAGGAAAAACTGCTCTGCGGGGATGGCAGCAGTTTCTGGAGGAGGTCTGAACAATTGGAGGAATGTTGTGATGGCATCGGGCCCATCACAGAGAATGCATGCTAGTGATATTTTTTCATCTAAAAATAATTGGAAGGAACAGGATTTTCCAGTGCATGTCGGGAACCGCTTGTTAAAGAACAATGGATGTTTGGAACGATGTGAAGCCAGGTCGGTTCTAGTGGTTCAACCAGACTCGATGGTGGAAGATGTGGAGTATTTAACCAAACATGCACTTATTGGTAAATTTTTGGGCATCCGAATTTCTCTTCCCTTTGTGGAGGCTTGGGTCAGGAAGACTTGGAACCCTGAAGGTGACGTGGAGGTGATGTTGAGTGCGAATAGCTATTTTATGGTGGTTTTTTCTTGTCTTGCGGATCGTAACAAAGCATTTGAAGGGGGTCCTTATTTTTGTAACCAAGCGGGACTCTTTCTTAAACCCTGGCATGTGGGTTTCAACCCGTCAGAGGAGCGGTCGTCATGGGTTCCAGTGTGGGTTCGGCTTTCGTGGCTCCCATTGGAATTCTGGAGAACTGACATCTTGCATAAGATTGCCCTTCTTCTTGGGAAGTCGGTTGGACCATCACAACAGACGATGGATAAAAAGGTAATCTCTATTGCCCGTATCTATGTTGAAATTGATTTAAACAATCCTATTCTAGATTCTGTTGAAATACAGTTTGGATCGACTACATGGGTTCAAAAACTTGACTATGAAGCTCTTCCATTTTGTTGTCGGATTTACCATGAATATGGCCACCTGCAAAGAAAATGCTCTAAGTTTATCCCGCTCGTGGCTTCAAATCCTGGGCCCTCTCGATCTGTACAAAATTTGGATAAAGGAAAAGCCCCGATAAAGGAAGGGGAACGGGATAAGGAAGGCTTTGTTCCGGTAAAACCTCAAAACAGAGGAAGAAGGGCAAACAAAGACCTTAAGGATAGCCAACCAGATGCTCTGCTCAACCATTTTGAAATATTAGATGATCTTGATCAGTGCATGGAGATACCTGAAACGTCGCTACCCGATGCAAATATAACAGGGCCGAATCAGATGTCTCTTCTTGAGGTGGAACTTAAGGAATCAGATCTAGGGGGTTTAAATGAAGAACAAAGGGCTTTGGATCTGAGTATAGGTGATATGGTTGGATCTAGCCCTAGAAGGGAAACTATTTTGGAAAGTGGCATAGATTTAGTTATGCCCTCTCCTACTCAAGCACTGATGCAGTCATCCTTGGACTGCAAAACTCCTACGGTGTTGGGATTGCAACAGAAAATAATTAAAAAAGGTGCTTCGGATAAGAATATGAAGGTGGGTCGAAAGAAGGACCAGGATAAAATTAAGTTAATGGGGGAGACTTTGGTGGAGTCAGGCTTGGTGAGAACATTGGACTCCCATTTTTCTAACCCCAAAAAATGATTATCCTTTCATGGAATGTAAGGGGGTTGAACAACATCCCCAGACAAAAAGTTGTTCGTGATTTGGTTCGTGTACATTCTTCGGATGTGGTGTTTATTCAAGAGACTAAATTGGCTACTGATAATATGTTCAATATTGCTCCCAAGTTGTGGAGAAGGGGGCAATGCCAGTGTATTGGTGCATGTGGATATGTTGGTGGTGTTGCTTGTTTATGGGATCCGGTTAAGATATCCCCTCTTACTTGGATTTCCAGCAGATGGTCTATTTCGATGATCGGGCAAGATAATGAATCTGGTGAAACCATCCTACTTACAAATGTGTATGCTCCTATTGATTACAATGGTAAAGTGAATTTGTGGGAGCACATTTTCTTTGTGAGAAGTCTGGCTCCCTTATACCCATGGATTTTGGTTGGAGACTTCAACTCTATCACTTGTCTAGAGGAGAAACATGGTGGGGTTGATCGTCTTGAGCCTTTTTCTTCTGTCTTCAGTGCTCATATCCGGGCCTTGAACTTGGTTGACATCAAGCCAGATAATGGGATCTTTACCTGGCACAATAGAAGATGTGGGAAAGACTCCATCTTAGAGAGACTGGATAGGTTTTTGATCTCCAATTTTTGGATGGGTAATAACAGAAGTGCTAGTTCTGTGATTCTGGAGGGTAGGGGATCTGATCATTGGCCTATCAAACTCTCTGCTCTGGAGTTAGGGCTAAAGAAGAATCCTTCCTTTAAGTTTCAACTTATGTGGCTTCGCGATCCTAAGCTTCATGATTTCATGCGAGGTTGGTGGACCATTGGCAAACCTCCTCATGGCACCGCTATGTATTCCTTTATGAAGCGACTACAATTTGTTAAGCATAAACTGAAGAGATGGAATAGACTAAATTTTGGGAACCTTTCCTTGGCTAAGTTGGTGGCTCTTAGGAGGGTGGAAGAAGCTTCAAGGAAGATTAGAGATCAGGGACTCACGGAGGAGCTTCTCGTTGAGGAATCTGAGGCTGCGAAAGACCTTGCTGAATGGGAATTGAGGGAAGAAATTTTTTGGAAATAAAAAGCTCGAGTAGATTGGCTTCAGGAAGGGGATAGGAACACAACCTTATTTTATAACTCAGTTAAGGCTCGCCGTAATGGTAACCTGATTACCTCTCTTGTGAATTCTCAGGGTGCCTTGCTCTCTTCTTTCAGGGATATTTTAGAAGAGACTAAGAGGTATTTTTCCTCTCTTCAAGGAGGACTCCATCTCAGATGATGAGGATGAAAATCTTATTCTAAACTGTATTCCCTCGATTATTTCTAGAGAGATGAATGAGCACTTGATGGGTCCAATTTCCCTTGAGGAGTTGGAAAATGTTGTATTCAAGATGAAAAAGGGAAAGCCCGGGACCTAGATGGATTCTCGATTGAGTTTTATCAGGAGTTTTGGGAGTTAATCAAATTTGATCTTCTGAAGGTGGTCCATGAGTCCCAAAAGAACAAACAGATGCTAAGGGCCCTAAATGCTACCTTTGTGGTGCTTATTCCCAAAAAAGAGGGAGCAAATTCCTTGGATATGTTCAGGCCTATTGCTCTCTGCAATGTTGTGTATAAGATCATCACAAAAATTATTGTTGAGAGGTTGAAGATATGGTTGAGCAAAATCATCTTTGAGGAGCAAGGAGGGTTTGTTGTTGGTCGACAAATCCTGGATGGGGTTGTTATTGCTACAGAAGCTATTCACTCGATGGAAACTTCTAAGGAGAAAACTATGTTCATTAAGTTGGACATGGCCAAAGCCTATGATCGGGTCAGATGGTCCTTTCTTCAGAAAGTTCTTGCTGCTTTTGGATTTGAGGAGGAATGGATTAGATGGGTGATGAGTTGTGTTTCTTCTTCCTCGTTCTCCATTCTTGTTAATAATGAGCCATCAGAGTTGTTTGAGGCCTCAAGGGGATTGAGGCAAGGAGATCCTTTATCTCCTTATTTGTTTATCATTATGGTGGAAGGGTTGGGAAGATTTCTCAAGTCTCAAGTCAGGCAGGGTCTCATTCAGGGGTGGAAGTGGGATAGTAGTTTGCCGCCTCTTTCCCACCTTCAATTTGTTGATGATACTGCTTTGTTGGGAGTTGCCACTATCAGGGAAGCTAGCAATATTAGACAGTCTCTTGACATATATCTTGGTGCTTATGGATAGTTGATTAATGAGGACAAGTCTTCTATTTTCTTCTTCAATACCCCTCCTCTTATTCAAGCCAGGATTGCTCGCATTCTAAGATTCCAGGTTGGGACTCCCCCCTTCATTTATCTTGGTATTCCGATTTCATCTCATCCTTTACCTAGATCTTCTTGGCAGTCTATGCTTGATAAGTTTAGAAGGAAGGTGAATCACTGGACTATAAGATGGCTATCCTCTGCAGGTAGAGTGTTGCTTTTAAAATATGTTGTTCAAGCTTTACCCATTTATAGATGTTTTGTACAAATAGCTCCCTCTCGTTTCATCAAGGACATGGATGCTTTGTCAAGACAGTTTTTATGGTCTGGAAAACTTGATCAAACTAAATGGAGTTTGGTTAGGTGGGATTCTATATGTAGGCCAGTTCAAGAGGGAGGCCTTGGGTTGCGACAGACAACTCTTTTTGGGTAGGCTTTGGCTGCAAAACTTTATTGGAGATGGTGTACCTCTCAAGATCATATTTGGGCTAAAATATTATCTTGTAAATACTTGAGAGGTATTTTGAGGCTGAGATCCCTAGAGTCAACTTGGTTGGGAAAGGTTCAATTATCTGGGACACTCTAAAAAGAGGAGCTAATTTAATCAAGCAGGGTTTGTTCTGGATTTGCAATCGGGGATCAGATGCTCTTTTTTGGGAGGATTCTTGGGATGGCCACCCTCCTATCTTGAATCAATATCCCAGGTTACGTTCCCTAAGCATTTGTTTCTTGGAAGCGGGTTGGTCTCATGTGGAGGACTTTAAAAAAATCTAGTCTTTTGGAAATATGGAGATGTACAGGTGGAAATATCCGTAGGAATGGCCCCAAGGGGGACTGGCCAAGGATAGAGATGTGCTTGCTCTTATTCTTGCGGGGAGACCCTGTTCTTCGTTGAGGGGTAAAGACATTCTGGCTTGGAACCCTGATCCCAAGGGAACCTACTCTGTAGCCTATGGTTATCAGGTTCTTGATAAGCAAAAGTTTGGGAGTCTTCCTATCACATGGTGGAAAAAGGTGTGGAACAAATTTGCTTGGCCGAAATGTAACTTCTTTCTCTGGGTGGTAGCTCGTAATAAATGCCTCACTTGGGATAACGTGAGGAAGAGGGGATTTTAGGGTCCCTCTTTTTGTGTCCTTTGCGGTAAGAATGAGGATGACTCTTCTCATTTATTTTTCCAATGCTCCCTTGCCAGAGACATTTGGCACCATTGGTGGAGCGCCTGGAACCATCCTTGTTTTCATGTGCTCTCCTTGGTGGAGTTTTGGAGTAGTCTGGGCAGACCTCCGGCCAAGGCCCCCTTCCTTCGGGTGGCTTGGAATTTGGGCCCTTCTTGCATCATCTGGTAGATTTGGCTCGAATGGAACCGTCGCATCTTTCAGGGCAGTCATTTGGTTGTTCAACAGATCTGGCAAAGGATCCTGTGTATGGTTCAGGAAACCATCCATAGCAAATGTGATGTGGACCCTCTTTTGGATTCTAGGGAGGAGAAGGTACGATAGGCCCTTGGTCTCTTTGTGGATGGTACGAACTCTTCTAGCCCTAGCAGGGTTCCTCAGCTCAGCAAGAAGGTTAGGAGAGATGGTAGGTGGAGGCCACCCCCTAGAGGAGTTTTAAAAATTAATACTGATGGGTCGTCCAGGGGCAATCCTGGACATGCTAGAATTGGCGGTGTTGGGAGAGATTCTGCTGGTGGTGTTAGTTTTTTCTTTTCCATTTATAAAGGTGTTCACTCCAATAATTTTATGGAAGCTCTTGCAATTCTTGAGGCCTTGCAGAGAGGGGTTTTCTCTTGGTTGGCGCAGGATTATCTGCGAGTTCGACTCTCAAATTATGGTTAATATTTTAAACAGTAAAAGGGTGGAGGAAGTTAATTGGCAGTTGGCCTCTGTAGTCGTTCAGATTCTCAGAATGAGTGAAGAGTTCGAATTTATATCCTTTGTGCACATTCCAAGGGAATGGAATGGGGTTGATTACCTGGCCAAAAGGGCTTCGAGTTGTTGGATCCTTGGATTATCGATAATTGGGAGAGTCTCCCTTCTGGGGACTCTCAACGCCTCTGGGAGTTGATCCACAAGGATGTTCGGACTTAATGTGGTTTGTTCTTGTTGTCTTCTTCGGGTGTCAATCTAGTCTAGTGGTTTTAGCTTGTTTTGTTGTTTATTTGAGTCCTGGTTGGACGCTCAGCTGTACTCTGTAATCCAGACTTTTTATCAATAAATTTTTTTTTTTTTTTTTTGGTAATTTTTATCAATAAATTTTTACCCCTTTATTTAAAAATAACAATCCATGAAAATTCAATTCCCAAATATGTTTTAAATATAATTTCTTGTAATACTATTATAACATAAAACTAAAATATATTTTAATTCATAAAATCAATTAAAAATATACATATAAATAATTTTGGATAAATTCACGAATTCATAAAATTATTCTCTCTCAAAGTATGTCAGTTTTAAATCATCTCTTAAAAATTTTCACGAATTCAGTTTTAAATTATTATAACCGGTTAATGTGATGATGCAAGTCTAGTGGCATATTCCATGATTGGAATTTTGTTCACGTTAATACCTATCTATCTTGTTAGTTTAGTGTGTGTGTTTGTGAATAATCCCACGTTAACTATGTTATAGGACTTGTGGTTTATAAACCCCAACACTTGCCATACTCTTTGCCAATGGGATAACAGGCTTAAAGGTGCAAGTCCTTGGTACCACTATGTGGAATTCCTCACCCATATTAACATCGCGTTTAGGCATGTGTGTGGGGGGTTGGCCCTCTTGCTTTCTAACCGGTTAATGTGATGATGCAAGTCTAATGACATATTCCATGATTGGAATTCCATTCACGTTAATATCTATCTATGTTACATGTGAACATATTATAATAATATAAGATAAAATTAAAACATATTTTAATTCATAAAACCAGTTTTATATATATATAATTCATTATATTATAAAATTATTCTTTGTTAAAATATACTACTTTTAAATTATCTCTTATAAGTGTCATATTAATATATTAATATGATTTGTTGTAATACAATTATAAGATAAAATATATTTCAATTCATAAAAACTAATTCAAAATATACATATAATATATTTTTTTACAAATTCATTCATTCATAGAATTATTCTTTCTCAAAATATGCCACTTTGAAGCCATCTCTTATTTTTTTTTATTACATAGGAGAGTTGGTGACAACTACTATTTTAGTAAGGTTCAAACCATAGGGATTGCTCCCAATAAACCTATATGTTTCGTTCGTGTTGATCTGATGTGAAATGGGGACCACTGATCGCTTGGGATTCGTATTGTTATCATCGATCTGCTCCCAATAAACCTATATGTTTCGTTCTTGTTGATCCGATGTGAAATGGGGACCACTGATCGCTTGGGATTCGTATTGTTATCATCGATCTGGTGCGTACTCAAAAAATTCGAAGTAGACTACTACCTTTTCAAAGGGTTGGCTTCCCCAAAGTTTGAACCTAGGTCTCTTCTTGGTAAGTGGCCAGCCCACCTGCACTTACCAATCCACCTAGCCCTCAGGGGTAAGCCATCTCTCACTTTTATTTGTATGTAATTGCATACAAACATTTAAGACAAGATGTTTGTCAAATCTCTTCATATGGTATTTAGTTCAATCAAATATATTCCTCACCTTTTAAAAAAAATCTGATTTCGAATTTTAGGAGATAATACATGCATAATTATTAAGTTCTATGACTATAATACAATATGATGAAACCCTTTTTAGTACAATATAACAAATTAAAAAAAAAAATTGGCAGATCTTTCTATATGGTCGCCACTTATCAGTTTATATCGACAAGGACATAAAAATCAAGCTTGATATTATTATTTTTTAATGGAGAGCTTGTCGTCTATCATTTCGTTTGACATTATTTAATCTTATGAGTTTATGTCAGCAAGGATATAAAAATTAAGCTTGAAATAATTTTTTTAATGGAGAGCTTGTCATCTAATATCATTTCATATTATTTATTCTAATGGAGAGATCTTCGTCTAAATTTGCACACTGTTTAAAATATATATATTTTACTAAGCTTGATGGGACTTAAAGCATTTTAAAATAATTATACAGCTTTCCAACACTTTCACATACAATTAATTATAAAGAAAACAAAGGTCCTAATTTTTCTAGAAGTTAACTTTGTTTGTTTCATAGTTCTAAATGATATAAAACAAAGGGGCCACCCAACCTATACAAATTGACAAGACATAGACATTAATTAAATAAAAAGTAAAAAGTAAGGCTATGATTTGGTTTACTTCCCTGTTCATAGAATTATGTTCATAGAATTATATTGTAATGACTTGACGCCCTTATGTAACAATCACACATTCTCGGCTTGTTAAAAACATGGTCTATACTTTAAGATACGGCTATTTATGATATAAATTCTGGTTCAACCAGAATCTTTGATTGCCTTGTCATTTGCCATTATTATAGTTTTGTTAGATTAGGTAAATATCATCAATGAAAGAACACCAACACCACCTTGGCACATCGGATCTACATTTAATCATACTACTTAGATTGATTGACACTTTGAGATTAATAAAAATCTCATACTATTATTGATCTTGACTATTGAATGATTTTTGATTGGTTGGTGCCTTCAATGGCTTTTCCCTTGATGGTGTCCAGTTGCATTTAGTATAAAGTTGAGAGGTACTTCTATGGTGATACTATCCAGTTGTACAAAGTTGAGAGGTACTCAAAATACATTTAGATATATTTTGAATTTATTGTTATAGGATAATATAATGGTTTGAGTTTTGGTTTTTCCGAAAAGTTCAAGGTTCAAGGTTCAAATGGCGGCGTGGACGAGTGTGTGAGCGGTGGGTGTGTGGTGATTGTGTTGTTAAATTCCCTATTGATAAGCCTAGCTCTTGGTTTTAGGAAGGGTCATGGTTAGGAGAACCTATTCAATCCTATACGTAGAGGTTTCTCACACTAACCAAATCAAATATATATGTATATATATTTATTTATTCACTTATTTATTTATTGAGCTTATTAAATAAAAATTAAAACGGTAGCAAAAGTTTCTCACACTAATCAAATTATATATATATTTATTTTATTTATTTATTTATTTATTTATTGAGTTTATTAAATAAAAATAAAAACAATTGTGTATAAAGGTCCAAATAAGATTTGTATTTGTTATAGGAACATCATAGTCAATTATTTTTGCAATATTTTGGGTAGAGGTAGTAGATCTGTAGATTTTTTTGAGTGTTTACTAGATTAAGATTGATGGTATCCCTCATTTGGAATAAAAATTTACTCAAAATAAGGTGAAATATAATAATAACTATTTGACGAAAATGAAGATGTTATTGATTCCCAAAAACCAAATTTTGTTAAAGAAGTGTGATTTTTTAATACAAGATTTTATAACAGCTATTCCAATGTGATAAGCATGAGTGTTGATTTTGTTCACTTTGCATAGGGACGTGAAATCATTATGATCTTCTTAGGTCCAAGAATAACACCCATTGGACTCTAAGCGTTGGGACTCTACATGAGTTTGGTGGGAATTGGATGGTCAAAGATTTTGGCCACGTGCACATGTCTTCGTTTAACGTTTAATTTATTTAATTATTATTATCATTTTTTCAAGAAGTTTAAAAATTAATTTATATAGTTTTTATAAGGGGTTTTAGTTTTTTATTTTGGAGTTTGAGTTTATGTTTTTTTTATCAAAATTTAAGGAGTTATTATTTTGATATTCTTCTTTACATGTTATTTAATTATTTATTTGTTTATTTTAATCAATAATTTTTAAACATATCCATTTTAAGGTTGAACCTCGTCTTATTACCGATAATGATAATGCAAGCGGATTCCTTTTAGGTAAACCAAACACATGCAGATATTTAAATTTTTATTATTTAAAAATATAAAAAAAATGTTTCAATAATTTTACCTGGTTTCAACTTTTAAAAAAATTAAAGTATTTTAATAACAAAATTATAATAGTATAATTGTTTTCAATGAATATGGGATTGAAATGGGTTTCACCCATATCACATCATCACCATGTAGTAATATTATAATAGTTTGGTTATTATACATGTTTTTTTTTTTTTAATAATTTAAACCTAGGTATCCTCTTTCAAGAGTGAGGAATCTAATCAATTAAGCTAATATCATTTTATTATAATAATATAAATTAAAAGACATGACATTTAAATTTTTTAAAAGATAATAACATAAATTATAATTATATATATAGATAGATATATTAAATAAAAATAAGTTAACCATAAAAAAATAACAATTAAAATGGTTAAAAGATTTTGGGGTAGATACTAAGGAGTGAGGAGTTTTACACTATAGTTTAAGGTTCTAATCTTATAAATAAACCTTAAAATTTAGTCAAATGGTATTAGTTCAAAGCATATATAGGCGCTGAAATCAAGTGGAAGGAAAAAATCCTCATTGCTCAGATAAGGACTAGCTCTCATAGGCTTATATGTGAAACGAGGAGATGGACAACACCCAAAGAACAATGGGAAGAAAGGATATGTACTTTATGCAGCACAGGGACAGTAGAAACAGAAGAACACTTCATCTATAAGTGCCTGAGTTTTTCAAACATCCATGGCAAATACAAAAAAAACACTTGAAAACAGATCTATGACAGAGTTATTTGAAGACAATAAAATAAAAAATTTGCGGAATTGCTAACCCAAATCAGTAGGAGAAGGAACAACCTTCTCAAATATATTAAAGATCATATGATATGATTTGAGTAGTTGTACTTGCATATTTGAGGTCCCATAGACCATATTGGGTTTCGCGGACGTAATTAAAATCTTTCATTTCATTTCAAGACAATGCAAGGTTGGAGCTTTGGCTCTTCTTCAAAAGATTCAAGGTTCAAACCACAGTTTGAGCGAGTGTGAGGGGTGGGTGTGTATGATTGTGTGTTTGGTCCCTATTGATAAGTTCAGCCGTCACCCTTATAGAGGTCAGTGTGAGGGGGTGTGTGCATAGTTGTGTGTTTGGCCCCTATTGATAAGTTCAACTCTCACCCTTATCGGAGGTTATGGTTGGGATGGGGATGCCTAGTCTTGAGCGTCAGTGGTAGGAATTTCTCACACTAACCTCGATCAAAAATATCTTTAATTTTATTTTATATAATAATTTATTATAAGCCTTCACATAATTATATCATACAATGTGACAGCTAACTAACAAAGTTAGATTACACAACTCTCAACAAGTTTTCTTATATTAAAATTTTTAATTAAGATTCTTTAACTTTTAAGGAGGAGACCTATTATTTTTTATAACACACCCACCCATCTACCATGGTTTGAATCTGAATCTCTCAAAAGAAACCCATGTTCATATTTTGTTAAATAATATATACAAACTTATCAATTTATCATAATACCTATGACGTGATGAGTGTAATTAAGTCTCAATAAAAATAATAATTAAAATTATTTAAGTTTTTAAATATATTATTAAAAATAGTAGTTTTTTTTTGTTATTTGGTTAGCGTGAGAAACCCCTACGACCAATGCACAGGGTTGAGCAGTCTCCTCCCACCCATGACCCCTCGTAAAGTCGAGAGTTATGTTTATCAATAGAAAATAGTAATTTTAAACATTAGATGGTTTAAAGGTGGGATGTTTGGTTAATAAAATTAGAGATATATGGGATTCGGGTAGCTACTCAATTCTTACCTGAAACCAGATTTACAATAATTTCTCCCTTCACTCTAGGTTCAAAGAGTCTTATGGTTTAGTTGTGGCTTCCATTCCTTGTGAGGTCCTTATGAATTTGGGAACAACTACCCATAATATTTGGAATGATTGGAGATGGCTTAATGGTCATAAAATCTCTTCCATTACTTCTAGTTGGTTATACAAAAATCTTCTGTGTCCACCTTCTTTAGACTCTAAGCTCAATGTCAAGTGGCAAGTGATTTTACCAATGCCCAATGGCAATTTCTTTCTTGCTACTCAAATTTGGAAAGCTCTTGTTGAATAAAAAACTCAACTTCTTGGTTGGCAGATTTTGCATCAAAAACTGCCAATGGCTGAAATTTTGACTGTGATTTTACACATTCCCTCCAATGCAATTTTTATAATGCTTTAGAAACTCTTATTCACTTGTTTTTGTTTTGTGGCATGGCTAAACAGTTTCGGGATATCTTCTACTCTTTTATTTTTCCCTCTTTCACTAGATTTTGGAAGCTTTCTTTGCTTGCTTGTTTTGTGGCATGGCTAAACAGTTTTGGGATATCTTCTACTCTTTTCTTTTTCCCTCTTTCACTAGATCTTGGAAGCTTTCTTTGCTTGGTTTTTTTCAATTGGATCAATACCCCAAACTTTGGAATGTTTGTAGATTCATCCTTCTCAAGCACATTTGGAAGTATAAATGCAAAAAGGTGTTTACTGGATTTGCTCCTCCATGGGATATAGTTGTGGCAGACTTGACCTTTGATCTTTTGTTACATGTGGGACACATTCATTCCCAAGTCTATGGACCTTCCAACACGCCTCAAGATGTTATTGACAGACTTCATCAACTTTCTCATATGATTCAAGATCTTCAGAAAGTCCAATAGGAAACTACGAAGAAGACAGCTAACAATGGTAAGCAGGTTCAGGGTTTGATTAATTTTTATTCTTTTCTGAAGACTTCAGAGGATATCACGGAAGACATACCTAGAATTTCTTCATATAACATACTCTCCCATAGATGAATAATGATATTTGGTGTATTGCAACAAGATATAGCTATAGTCCTTTTGTTGATATTAGCTTCTATTCTAATGTATATTAAGTTATGGATGCTTTACTCCTGATCCACTTCATTTTGTTTTTAGTTGGTGGACAGTGCTAACACAAAAATATTGTAATGTTTCGGTTAATGATATAATATAATATAGCTTTAAAAAAAAAAAATTGATTACGAAAGTTGAAATACAAAAAATAATGGGTAGTCTAAGATTTGTTTTTCATAGGGAACTTTTATAAACCCTAGATGGGTAAAAATTTTTAAGGTAATACATAGGTTCTTAAAAGGGTCCAAATCCCTTGTGTTGTGGAGTGTTTTAAAGTTAAATATCTTAGATGAGAACCTAAAGACATACCACTATGATGTCCCAACATAAACTTAAAAAATAAAAATTTTATGTTAACATATAAATTTATAAAGTTTGAATTGAGAAAATAAAGATTGAAATTAACTATTTTCAGCATTTTCCTAACTTATAACCGGTCTTACCAGGTTTAAGTTCACATGTTTACTATAATAAACTATACCAACTTTTTTTTCAAGATGATAAAAAATAAAATATGTGATAGGATTATTAATGATATCTATAAGCAAAAATCTATAGACAGTAATAATAAATTATAACATTAACCTTATATCATCCAATCATTTATTCCTTCATTGTGCCTTTGACTATATCATTTAAGTTATTTAAAAAAATAATTGAGAACATATTATATAGTTACGTTAATATTAAAAGAGTTCAAAATATTAGATTAATTGTTTAACTAAAGCATCATACATATTTGGAGGATTGACCCTACTCTTATTTATTGGAATTTATGACTTGAAAGAAATTATAGATTTTTTAAAATAAATCTCACAATCATGCCTAAATTTAGAATTGTATATTTATCTTTCTTGCATACTTGTTACGTGCATGGTAAACATTATAAGAAGTCTCAAGTGTAGTAAAAGAGATGTTAGTCTCTTGGTTGTAATATTTGAATATACATGGAAGGGTTACAACAATCGAACTGATACAAAGGATTTGCTTTAATCGATGATAAAATAAAAATGTCAAAAATTAAATTTATTAAAATTAGTTATTTATTAAAATTAGTTTTGATATGTTATTTCTAAAGGAAATCTAAAAAAAAGCTAATGAAGGTGGTGTTTATGGAAATAATGAAAGTAAACTTCAACTAACAACTATGCAAAGAATAGAGCACTTCTTACATAGCTCAAATTGTCATTGAAAAAAAAATACATTTTAATTAGAAGGATTCATAAATTATTATTAATATTGTTAAAAAATTGATGTGGGGATAAAATAAATAATAACATCATTTTTAGTGTCTATCAACTATTGATGGAGGTAATATCTTGGAAATGTCACTATATCTATATAGAAGCAAACTGGGTAGAAAATAATTTAACCAATTGTGATGTTTTTTGTCTTCGCAAAATTCAAATTTTAGAAGGCAATTGGTCAAGTGATATTTTCTCTCTTAATAAAAATGATGTAAAGGATTTGATAGTGAAAATTTAGTTAGAGAAAGATGAAGAATATCTTTGATAAAGAGACAAATTAAGAATATCTTTGATAAAAAAGTAACTTGAATATGGTTTAATTAACCTCACAACAATGTTATATTTTATTATTTTGATAAGAATGGCCCCTACTAAAAGCCACTCATAGCTTATTTAAAAATATTATAACATCACTCATAAAAAAAATATTATAACATCATATATTATAAGTAAATTTAATGGCTCTCAATAAAATTACACTATTGAGCCATTGAAAAGAAGAAGTACAAGCAAGGAGTGAACCTCTCTTTAAGAGTTTTTGCTCTTTAAATGAACAATTCTCATGCGAAAATGATGAGTTGCAAGAAAAACATATTTTTTAAATAAGCCTTATCTAGAAGTGAGGATGACCTAGTTGAGAGAAGAAATATTTCATTAATAAAGAACCAAAATAAAAACGAATATATGGCAACCCTATCCAAGAAATAGAAGAGTACAATAAAAGTGATTATCAAGGATGAGATGATTGAACATGATATAATTATTTTTAAAAGCTGAGGATTAATATGCAATTTTAATTGATATTGACTAGGTTTTTCAAAGATTCAAAAATAGAATAAACTAAAGTAGGGTTGAGTATAAATCATTCAATAACTTCCTTTTCAAAAGGAATTATTCATCATGTTCTCTAGTTTAGAAATTAGGAATAAAATAATTGGTGGTGGCCCATGGTTTAGAGTAAGAGATGACTTATACTTAAGATGACATAGTGAGGATTTATCAATTTATCTATGGAGACCGAAATTCTAGAAAGGATTTCAAACTGGATTAGTCTTTTTGGACCACCTATTAAATAACTAATCAATAAGTATGTTTTGAAGAATATTGGTAATACTCAATGGGAGTTCATCTAAGAGGGATTAACTATTGAGGAGCAAAAGCATGTTATGCACACTTGAACATGCATTGCCAAGGATATTTCAAAATCTTTTCCAAAATCCTTAAAGTTAAAATGTGAATCAAAAGAATGGGATTAAAAAGTGGATTGTGAAAATACTATATTTGGATGTCATAAATGAAACTAAACATGTGGTTAACATTTACAAAGGGAAACTGATTGAGAAATAGATGAAAAGATTAGGTCATGAGACAAACTAAAAAATGAAGCAAGGAAATTATATTATAGTAGAAGATGACTTAGATCAAGGATTTTTTAGTCTAAAAAATATGATAAAGAAAGTCATTCTACCTCGTCAAATGATAATTAAGGCCACAATGGTCCATGTAGAGCAAATATTTGATAAAACTAGAAAGGATGCAAAAGACGAGAAAGTGTAATGTGCAAGTTCAAAAATAGAAGGAACTAAAGTTGAAAAGGTAGGTATAGAGTCAATTTTCAAATGAGAGAAGACAAAAGATGTTTTGTTTGATCTAGATAAATCATAAACTATCTTCCCAAATAGTAGAAAAACTTCTTGTAATAAAAATGTTAAACATTCTAGAGGTTCTCCCTTGCACTTTATAGTCTTCAAGGACACTTGATAAAGAAAACAATATGGAAACATGCATTGTACTTTAGGGATTTTAGGACCTCAATTTTTATGGAGGTTGCCTCTTGCATTTAACAGTTTCTAATGACACATAAAAAAGGCATGTCCAAGGTTACATATTGCACTTCAAGTTATCAAATACAATGTAATTTTATAGATAATAAGTTAAATACTGAACAATATAGAAAAATGGAAGAGACTGACAAGGATGAAAACATTGATGGAGATGAAAAAAGAAGAGGAAGACCCTCAAAGTAGGAACAAAAAGAAATAAAAATTCAGAAGAATATTAATTCGAGACACAAAAAGTAAATATTACAAGTATTAATTAGAAGTTAGGCTATCAAAGTGACATTCGGTTATTTGGCTCAACATACTTCAAAGAATTATTATCCATTATTTTTTACTCTTTGTACAAACTTTGATTTACTTTTCCTCTTAGAGCTAAGTTTGCATTCGTAATAACTCCTAAACCGAGACCTCCCCTAATTTTATCATCACACACCTTATTCCATTTCACTAAAGGAAAATTCCTTTTATCATGTAATCTTGACCATAAAAATGACCACATAATATAGATTAAATTTTTTCTACCAATTTTAGCATAATATACAAGGACATATAATATGTTGGAATGGATTGTAAGATTGATTTAATTAGTTGCACTCTTGTTGCTAACAATAACCATTTATTTTTCCATGCTAGTAATTTATTTTCAACTTTACTTATAACTAGATTCTATAATTCTATCCTCATTCTCCCCTCAAATAAGGGCATCCCTAGATATATTGTTGGTATATTTACCTCTTCCATTTCAAGTAACCTATATATCCTTTTAGGAAGAAATTTTTTATTTTTTTCCTATAAAATTTCTGCTTATATGCTCTTTCATTTTCGTTTAATAAGTTATTCAAAGCTCTGGCCTCGTTTTCCCTACCCTCCCAAAAAGGGTTGTATTGTCTAAAAAATGTTGATGTGTGATGTCGTACTAGCCTTAAGTATGCCTATTAGCCCATATTTGTATGACTTCTTCAGGTTCCTTCCCAAAATATCTGCCATAATAATGAACATATACGGTGACAGAGGATCTCCCCGTCTAAGATCCCTCTTTTTTTTTAATTATTTTGTTAATAGCCCATTAACCAACATTGAAAATGATAATGTAGAGACACAAGCTTAGTCCATTTGACCCACCCAAATCTAAACTTTTCTAATATTGCAAAAATAAAATCATATTTAACCCTATCATAAGCTTTATTCATATCAAGTTTTATTCATAGTTTTATGAATGGTTTCATATGAGGTTCTAACTGGATTCCAACATGTTATAATTCCCTTATCACTCCTTTTGAATCCATAACATCCCATTCACATCTTGCCCATATTGCTTTCATGGTTTTGGAAACTTCTTCCTTTGTCATTTTAGTTTATTGGATATAAAGAATATTAGGCTTATTAATTAAGGAAAGGTCCCTAATACACCTCTACTTTGAGGGGGCATTATCATCCTTTATATTCATGAGATGGTAATCATGTCTTGTTAGAGGCTTGGTCCCTCCTATGAATTACCAATATCATTTTGTTTGTTTAGTAAAGAGTTCAACCGACTTAAATCATGTTTATTTCTCTATGTTTGCACTTGCTTCCTTAGCCCTCACTTGATAATTTGAAGGTTTTCCTCTTTTTGCCAGGCCAATATCATGGGCAGGTTTTATTATTCTATTCCTCAATATTCTTTCACAAATTTTATTTTCATTAGATATATCCTCTCCTGGCTTTGCTAAGGAAGCTTTTGACTTATCTTGCTCGTTTTCTATAATTTCCTTGTTAATGGTAAAGGTATTAACATCTAACAATGCATTTTCTCTACCATTTTACTTATCTTGAATGGTGCATGGTACATCAAGATATTTTTCATAATCTGATGAGGCACATTCCTCAAATTCAACAAGAATGTTCATCTCTAAATTGGGTTTAGACTAAGTAGACGATTACTTGTTAATATTATGATCCTATTGTACCATGTCCTCTAAGCTCTTATTTGCTTTTTCTTCATAGGCTAAAGCCTTAAAAGAATTGGTGTTTCTTCCAATATCCTTACTTATTGGTCTCCATTGTTTATTTACTTTCATATGTTTGGACCTATTTTTTAGAAATTAAAAACCATCCTCATTCATATCCATTTGTAATTTTCTCTTGCAACTTTCTACACATATTTTTGCTAGACTCTTCTTAGGGAATTATCTCTCAATATGTCCCACCACATAACATATTCTACATCTAAAAGATATATTTTCATAATCCATGGTTTGGATCCACAACTTACCCCCATACTTAAGAATGATTGATTTTGTTAAAGGTTTACTATTATCAATCATGACCAATATTCGAACATAAATAGCTAAGACTCTATCTTTTGTAGTCTTTGAAATCTCAAGGAATTCTCCCAAAGTTTTGCTTATTACCTTGAAGGTATCCATTTCTTAAAACTCAGTGGAAAACCCATACATCTTGACCCAAACTAGTACTAAGGGTATATTTATGTTTTCAGGTTCAAAGCCTTCAAAGTAGCAGATAAGAAAGAGTCTTGCTCTTCCCATAAACCAAGGACCCCCTTTCAAGATTCTATCTCTTTCCTCCTTGGAACAAAAAATGGCTAGGAAGAAACCTTTGGGAAGAAATGATAGACTCACTCTTAGAGACTTCCATATCCTATTAATCTATTTTCTCAGAGTCGAAGCCCTTGGTCAAGATCCATTCAATTTATGAATGATTGTCTTCTCTATTAAAACTTACTAGTATATTATATGGTTATTATATTATTTGAAAATAAACCTACAATAATCTACATGAAAAACTTCAAATAAAATGAAGGGATAAATAAAACTTAGCTAAAAATATTCTACGCCTAAACATAATATCTTGTCTCGTTGATGCCCTAGCTCTTCATTACTCCTTCTTTCATCTAAGCCCTAGTTGAAAAATACTTGCAATTTTATTTTTCTATGAATTGAAAAATTGTCACAACCCTTGTTTCGAATGGATAACTTGATACAATCATATCTCCCTCAAGACTGCTTGGATTCCTTCATATGACCACTCATTTTAAATCTCTTCAAGGTTTGCATAAATTGGCCTAAGAATCATTTGAATTGGACTACCCTTGTAAAGATATGACTCTTGAAAGATGATAATTTTTTCTAAGAAAATTACTCTAACACTGCCCTTGTTCTGGATGGTTGTCTTCACATGGACTTATCTCCCTCAATACTGCTTGGATTCTTTTGTATGACCACTCATTTCAAAGCTCTTCAAATTTTACACAAAATGACATAAGAATAATTAACATTGTAAGATATCATTTTCATCATCATTTTTAGTTTTTATTTGTAGCCTTAGTCTAATTTCTTGTTAACACTTATCGTATTTACTGTTGTTTTCTCATATCAATACCCCTTCAACTTTCCATTTTTATTTGTTTTTGCTTCTCAGGTCTTTCTCTCTTTTTTCATTCCCACAAACACTTTCATCTTCACCAATCTCATTGATTTTTCACATTGTTAATAGTGAGACTTATCGTCTATAACTTTGTTTGGCTTTGAAGGATCTAAAGTGTATGGAATAACCTCAAAAGCACTTTTTTCTTTATGTTTTCCTGGAAAACCAAAGTGCAAGGACACTCCTCTATAATAATTACCTTCTTATGCTGCCCTACATACCCTAAATTGCTATGAATTTCTTTTATCCCCAATTCTTTATTGTGTTGCTCTTGAAACCCTAAAGTGCAAGGGATAACCTATACACTACTTTTATTTCTATTGTCAAGAGGACATTCTATACTACTTGCCAAAAATGAAAATGATTTACCTGCACTAAAATTGACCTCTTCTTCCTCCTTTATTTTAAAATTTTCCTCCACATCTTCTTTTGCACCTTTAATTCCTTCTAAATTTAAACTTGCACACTATACTTTTTCATCCATTGTATCCTTTTTTGTATCTTCTAATGGTTGATCCAAGTGGACTATGATGAACTTTACCATATGATATTTTTTTGGATTTGGTTAGTGTGAGAAACACTTACAACTGATGCTCAAGATTGGGCATCCTCATCCTACCATAACCTCTCATAAAAGGAGAGCTGAGCTTATCAATAGGGAATTTAATACACAACCACACACACTGCAGTTTGAACTTTAGATCTCTCTTGAAGAGCCAAAACCCGAACCATTGCGTTGTCCCACACGTTGCCGTATAATGTTATAGATAGGTTTTCTTCACCTCTTCTTTTGGAGTGGAATATCTTGATCTAATCCCACTTCTATTACAATATAATTTCCTTGCTCCACTGTTTTCACTTTGCAAGACAGACAATATAGGTAAGATCCATTTCAATTCTATATAATAGATTAAAAAGAAAAAAGATGTCAATAGAACCATGGTTTAATGGTTGAAACATATAAGTGATGTCATAATGACATCAAATAGGCTATATAGCTTGATATTGTAACAAAGTTGATTGAAAAAGGAAAGGAAAACCCTTTCAAAACCCTACTTAAAATAAAGAAGAAGGTTTACCCTTTGAAACTTGATAATGTGACAAAATAATCTTATGCATATCTTTTTCACAAAGCTTTTCATTTCCTTATTTAATTACAAGAGATTGAAATAAGTCCCATCTATATTATATAATAACTATATAATAACATTACAATAACTTAATAAAATACAAACATAAAACTTTTTTAAAAATATAAAAAATTTAACTAATTTATTTAATACCATTTAATTTTTAAAATCTTAAATCTATATAAATATATATATTTATTAAAAACAAAAGTTAATTTGTAAAACAAGACTTTAAAAGGCCTATAAAAGTTAGAACATATGCAAATCCTACGGTCTACCGAACGTGTAGCAAATCCTTCAAGATTCATACACCCAAAGATGCCGATGCAAAAAACCTCGAGTATGGCTCAACTTACATTGAAAGTGCAGCCAAAAACGTTTATAGGTAAAACATCACAACTAGTAGGTATCGTGGAAGTAGAGTATCCTTCTCCCTCACACCTAACATCATTCTACAACTATTCAAAACAAAAAATAGTTGGATAGCGGTTAAATGTTTGTAGGTAAGTTGTCGATTTTTTTTTAATGATTATTGATGAGTTGTCTTTTCTTAGTTTAGTTAATTTTATTTTTACCAACGCATTAAGGTTTATAAAAGTGGTTGAGTGTTTGTCCAAGAATTGTAATTTCCTAAATGATCAGGGAAGTAAACACGCAAAAAGGTTCACACTTTTCTATGCCGGCGATAATTTAGTAGTAAAGAAGATAAGTGAATCACACTACTTTGTCCAACAGCAGCTTCCAAACTTCCACCGACAAATAGTATGGTTAAAGGGAACTAAAGCTTTTAAAAAATACACGTGGCCAACAACATGGTATAACCTTTGGGCTTTTCAACCCCACCCAATGAGATATTTTCAACGTGGAGATATTAAAAAAATTACTAAATGTTAGGGTTAGAGTGCTTGGTGTAACAGACGGGTTAAAATAAAAACGTAATAAAAAGAAAAAGAATTATTTATTGTTGTTAGAGGCGGTCGGAAACAGTTTTCGAGTAATTATTTGAAATCCGTTAAATCCCGCTTATATTTACACAGCGTGTGTAAGCGACAGCTCACCACAACGGAATGATTAAAACAATTTCAGCTTAATCGCCGTTAATTAGCCGGCGGGTCTCTGTCGGCCGTGGATCTCGACATGCGGGGAAGTGAACCCGACGGCAAAATTCCGAGATAAACCACGCGCGATTCGGTCGCGGACATGAGATGAGCTGGACCAGTATTCCTCTGTTTCGTACGTGAAAGCTCGCAGCTGCCATGGCGGATTCGCCTGCAAATCGCGGCAAGGTTTCCGGCGAGATTTACCGGAGTTGTTGTTGTTGTTGCGGAGGGAGAATCGGACGGGACGCAATTGTTGGTAAGCATCTTTGGGATCCATGGCTCTGCTGGGGAGACTGTCGGTCCCCCGGCGGCCGGAATTTTTCGTTTTTTGTCGCATTGATATGTCACATGGCTTTGAAATCATCGACGCGGAGTGGAGCTCTAGTGATTTGAATTTTCTATACTAGAGTTTGTTTGCCGAAATCTGTGTGTTTTTTTGTAAATTTTCGCGGTTTGTTCGCAACGCGGAGTAGGTTCGTTTGAAATTGGTAGGATTTTGAGTTGTTTTGGACCCGCATTTTGTTCGTTTTTTGTATTGTTGCGTCGTTTCTTGTGGTTCTGCATTTTCTGCGGAGAGGCACAGAAGTTGGCGATTTCTGTGCGTTGTCTCCGGATTCGGGGTCCATTGTTGCATGGCTGTTCTGCATTTTCTGTCATTTGAAGTTTATGTCGAGTAGACAGCAGATCTAATTTGTATTACGGAGAATTTACGGCGACTTGCGGAGTGTTTGTTGATTTGCTTGGTTTTCTCTGGCTTTCTGCGGTCAGGTGTTGTCTATTTTCTCGCTGACCTGATTTAGTCCGTCATTCTTTCAATTTGACTTTTGTGGCTTTAAAAAGGACGGGGTTTTCTAGGGTTGTTTCTGACAATTGCGCTGCAATCGGTGGATAGATTTTGACTTCGGGGACTCAATGTGACACAAGGCACTCGGACTAGGAGTTTACACGGGGTTGTTTGTTTGTTTTCGAGTGTTCATGGCTCTCTTTTTGTTCTCTCAACTCTAGTAGTGTAGCGTCTTGCATGAGACGACATTTTCGGGGATGTATAGAGAAAATGCGGCCTTGAAACGAGGGGGATGCGATAGCAATTCGTTATTATATTGAATTGTGAAACCGAGCATTGATAGAATCTTTATTTTCTAGCAATGTTGCTGGCAATTAGATCGAAAAGTAGGAGAGAATCCTCTGTGCGCGTGGATTATTTAATCCATGTGCAGGAGATCAAGCCGTGGCCGCTATCTCAGTCCTCGAGAGGCCAAACGCCTGTGGTTTTGCACTGGGAACGGGGCGATAGGCACTCTGGGAGTACAAGAAGGGCCACGCCCCAAGGGGGGCAGGGCATTGATAATGACAAGATAGTATTTAATGAGTCATTTTTACTGCCTGCAACTCTGTTTAGGGAATCCAAAAACAAAAGCAGGAGTATGACAGAAGAGAGGTTTCAAAAAAAATGTCTAGAGTTGAATTTATACGAGAGTAAGTCTGAAAGACTTGGGAAAGGGCATCTCTTGGGTAGTGCTGTCGTAGATCTAGCAGAATATGGGGTTCCTAAAAGTTCGATTAGCCTAAACCTTCCCCTGAAAGTGAAGAGAGGCTCTAGACTTGCAGCGCAGCAGCCGGCGTTGTTCTTGAGCATTGGGCCGTATGACAGAAATAGTGTTCCCGAAGGCCTTGACAGCGAGAAATCACAGGCCTCAGTAAGTCCGAGCTCTTCGTCAGGGTATAATACTCTTTCGAGTAGGACGTCCTTGGACAAGGATAGCAAGGATTCTGTAGCTGCTACAGAATTTAGTGATGAAGGTGCCGAGGAGGCCGAAATTATGTCCTTTACAGACCCTGATACCGACGGTGAATCTTCTCATCATTCTATGCCACTTGTTAATGTGCTTGAGGCTAAAGTAGATTCGGCTTCAACAAAATTGGAGGATAATCCAAGGAGTCGTGAAGTAGAGGAAGAGGTATTTTTATATTTGTTTGCATTTCTGAGCTGTCAGTTATGTCTGTGTGTTGTATGGTTTACGTGTATGCGTGCGACTTGGAACCATTATGCACAATATGCGAGCCATGGCGATATTGTTAGTGATCAAATTGCACTTTTGTCTCTCATTGGGAAGTTTTCATATGGATGAATTGTGTGGCATATACAACCGAATAACAACATGTAGTGTATTGAGATTGTAGAGTCTAACTAGGATTTATTATCTGACCAAGTCTTATCTGTCAAATGTGTCGAATTTCATATAGGAAGGACATAGAGTGAGTTGAACAGTTACATATTTTCATTGTGTTTACATTGTGGTTGGCCTTGAGTTTTTGTACTAGATTTGAAATTATATAGAAGAGAGAGTTTTCTCGTGGGTAAATTAGGTAGTACCTTATAATGTTAAGGGCAAGGTCATGCATTACTGTTGAGCATTATGCTTAATCAAAGTAATAGGAGAAAGCAGTGCTTAATTTTCATTCTCCCAATTACAGCATTATAGTCAGCAAAGAATTTTCTATTATAGGTATGGAGGATGACGGCTTTGAATAAGCGAGAATAATGGTAGTTGTTGGTCTTTCGGTGTTGGAGGGAGATCGTCAAAAATAATGATGCACGAATTCAGCTTTTAATGACAACAAAGAATATGGACCGATGGTGGTGAACTTATGGATGCTATAATTGAATCCTAACAAACCAAAATTTGGGGCATCCAGAATGCCCCTGAATCCTTAGAATGAAAATATGCTGCCACAGGAATCATGAAAGTGGTCCTGAAAGACCTACTTCCTGGGCAGGAAATCAGGGGACATACTGATGTTTCTGGTTATGCATCTAAAGATTGCCTTTTTGCAGACAACCATCATATGTTGGTCTGTTTTGATCTTCATGTGTTTTTTAGAAAATAAATTCTTGAATTGTAGTCTTATTTATTTCAAATGTTATTGCTTAATGCACCTTGGGTAAACCTTATGGTGACCCAACTTATTAAAAAAAAAACCTTGTGGTGACCCAGTTCACATTTAATCATTTTAAGCAACTGTTACTATAGGAAAGCGCCGGAGTTGGAGAGATATTTAGAATGAATAAGATGATCAACATTTCTGAATATATTTAGCATACCATACAAATGTTTTGTTCTTTCAATCTTCTAGAATGAAACATTGTGAGGATGAGTCTTGGTGATATAGCTCAGACATTCACATGTTGTTTAAGCTGTCTTCAATCTCTGATTTTTTCATGGACTTTCTGAATTGGGTGTGGAAGTCATTTCTGCTGTCATCTGGATTGAATAGTAATGACAAACTATTATTTCTTCCTCTTCTAAATAAATTGTGTTTTCTTAAATGCTTAAAGAGTGTGGTTCTTTTCTGGTTGCAGCCTGAAGGCGTCGAAATCAATTCAGAAGGTGTTCAGAAGATATTGGTCTCATCCCTGGACATATTGCCAGTTGAAACATCATCATCATCATCTAAGGCAGTGCATTCTTCTCCAGGTGTTTCATGTGCATCCTCTGCAAGTCATTCTTCTTATTCTGGTAGTCTGGATAATGAGGTAAGGCTTAGAACGTCTCCACAATTGAATTTTGGGAGCACTATTCTTTCCCAAATAAGCCCGTCTTTTTCTTTGACATCATCTGAGCATAAACTTGGCAAGCATAGCAATACAAATAATAGGGACACAGGTGAAGTACCATTGGGGAATATACAAGAGGACTTTGGTGGAAAAACTCAGAGGAAGCAACCTGAAGAAATCAAAGTCGATGCAATAGTCACATCTTTTGATGACACTGTAGATAAGGAATTTCCAGGGGTGAATGAGAAAGGGAAGATTAAGCCAGGGGAAGATAAAAGAGAAATCACTGAAGGAAGTTATTCATTAGGTGACTTAGGTTCAGATCAGAGGAAACTAGAAATAAAAACATTTAAACTCAATGATGGAAAAAATGAATATGAAGATTCACTGAATAAGAAAGGGAAGATTAAGCCAAGGGAAGATAAAAGAGAAATTACTGAAGGAAGTTATTCATTAGGTGACACAGGTTTAAATCAGAGGCAATTAGAAATAAAAACATTTAAACTCAATGATGGAAAAAATGAATATGAAGCAAATGGTTTTTATTCAGAGGTTGTAACTGCAGGAGAGGAGGAGGCTACTACACAAGCACCAGTGGCAGAATTTATGATAGAAGAAGAAGCACCAAAGAGGTTAACAGGAGGAGCTCAAGGTGCAGAAGTCGTGGTGGATAAGATTGCACAACTAGAAAAAGTGGCACAAAAGGAAGGGAGCTACCAATCAGCAGAGCCTTGCTCTAGGTTAGCAAAGGCAGCTATGGAGAAACCAGTTGGAGTTAAACATGCATCTAAGCCATTTCGAGATCCTCCCAAGAAGGGCACAAAAGCTGGCACAGAGGTACGAAATGGTGGCAAAAATGGCCCTGGATCAAGAGTGAAATCTGTACAGGATAGCAAACCCAAGAATTTGAAGGGTCCAGTCAAGTCAACATCAGATTCAGACACAAATTCTGTGGCAGAACTTGATGATAAGTTTATAGAAGAAGTGAAGGAAATCAATATCTCTGAAATACCATCCAGTAATCCTGGAAATGGTGCTATGGATGAAACAGATGAAAAACCTGATGAAAGAGTTTCCAAAGAAGAAAACATGAAAATTATTTTTGCAGAGGCAAGAGCTGCTGTTGCAGACGAGAAGGTGAAGCAAATGGAGTTGGAAATTGAAAAGCTTGAGGGAGAATTGAGAGAAGCTGCTGCTGTTGAGGCTGCTCTGTATTCTGTGGTTGCAGAACATGGGAGCTCATCTCATAAGGTCCATTCTCCAGCTCGACGTCTTGCAAGGCTTTATATCCATGCATGCAAGCATTGGAGTCAAGACAGAAGAGCAGGTGCTGCAAGAAATGCAGTCTCTGGGCTTATATTAGTTGCAAAAGCTTGCGGGAATGATGTTTCAAGGTAATGTGGTAGCTGAGATCTGACTACAACATATAAAATTTGATTTAATAAAAGAACAAATGAAAGATTCTCTGGCCAGTCATAGATCTTTGCATGCTGTTGGTTTGTTTTGTAATTGTATTGAAAGCAGCATGGCCTTAGAAGTAGACAGTCAAAGGAGCTTTATGCCTTTGCAGGATCTGTATAGAATTTTCGTCAGGTTTTCTATTGTGACTAGATAAATTCTAATAAGTGTGCATTGAGGTAATTAGACATCTGAGATGAATCCCAAGAGAATATTTTATGTGGATGGCCGATTCCTTCACCTGGTTTACTTTTTCTCGGCATAGGAGAATTGTTTGGTTAAGTACCTCTTGCCCTGTGCCCATTATAAGAGGATGAAATTTAGGCCAGGAACTCTCAAGGGTTTAATATCTTTGGAGAGGCCCTAAACTCAATTACTACTTAGAAATTAAAGATTTCCTCGTGGGCATCGAATCCTACCTAACTCACTTTTGAATACGTATGTGGATATCCTTTTTAGACCTGTTTTAATATTCAAAACAGAATGCCCAGAAGTTCCTCTGATTAATTATTTATTCAAAGCTTTTGAAATGCTTAAAATATAAAGTTACATTCTCCATTTGTCCTGAATTTGTTATGTTTCTCCTATGATGAGAGTGCTTATATCTATGTGTTGTGTCAAAGAAACATCCTCCATTACTGAAGGGTGGGTGGATGTACTGTCAGGAATCTGGGATCCATTCTCCAGGATAGATAATTGTTGCTGATAAAGCCTTTTGTAACTTCTGCTGCATTTCTTATTTGCTTTGACTGCTAAAATTTTTGTGTTCACAACTGGTACTTAAATGTATTTTCCTCTGGTTTTGCTGTTTTTGGGCAACTTAAAAAATGGTCTGACTTGTGGCATGTCAGACTTCAAAGGCAGACTTTCATAGTCTATTATTTTTTCTCAGATATAATCTAAGATCTTCAATCTTATCTTTTCCAGGAAGGGTTTCTAATGGTTGATATTTGAGCACATTCTTGCATATGCTATCACTCTTCTTGTATGTAATGTGCAGGTTTCATGAGTTCTCCTCTCTGATCTATATTATATGAAATGTCTTTTATGCTGTAATTTCACGACGAGTGTAAACTAGGAAATCAATATTTGATCCTTGGATTAAATCACATTGTGAATTACTGCAAACACTCTAGTATGTTATAAGGATCCTAAGTTATTGAAGAATCAGGATGCAATCTGGGATATCTTCTTCCAATCTGGCTGGTTTGCAAAGCTATAATAAAGTAACCGCTGGCACCTATGATAACATGAAAATCAACTACCATTTTTTAGTGCTGAGTTATCAAGTATTCCAAAACCATCTCAAATGCCCCAGTCCTTGTGAAGTGGCAAATTAAAGCATGCTTGATTAACTATCCTGTTGTCTTGCTTAAATATTTGGGGTTCCTTTTCTGATGGGTCAGGTAATCACTTTTTTTGTAAACATCCACTCTGCAATGTAGATTGTGAAGTTTGAGCTTGAGATTTTGATTTCTTATTTCCAGAAGAAGGTTTATTTTGATTTGAAATTAAAAAAACCAGTTGGAAATTGATTTTTGAAATGTTTATAAGAGAACATGTAAAGTAACCTTTATTCTAATTTGGCCTTTTCTTAGTCTTCGCCTGAAGGTTTGGTCTACTTTTAGTTTGCTAGAAAATTACAAATTGAGACAGCTGGTGTTTACCAGGTGTTATGTCAATTTAAGTAGACATTATTTTCTGAGTGGCTGCAAAAATATTTCCAAGTGTTTTGAATGACAATTTATGTAGTCTTTGTTGTATAAGGACCGCTTCTTGATGAGCCTTATGAGAACTAATTAGAAATGAGTTTTCTCTGTCAACTTTTAGTTATCCTCCTATATTTGCTTCAATGTGCAGGTTGACCTTCTGGTGGTCCAATACCATTGTTTTGCGAGAGACAGTTTCTCAAGCTTTTGAAAGCTGTCAATTAACAGAACAACTCTCACATGCCAATGGAAGAAATGGTATGAAGATAAACCAAAGATTGCCATCTCCACATAGGTCAAGGGATAACATAACTAAACAAGGGAGAGAAAAGCTTAAGAAGTTGAATGAGTGGGACGAAACGCAAACTTTTGTAACAGCATTACAAGAAATTGAATCATGGATACATGGGAGAATTGTTGAATCTGTTTGGTGGCAGGTTATATATTATTTTGCCTCTCTTTGATAGCTGATGATTTTCAATTTCCTTGCATTCTTTTCTTTCACTAGCAAGTAGCATTCAGTGTTTGCTCTCCCTATTGAGTTCTGGACTCTTTATCTTTCCCATTGCAGACCTTGACGCCTTATATGCAAAGCCCATCGGAAGTTACAATTACACAATATAGGAGGTTATACTCGAGGAGAAGCTTAGAAAAACTACTTGGTCCTGAGCTTGGTGATCATCAGCAGGGAAAATTTTCCATAGATCTTTGGAAGAAAGCTTTTTTGGATGCCTTTCAGAGGCTCTGCCCAGTACGAGCAGGAGGCCATGAGTGTGGGTGCTTACCAGTCTTGGCAAAAATGGTATTATTTTTTCCTTTGTTCCATTATTTATGGGAAAACACCATAATGTTATGAGTTATTGCTAGAAACATTCTAAATCTGTATTATCATAATTGTAATCTAAATTAGAGGATTCTAAGTTCATTAATAATATTCAATGATAATCAAAGGATGTGCAGAGGACTAAGTTAATTGTACATTCTTTACAAGAAGACAAAGTCCCTATTGCAAATGGTAGCAAGCATAGTTACCAGGTTTGGTACGGCTTGGACTTTTGGTGGGCTGCATGGTTCGGTTTGGTTTTTTTTAATTTACAAATTTTCTTATATATTATAAAAATTAAAAAAACATAAAATATGGCTTATAAAATATAACTTACACATTTTTAAATTAAAAAATATAATTTTGTCTAGAAAATATGGAAGAATCTGAAATTTTCTATGTTTTATTTGCATATATTTATATTTTTTTAATGAATATTTTGTATGGGTGTATATATATCTTATTATATATATTAACTATCCGAACCAAACCAAACCTCCCGGAAAAAACTGAACCTCTGAACGTTTTTGGCTATCTAAACCTCTGAACTGAACTGTACTTGGTAACTAAGGTAGCAAGTATAAGAAAAATGCATCTTACTGATCATTGAAATCAAAGACCATACAAACTCAAGTTTTTACTGGGACCACTAAGTGAAAAGTTGATAAACATTCATTATAATCCACAGCCTATAAAAATAGGTCTGTCTTTAGTTTTATATCATTCAGGACAACTTTTCAAACATAGAAACTGTTTCCAAGATAATATTTATTCACAGATGATTGATTATTTATGCTTGCTTTAATAAGCGATCCACATGTAATTCTTGTACAATTCTTTTATTTACTTTTCATGTCATTATCTTTTACATATAATTTAGTTTACTGGTCATCTTATGATATGCAATTGTTAATATATATTCTTGTTTGAATTTTTTCCTGAAAATTTGTACATTCTGCTTAAACCTACCAAAATACAGAGCATGGTGACCCTATTTAGAACAGAGCTTCAAATATGTAGCTTTTCTAGCATACCACATACAATCAGCTTTCAACAACCAAAATGTTGTGCAAAATTCACAACATTTATATTTCCTTGATGATGCAATTATATGTCATCACTGTAAAAATTACTTAGTTTCTAAACTTTCAGGTTAGTACCATGCTATTCCCATAAAAACATATACTTCATTATGTGTCTCACATTTATTATATGCTGGCAGTGCTAAAGCTTCATGTGAATATTTTGGATGCTCTTGCAGGTTATGGAACAGTGTGTAGCCAGACTAGATGTGGCTATGTTCAATGCTATACTACGCCAATCAGAAGAAGAAATGCCGACTGACCCTATTTCAGATCCAATAACTGACCCAAGCGTTCTTCCCATACCTGCTGGAAATTTATGCTTTGGTTCTGGTGCACAACTGAAAAACGCAGTAGGTTTTCTTTCCATGTCTCTTAGTGTTTCCCAAGTGTATGGATCCATAACTTGTGAGATAGTCACCAATCTGTATGCTTATATTTTTTTTCAGCATTATAAAAAACAGCTTGCTTTTTGTGAGTTCTATCAGGTGAATGTCTTGTTTGTCTGTGTTTTTGAGGCTTCCTTATATAGAGGCTTTAGAGAAAACATAGGAGTGAATGAAATTGTTCAAATATTTGCATTAATATGGTTAGATATTAGGATCAAATCAAATTGCAAGAGGATTTAAATGTTGAAATCAAATATTGAATAGCTTCTTTGTCCCATGCAAACTGACCAAATTGGTAAATAGCTTCTTTGTCCCATGCAAACTGACCAAATTGGTAAATAGTGAGCTTTTTTGTCAACCTTGTTTAAAGTAAAAAGATGTTCTTTTCAGACATAGGGTTTCTTCTATAGGGTTTACAGTTGGCCCTTAATAGGGTGTTTGAGAATTCAAGGATTATGTTTGGAGACTTAGCTTAACTCCAAAAATAGTTTGTTACAAGTTGCGAAATCACTATTCCATACACATTCCTCAAAAGAACTTTGCGATTTAGAACCTTGTTTAGTCAGATATGCACTGGTGGATTTGAGCTTTATCTAATTTGGGTTGGTGGAGAAGATCACTATTTCTAATAAGATTTTTGGAAAGCAAGGTTCCAAAAATAAACTACTCTTCCATAGACCATTGCTGCACTCTTTCCAAACCTATTTATGCTTTGTCTTTTTTGTTTAGAAATTGAGGATGAACATTGCATTTATACCTATTTCTCTTGTGCAGGTTGGGAACTGGTCTAGGTTCTTGACAGACCTGGTTGGGATTGATGCAGAGAACCCATTTCAAGAAGGTGTTGATATTGAGGAGGATTACTGTGAGGATCTACAAGAATTGTTGAATTCATTCCCTCTTCTAAATGCAACCAGTGACTTATTGATGCTTCCAAAGGATTTGCTAATGGACAAGTCAATTAGGAACGAGGTATTTCCTGTGATCTTTCAGCTTGATATGAAATGGAGGAAACAAAGGACTGTACAGTATCTGTTAAGTTCATGTGGTTTTTTCTTGGAGGACTTGATATAATGATTATGCTTTCTTATTACTTTTCTCCATAGGACCAAAGAGCATTTTGTAAGCACTTAACTTTGTGGCTAACTTCAGGACATGATTATGGAAACAGGTTTGTCCTGTGCTCAGTTTACCTATCATAAAGCGCATTCTGTGCAACTTTGTCCCCGATGAGTTCTGTCCTGACCCTGTGCCATTACAACTGATGGAAACAATAAATGCTGAGGTAAGCCTCAGGGAAGTAACCTTCAGCCTGTGGAAACAATAAGACTAGGTTGTGATTTTTAGAGGATAAACACAGATGTGAAGTGCCAACCCATATGGAACATCACAGTTTTTGGGGTACATGTGAGGTGTATTGAATAGAATTTTCTTAAGCTTCCTATGCTTCTTTTAAAGTTTCCTATAGCTGAGATTAAAATGTGGATGTTGCAGATACCTTTAGAGCGGCGCTTGCAACGTGGGGAAGATTCAAATTCGAGTTCTTTGGTTTCTGCTCCTCCTGTGGCGTATTCTCCACCTCCAGTATCACTGGTTAAAGACAAGCTCGGAGGTGCAAATGATATCCATCTTAGAAGAAGTGCATCTGGTGTTTTGAGGAAGGGTTATACCAGTGATGATGAACTAGATGAACTAGAATCACCCATTTCCCTGTTAGTAGAATCAGTGCCTGCAATGTCATCCCAGAAGAACAAGGTGCACAGTAACGGGAAATCTGGAGGAAACACAAAGCAGCCTACCATCAAGGCAGGTTTAAACAGACGTTATCAACTACTTCGAGAGGCATGGGCTGATAAATGATGAAAATGAGGTTGCATAACATGTTTTATTTTTTTCCAATTTTTTGGTCTCTGAATGTATAGTCTCAAGGTAATTTTGTAATGTGTTTTGAGATAAAATCATCTCCACATGTTTAGGGTCACCTATCATTCTTTTATAGGAAGATGCAGATTTTATTGTAGAGATATTTAAATATATGTAACATACAACAATGCGAGGATAAAGATTAGATTAGATTTAGGCTTTGAGAGGAATTGGAAGATGTTTCAATTACTTGAATGAACATTCTTCACCACTCTACTTCATGGAGTGGAATTGCCAGTTATCTCTGTAGCAAGTATTTCCTAATTCTCGTTGGCTATAATTGCAGAATCTGTAGCAAGTATATCCTAATTCTCACAAACTGTTATTCGCAAGATTCTTTTTGGTTGGCTATAATTGCAGAATCTATTAATATATTACTTATTTGGTATACATATGCTGCATGGGGAAGCAAAATTATCCTGTAAATTCATGGCCATTGAATATTATAGCAGACTTAAGTTTCTATTGTTTTCAGATTATTTGATATGCAAGTCTTTTTGAGTGGGAAAACTTAGTTCTGGTTTGTCACTTCTTAATATGCGAGGTAATTTGATGGTTAGGAATGAATTTAGCAAATGGTGTTTTGCTTCTTTTCTTTTATTTTACCTCCCTCTTGCATACAAACTCTAATGTAGGATATGTAAGGCATGCCTATCCTTCTCACACTGCACTGTTTTTGGGGTGGCATTTGGATTTATGCTGACTGACATTAGACTCTGGTGCCTGGGCTCTCTCTATCTTCTTGGTTCCTCCCATAGTTGTACCAACTGTTGCTTAGATGGTAACCCTGCACTTAGACCAGAGGTGCCTTCGGAAATAAAATGTGATAATTTTAATAGAAGTGTGCAGTCTTTATGTGCCTAGAAGGGTAACTAGTCATTAAGATAAGTGAGAAAAAGCAACACAAGAATCAGAGGATAAGGGTTAGATCCGGAGTAGCAATAAGGGAGTTACTCTTGGTTTTTAAGTGTTCTGATATAGTTGCATATGTTCTGGCAGACTTAGTGAACATTAAGGTATTGTTTATAGTTTACATATCATTTTTATGCAAAGGTGGGGCTGCAATTTACAATGGTATGTTATAAAAGCACAAGAAAATGGTTCAGCCATGCTGCTGCTTATATAAATTGCTTTTGTGTTTTTTTTTTGGGGTGATTTCATCAAAAATCCTTTTTCAATGGACTAGGATGATCAAGTACATAATGTGGTCTTTTACTGACAATGCTCCTATGCAAATTTGCTTGTAGTATGGATACTTATTACTCTCAATATCCTTTGCTGACCATTTTATAAATTATAGCATGCTATGGCAACATGGTGATTTTGTTTGCAAATTTGCTTGTAGTATGGATATTTATTACTCTCAGTATCCTTTGCTGACCATTTCATAAATTATAGCATGCTATGGCAACATGGTGATTTTTTTTTTGTTTCAACGGGTGTGAGTAAGGGAAATCAAATGGCGTTTCCATTAGTTAATGGTAACATGTGAGTTATCTCATTGATGGTTGAGTGATGCATCCGCCCCATTATCTGGATTTATTCTCGAGTAGAGTAGGAAATTTTTTAGCCGACTGCAAATGATATTTCTGAATTGGATAGTTGTAATCCATGGTCCCTATATTGAGTGTATTTCATTGGTCAAATCAATGAGATTTTTTTTGCTTGAATGGGATTCATTGAAGTAGTTGAGAATTTCTTTGAATCTCAGTGCAAAGTGCAGTAGTGCAAGATTTTTATGGGAGGAGGATGGTTTTAGAATCTATGCTTGCAGGGTATTTAGTTTGTTGATTGTTGCAATTTCTGGGCAAAATACAACTTACAAGAATTATGTCTGCACAAAGGACATGGTTGAGCTGCAGGTGGGCTTTAGCCATAAGCCCCATAAATTACCATGATTGCACAGAAAGAAGTATAGACTGGCAGGGAATATTGTGACACATTTGATTCCTCGAATATTAGATCGATAGAAAGAACAAATATTTGACAAAACTTTGGGGTCCAAAATGGGACATAAGCTATTGCTGAAGCCACAGACCATAGAGGAGGTGTAGCATGGGTTTGTTATGAAAGTAATGTTGCAAGTCTGCTAAAAGCTACGAAATACAATTTCTTGGGTTGTATTGTTGCAGCAGAGTGCATTTTACAATACTGAATGAAGTACAATTTCTTGGGTTGTATTGTTGCAGCAGAGAGTGGATCTTACAATACTGAACGGGTTCTACAAGTCAGTGAGGGCCATAAAGTTGCATAAAAAGCTAAGATTTTTTAGGCACAAATTATGTTCTAATGGTGCTTTTGTTAAAACGAGGTCCAGTGGATATACATGTATTGTACCAATGTCCTATCTTAAAAATAAAAAAATAACAATTAAATCTCAGTTTTTTAACCATCTGAAAACTGTTCTACGGATTATTATCGTCGGCAGGATCAAATTAGATGGAAAAGTAAATAATAAAGCAGAATTTTTAAGTAGATCCACATTTCATCAAGACACTGGGATTTCAGTGCATGAAGCATGAGAGCGTTGGCATAATTACATGGTAGGAAAAATAAAAGAATTCATAGTGTTGGCATAGATGCATTTCCTTATACATGCATGTATGGAGACGAAGTCCAAATACATTTTAAGAATAAATAAAATGAATTCATCCAATCAACATGGCAGGGAAAGAATAGAATTCAGATTGTTGTCATAGATGCATTTCCTTATACATGCTACTATGGAGAAGACGTCCAAAAATATTAAGAATAAATAAAATGATTTCACCCAATCGTATTATCTTTGTAATTTAAAGAAATAATTTATTATTGTTATTATTATTTTGTAATGAGTTATACCTGGTTTCTATTGGAGTTATTCCCATCAAAATACCAAAACATTATAGGGCAATTAAATCATACCCTTTTATTAAGATATTTTTTCATTTCCATTTTTTAAATTAAATATATTCTTCATCTTCTTTAAACTTCTATGTTTTTGCAATTAACTCTTTGCAATTAATTTCAATAAAAGATAAAATCTTACTCAACCAATTGCCGAATTTCACCAAGACGAAGATCAACACCTTGATTGATTAAATTATTTGCCACTTGATTTCTTTCTCTATAGATATGCTTACATTTCCTTCAACAATAGTTGATGAACATCAACAGTAACAATATTTGTGAGTCCTATTCAATTGAAAATTTGATCCTTTGCATGGCCAGTTGAGATTATTTGATCCTTTTCATGGCTAGTTGAGATTTTATATCATTATGAGCCCTTGTCTTTGCATGGTTAGTTGAGATTTTATATCATTATGAGCCCTCGTCTTTGCATGGTTAGTTGAGATTTTATATCATTATGAGCCCTCGTCTTTGCATGGTTATATCATTATGAGCCAGTATAGAGAGGTAATTTCAAAAAACATCTACTCCACTAGCTTTTCCTAGATTTCCTATGGAGCACCATCAAAATTAATTTTGATAAACCAAGATTGCCATAGATGACCTTTCTATAAAGATTCAAATCTTGTAACTAAGAGGCTAGTATCTATTTTTCCCCGCTTGAGACTTTCCATGATAAACGCAATGTTTGTAAACATTATGCAAGAGAGAATAATACTACTCCAAACTTGGGTATGATTATTTTAAAAAGTTCTATTATTTCTTCAAGCCATAAATTCCAACAAATAATGATAGAACCAATACTCAATAGTATACATATTGCTTTAGCTTTGAAGTGATTAATCCAACATTTCATCAACTCTTTCAATGTTGGTGGAACTACCCAGTATATTTGTATATTTTTGGAAAAGCAACCCCCAATGGTATAAGAAAAAAGGACAATGAAGAAGTAAATGGTATAATTTTTCTAGATCCTTCTCATACAAGGCACACCTGAAAGGTCCATGATATCCTCTTCTTTGTAAACTCTTTCATGTAAGAATCTTGCTTTGGACTTTTAACCAAAGAAAATGTTAAGGCCTTAGGAAGCGCTTTGTGTGACCAAACATGCTTCCAAGGGAAATCATTGGGAATAGAAAATTTTATTGCTCTAGATACTCCTATCCCAACTTGACCGAGTATCCATAATCTTTAATAGATTCTAAGCCAACTCATCCTTTCATGTAAAAACAAGCAAGTAAAACTCTTGAAGCATCTTTTCAAGCTCATTTGCTATTTGTTCGAGTTACTAATAGAAATCTATGATCTAAAGTTGCTGCCCACATAATCTTCTGCTCTTTAGACCTTTACAAACGAGACATGCTTGAGCCAATGGTTTTCATTTTGAATCAAAGATAAGAGGATAAGAATTCAACCAAATATCAAACCAAAACTTTGCATAATCCCTCTCATTTTTTAAAAGGAAAAGTTGAATTAAATTAGAGAGAAAAGATACAAAGGAACAACAGGCGCCAAAAAACGTAGGATGCCAGCATACAAAAGACACCAGGAAGGTTACCAAAAATCAGAAAGTGCCAAAAAACTAAGGCACTAGCATTTAGTAGAAGAAGAAAAATAAAAAACAAAACCAACAACATAAAAGCAGAAAGAAACCTTTTCTTTTTATTATAACAGATGAAGCTGACACGCATCCTCCTCTTTGTTGGGCTCTATTCCTAGTAATTTTGAGATTGGAATATATGCTTTTAATAGCACTGTTGCATCTGCAGTCTTGTTATATTCCCGATGAATGTGGAAATAGTGCACTTGAGTAAAATTTTTAATTAGCTCTTTCATTCTGACCAAAATGAGTTGAAGCTGAATGGAGCTAACTAAATTATCTTTGGAGAGAGTATTTATAATAAGGGCAAAGTCCCCATAAATGGGCATGTATCTTATTTGCTATTCAATGGCCAACTTCAATCCAAACTCGCAAGCTAGAGCTTCCGCAACATTGTTGGAAGCAATTCCAATGTTGATACAATAATTGAGGACAAGCCTCTCATCTTTCATGATCACTCCCCCTGTAGCAACTATGCTTGGATTATATTTAGATGCCCCATCAAGGAACAAGACAGGGTAATGTATCTTTAGAGGCATTATAGCTAAAATATTCATGTTCGTAGATATGAATTCTTGAAGATCAAGCTGATTGATAAGATTCAATTCCTACACAGTTAAAATTTGCCGAGTTTGCTTATATTTGAATGTGGCTTTGAAATTGGTCACAATGTCTCTGAGTATTCTTTCAGTGAGGATGCTATTATTTTCCTTTTTACCTTCAAAGATTAATTTGTTCCTATTCTTCCAAATGTTCCATATAACAAAGGGGACGCCATTCCAAAGGGATTTTATTAGAGGTTTCCCCTTAAGACTCCACTTATAATTTGATTGCCAATTGATTAAACATTGTTCCATGTTGAGAGTACCAGATAGGGGAGAGCCAAATTGGAAGGCTATTTTTAACCATATAGGTGTGGCAAAGCTACATTCAAAGAATGTACATCTTGAGCACACATGGGGGTCAACGATATTCTTTTTTTGTAAGTTATAACCTGTGAGGATCTTATTTTGAAGAACTAACCAAGAAAATATTTGTACCCTAGGGAGCAATTTTAGATTCCAAATCGCAACCAATATTTTATTGGGAGTTCCAACAAGTTACATTTGAATACCCATCTGAACAGTGTAAACACCAGATTTATTGATGCCACCCCAAATAAGCTGGTCCATATTTTGTTGTCACAATAGTTTCATATTAGTGTGTTATTTCTTGAAATGTTCCCATTCAACAGTTAGGGGAGATGGCAAAAGAGTTCTCTCCATTCAACAGCATTGTTGTGCCAATACAAAATTTCAGAAAGCTTAGAGATTTGTAAATGTTGTAGCTCTTATTTGAGAGTTGGGCTACAACTGCTTAAAAGAGGAGGCTTGTCAAGAATGGGATCATGCCAAAGGTTAATTTGAGTGCCATCTCCTGGAAGCCAAGAGGCCTTGTCTAGAATCAATTTCTTGGCTTCTACAATATGTTTCCATATTAAAGAAGCACCTGATATTATATTCAAATTTCTCCTTAGGTGCATTCTTGTAGTTGAGGCAACATATTTTATTTTTAAGATCCTTTTCCATGGGGTGTTTGGAGGCTGAGATAGATGCCATAACAATTTAGCCCCTAAAGCCTTGCATACTATTTTAGCACGAACTATACCAAGTCCCCCTTGATTCATTCTTGTAGCAACTGATTCCCAACAAACTAAATGAATTTTTTTTTCATTTTGTTTACCTCCTTGCCACAAAAAGTTTTTGACCAGCCTATCAATGGTTTGAAGAATACTTTTAGGAGCATGATAAACCAAAAGTTGATATATTGGAAGGGTACATAAAATAGGATTATCACTCTTCTTCCAGCTAAACTCAGCCAATCATTACTATAAGTAAGAATTCACTTATGAATTTCTCAATGGTTGGTAACCAACTCTTTTTAGATTTAAGGTGAAATACCATAGGAATTCATAAGTATCTAAAATACTGATATGATCATTCCTTGAATCCAATAATTTTTGCAATACCTCTATTTTTTGCTGGAGTGGTGTTAATTGTGCAAAATTGACTTTTGCTATAATTAATTAAGGCACTTGAGGCTACTTCAAAGTAGTTAAGAACTCTTGAAGCTATTAATGTTGGGCTTGGTTGCTTCTCTAAGCAATATGGTATCATCAATAAATTGGGCATGCGTGAAAGGTTTAACACCACAGACAATTCTGATTCCAATTAATTCTCTAGCTCTGTGCAAGTTGTTAAGAGCTTTGCCAAGAGTTTCAACAAGCAAAATGTAGAGATAAGGAGATAGTAGGCAACCTTGGTGAATTCCCCTAGAAGGTTGAAAGAAGACAAAAGGTTCTCCATTGATCAAAGGGGAGATCCAAGGATCTTTGATACAATCTCCAATCCATTGAACCATTAACCCAAACTTAATGAGAATTCTTTGCAAAAACTGTAAGTTGACTCTATCGAAAGCATTTGCCATATCCAATTTTATGGCAATCTTCTTTGATTTGATATTGGAACAGGAGTGAAGAGTCTCATGAACCATAATGATGTCATATATTTCCTTTTTGGATTGGATAGGTTTTGTTGAACAGTTTCAAGAGAAGTGTCCATGTTGGTGACAAGAAATACATTTGAGATGGATGTGCTCATAGTCCAAAGGTTGGGTGTGAATCCAATCAAGAACCTTGATCCCAATGCTCTCTAGAAGTCCTTTTTTTAGGTTTACCCTTACACATATACGAACTCCAATTGCATTATTGGCCTTTGGAGGGGCCCAATAAATGTATGTGCCTATTGTGTTTTCTATCAAATCTATTGTGGGTTTATTCCATAGGTGCAGGGGAAAAAAGGGGAGCCAAACCCAGATTTCCACCTCTTCAGGTTCCTCTTCTTGTGGGTCAAACCCTAGTGTCCAAGGAGTCATGTATAAAGGACCAGATCCTAGAAACCATGGGTCACCATGGAAAATTATGTTTCGATCTTCAGGGGATGAGAAGGTAACAATAAAATTCCCATGTCCAGTCATCATGAACTCAAAGCTAGAGATTTTTGAGCCCCAGATATTGTTTATCCAATTTTGTATTGCAGTCGGGCTAGACCACATGCTTATAAATTTGCAGATCAATGCTTGAGATGAAGGGGCCAAGATTGGGTGTTGGATGAGGTTTGGAGGTACCTCAACAATGGGTACCTCATCGAGTTTGGTCACAAAAGGTCTTGAGATAGATGGTTCTGGTATAGTCTCTCAATGAGGGTGGGCATTAAGAAGTTGAGCCATACTATCCATTTTATTTTGGTCAAAAGACATATGTTGGGAGAAAAGAGTGAAGACACCATTGCTAGAATATTTGAAAAGAGAAGCTAACGTTGTCATAACAAGAGAAGAAATAAAAAACAAAGGAGATCTAGGGAGGATCCTTACCAGACATTGAGAAGAGGAAAGTAGGAGGCACAAAAAACCAAAATTTGAGAAACATAGGGAGCCCTTCCAAACCTGAGTTTGCTAAAATCCTAAGCTTCGTTCTGACTGATTGACTACCACTCATCCATTAAGAAGAGGGAAGCAGGAGGTGCAAAAACCAGTGTGATTGAGAATAGGAGAGTCGCTTCCAAACCTAAGTTTGCCCAAATCTAATCTTTGCTCTATCTTAGCACAAAATCACCCTCATTAGTACATTATCATCGTGGATAGATATATGATCTATGTAGTCATGTAAAGCAATCATATGATCTTCTACTATTATAAAATCATATCCTTTCAATTTTGGTAGATTCCTGAGATAGTTCCATGGAAGCTCAATATAATCACCATGGTAAGCCAGTTGACCAAGCTAATTTGCATAACCCCCCTCATTAACTAAGTATTTAAAACATTTATTTATCAATTGTAAACTATCTCATATGAAGTTCCATGTTGGTGATCCTATAGATAGATTTTTTTTTCTCAATTTCATTGCATCAAGAAAACTTGTATATTTTTAAAGTAACATTTTTGCCTAACCCTTTCCTTGATCTTTGAATAATATTTAGACAACTTTTTTTACTAAGGTGAAGCTCATAAGTCTACAATTCTACAAGCCTACCCCTCCAATATTCTTTCATTTGTAAACCTTAATCCACTTGCAAAGATGAAACTTTTCCTTACCTCCTTTCCAAAAAATAATCTTAGAATTTTATCAAATTTGAATGCCATACATATTGTCAATCTTGGAAGTGACATCGGAAGCTCAATATAATCACCATGGTAAGCCAATTGACCAGGCTAATTTGCATAACCCCCCTCATTAACTAACCATTTAAAACATTTCTTAATCAATTGTAAACTATCTAATATGAAGTTCCATGTTGGTGATCCTATAGATAGAGTTTGTTTTCTCAATTTCATTGCATCAAGAGAACTTGTTTATTTTTAAAGTAACATTTTTGCCTAAGCCTTTCCTTGATCTTTGAATAATATTTAGATAAATTTTGCCACTAAGGTGAAGTTCATAAGTCTACACTTCTACAAGCCTAGCCCTCCTGTTAAAAATATTGTTATCCCTAAGTCCTAAGTATGTAAGTTAGATTTATTGTTATGTAACATTCCTTGGTTAAAGGATTTGTTAGGGGATTTTACTATCGTTATTCTAAGCTTAGAATGTTTATAGAGCTAGTAGTTAGAGTTTATTATGGCTTCTGAAGCCTATATATGATTGTAATATTTCTTTGATTAATAGAATCATTTGAGGTTCTCAATTTGTATTAGAGCCTGAGAGATTGACTGCAAACTGGTGGATTACCCATCACACTTGTTGAAAGTTGTGAGTTCAGTTTGAACGGTTGTTTTTAGAAATACAGATCTTTGTGAACATGTAGAGTTCGTTGTGAGACGCTCCAGCAAAGAGAAGGTTTTGTTGAGGAGCCCTTGATTAAGTTTCATAGTTTGGTGTAGGCATTCTGTGAAGCTCGTGAAGATCATTGTGTGGAGGAGAGCGCTCCATGAAGGAAAGTCCACTAACGCTCGTGAGGCCACCATGTTGAAGCCCACAACCAAGGATTGATACGATGAAAAAGAAAGAAAAAAATGTGAAGAATCGAGCAGGAGAGATTGTGCGAAAACCAACGACACAGTGCCTGTGTAAACCTTAGGAGAAGGTGGATGTCGTTCGAGCAAAGAACATCAGATTTTGATCCGTAATTGAACGTGATGGAGACTGCATTTTGTGTTTTCATTGTCTGCACTTTTCATTGCTCCATTTTTGTAACTGCGTGAGATGGCGATCTGAGAACGACGATCTGAGCACATGTTTTGCTGCAGTCTCAATACTGAAACAGAGGCGCATATCAAGTTTTTTGTATTTTGGAGACTACAAAGACGTGGAACTAAGGAGCTGTTGATGTTTCAATCTGTTGTGAACTAAGCTAGCGAAGACTACGCTGTTTGACGTAAGGAGAAGCTGTGTGCGAGCTGGATGTTTTAACCTATGCGCTGCATGAAGGAGAATGTTTTTTAATTTAAATATTTGCATTTAAAAAACTGGGAGTGCAAGCTTTACATCTGATTCAAAGACGCTGTGACATGCTTGTTAACAGGAGTGAATGTCTCACATCATTGGAAGATTGCAGCTAAAAGTTTTGCTGTGACGAGTCTGTATTGTGAGGAAGGAGAAACTTGTGTAGAAGAGGTTGTTGTGACAAATCGTACCGCTTTGTGTATACAGGAGAAATATCACAGAGATGCGTGCGGATTTCATTTGTACAACGAGCGAATGTGCATTGAGACATTTTGTTTTGGCGAAGGAAATGTGCATTGAGCTGTATTGCACGTGTGAAGACATGGTGACAAAGTGGTGCGAAGGCATGTTTTTTGCATCAAAATAATTCTCTGTGTAAGATGCTGTGAATTTTGCTGCATAAAGAAAGAAAGGAGGGAATGTGCTGAATCAAACTGCAGAACTGCAAACTAGCAGATTCTAAGTATTTTTTATTTTGTTTTGTCGACGTGAAGCTTTTGGTAGCAAGGGTGTGTATAGTAACAGATGTGATCTTCTACAACATGGAAAGAGCAATAGACTGAGCATTATCATTCTCTTTCACTTGTGTTTTTTTGAACTGCAAGTTTTTTTTGACTAAGCATTGTCTTTATATTTTGCATGAAGGAGTTTGTGCTCAGAATATTATGATAAGGTCACAAGGATGCTACCTTGCTCTTCATTCTCTTTAGTCAGTGAGGATCCCAAAGAATTTGATAAAAAAGTGTGTGTATGGTCTAGATACAGTCTTTAGTCAACTTCAAAATTATGTAATTGAGAACCGGCTAGTACCTAACACTGATTACGATGGTGATTCTAAAGATAACGACTCTTTTGATAGTGGACCCACTCCAAGTGATAGTGAGGATAAATATTACGAACCTGAGGAGTTTGAATCTAACCAGTTTGTATCTGTTGAGTTTGCACCACAGGTACCTAAAATTATTTGTATCAGTGACAGTGATTCTGTTGAGCTAGTGGAACTAGAACCACATACTCCTGAAATAGTAATTGTTAGTGATGATAGTGATTTAGTAGCTGACAATTTTGTCATTGAAGAAATAGGTGAACCTATGGAAGTAGAGCAAGATCTCCATGAGAGAATTGACAGAATGAGGTTCGATCTAAATTTGTAATTTTCTTTATTTGTAAGCATCTTGCCTTGTTTATGGAGTTGAACATTCTTGAAGAATAAAAGATTTGTTGCCAAGAACAAGCTAGAGTTTTGTAGATATTATAGACAATCTTTAAAAAAATATTGTGATGGAAAACATTTACGAAGACTTGAAGGTGCCAAGTTTCAATGGTGAATATTGTGCTTATTGGAGCATAAGGATGAAAACCTTGTTGATGGCCAAAGACCTTTGGAGCATTGTAGAAAAAGGATATGAGGAACCCACTTGGAGCAAGCTACAAGGAGAGGAGAGAAAAGAGAAGAAAGGGAAGCAATATGAAAATTGCTTAGCCCTTATGGATTTGAGGAGAGGAATGGAAAAGAGTGTTTTCCCTCTCATAGCCAATTGTAGATCAGCTACAATGGCATGACAAGTGTTGAAGGATGCTTATGGGTTTGACAAGGACACCCATAAATCCATATGTGACAATCATGAAGATTGTTTAAGCAAGGAGCAACCTTTCTTCCTTGAAATTTTTGAATTCGATCCTTTTGAAGGAGTTTTTGAAGAGTCTTGTAAAGACTCCTTTGAAGACATACATTGTTATGAAGGTAAGTTCTTCCTTGAAGAGAGATATTGTGAAGAATTCCTTCATGGAGAAGAGGATGAGAAGGAGCCTTGTACAATTCTCATTGAAGAGAGTTATGATGAAGAATATCTCATGGAGGAGACAAATGGAGAGTGTATTTTGGAGAATGCACCTACGATTCTCATGGAGGAGAATAAAGAAGTTTTCTAGGATGATGATGGAGAAGCAATGTTCATGTAAGACCATTGGATCACTTATATTGAAGATCATTCACTTGGAATGGATGTGTGCTATCTTGAAAGAGAAAATGAAGTTATGTGGGATGATTTCCCAAGTGTAGAAGAGGAAGAAGAGATGAAGAAAATAAGTTTCATGCTCCATAATGAAGATTATCTGATGGATGAGTTAATAAAAGGTACACAAAATTATGAGAAAGTCTATCTCAAGGAGGAGATAGAAAATAGTGAGATAGTCATTAATGGACTTCATGGTGTAAAGGAAGCATCATCAAAGGAGATTGAGAATTGTCTTGAAGAGGCAATTGTGGCTAAAGATCACTCACTTGGAGTGACTACATTGAAGAAAGAGGCAACAATGTATGATTGTTTGAATGAATGGTGTTTCAACACACCATGGATTGAACAAAAGAGGAGAACTCTTAGTGAAGAGTTTATGGTTGATCTTGAAGCAACATACAGTGAAAGAGATCTACCACAAAATAGCTTTATGGGAAGCACCAAATCTAATCATACTAAAGGTAATATTTTTATGATTAATAATTTGTTTTTTGTGAGCAGGAATGAAAAGAAAGGAGAATGTCTTTAAAAGACATTATTGAGAGGAGATTGTCTCATATAGACACCTTTAAAGAGTCTTCTTGGAGAGAAGACAGTGATGGAGCAGTTGGGTCACATGGATCCAAATGATGTGTTCAAAATTCCTTGAGAGAAGGAATGTTGTAAAGCCATTGTTTTGAGAGAACATTTGTGTGAGGAGCAACTTTATGTTACATATGTAGTTGGTCATTATATGGCCATATTTTTTGTGATATTTTGTGTGGAAATATGTGAAAGAGTTGTATGGTATAATCATCTATGTGAGATGATTAATTGTAAATACTCATGTGGAGTATTGTTTAGTGTTGAATATGTAAAAGAAGATCAAAATGTGAGAGCATGGTTTAAAGACCATAATGATAAATATGTAAGAGAGTGGTTGTTGAAAAACATAAGAGGAGATACTTTTGTTGAAGGGGGAGCTAATCAACAAAAGAAGGCACTCAAGCATTTGAGTTATGGAGAAGCAATGTCAAAAATGAAGGAGATCCCACATGAAGAATGGAAGGAGTGCCACCACAAGGTTTTTTATTTCATGATTCAAGTTTGGAGGAAACGTAAGAGAAATATATTTTTCCAACTTTGTGATGCTTAAAGAACTCACTGAATGAGTTCCTTTAGCATCAAGGGGGAGAATGTTATAAATATTGTTATCCCTAAGTCCTAAGTATCTAAGTTAAATTTATTGTTATGTAGCATTCCTTGGTTAAAGGATTTATTAGCGGATTTCACTATCGCTATTCTAAGACTTAGAATATTTCTAGAGCTAGTAGTTAGAGTTTCTTATGGTTTCTAAAGCCTATATATGATTGTAATATTTCTTTGATTAATAGAATTATTTGAGGTTCTCACCTTCAGTATTCTTTCATTTGCAAACCTTATCCCACTTGCAAAGATGATTCTTTTCCTCACCTTTCCAAAAACAATCTTTGAATTTTATCAAATTTGAATGCCATATATATTATCAATCTTGGAAGTGACATCATATAATTAGGGATGGATTGCAATGTAGTATTATGAGTTTTAGCCTTTTAGTGATGGTTAAGAACTTGCCTTTTCAACCTGCCAAAAAAGATTTCATTCTATCTAAAATTGAGTCCCAAAGCTCATCTCACTTTCCTTTATGAGACAAAGGAATACCCAAATATGTTGATGGAAAAATTTCAATTTTAAACCCTAAAATATCCACAATAATATGTTGTAAATCTAGAGAAATGTTAATGAGAAATATCCTAGAATTTGTAGTATTAACCAATTGTCCATTAGATATTAACCAATTGTTTAGTAGCCTTCTCTTAGCATGATAATAATGATTTAAAATTGATAGCCTTACTAAATAAGGGATAACCCAAAAGTAAAGTATCATAAATAAATTGGAGATGAGATTTAGAGGGACCATTTATTGCAACCTTAATGCCTTTGATTTTTTCTTTCATTTTTGCCTTTAAGAAAAATCTCCCTAATGTCTCAACATGAATAATAAATAGATATGGAGATGGTAGATCACCCTGGTGGAGTCCACAAGATGACACAAGGTATCTAGCATAAGATATATTGATCAAAATATAATATTTTGGAGTGTTATAACAACTTCTAATCCATCCACACCAACCTTGATCAAAACCAAAAATTTTGATGATATCATGTAGAAAGTTCTAGCAAACCCTATCATATGCTTTTTTCATATCTAATTTCATAAGCATACGTAGATTTTTCATGGAGTGAATACAATGTATTGGCTCATGTGAAATTATTATACCATCAAGAATTTGTTTACCATGAATAAAACAACCTTTTTCCTATGAGATAATACAATCTAGAATGCTTTCCAACGTTTTTACCATAATTATTGAAATGATCTTATAAATCATATTACCAAGGCTTATTGGATGAAAATTATCAAAATATTTTGTATTGCCTTTCTTAGGAACTAATGTAACAAAGGTGGCATTGATCTCACTTATTTTAGCCTTGCTTTTCTGGGCCTTTTCAACCATAACCAATATATCACTCTTCAATAAATTCTAAAATTTTTAAAAGAAATTTGTAGGAAATCCATTAAGGCCAAGCACTTTATTAGCATGGGAAGAGAAACCTGCCTCATGTAGCTCTTCCATGGATATTCTTATTTAAGATTTTATTTTTTCCTTATGCTATAATTGATAGGATATTTTGAAAAGCTTACCTTGTGCCTTTGTATCTTACCCAAAATTTGATAAAATAACTTTGAGATAATTACTTACTTCGTAATACAATCTTCTTCCTCATTATTTCTTCCATATAGAGTGGAAATATTTTTAATGTGATGAAATAAAAAAAATATTTTGGTTGTAGCATATATATATATTTTATATTTCTATCTCCTTCCTTGAGCCATCTCTCCCTATATTTTTGCAACCAATATTTGTTTTAAAGGAAAATAAATTTGTATTATAAGTGGGATAAATCATTATAGAATATGCATACATATCCATATTAGACAAGATCAAGGGCTAGGTAACCAATTATCCCATATCATGATTTTCCTGAATCTTATAGGGTCTTCTTCCTCATGTTTCTATAGTTTCTTTTGTATGTTCTTCTTGATCCACATTTGTTGTATGCATTAATTATTCTATTTGTACTGTATGTGGCTCTATATGTTCTGTTAGTGTTGCATGTTCGAATGTCATTACATATCTGGACAACATTGCATAATCCACTATCACTTTGTATTTGATTGTCGCTATATATTTTGTAGGTGCTATGCATTTTAATGGTGCTACTTGTTAATTCAACATTACATACTCCATTGGTACTACAGATTTACCTGTCTCTACATATTCACTTGTTATCGCATATTTACTTAACATTATAAATTTATTTAGCAGTGCTTGCATTGTTGATGCTATAAATTTAGTTGGCAATCCTTACCCTATTGTTATTGCGTACTCTTCTTTCGCAACAATTTCAATTAGCATTGCACGTTTAACTAACACAACACATCTTTCTGGTGCTACATATTCACCTATTGCTACATTTTCTACTTGTTGCTGGTCCTTTTGTAGATTATCTGGTTGATATATCTTTAGTACTCCTAACTTGGTTCCTTTATTGGCCAACTACTATGCTCTTTTATTTAGATTCTTGGAGATGTAAAATTAGGTCTGGTTTTCTTCACTTCTTGATACACTCTTTGAAGCCAAATAGATTTTGTCTTAGTTTTGTTGTTCAAGCTGTTAATAACCAATTGAGAGTCCTCATGCACTCTAAGTTGTTTGATTATTTTTTCTATTGTGAGCTCCATTATTATCTTGAGGGCATGAAATTATGCAAAATTGTTAGTATTATAACCAATTGATTAAAAGTAAAACCATACCTTCTTTGTTGGAGAATATTACATTATTTGGTACATGCTAATGTACCCCATTGGTACCTTCATGGTACAAATATAAATATGTAATAGATTAGGGTTTGTATCTATAAGTTAAATAAGTGATTTATATTTCCCTTTTATGTAAGTGTTAATGCACAGGATATGCACAAATATCATGTAAGATTGCAATGCGCAGGATATGCACAAGTGTCATGTAAGAGTGCAATGTGTAGGATATGCACAAGTGTCATGTAAAAATGCAATGTGTAGTAAATGCACAAGTATCATGTATATAAGTGTGAAAACATGTAAAGTGAGGATGTGCACAAGTGTCTTAGGAGTGCATGTAGGATAGTAAGAGTCACATAGAAATGTGCAAGTATCATAGAGTTAAGTATACATGTTAGAGAGTGAAGAGTCTAGTATACAAGTGGCAAGATGAGAAGCCAAAGATGAAGAATAGGAAAGGTTGCATCTCCATGATACGTGAGGAGAGCAATAGACAAGTACTGAAGATCCACATTACTATGGCTATGTTATAGAGATAAAGCTCTATACAATGTAAGGGAAAATAATCTATAGCAATCACCACATAACAAGCATTGATAATAAATCTTGTGTACAAATTTTGAAAATTTTTCATATGGTACGTATTATTCATGCATGTACATGAATTATTTTGGCCATTTACATTCATATTTGATATTATAAGTGAATGCTATTTTATTTTTATATTGGTCTGGATATATATTTGATTGCTCATATATAACTCTACTCTTGATTATTGATTTTTTTACCTATAATATTGTTGGCTTATTTACAATGGGACCTATGATATTTTAATATAGTTAAGCTTAAAAGCCAACATTGGTATTAGAGCTACCACTTAACTTTATCCATTTTTGATAGAGTTATATTTCATATTAGCCATCAACATATTAAATTCTTTCCACTTTGAAAGCAATGAAGACTTGGACTCTATGTTAAAGGTTTGATTAAGTAGATATTGAGGGGACAAGGATACGTCACCCTAATTTGAATGCTAGGGTCTTTCTACTTGGTTCAAGGAAAACTAGTGAAGACTAGGACTCAGCTAAAATTGATTAAGGGTCAACTCATAAGAAAGTTGGATATTTAGAGATATTCAAAGTCACCTTGATAATATTTTGGATTCTATAGGAAAAAGGAGAATCACTATTGAAGATTGAGAGAGCCATCTCAAGAGAAATTTGGATGTGTGAAGACATGCATAGTCATCCTGATATTGATTTTGGATTCTCTAGAAAAGAGGAGAATCATATTGTTCTAAAGTGCGACCTCAAAGATAGATTTCAGAGATTGAGAAGCATAAAAGCTTCTAGGAGATTGAGAAGCATCATAGCTTCCTGAGATTAAGAAGTAGCATAAGATTACTTAGAATAGATAAGAGTTGTACTTATAAGTACAAAGAAGAAGCCTCTAGAGATAAGGACAAATATAGGCATAAATAAGTTTTGGTTATTCAAAAAACTAGAAGCATCAAGCTGACTCTAGCAATATCAATCTTGACCTTGTATTATTTTTTAAAAAAGGTTTTTGAAAGAAGTTTTATCCTACAACAGATAATAACACTACCAGAGTGTAGTCTAGAAATAAAAAGAAGCATCACGACATATTTAGTGGAGCTATCATCCACCATAGAAGTTGAATGAACAGTGCTTAAGTGGCCAATATAGTTGAGTGACTAGCACCTAAGCGACCAATGTAGTTGAGAGGCCAACATTCAAGTGACCAATATATAAAAGTTTGAATAACAGTCTAAGTAGCCAACATAGGGAGACTAAGTGGCCAACACTAAGGAGACAAAGTAGTCAGCTAGGAAACTAAGAAACATACCTTCAAAGAGCAACATTATCACAAAAGGACGTTATCCAAGAATAGAAGAATGCTATCCAGAGTAAAGCTACATTGTAGTAGGAAACTATCCAACAAAAGCAATCCTCCAATAGATATTAAAGTGCATTATTATGCCATCCAATGGTAATAGATATTAGAGTGTTCCCATCATCCCATCCAACGGTAATAGAGACTAGAGCACATTTCCATCGTGCCATCTAGCGGTAATAGAAACAAGTGCATTACCATAATCTAGCAATAGATACCAAGCGTGTTATCCAACTAAATAAAATCATGAATACACTAAGCATACCATCCAACCAAAGAAAATAGTGAATGCACTAAGCGTTCCATCTAGCCAAAGAAAAATATGAATGCACTAAGTGTGCCATCCAACCGAAGGAGATCGTGAATGCACTAAGCCAAAGGATATTGTGAATGCACTAAGTTAAAGGAGATCATGATTGCACTATGTGAGCTATTTAGTAGAAGGATACCAAGAATTATTTGAGTGTCCAACAAGATGTAACCCTAGGATGCCATACAACTGAAGATAATCTAGCCAAAACCTGAGAATGATGGAATATTGAGCACTATGCTTGGGAAATTTAAACACACGAGCAAGTGTAAGCATTGTAGTCGAGATTGAGCACAAAATGTGGAGTTAACAGAGGTAACATCCATACATTACTAATAAAAGGTATTATTATTAGCTTTAAAAATATTTCAAAGGAAAGGTGCATTAAATTACCTTTCATACCTTTATTGATTGAAATGAAAGCAAGTTATTTAAATTAAACTTTATTAAGTTTTTTAGTAAGGAGTTATAAGGTTTCATACCTTATTACTTTTTTGAAGTTTATTTTTGAAAATATTATAAGTTATTTAAGGTTTGGAGTGAAAACAATTTCTACTAGAAATTTATTTTATAAGGTTTGAAAGTATAATAGTTCTTTTAAGCTTTGAATGTTTGAAGTTTTAAGATTTGAAGATTAGAAGACTTAAGTTATTTGAGATTTGATTTTTTAAGATTTTAATGTTGTGGAGTTAAAAGGTTTGAAGATTTAAACTTTTAAGGTTTTTGAAGTTTTTGAAATTTGAAGAATTTTATTTAAAGTTATTTGAATATTTTTGAAGATTTTGAAAAATTGAAATTTAATTTAGTAGAGAGTTTAAAGGATTTCTACTTCAAAAAGTTTAGAAAATTTTAAATTTACAAATTTCTTATTATTAAACTTTGGAGTAATAAGTATTTCAACTTCAAAGGAATCAAAAAATTTGAAAATGAATAAATGGGAAAGAAAAATAGGAGTTTCACATCATAGGAGAAATATTAAAGAACCATATTTCATGAAAGGAAGATTTCAAAATCAAAATTTGTATAAAAAACAATCTTTTGAGTTCAAAGGGTAAAATCATAAAAAAGTTTTTCAAAATTCTTATCAAAATATGAAATAATATCACTTGAATCTCATCAAAAAATACAAAAAGAAAAAGAAATAATATCACTAGAAACTTACACTGATTTGAATCCTTAGAAGTCAAAGATACTAAAAATACAATAAGATGTATCAAGTTCAAGGAACTAGAAAAGTAATACCTAGCATGCCATTTTTAATTTTTATTCTAGAAAATGTTTTATATGTTCCTAGAATATCAACTAATATCATCTCTCAATTAATTGAAAAAGGAAGAACAATGGAATTCAAATATACAAATGAACATAGAAAATGCATTATCAATAATCAAAACAAAAATGAAGCTACAAGATCAATCAAGAATGAAATATTTGCCTTAGATACAATGGGATTCTCTCAAGATATCATTGAGCATTTATTACCTCAGGATCATATTAATGATAAGATATTTAATTTTTCAAAAAAATAAAAAATATGAAATTAGATCAGGCATAGTCCAAGATTAATTGACAAAGATTACAACCATGAGCAATGGATGAACCCAAGATTCAATATGATTCCAAAGAAGTAGAGGTTCATGAAAAATACAAGGTCATATGAATATTGAATATTGAATACTAAAGTCTTCAATAACCAAATAATGTAATATAGGGGGGTTTTGGAGAATATTACATTATTTGGTACATGCTAATGTACCCCCATGGTACCTTCATGGTAAAAATGTAAATATATAATATATTAGGGTTTGTGTCTATAGATTAGATAAGTAATATATATTTCTCTTTATGTAAGTGTTAATGTGTAGGATATGCAAAAGTGTCATGTAAGAGTGAAATGTGCAAGATATGCGTAAGTGTCATGTAAAAGTGTAATGTGCAGGTTATGCACAAGTGTCATGTATGTAAGTGTGAAAATATATAAAGTGAGGATGTGCACAAGTGTCTTAGGAGTGCATTTAGGAGAGTAAGAGTCATGTAGAAGTGTTCAAGTAACATAGAGTCAAGTATGCATGTAATAAGAGAGTGAAGAGTCTAGTATACAAGTGGCAAGATGAGAAGCCAATGGTCAAGAATAGGAAATAGTGTATCTCTCAAATATGTGAGGAGAGCAATAGACAAGTATTGAAGAGGCACATTACTATGACTATATTATGGAGATAAATCTCCATAAAATGTAAGGGAAAATGTTCTATAATGATCACCACATAACAAGCATTGATATTAAATCTTATATACAAATTTTGAGAAATTTTCATATTGAAAGTATTCATCATGCATGTACATAAATGATTTTTGCCATTTAAATTCATATTTTTTTAATTAGTTATATGATATTGAAACGGGCCCCACCCATATTACATCATTACCACATAGTGGTATTACAACAAATTTTGAATATTATCCATGTATCGTTTGGCAAGATTTGAACCTTGGTCTCCTCTTTTAAATATTGGTGAATCTAACCGATTGAGCTAATGCAACTTGAATTTCAATGAGTTAACATAGTTTTTGAGGGGTCCTGGTCCCCTCATACTGAGTGGGGTTTGAACCTTAGAACTCTCAAAGAGAGCCCAAAGCTCTTACCATTGCAGTAAGCTTGCAACTATTTACATTCATATTTTATATTATAAGTGAATGTTATTTTATTATTATATTGGATTGGATATATATTTGATTTCTCATATATAATTCTACTCTTGATTATTGAATTTTGACCTATAATATTTTTGGATTATTTACATTGGGACCTATGATATTTTGAGATAGTTAAGCTTAAAATCCAACATCCTTGTCCTCATTAAGGATTGTTTCCCCTACGTAAAAAATGTCAAGGTTACCTTTGGAGGCCCTGTCAAACTTTAAGGTATTTAGTTCCTATATTTTCTTGAGAAGGCAATTTTGAGTTTTTTTTTTTAAATTGCATGGATAGGCTTTGATAGTATCCTAACTAGACATTGGATTTTAACCATGGTTAGATCTATATTGAAAGCTTCTTTGAAAATTTTATTGTTCATAATGTTCCATATTCCCTAGAGAAAATATATGGGGATAATTTTCCAAGTTTGGAGCATGGATTTATCAATTTTAATGTCTACAGGTAGGAAGGGATTTCTAGGAGAAATGAAATTAGGTATTGAAGAGAGCATGAGGGCTTAAATCCAACCAAGAAGGCCTTCATAAATCTTAGCATATATTTCTCTAGAGAAAGGGAATTACAACACTATATGATCTATACTTTCATCCTAATTATAACAGAAGGGGCAAATAAAAAAACCAAAAAATACCCCCTTTTTTTTAGGTTATCCTAAGTAAGCTGATGATTGTGGCAACTAGTCCAAAGAAATAAATTGAACTTTGGGGTTGAATAAGAAGTCCAAATTATTTTTAAAGTAATGTTACCTACATAATTAGGATTTATTATGGACATATATCCTTATTTACAATATATCTTCCATCTCCAATAGGAGATCCCCATATTATTAAATCTATATTTTCAATATAAGATGATAATCTTCTATTCAATTGAGATTTAGTGGGGCTGTAAATTTACAGGAAGACCAAGTTATTTATTTTTCAACTTCTAATTGTTCATGATGGAATTGAGAGTTTTACAATTATTGTTATTTAGCTACTCTTGTAGTGAAGGCTCTATTTGCAGTTTAAAATTTTCTATAATTTTATGAGAGAGAAAGACTTCTTTACCAGAGGTGAGATTCCATGATAACTCTTCTATAATATATATTTTGCCTCTTACATTTTTATTTGGATGTTTTCAGAGTGTTTGGATTGAAAAAGGCCTCTAGTCCAATTTTCCCATTGCAATATGTCTGCACCAATGCTTACACCCATCATTTTGAGGGCTAAGTAATCATTTCCTAAACTGGTTTTGATTTTAATACCAAAATTTGCTTAATTATTGCTTTAATATCTAGTCCTCCTTTACTCATCAATCGAGTGATGATATCCTACTTGACCAGTATGTATTTTCTTTTGCCATCATGTTTACCCCCTACCCATAAAATCTTCTAATAATTTTATCTAACTCATTACGAAAGGACTTTGGTGAATAGATAATATAGCATTGGTAGATAGGTAAATCATTGAAGATAACCTTGATTAGGGTCATTCTTCCATGATGTATGAGCCAAACAATGGACCACCCTTCAACTCTCTTATTTATTTTTCAATAATTGCATTCCTTTGGTTACTTTGAATACTATTGAAGTTGCTAGGGATTCCTAAATATTTGAAAGTGATATAAGTCTTGCTTTGACAATTCAATATTATCTCTATATATTTGAATTATCTATAATGTTTGCTAGAGAAATATATTATAGACTTACTATGGTTTATCTCGTTTCATGTTGCTTTTTGATATGTTTTGAGAACCTTTTTTATTCTTATGGTAGCTGATTTTATGGCTTTAATCAATAAGATTAGATCATCTGCAAATTGAGCATTATTGATTCCTTGAACCTTTTGATGGATTGGAAGTCTTGGAAGTTTTCTTAAGTCCCTTTGTTGTTCTAGTAGCCAATATAGGCCTTTTGTTGTCAAAATGAAAAATATGGGGAGAGGGGACAATCTTGTCTAACTCCTTTGGAAGCCTAGAAGAAGGGAGTGGGTCTACCATTAAGCAAAGGAGCAATCCAAGGTCTTGAAATACATGTTGCTATCCATTTTTTGAATTGTTCATGGAATCCCACCTTGCTTAGAATTTTCAAGATCATGTCATGATCAATTCTATTGAAATCATTTACCATATCTACTTTGAGAGCCATGTCACTGGATTTTTCATCCCTACTAGAGTGCATTGCTTCTTAAAATAGTATGATTACTTCATAAATCGTTTGTCCTTTCATGAACCTAATTTGGTTGGGGGATATGATTGTATCCTACAATGGAAGCATTTTATTTTTAATTATTTTGGATATTATTTTATACGATGTGTTACAAAGCAATATAGGCTTTGAATTTTTGTAGTGAATGAGTATGTTTTTCTTTGGGGATCAGAGCCAAAAAGTTGAAGTTGATTCCCCATGTATTTGTTGTTTGCTCCTAATTTATTCAACCATCCCCAAAAGATCCATCTTGATGATGTTCCAAAAGTCATGATAAAAATTTATATTAAATCCATCAAGCCTTGGTGCTTTATTGTATTGCATAGAGAATACCATTCCTTTGAGCTCCCCCATGGTGACTGGTTGTATCAACTATTCATTTTTCTATTGCTTGAAAGAGCAAGGAATTACAATTAAAAGCACTTGCTAATTGTCTACATTGATTTCTCCATATTTGCTCAACAAATATTTGAAGTAATCAATTTTTTTTTTTTAAATTATTTTTTCACATCACTTGATATTGTCCCATGTTCTATTTCTAGGTTCATTGTGGCGTTGTACATATTCCTTTGCTACAATTTATTGTGAAAGAATTTGGTGTTTTTGTCACCTTACTTAAGCCATATCATTCTATATTTACTATGACATTTATTTTTCTCTTTTCAATTTTAATATCTGGGTTGTGAGATATTTCTACTCTTGTATTAAACTCTTCTCTTCTCTATTTTTCATTACAATTTAAACTTCATTCAGTTTTACTTTTAGTATGGAGTAGGGTGTCCTTGGCTTTCTTTTTTATCCAAATTATGATCTAATGCTTTAATGTTTGTATCTTTTTGACCCACCTTTGGGAATAACTTCTATTTTTATTATTATCTTCCCATGCTAGCTAAACTCACTCTTTAAAGTCAGCCTCCATAGACCAAATTAATTTTTTTTTGAAAGGTAGAGGGCCCCAATTGGCTTGTTGTTTGAACCTCAAAAGAACTGGTCTATGATCAGAATGACCATTAGATAATTTTTCTTGAGAGATTTTGCTTCTATGAGCTAATAGGCTATCATCAATGATAAATGGTCTAATATTTCTACAATAAAGTTGGACTCAAATCTTTTATTAGTTCAAGTATATTTTCCCTTGTTAGCTATATAACCATTAAGTTGTGCTGTTGCATGAGATATTCTACTAGATTTCTATATGGGCCTCTTCTATAGACCCCCCTATTTTTTGGTGGATTTCAAAACCAGATTGAGATCTCTTCTAGTTACCCAATTTTCATTCTTGTATTTAGAATACACATTAAACGAGGCCTTCCAAAACTATTTATTTTACCTAGGCTATTAGAAGCATAAATGTTGGTGATAGTGTAAACTCAACTAGTAGGAGCTTTAAGAAATATTTTTAGCTAGTGCTTTATAGCCTCTACCAAAATTAACTTCCACCTAGTTTTCTAGGATGTTAATACTCCTACAAAACTCTCCTTGACTGACATGGCTAAATTTTTGCACAAGGGTCAACTAAAGCTCATTGTTGTATTGATTCTTTCTAAATCTACTTTGGTTTTCTAGACCAAAAGTAGATCTATATTTTCTTGAATGACTAAGTTATTTACTCATATTTTCTTATTTTCTTGTCCTAACCCTCTAATATTCCTATTTTTTTTTTGGAAAACACCCCATATGGGATGCCACTTTCGGGTAAGTCCCAAGGAGGAAAGGGTATCTATTCTATCAAAAATACCCAAGACTTGCACCTGGTCTACCTCCTTTGATACACTCAAAGAGCATGCCTAAAAAAATAAAAACACAAACAAACACAAAAACAAAAAAACAAAAAAACAACCAAAAACAATAAAAAATAAAAAAATAAAAAAACACAAAAACAACAAAAGACAACAAAAAACACAAAACAAACACAAAAACATAAAGATGAAAAAATACAACAAAAACTACTAAGGGTGAGTATTCAGTTGCTCAAGATTATTTGACCTTATGCCATAATAATCCCAACCATTCTTCTGACATATTTTCTCGATTGTGGGCTCAAAAGCTCTAGCCTAAGGTGAGGTTCTTTAATTGAATTTTATTGCATCGTAGGGTGCTTACTGGTGAGAAACTTATGAAGCATGGTTTTCATGGCCCTTTTAGATGTGAAATGTGTGAAGAGAATGTAGAAAATATCAACCATATTTTTATGAGTGTACTTTAGCCTCATAGCTATGGAGGAGAATGGCCACTTTACTTGGCTTACAATGGTCCAATTTTTTTACTTTTGAACAACTTTGGAGGGATTGGCCTAATCAAGAGGGTGTTGATCATTTTATTAGGCAATTAGTTTGGATGGGTTCTACCATTCTTCTTTGGAATATTTGGAATGAAAGGAACAGTCAAATTTTTAATCAATATAGGAAGGATATTCACTATATTTGGCAAAAGACCATAGCCAACTTAGTTGAATCAGTCCATCAACTCCTTAATCACCCCCAAAACTCCCACCAAATATGAGATCAAGTGATGCAAATATTAAATTTAAATCTTCTAAGGGCAACCAACTTAAAGGGAATGTGAGTATTAGTAATATGGATAGGACTAGAAATTGGCAACCTCCTCCTAAGGATTTTGGAAAAGTCAATACTGATGGAGCCTCTAGAGGGAACCCTGGAAAAGCCAGTGTGGGAGGAATTGGTAGACTTTCGGATGGCTCCCTGGTTTTTACTTTTGCTAAGAATTTGGTTATTCTTTCCAATAACCTTGCTGAGGGGTATGGTATCCTCAAAGGCCTTCAAGAGGCTACTAAGGTTGGATGGGAAAAGGTGTTAGTTGAGTTTGACTCTCAACTTATGATTAATCTCTTGAAGACTCCTTCTAAGAATCATAAGGTGGATTGGAGAATAAAAAGAATTATTGAGAAGATTTAGTTAATCCAAATGAAATTTTTGAAAGTTGATTACAATCATGTGGTCAGAGATCAAAACAAGAGTGCCGATGCTTTAGCTAATTGGGCTTTGGACAAAGGTGATTTTACTTGTTATGGCCACCCTCCTATATGGTGGGCTTCTCAAATTAGGGAAGCTCTTCTTTCTATCATTTCTTTGGATGGCTCCAGTTCTGAAGGTACCTAGTTTCTTTTTGTTTTTTTTTTGCTTCTCTTTGGTTCATTCAATTTTTTTTAGTTCCCTAGCTCATTCTATTCTTTATTTTGTTTCCTCTATTTATTCTTGCATTAATAGTATTCTGGTCTAGATAGGTCATTGTTTTGTTCAATTTTTTTTTCTTTTTTGTTTAGTTTTTTAAGGTGGGTGGGTTCTTTTGTTTTGTTTTGTTTTTGTGTTCTTTGTGTTGTTTTTTTTTTTCATGTTTTTGTTATTGTTCTTGTGTTTTTTCGTTCTTGTTCTTGGGTTTCTCTTTGTTTGTGTTATTTCATGTTTTTATGTGTGAGTGTTTTCTATGTTTTTTGTTTTTGTTTATTGTCTATTGTTGGTTGTTTTTTATTTTATTTATTTTTTTAATTTTTTAGGTTTTGGTTGTGTTTATTTTTCATGTTTTTTTTGGGTTATGTCTTTGTAGTGTTCTGTTGTTTTTGTCTTGTTTGTGTTTTGTTATGTGATTCTTGTGTTTGTCTATGTGGTTTGTGTTGTGGTTTCTTTTATCTTATTGTGCGTGTTTGGTTGTGCTTTTGTTTTTGACACACTCAAGGAGCATGTTTTTTATTTTATTTTATTATTTTTGTTGTTATTTACTTATTTTTAAATTGGTTTTGTGTGTTTGTTTGCTCCTTGAGTATGTCAAAGGTGGTAGGCGAGGTTTGAGTCTTGGGCATTTTTGGCGGAATGGATACCATTGCCTCCTTTGGTCTTACTTGAAAGTGGCATCCCTTTTGGGATGTTTTCCACAAAAAAAAAAAAAAAACGATAGACAACAAAAACACAAACAAACAAACACAAAACACAAACACAAAAAAGAGAAAAAAAACATTAAAAAAAAACACAAAAACAAAAAAAGACAACAAAAAACACAAAACAAACACAAAAACATAAATATGACAAAAGACAACAAAAAACACAAAACAAACACAAAAATATAAAAACACATAAAAACAACAACAAACAACAACAAAACAAAAAACACACAAAAAACCACAAAACAACAAAACAACACACACACACACAGACACACACACACACAACAAGAACAAAAATACAAAACAAAAAAAATCAAAGATACCAAAAACACAAAAAACAACACAAAAAACATAGAAATAAAATAGAACAAAAACAATATAAAACAACACACATACCAAAAAACAAGAAAGAAGAAAAAAATAGAAAACAAGTTTGGCCTTTCTAGGCCAAAAGGCTATTCATGTAATAATCAAAAAAGGAAACATAAGAATTATCAGTATGAGCAAGGGAACTAAAATACCCTAACCGAAACAAAGAGAAGCAAAAACAAAGAAAAAAGTAACTAGGTACCTCTAGTATTGGAGCCATCCAAAGTAGTGATATAAAGAAGAGCTTCCCTTATTTGTGAATCCCACCATATGGGAGGGTGGCCGTAGTAAGTAAGATCACCTTTTTCCAATGCTTAATTAGTTAAAGCATCAACACTCTTAATCTGTTCTCTGACCACATGATTTTATTCAAATTTCAAAAAGTCCATTAGGATTAATTGAATTTTCTCAATAATTCTTTTTATTCTCCAATCAACCTTATGATTTTTAGGAGTCTTCAACAAATTAATCATGACTTGAGAGTTAGATTCAACCAACATATTTTTCCATCCAACCTTAGTAGCCTCTCGAAGGCCTCTAAGGATACCATACCCCTTAGCAAGGTTATTGGAAAGGATACCCAAATTCTCAGCAAAAGTGAAAACCAAGGAACCATCTAAAATTCTACCAATTCCTCCCACACTAGCTTTTCTAGGGTTCCCCCTAGAGGCTCCATTGGTATTGAATTTTCCAAAATCCTTAGGAGGAGGCTAGCAATTCCTTGTTATATCCATATTTTTATTACTCGCATTCCATTTAAGCTGGTTGCACTTAAAATATTTAATCTTTAATTTTTTCATCACTTGATCCCATATTTGGTAGGAGTTCTAGGGGTGTTTAAGGATTTGTTGTACTGATTCAACTAATTTGATAATGGTATTTTTCTAGATATAGTGAATGTCCTTTCTTTCTTGTTTGAAAATTTGGTTGTTTCTTTCTTTCTAGATATTCCAAGGTAGGATGGTAGAACCCATCCAAACTAGTTGCCTAATAAAGTGATCAACACCCTCCTGATTAGGCCAATCCCTTCAAAGCTGTTCAAAAGTAAAAAATTAGACCACTACAAGCCAAGTAAGATGGCCATTCTCCTCCATAGCTCAAAGGCTAAGGTACACTCAATAAAAATATGGCTAAGAGTTTCCACATTCTCTCCACACATATCACATCTAAACGAGCCATGAAAACCATGTTTCATAAGTTGCTCACCAATAAGCACCCTACGATGTAATAAAAGCATTGTAAATAACCTCATCTTAGGATAGAGCTTTTGAGCCCACAACTAAGTAAATATGTCATATAATTGGTTGGGATTATTATGACATAAGTCCAAATAACCTTGAGAAACTGAATACTCACCCTTGATAGTGTTGTTCCAACCAAAACAAGATTTATCATGGTACCACAAGAGAGATCTCATATGAAGGATTCTTTGGATGTATTTTCTTTTCCTTTTTGGAATTAGAATAGGCCACTCCTCAATAGGGTTCCAATATTTACCAACCTCTGAATTACCAGTATGGTACCAACAATAATTAGCAACAATTATTTAGTTAGCTCGATGAAGCTCCTCCATCCAAGGCCTCTAAGTTATCAAATGTTGGTGACCATCCCATGAAACTATCCAAAAATTTACCTGTTGACCATTACGAATGATCCAAAATAAATTTTTCTTAATCAAATCTTGACTAGCCTTAAGAATTGTTAAAATGGGAGAACCTTTGGTAGGTATTTGATAGTGAACAAGGTCTTTAGGACTTTTGTTCTTAGCATATTTAGCACAAATATTATTGACCCAAAGAACATTGGGGTTATGCAAAATCCTCCAATACGGTTTAGCAACTAAAGGCTTAATAGTCTTTGGGATATTCAACATAGTAGAAACATAAATAGGTATGAAGGACTAATTTTACCAAGGTAATTTTTTTCCCAAATGAAATCCATCTGTTGGTCCACTTTCTAATTTTCTTCTTAAATCTATCCAAAAACCAATTCTAGTATTTCTTTTTTGTCTTTGAATATCAAGAGGAATGCCTATATAAGTGATTGGAAGGGAGGTGTTCTTATATCTTAATTTATCCAAGACCATGAATTCCTGTTTGGGAGAGCAGTGAAAGAAAATAACTTTAGATTTGTCTTCATTGATCCGTTGCCCAGTAGCATTAGAAAAATAATTGATGATTTGCTTAATATTAGAATCTTCCTTAATTATAGATTTAATTAATAGAGTAAAGTCATCAAAAAATTAAAGATGAGAAATAGGTCTAGCTCTACAAGCAATTGTAACTCCCTCAAGGGTTCTGTTTTCTCTATTTTTGGTTATAGTCCTACCCAATCATTCAACAAGAATGATGAATAAACAAGGGGAGATGGGGTCACCTTGCCTAATACCTCTAGAAGTAGTGAAAAATTGAGAAGGCTTTCCATTGATAAGAATAGAGTAGGATACCGAAGAAATACATTCCATAATCCAATCCATCCAATCCCGAGAGAAGCCAAATTATCTTAAAACTTTGACAAGTACCAATACACTCTGTCATAAGCTTTAGATAAGTCTAAACAAATGAAAATATATGGAGAATTTTGCATTTCTATGGAATGGATGGCTTCTTGAGCAATAAATATCTCATCCACTATTTGATGCCCTTCCACATAACCCTCTTGTTTAAGGAAAATAATCTTATGTAAAAGAGGCTTCAACATTTCTGCCATGATATTTATAATGATTTTGAGAAGAACATTACATAAAGCTATAGATTTTAAAGCTAAGATATGATATGCCTCTTGAGGTTTTGGGAAAAGAGCTATATAAGTTTTATTGATAACCTTCAAAATTTCTTTGGTTTTCCTGGCTTCTTCCACCACCTCTAATAAATCAGCATGAAGGATATCCAAAAACTCTTGACATAACTCAATAGGAAAACCATCACGACCTGGGGTTTTTCCTTTTTGTATTTTAAAAAACCACCCACTGAAGCTCATTGATAGTAATTGGAGTAGCCAAAATAGAGTTCTCTTTAGAAGTGATAAGAGCAAAGATGGATTGAAGAATATTCTCTTAAGAAGCCGAGTCAAGAGGAGCAACAACAAATAGATTGAAAAAGTAATTGAAAACAATAGAGTTCATGCCATCCTAAGTGTAGACAACATCTCCAGAATCAAATTTAGGAAAGAAATAAAGTTGTGAGATATTCGAGCTAGAAGAGATTTGTGAAAGAAATTTGTGTTTTGATCTCCTTTGAGCCATTGGATCCTAGATTTTTGCTTCCATAAGAGTTCTCTTTTTTCCCATTCCTCTAATTGAGTAGTGAATCTAATTTCATCTGTATTTCTACTCTCTGTGAGGCCATCGAAACAGATTTTCTTATTCAAATTTTTGAGTTGAGTAATAACTTCATGTTTTTTTTCGGACATCTCCAAACTTCTTCCAATTCCAAATCTTGATTTTGGATTTAATGTATTGTGACCTTTTGGTAAAACAAAACATCATAGTCCCATACTTAGGTTTACCTTCCTTCCATAATTGTTACACTCGGGGTTTGAAGAAACTATCTCTAAGCCACAATAACTAAAATAAAAAAGGTGAGAAACTCATATTGGTTTTCCAAATTTCCACCATGATTGGCTAGTGATCCGAGCCAACATTGTTCAGAGCCTTCACATTAGAAATTTGACCATGGATTAATAAATTATCAGAGAAAAATAACCTATCCAATCTCTCCATAATACAATCTAAGCCTTACATTCTGTTAGACCAAGTCATAAGGTCATTATCTAGTTGGGCATCCACAAGATGAAGGTTTGCAATATATTCACTCATGAAGTCAGCGCTTTTGTCTAAATTTTTATTTCCCCCTATTTTCTCATCCAAAGAGAGTATGGTATTGAAATATCCTCTGATCAATATCCAAAATCTAGGAAAATGAGATATAATATAAGTTATATCCTTCGAATGTCTTCTCTTTTCCTCCAAAGTAGTCGGAGCATAAACAATTATACAAAGCACAATTTGGTTAGATTGTCTACTTTGAATAGCTATAGATAAAAGACCCTAGCTGCCAAACATATGGTGAATAACAACCTCTTTTGGGTCCCAAAGGCAAGCAATGCCATTAGAAGTCCCTTGGGAACTAAGAGAAGCAACTTTTCTAGCTGACCAAATTTTACTAGCAATTGAATCCATTTCCTCTATAGAAATATTTGTTTCATGAAGGAAAACAAGATGTGGATGGTTTTTTAGAATCATTCTTCTAATTTAATTTTGTTTTGAAAGACTCCCTTTGAGTCCTCTAATATTCCAAGTGATGATTTTCATTAATACCAGGGCTAAAAAATTGGTAAGGTCAGTGATCTTACCTTCCTCTACAAGATTTTCATATTTTTTTACCATATGATGTTGATTGGTCTTGTGACCTGCATTTGGTTGGAGTCCATCTTTAATTTTTTCCCCCTATTTCTTGACTTACCCTAATTGAATCTAAGGTGGCTTCTAACCTCGACGATTGCATATATAAAGCCAAAGTGTTACTGGAAGGTTCAACATAGTCTATCTTAGGGCTTGTATTATTTGAAGTCTCTACATTTAAAAGATTGTTTTTCTTGTGTATATTTCCTCCTTTTTTTCTTGTTGAAAACTTTTAATTTGTTGGTTTGTCTCCGAGTCTTTCCCTGCATCTTTAAATTGTGTTTCTAAGATTTTTATCTCTATTATTTCTTCTTCCTCACCTGGGATATCATTTATGGAAATAATTTTAAACATATTAGCTGATAACTTTGATTGATCCTTCATAACTGGTTTTTTTTAGTGTTCTTCTTAGGCATTTGGAAACTTGCTAAGTTTGTATCTTCTTTCTTTTGATATAGATTTTTATTTGGACATACACTACCCAAATGACCATATTCATGGCAAATTCAACAATTAAAAGGAATGTTCTCATAGTCCACCACTTGCTCCCAAGTGTCCTCCCCAAATTGTAACGAGATCTTTTCAAGTAGGGGTTTTTAAAAATCTATTAAAACATAAATCTGAGCATAAATAATATGGTCAAATTTTTGAGTACAATAAAAAATCATCATAAAAGTTCCCAAAGATTTTCCAATTGAAGAAAAAACAGCCAGATTCCAAAATTCAATTGGAAGACCAAAGTGTCTAACCCAGACAGGATCTGCAGAAGGTATCTCTTCTTTGGCTTTAAATTTAGTATGCCAAGACTTCATGAAAATACCTACCCTTCCAATGAACCAGGGCATCTATTGAAATATTTTATCTCTATCTTCTTATTAGCAAATAAAACAAGAAAGTAACCATTTGGATAAATAGAGATTTGTAATTCACCTTTTGTTTTCCAAATTTTTGCAGCCCAAACATTGAAAGTAGATATGCTCAGAAGAAACCCTAAGAAACGACAAATTAGTCCTCTTTTTTCCAGATCTTCTATGCCAATCTGAATGACACCCATATCTAGATTAACAATCGAAGTTCCATCAACTGCCCTAAGACATCCTGACTGAGTTTTCCTAGGATCAATCTTAGGCATTCTCAGAGGTTTATGGGAAACCCTAAGATTAATGTAAGCATTAGGTTGAGGTTGTCCACCATAGAGAGCATCCTTAAAATTCATTTTTGGGACCGAGTCTTTAAAATCCTTACCCTTGCAAGGGGTTTCCATAGTAGAGTTAGTTTGGGGGTGCTCCTTAGCGCCATATTTACTCGAGATCTGAACCATTTTTTGATCAGATGCTTGAAAATTATTTTGAGATCTCTTTAATCCATGCCTTGGATGTCGAGTGTAGACACAAAAATCTAGCCACTTGTCCTCCATATGTATCCTCCAATAATAACCACCCATTATATATATGTATTTAATTAATATATGTATAATATTAATATTTTATATATTATATTTATATATATTTAATAAATATATATTTAATAAATATATATATATATATATATATATATATATATATATATATATATTTATATGAATTAATCCTAGCCATCCGCCACATTTTAATCTCAGCCATCCATCCACCTCAATCCATGCCACTTGCCCAGATTTAATCTCCACCCTTCCTCATGTTTTAATCTCGACCACTCATTATGTGTCATCGAAACCCTAACATGTTCAAGGGAAGATTATAAAAGAGGAGTAATTTTGATGAATCAAACCCTTAAGCTCTCATTAACCCTTAATTCACTGGGCTCTAAGATTCCTAAAAATCTTTTTGAGTCTGAAGCTCTTTTCACCCTAACCACTTCGCCATCTCTTTCATCCCTTGCCGTCATCATTCGCATCCCCCATTTCTGCTACTACTCATCCCATGCAAATAAAATATGGTTCTACAACACTTTCTTCAGCCCTCAAACACCCCCCAAAGCCACTAGAATACCTCTAGGTATTTTTGGAACCTTTTTGGTGCATCTACCATCATCAAAAAATGCCCTGGTGCATTTGTTGCCATCACAAAATACCTCTGGGTATTTCTCATAGTAAATATGTAGTCCTACAATCCTTAGGAATTTCTCGAGTATCCTTGTAACCATTAGAAATATCAAGTGATAAGGTAAAAAGGTTTTATTTGCATTTATTTTATATTCTTATGTTCTGTTTATAGTTTCATTCTACAGCACCTCGGGTTTAGTAATTTTTATTCGTCTGAGGGTCTCACGCAGTGGAGCCATCATAGGTATTACTAACTCTTTGTGTTTTTTGCTATTTGCAGGTATAAGGATCATTTTTTGGAAGCTGTTGAAGCTAGGGTGGCTCTTTTAGGATACACAAGCCCACCCACAACCTCGTTTGGATCAAAGACAAGTGTAAAGACACTAACTATTAATTTAAACTAGGGTTTCAGAGAACCCTAGTAACTATAAATTTGTATCATGAAGGTATTGTAAAATACCACATTGGGGCACATTGATTGTATTAATTTGATATCCAACCGCACAAATAAAAGCTTATCTATCTTGTGCAATATTGTGTTATTTAAGTGCTTTTGAGTATTTTATCTTGTGTATTGGTGTTGCTTGAACTTCAATCTCAAGATGGTAATGCCTTTAGAAATTTTGTGGGGAACATCCGAACATGTATGGAGTCTTCCATTACATATTATGATTTTGAAATTAAACCAATATCGTCAAAATTGGTGGACCCTCCATTGCGCATCATGGATCAAATTGATAGGAAGCCCTTTAAACGAGTATTGATTGATACCAGTTCCTTTATCAATATCATCACCACATCCACTCTTCAAAATATCAATCTTCTACTATCCCATATTACCAAATCCACCTTCACCCTGAAAGCATTTAACGATGCTCTCTACTCCACAATTGGCACTGTCGTTTTACCCATCGAAGTGGGGGTAAAAATGTTACACATAATGTTTCACATCTTGGAATGTTCCATGGCGTACAATGTACTCTTTGAACGTCCTTGGATGAGGGAACTAAGATGTATCCCCTCTATGCTTCATCAATGCTTAAAATATGTACATGAGAGACAAGTTCATTGCATACTTGCAGATGTTGAATCATTTAAGTATTGCAATTTCATTTCAAATCCTTACGAATCCATGCTTCCTTCCACTCATCTGTTCTTGACACCATAAACCACAACATCCACCACAAAATCTACTTCTTCATCAAAAGCTCCCATTCCTAAGGAGCTCCCGATCACCACTTCACATCAAGCCCCCATATTAAAAATATTTGACTACTTGCACATGTGGTCAAACTAAATCTACATCAGCCATATCATCAACATCAACATCTTCCACCATCATTTCTTCCATATCATCACCCATTCAACAACCATCTCAGCCAAATCCACCTCCATCCACATAAATTAACATCTCACAACTCATATTAACAAATTGTGAGATGCCATCCCAGTCCACACCACTACCATTTTTGAAGTCATAAGCCAACCATGAGATTTCCACATCCACATCCACTTCATCTACCTCCACATCATCCCAAGTTGTGGTCCACCTCACTAATCCTGGAATTGGTGAATATGTGATCCAAGACATCATCGTCACACGCTTAGCATCCAAATTGTTAAGGATTATGGTCACCCATGTGACCCACCCTTATCTATAGGAGTTGTGTACAACATGGGTTTAATGCCCAATAACATTTATTTTGTGTATGGGGGATTGATTCATCGTCCAACCTATTTTCCCTAGATGAACCCAAACAACAAAATCCTACCAATATACAACACATGTCGGGTTTTCCATCCTGATATTTTCATATAGTTAATTGGAAAGAACATGGCCTAGGATGACATGAATAAGGAATGCATGAGATCATTGATGTTTCATATTAAGAAGCACATGACCGTTCAAGGTTAGACTATCATCCACTTTATTCCACTTCTTTTGAATAAACTTTTCAAAGTTTACATTTGAATTCAAAATAAGATATCCATCACACCAATGAATCTAAAGATGAAATTTATGAAGAATTCAATGTTATATCGATAGCTCCTAATGAATTTGATAAGGAATTAGAACCCATTATCCCATTCACTGAACAATATTAGTATTACCTCATAATGTTCCCCATCCATTAGCCCATCCTTCATTTGCTTCTTCCACAAGAGCGAGCTGAACCAACCAATGAACCACCACCTCCATCTCATTAATCCATCTCACCAACCATTTTGCTTGTAATATATGTACATAATTAAAAATAAAAAATAAATTCAAAAATTTCAAAAAAAAATCATTTGCATTGCATGAACATGACTTTTTTCCAATTACATTTATTTGTGTTGCCTGCTATTGTTCAGATTTCCAGATTTCTAGCATCAGTTCTAGCAGACAAGATCCATCCATCCTCCACCTTGATAACCAGTTTTCCCTTTTAAGTCACAATGAATCCTATTGACTTATTCACCCCACTCTATAATCCATATGATTTGGAAAAGCTAATTACAATTGACATGAGCCTTATTGATATGGATCGAATCTCCTCATCTTCATCCTTTTTTGAATTTGTCCTTTTTGAGGAATTGTTAAGGGCTTCAAAAAACTACATTCCTTTGTCACCTCCACCTTCACCTTCACCTTCACCTTTAGATCTTAAGGTTTTCCAGGAAGACATAGAAGAGGTTGAGTCATAAGATTTTGATAATGTCATAGATGAAATTCATCTGATCCCAATGCCCCATTAGCTTTAGGAATATTCTCACACATCCATTAAAGATACCATTGACGTGAATCTTAGTTCAGATGTAGACACTCCTCAAATTTTCAAACTTGGTAAAATTTTATCCACATATGAACAAGAGCAATTAATTGCTCTCCTCAAGAAGAAGGGCATTTTTTCATGGTCCTAAAAAGACATGCCTAGTCTTAACCCTAACTTGGTTGTCTACAATCTCACCTTGTATTCTGATATTAAGTCGATCAAACAAAAACTTAGAAGAATGCATCCTACCATTGTCCTCCTAGTCAAAGAAGAGCTTCAAAAGCTATTAGATGTGGGTTTCATTATCCCCATTGACTATCCTGAGTGGCTTTCAAACATGGTACCCATTCGTAAGTCTAATGGGGTGATACACATTTGCACTAACTTTCTAGATCTTAACAAAGCGTGTCCTAAGGATGATTTTCCTCTACCAAACATTGATACTCTTATCGACACTTGCACTGGCCATGGAATGCTTTTTCTCATGGATATTTTTTTAGGATACAACTAGATTTGAATCAATCCTAATGACTAACACAAAAAAATATTCACTACACCTTGGGAGACTTTTTTTTACAAGGTGATGCCCTTTGGCATCAAAAATTTAGGTGCCACTTATCAACATGCCATGAAATACATCTTCCATGATTACATGCATAAGATCATCAAATATTATGTGGATGATCTCTTGGCAAAATGTAAAACTCGACAAGAGCACATTGGTGTCTTGGAAAAAGTCTTTAATCTACTTCTAGAGCATACTTTAAGGTTGAAACCCAAGAAATTTGTCTTTGGTATTACCTCTGGAAAACTATTAGGATTCATTATCTCCAAAAGAGGCATTGAGGTGGACCCAAAAAAAATCAAGGTCATCATGGAGATTCGTCCTCCAACAAACTTAAATGAATTACATAGTTTACAAGAAAATATTCAATTGATCCATCATTTCATTGCGCAACTTTCTAACAAATACATGCCATTCAATAATCTACTACAAAAGGGGGTGAAATTTTCATGGATAAATAAATGTCAAAAAGCTTTTGATGATATCAAGCAATACTTGGATTCTCCACCAGTCTTAACTCCTCCTCGTCCAGGGGTCCTCTTCCATATTTATATTTCAACAATGGAATTTGCATAGGGACAATGCTTGCACAAAATAATAAGAACAATCGAGATAAAGCTGTCTATTACATTAGTCAAACATTGATAAGATATAAAATGAGATACGCTTATGTGGAAAAATTATGCTTAGCAGTGGTTTTTACCACTAAGAAATGTAGAAATTACATGCTTAGTCACACCACATATATCATAGCTCACAAAAATCCTATGCGTTATATGATGTCTCACACTTACAATAACACCCGCACTACAAAATGGATAATGCTTCTCATTGAATTCGATCTTAAGTTCATCAGCAAAAAAACCATTAAAGGTCAGGTCATAGCCAATCAGCTTGCAGAACTCTACTTCCTAGTGATAAACCCTTGATTATTGAGCTCTTAGATGATTTGGTATTCACTATCACTGAACAAGAAGATGTCATTATGGAGGAATATTTTGATATCACACTATTCTTTGATGGTTCTAAGTGCAAAAAAGATCAAGGTGCTAGAGTTGTGTTTCAGGAATACCTATTTCCTTGTCATTCAAACTTTATTTCCAATGCACAAACAACAATGTAGAGTATGAAGCCTTAATCTTAGGTCTTCAAGCAACCATAGCTATGGGCATAAAACTGTTAGAGTTAAAGTGCACTATGCCTTCACCTTGACACTTGTCAGTTTCTCTTGACAAGTGTCATGTGTTTCATATAGGCCTTCTGCCTATATATGTAACTCATTTTTATCAATAAAAAAATCCCTTCAGTTTCACTCCTAACATTTGGTATCAGAGCAGGCTTTCCCTGCCCTGTGAAACCCTTGAGGGGGGATTTCCCCCATGGAAATCCTCCCTCCCCCTCATTTTTCATTCATTTTTTTTTTGGATACTAAGGGAGTATGCTCTCCATCCCTTGCTGGATGGATCAGAAACCAGAAGTTGAAAAAAAAAAAATCCATGATGCTACAATGGAGGCCTCCGACAAATGTTGTGGAGCTGAACTGAAGGGTCACCGTGAAGAAAATTTTTCAGGTGTTTGACTGCATCGTTAGCACCTGTGTTGGTGATGGTGATGGAGAGTGAAGTCCTGAAAAAGGAATCACCGCTGATAGTGAACGTGTGAAGATGCTGCACCCGAGGTAGAAGACCGACACCTTTGTCGCAGTTGTGCAGGATATTGCCCGTCGACGGCCCTCCTGGTAGTGAAACCTCCCAGCACTGCTGCATCGCTCACCCGTCGCCCCTTCACTGTCGAAGCCGTGTGGGTAGCAAGAATGCCACCAGGTTTGCGAGAAAAAAAAATCATTTCGGTGGGTGCATAAGTGGTAGTAACACTACACAGCAAAGTTCCTGACTCTTCTAAAGTAGTCAAACTGCATGAATGAGCATGTCTGCAACTAGGCCATCTTGACAACCGGGCCATCTCGGCAATCAGGCCAAAATACATGCTAGTCTCAGAAACTATGCAGTCAACAAGTTGTTCAGGTGGGCTCCATCACGTCATCGATGGATAAATATCAAACAACATCACTGCACTTTTATCTTCAGCAAATTCTTTAACTCCCACTCCATCGCTGCATATACCTCAAAATACCCATCTTCTCTATTGTGCAGATTCTTTATGACTTGTTTTATAGGTTTTTTTTTTTCCCACCAGAGAGTGATGCCGCCATTGTGCAATGTTTGATTTTGCTGCCTTAGAGAGGCATGTTGTTTTTTTCATATTATGAAGATACCTTTGTGTTGAGCAAGGTGCAGCAAAAGCATTTGAGAAAGTATTGTCATTGTTGTCAACACAGACAGATTGATGTAGTTGATGCAGTTCAGAGGTCAGTCAGATCAAGTGCAGAAAGTTTCAAGCAAAACAGAGGTGACCCAGATTCAGAAATTGGCAGAAAGAGACAAGGAAGAAAACTGTCGCGATATCGCGACATGTTTTCTGTCGCGATTTCGCGACAAAAAGTAGGAGAGAGAAAATGCAAGCCAAAATGTCGCGATATCGCGACATGTCGAGTTTTCGCTGAGGAGAGAGAAAATGTGTCGCGATTTCGCGACAAAAAGTAGGAGAGAGAAAATGCACGCCAAAATGTCGCGATGTCGCGACATGTCGAGTTTTCGCTGAGGAGAGAGAAAATGTGTCGCGATTTCGTGACATAAATGGAGGAAAGGAGCTTGCAATGAAGAGAGTAGCGATTTCCATGCATGTTAAAGTTTCGCATTTCAAAGCACAGCTGGAAATGTATGGAAACAAAGGTGTAGCGATTTCGCTACAAATCGAAAGTTAAGAAAACTGAGATGCAGCGATTTCGACACAAGTAAAAATTCACAAGAAGAAGGTGTAGCGATTTCGCTACATGTTGAAACAAAGAGAAACTAAGGTGTAGCGATGGCGCTACATGTTGAAACAAAGGGAAACTAAGGAGTAGCGATTTCGCTACTAGTCAAAAGTGTAGAACTGAAAGATGCAACAATGATATTACAAGTCAAAATTTCATGAAAAGAGGCAAGGTGAAAACACAAGGCACAAAGATGTAAAAATTTTGCCATTGCATGAAGCATAGTGTCGCGATTTCGTGACATGTTCCATTTTCGCTGGAGTTGGCAAGGAGAGTTGTACGGAAGAGCAAAGTGTCGCGATTTCGTGACATGTTCCTTTTTCGTTGCTGCTGGCAAAGAAGAGTGTACGGAAGCCGAAAGTGTCACGATTTCACGACAAGAAGGATGATGACGTCAGCAAGAGTCAGAAACGTCATGATTTCACGACAAGAAGGATGATGACGTCAGCAAAGTTGAAAAGTGTCACGATTTCATGACAGGATGAAAGAAAAGCCACTGGAAGCCGGAAACGTCGTGATTTCGTGACAACCTTCAGGGTGACGTCAGCATAAGTTGAAAGTGTCGCGATATCGCGACAAGATGCAGGGAAAGCTTTCAAGAGCCAAAATGGTCACGATTTCATGACAACAAGGGCATGAATGGTACGGCTATAGAAAGTGTCGCGATATCGCGACAGGTAACAGTTTGGCGGGTAAAAGCCAAAAAGCATGCATGGTGACACGTGTCGAAAAAGCGAACAGGAAAATCATGCAGCCAGTTACGTAAAAAGTAACTGATGTCAGATCAGCAGTTACAAATTGACAGGTGTCGAACATGCACTGAAACAGTTGAATTTGCATGATTGAAAAGCATTCGAAGAATGGTATAGGCAAGATTAAAAAGCATTCGAACTGTTGTATTTGAAGTATTCGAAGAGACAAATATGCAGGATTGAAGAAGCATTAGAAAAGACATATTTGCAGAATTCAAAGAGTCGGATATGCAGAATAGAAACAGTATTCGAATGGCCGTATTTGAAGTATTCGAACAGTCGAATATGCAGGTTCGAAAATGCATTAAAACAGTCGTATTGCAAGGAATCGAACCGTCGTATTGCAGGGGTTCGAATAGTCGTAGTGCATGTAATCAAACAACCGTATTGCATGGATTCGAACAGTCAGAGTATGTGATTCGACTGCATGCAGGATTGAAAGGTTATAAAAGAATAGTCGTACAGAGAAGATGTTGCTGCTGTTAGAGAAAAGTTGTTGCAGAAAGAGAAATATTGCTGTGAAAAGAGGGTTTGAATAAGAAAATTAGCAGAGCCGTGAGAGTGTGCAGAGTTGGATTAATTGCAGACCAGTCAGGGTTGTGCATGAAGTGAAGACACTTTTATGTCATTCTAATTGATCAGAATTGTAGTCCAAGTTGGTGCTTGGTACTAGGGGTTGGTGCTCCATCTGTTGCAGCAGAAAATTACAGGGGTTGGTGCTCCTTCCAGTGGATGCTGGTAAAGAAGTTGTAAAATTGAAATTTTGCAAAGACTGGATTTGGATTGAAGTCCAAGCAGTTAATTTTTGAGGAGTAGCCAAATTGGTGAACCTCGTTATATTGTGTGTTGTGGTGTGCTCTCATTTTGTTCTTCTGGTTTTATAAGTTTTTTGTGCTTCAGTCTTTGAATGCTGCTGTTTCGAAATTAAATAACTACACTGATTCACCCCCCCTCTCAGTGTCATTGTGTGAACATCAATTGGTATCAGAGCGAGGTTCCTTGTACAAGCTTAATCAGCTAAGGAGATCTTGGAAGAAACAATGGCAGGCGGTGAAGGATTTTCATCCAACAAAGCTCCCTTATTTGATGGAACAAATTACACCTTCGGGAAACTCAGAATGCAAACATATCTGAGTGCATTGGGATATGATATTTGGGATTCTGTAGATAGTGGATACACAGCACCCACTACTCCTCCAACAGATACTACTGAGAAAAAGAAATTTGAGAACAACTCCAAAGCTAAGAATGCCATAATGTGTGGGCTTGTTGACAGTGAACTGATAAGAGTCATGAGTTGTAAATCAGCAAAAGACATGTGGGATAAACTGAAGAGCATCCATGAAGGAGACAGTAAGATTAAGGAAGCAAAACTGCAAACTCATCGAGCACAGTTCGAAGCACTGCAAATGAATGAAGATGAAAACATAGAGACTTATATGCTGAGAGTCAACGGAATTATTAATGCAATCAGAGGACTCGGTGAAGAAATTGATGATGCAGTTGTTGTGAAAAAGGTTCTCAGAACACTTCACAAAAGATTTAACTCCAAAGTCTCTGCAATAGAAGAGGCAAAAGATCTAAACAACTTCAGAATGGATGAGTTGCATGGTTCCCTGACAGCATATGAAATGAGAATAGGACAAACCAAGTCTACGTACAGAGAAGCGACTTTTAAAGCACACAAGAATGTAAAAGCTGAACATGAATCTGAGGATGAAGGAACACTGGATGAAACAGAAGCCAATTTTGTTCGAAAACTCACAAAAGGAAAAGGAAAATATAGAGGGAAGCTACCTTTTAAATGCTTCAATTGTGGAGGAGTCGGTCATTTTGCAGCCAAATGTCCAATGCAGGAGAGAACCAAAAATGGTGAAGGTTCACACCAAGAAAAAGGTGAGCTGGAAGAAGAAACAAAATTTTAGAAAGAACAACTTCAAGAAGAAAAGCTTCATAACCAAGAATGTCGGCAGTTCTGAAGAAAGCACAGATGAGGAGTCTGAAGAAGAAGGAGGTGAAGCTCTTTTCATGGCACTTGAAGAAGAAAGAACAGAGAAAAATCAGGAAGGTGATGAAAATTCCAAGGATGAAGCTGAAGTGTATTTGGAAGGAGAATTGGTTGCTGCACTTGAAGAGTTGAGTGCAGAAAGGAAGAAGAATAAGAAATTTTCAAAGAAATTAGAGAATGCCACAGACATAATAAACAATCTGAAAATACAGACAGAGGAATTCAAGAAAATGTCTGAAGTTCTTGATGAACAATTAACTGTAAAGACAGTTGAATGCAGCAAGCTAGAGGAAGACATTGTTAAGTTAAGGATGCAGTTAGAGGAGATGAATAGAAAATTGAACTGTTTTCATAAGTTTGAAGAAAGTACTTGTAAAAGTTGGATAAAATGTTAAATAACCAAAGGCCTTCCGGCATAAAATTTGGTTTAGGCTTTGATGAAGGAGAATCTTCAAAGGATTCAAAGAACTTGAATATAGAACTCATAAAGAAAGAAGAAAAGATCAGGGTTGAACCAGAAAAACCAAATCTTGCAAAAGAAAACAATAATGCCAGATTCAAGAAGAATACTGACAAAGATGGATTCACAAAAGTCACACATCCAAGGAGGAGAAGAGTCATGGCTCCTACTTCAAACTGCAAAGACCGACACCCGGGTTTAATCATGCATTTTCTCGGTTATTGTTTTAAATGCAATGCTTATGGCCATAAGATTTCAGATTGCGGGCATAATGTATCTCAAAGGAATTTTACCAGAGAGAAATGTTTTTTCTCCTTTAATGAATTATGCGGTTGAATGTTATAATTGTCATAATTTTGGACATATTGCTAGAAAACTGTAGAAGCACTTTTGCATCAAATAATTATCAGGGTAGAAAATCTCAGCCAAGTGGGTTGAAACAAAACCAGAAATTTCCTGAAAAACAGGCACATGCTAATGAAAGGACAAAGGCAAAACAAGTAGCAAAATCTGCTATCAAACCAGAATGGAAAGAAAAGGAATCTTTGATTGTCCAGACCGCTTTTAAAGCTCAGAACAAATCAGCACCTTGGATACTTGACAGTGGTTGTTCCAGTCACATGACAGGTGACAAGCAAAAGTTTGAGAATTTACAGAATTATGAAGGTGGTTCTGTGAAATTTGGAAATAATGATGGAGCAAAGATTGTTGGAAAGGGATCAGTCAAGATCAGTGATGGCAATATAAAATCAAAAGAAGTCTTGTTTGTAATTGGCCTGAAGCATAACTTGCTAAGTGTAAGTCAAATATGTGACAGAGGCCATGATGTAATCTTCAAGAAGGAGGGCTGTGAAGTAAGAAAGACAAAAAATGGAAAGTTAATAGCCACTGGACTGAGAACTTCTAGAAATCTGTATACACTTTCAGAAACTGCAGAAGGAACATGCTTGATTGGACAGGAAGATGAAAACTGGCTATGGCACAAGAGGCTTGGGCATATTAGTTTTGACAATCTGGCAAAAATCAGTTCAAAAAGAGCAATTAGAGATATACCAAACATTGGCAAACCCGTAAATAGCATCCGTGAGTCATGCCAAAAGGGAAAACAAACCAGAGCCACTTTCAAAGCAAAAGAATACTTCACTAGCAAGCCATTAGAACTAATTCACACTGATCTATGTGGACCCATGAGAACCGAAAGCATAAATGGACACAAATATTTTATGTTGTGTATAGATGACTACTCAAGAATGACATGGGTACTATTTCTGAAACTCAAGTCAGAAGCCTTTGAGATGTTTAAAACCTTCAAAAATCTTGTTGAGAATCAATCAGGAAAAAGAATTAAATGCCTAAGATCAGACAGGGGAGGAGAGTTTATCTCCGAAGAATTTGCAGAATACTGTCAAAAACATGGGATAAGAAGACAGTTTTCAGCAGCTAGGACACCTCAGCAGAATGGTGTTGTAGAAAGGAAGAATAGAACAGTGCAGGAAATGGCAAGGACAATGCTGGCAGAAAACAAAATAGCTGACAGATTTTGGAAAGAGGCAGTTCATACTGTAGTTTACATTCAAAACAGGTGCATGCTGAGACCACATGAAAGCAAAATAGCTTATGAGTTGTGGTTTGGCAGAAAGGCAACAACAAGACATTTCAAAGTATTTGGCAGACAAGTGCTACATAAAACGGATCGAAGATAACCTCGGTAAATTTGAAGATAGAGCTGATGAAGGTATCTTTCTTGGTTACTCAACAAAAAGCAAGGCATACACATGTTACAACAAGAGGTTGAAGAAAATTGTTGAAAGTGCTGATGTGAAAGTTGATGAAGGTAGAGAACAAGAAACTACTTATCAAGAAAACTACCCTATGTATGAAGAAGTCATTGAAGGTGATGATGAAAAAGAAACAGAGAAGAATCAGAAAATTGATCCAGATGGTGTAAAAACTGAATCTGAAGAAGAAGAAAACAGGAAATTTAAAACAGCAATCGGCAGAAAAATCATCCAAGTGAACAGATTATTGGGGATCCCACAGATGGTATTCAGACAAGAAGAACAACAGTGAGGAACTATTCTCTTGTTATCTAGTATTGAACCTAAAAATGTTGCTCAAGCAAGCACTGATGAAAGTTGGATGAAGGCAATCAATGAAGAACTAGATCAGATAGAGAAAAACAATACCCGGGAATTAGTACCTAGACCAACAAATAAAAACATAATTGGCACTAAATGGGTTTTTAGAAATAAATTGAATGAAGATGGGCAGAGTGTCAGAAATAAGGCAAGATTGGTATGTAAAGGCTATGCTCAGGTTGAAGGCATTGATTTTGAAGAAACTTTTGCACCGGTAGCCAGACTAGAGGCAATCAGAATGTTTCTGGCATTAGCAGTTCATAAAAACTTCAAAGTATATCAAATGGATGTAAAATCAGCATTTTTGAATGGAAAACTGGAAGAAGAGGTTTACATTGAACAACCAGATGGTTTCCAACTTGGTGACAATCCAGATTTTGTTTGCGGAGGTTAAAGAAAGCTTTATATGGATTAAAACAGGCACCCGGAGCATGGTATGCAAGGTCTGGATAATTATCTAATTAAACAAGGGTTTAAGAAAGGTTTGGTGGATAGCAACTTATATGTCAAAACAGAGAAGGGTCATCTTATTGTTCTTGTTGTTTATGTAGATGACATAATATTTGGCGACAACATGGATGAATACTGCAAAGACATATCAATTAAAATGAAAAAAGAATTTGAGATGTCAATGATTGGTGAACTTTCTTATTTCTTAGGACTACAGGTCAATCAAAATGAAAAAGGCATTTTTATTTCTCAAGTTAAATATGTAAAAGAAATGCTGAAAAAGTTCACAATGGAAGACAAGAAACCGGTCAAGCACTCCCATGACAACGAGTCGCAAGTTGAGCAAGGATGATAAATCTCCAGGATGTGGATCAAACAATGTACGGGTCTATGATTGGAAGCCTACTTGTATTTAACAGACTACTAGACCAGATATACTACGAGCGGTATGCATGGTTTCTAGATTTCAGGTAAGTCCTAAAGAAACTCATGTCACAGATGTAAAAAGGATCTTCGAGTACCTCAAAGGTACCATGGATTATGGGTTGTGGTACCCAAAAGGCAAAGACTTCACTTTGATTGCATATTCTGATGCAGATTGGGCAGGGTGCATTGATGACCGGAAGAGTACAAGTGGAGGAGCATTTTATCTTGGAGACAGGCTGGTAGCATGGCACAGCAAGAAACAAGAATCAGTTTCTCTATCCACTGCAGAGGCAGAATACATTGCAGCCACAACTTGCTGTACACAGATATTATGGATGAGACAAACTTTGAAAGATCTTGGTATCCACTTCAAAGAGCCAATATCAATAAAATGTGATAACACTAGTGCTATCAACATATCCAAGAATCCAGATATGCATTCAAGAACCAAACACATTGCAATCCGATATCATTTTTTGAAGGATAAAGTTGCGGAAGGAGAAGTCAAGTTGGATTTTGTTCCAACTACAGAGCAAGTAGCTCATATATTCACAAAACCATTGCCCAAGGATGTTTTTGAGTACCTTAGGAATAAGTTGGGAGTGGTCACAATTCCCAAGAACTGACTATCATTAGGGATCACATTCTCAATGGGTGCATGCATGCCTATACTTATAGTTTTGCTTATGTTTATGATTTTTGCTAACTATAACAATATTTTCCTGAGAATGGTGTACAGAGACTCAGGGGGAGTCTGCAGCAACCCTTTGGTATTATTGGCAAAGGGGGAGAAGAAGTTGAGCAAGGTTGTTGTGTGTTGCCAACAATTCCAAAGGGGGAGATTGTTGAGCAAGGTGCAGCAAAAGCATTTGAGAAAGTATTGTCATTGTTGTCAACACAGACAGATTGATGCAGTTGATGCAGTTCAGAGGTCAGTCAGATCAAGTGCAGAAAGTTTCAAGCAAAACAGAGGTGACCCAGATTCAGAAATTGGCAGAAAGAGACAAGGAAGAAAACTGTCGCGATATCGCGACATGTTTTCTGTCGCGATTTCGTGACAAAAAGTAGGAGAGAGAAAATGCAAGCCAAAATGTCGCGATATCGCGACATGTCGAGTTTTCTGTGAGGAGAGAGAAAATGTGTCGCGATTTCGCGACAAAAAGTAGAGAGAGAAAATGCACGCCAAAATGTCGCGATGTCGCGACATGTCGAGTTTTCGTTGAGGAGAGAGAAAATGTGTCACGATTTCATGACATAAATGGAGGAAAGGAGCTTGCAATGAAGAGAGTAGCGATTTCCATGCATGTTAAAGTTTCGCATTTCAAAGCACAGCTGGAAATGTATGGAAACAAAGGTGTAGCGATTTCGCTACAAATCGGAAGTTAAGAAAACTGAGATGCAGCGATTTCGACACAAGTAAAAATTCACAAGAAGAAGGTGTAGCGATTTCGCTACATGTTGAAACAAAGAGAAACTAAGGTGTAGCGATGGCGCTACATGTTGAAACAAAGGGAAACTAAGGAGTAGCGATTTCGCTACTAGTCAAAAGTGTAGAACCGAAAGATGCGACAATGATATTACAAGTCAAAATTTCATGAAAAGAGGCAAGGTGAAAACACAAGGCACAAAGATGTAAAAATTTTGCCATTGCATGAAGCATAGTGTCGCGATTTCGTGACATGTTCCATTTTCATTGGAGTTGGCAAGGAGAGTTGTACGGAAGAGCAAAGTGTCGCGATTTCGCGACATGTTCCTTTTTTGCTGCTGCTGGCAAAGAAGAGTGTACGAAAGCCGAAAGTGTCACGATTTCGTGACAAGAAGGATGATGACGTCAGCAAGAGTCGAAAACGTCACGATTTCGCGACAAGAAGGATGATGACGTCAGCAAAGTTGAAAAGTGTCACGATTTCACGACAGGATGAAAGAAAAGCCACTGGAAGCCGAAACGTCGTGATTTCGCGACAACCTTCAGGGTGACGTCAGCATAAGTTGAAAGTGTCGTGATATCGCGACAAGATGCAGGGAAAGCTTTCAAGAGCCAAAATGGTCATGATTTCATGACAGCAAGGGCATGAATGGTACGGCTACAGAAAGTGTCGCGATATCGCGACAGGTAACAGTTTGGCGGGTAAAAGCCGAAAAAGCATGCATGGTGACACGTGTCGAAAAAGCAGACAGGAAAATCATGCGACGATTACGTAAAAAGTAACTGATGTCAGATCGGCAGTTACAAATTGATAGGTGTCGAACATGCACTGAAACAGTTGAATTTGCATGATTGAAAAGCATTCGAAGAATGGTATAGGCAGGATTAAAAAGCATTCGAACTGCTGTATTTGAAGTATTCGAACAGACAAATATGCAGGATTGAAGAAGCATTAGAAAAGACATATTTGCAGAATTCAAAGAGTCGGATATGCAGAATAGAAACAATATTCGAATGGCCGTATTTGAAGTATTCGAACAGTCGAATATGCAGGTTCGAAAATGCATTAAAACAACCGTATTGCAAGGAATCGAACCGCCGTATTGCAGGGGTTCGAATAGTCGTAGTGCATGTAATCAAACAGTCGTATTGCATGGATTCGAACAGTCAGAGTATGTGATTCGATTGCATGCAGGATTGAAAGGTTATAAAAGAATAGTCGTACAGAGAAGATGTTGCTGCTGTTAGAGAAAAGTTGTTGCAGAAAGAGAAATATTGCTGTGAAAAGAGGGTTTGAATAAGAAAATTAGCAGAGCCGTGAGAGTGTGCAGAGTTGGATTAATTGCAGACCGATCGGGGTTGTGCATGAAGTGAAGACACTTTTATGTCATTCTAATTGATCAGAATTGTAGTCCAAGTTGGTGCTTGGTACTAGGGGTTGGTGCTCCATCCATTGCAGCGAGAAAATTACAGGGGTTGGTGCTCCTTCCGGTGGATGCTTGGTAAAGAAGTTGTAAAATTGAAATTTTGCAAAGACTGGATTTGGATTGAAGTCCAAGCAGTTAATTTTTGAGGAGTAGCCAAATTGGTGAACCTCGTTATATTGTGTGTTGTGGTGTGCTCTCATTTTGTTCTTCTGGTTTTATAAGTTTTCTGTGCTTCAGTCTTTGAATGCTGCTGTTTCGAAATTAAATAACTACACTGATTCACCCCCCCTCTCAGTGTCATTGTGTGAACATCACTTTGATGGCGGAATATGGGGGTATTTATAGTCATTGGAAACGTTTTTCCACAACGGACACAATGGTGGTGTCCATTTGTAATTTTGAGGCTGTTTCAATTGAGTTTTTGAGCCTCAAAGTTTTTCTACCTTGGAGTGCACTCTCGGTTGAACCCGACACTCCCAAGGCACTTGTAAGTGAACCTAGTATCTAGTAGTACCCTCTATCTACTTGGCGGATGCAGCGGCTGGTTACCCATGCATTCCGATAAGATGAGGTGACTACCATAAGGACACTTATTCTAGGGACTACAGACATAGACACCCTAGACTCTATCCGAGGTTTTTTCGGATCTACTTCTAAAGACTACAGACGAAGACACTTCAGAAGATTCTCTTCTATTCTTCTTTCTTCTTCTCCTCCATATTTGGCTTATATGGCTCATTTTTGTATTTCATGGCTCATTTTTTCTTATGTATTAAGGTGCATTTTTGGCAGAGACCGACACCTTCTAGATTGAGTTCACCATGAGGAGGGATTTGATATTCATGGTGGATCTAGTCAGTGACCTACGAGAGGCAACATCCTCTGAGGATGACCTACAGAGGAAATAGACCCAGAAGTGGTTGACCCTGAGGCACCCATGATGACCCTGAGGCACTTAGACGGCTGACCCAGTGGCAACAGACCCATGGAAGTGGTTGACCCTGAGGCAACAGACCGAGATGTATACATAGTGAATCTAGCATTATTCACAGTTGGAGAGCCAAGTGCAAAGAGCACGAGCCTAGACCAAATTAGCAATAAAAGAGGATGATAGGTTGCTTTTAGAGAAGTCAACATTAAGGGGGAATGTTACCTAATGTTGACTTGTTTTTTTTTAGTTAGGATAGTGCACATTAAGGGGGAATGCTAGAATTACTGTAATGTGCACTATGCCTTCCTTGAAACTTTTCAGTTTCACTTGACAAGTGTCATGCATTTCATATAGGCTTATGCCTATATATTGTAACCATTTGTATCAATAAAATCATCTCATCTTGCTCATTTGAATCTTAGTCCCGACATTTGGTATCAGAGCTCCAGGATTTCTCTGGCCTTGTGAGCTTGAGGGGGGATTTCCCTCAGGAAATTCCCCCCTCATATTTTTCCCCCAATTTTTTCCAAGCCTAGGGAGTATGCTCTCCATTTTTTAAAAATGGATCAGAAACCAGATAGCTTGAAAATTAATGGCTGCCCCCAATTTTTTTTTTTAGATCCATTTTTCCCATATGTATCCCTCTGCACAATTCCATTAGAGTACAGTATCTATTTCAGATTGTGGCTTGGAAGGTCTTCCAAAAAATTGGGCCATCATAATTTTTTTTTATGACCAGATTCATGGATGGGATTTGAAACCGGTTCAGTTTTCTCTTTATGTTGATAAAAAGCCTGAAAAGCCAGCTTCTGAAGCCTTCATGATGAGCTGGAAATCACATGCCCCGCCCACCGCTCTACGAATCCACGGTGGCTTCCGAGGAGGCGTTCGGGGTTCTCTACTCTCTTCTGTTACCGGTTGAAGCCATTAAGTTTTTGGCATTGTGATCTACGAGCAGGGATTCACGATCTTTTAGCAGTTTTTCGACGGCTCTGATGAGCTCGATGTATTTTTTTTTCGACGAATTCGTTTTCCCGGACGTTGAAGAAGACGGCCCCTGCAAGGATGGCGGGGTCGTCCGGGCGGTATTCTTCCATGCCCATGGCGGTTTTTGGGTGCGGTTTCAGTCAGCATTCTTGAGAATCCATGTCGAAAATACGTAAAGAGAGAAGCAGCATTCCCTCACAGAGCCTCTATGGTTCTGAATGTGGCTCTCTAAATTGAAGATTTAAGTAGTTTGGGGAGAATTTAGTGGTCGCCTCTAGCGGGGGGTCACGCAAAATGCTGGGCAAGCGACGATTTTGAGGACTGTCATTATGATTCTTTGAAGCCCACTCATTTCATCGATGCCTGCCGCCTCTGCAATCGTCGCCTTGGTGATGGCCATGATATTTACATGTACAGAGGTGACAATGTGTTCTGCAGTGAGGAATACCGACAGCAGCAGATTAATATGGATGAGCGGCTGGAGAAAAGCAAATATTCTTCGGTTTGTCTTCGAACGGTTTATTCATCATCGTCTTCCTCAAATCTGGCCGGGCTGAGCGCTATTGTGGGAATGGCATTCCAAGCGATCAATGTCCATAATTTCCTTGAATTTGGATGACTGTAGCAATAGAATTTTGCCAGAGATCGAGGTTTTGTGCACAGAAAATGGATTCATGGAGGAGATTAAGTCCAGGCTTGTGCCGAATTTTGTGGACTATGAGACTTTTTGGACGTGGCATTTTTATCGCCTGCATAAGATGAAGCAGACGGAGGAAGCCAGGGCTGAGCTCGTGAAGAGGGCCATTATTTCACAGGAGGAGGACGAGGATCTGAGCTGGAAAGTGGATAACGAAGAGGAAAATAAGATGCCCAGCATCAAGCACAGCGAAAACCAGAAGCAGCGGATGATTAGAATAATTTATTGGAGCACTAGGAGATTGTGGAAATCATTGCATGAAACATAAGTCTGAGAAAACCTTGTCAGATATTTCATAATCCGAGAAATGATGGCAAAAGCTCCCGTGTTGGTCTACGAAATGCTTTGTGCCTCTGGGTGATATCTATGTGCATACTGAAGCAACAATAATCATGGCCATAGTGAGAAACCATTTGCAATATAAGCTTGGGAGATATCTTCGTAGATTTGTTCCTGCGCTGGACGTTGGAGAGCAGCAAGATATCCACGGAGTGCTGCACCAGGCAAAAGCGAAATATTATCTCCATACAGAGAATGGCTCACCCTGAAAGAAAGTTGGCTATAGCGGGTCTGTATTTTTTCATGGATAGTGCACATTAAGGGGGAATGTTAGAATTAATGTAATGTGCACTATGCCTTCCTTGACACTTGTCAGTTTCACTTGACAAGTGTCATGCATTTCATATAGGCTTATGTCTATATATTGTAACCATTTGTATCAATAAAATCATCTCATCTTGCTCATTTGAATCTCAATCCTGACATTTGGTATCAGAGCGGGCTTTCCCTGCCCTGTGAAACCTCTTGAGGGGGGATTTCCCTCATGGAAATCCTCCCTCCCCCATGATTTTTTCTTCCCTATTTTTTTTAAGTTTTTTTACCGAGGGAGTATGCTCTCCATCATTTGATGGATCAAAAACCAGATGAAAAAATAGAAGCCTCCGGGTTTGATCTTGGCTTGGAGATAGGCTGCGATGCCATGGTTTCACGGCCATGCTTTCGAACGTGAATTCCTCTGAGGGATCCATGTTCGATGGCGACGACATCCCGCTCTGCCCGGGTGTCCACATGCAGTAGCCAGCCATCGTAGCGGAGGAGTAACCTGTAATAACGTCTCTCCATAAACAAGAAAAGGAAAGTTTACGCATTTTTCAAATCTCAGGCAGATTGAATGGTTCAATTTCCTCTGCAATCTCTGCACAAAAATTAAGGCAGTGTAGGGCATGCGCGGGAAAGGGCCAAGTGGCGACATCTTGCAGGACGTAGTCGAAAGACTTGGTGTAGTCCAGGGGAATCATGATGGAGCCATGGCAGAATGTGGGCGTAATATTTGAATTGGTGATGGATGTTTGAGGGCAAGATGGCAGTGGATGCAGAGGCATGAATTTCAGGAAAAGAACCGGTATAGAGCTTTGTCTTTGACGGTGTGGAGAACGGAGGGGCCCGGGCGGCGGCAAAAGCTGAGGAGGAGCGTGGCCATGGCGGCGCTGTCGGAGATTCCGGCGGGGCGGTTGGGGCTGTATGATCCAATTCTGGACCACGACGCTTGCGGTGTCAGATTCATCGCTGACCTCACTGCCAAGCCCAACCGCAATATGGTGGTGGATGCACTAGAAATGTTGGTGCGGATGCCCCATCGTGGGGCTTGCGGTTGTGAGACCAATACTGGTGACTAAAATGAACAAGATGAGATTACTACTTTACAAAAATTAATCGCCTTCCCCATGTAGATGAAGCTCAGGATATGAAAGTTGGTTTTCCCATCAAATTTGATTTCTCATCGTTGCAGCTTGGATGTTAGTTTCAGTTGTGGGCAGTCGCAAGCCCGTTTGAAGCACGCGTGGTGTCTGTTGTCCCTGCTGATGGAACCCCACAACATGAGACCATTTGCTACGCTCCGACACAGTAGGCAACCACTATGGTAAATGGTGATGACGACGGTGCCCAAGAGTCGGGGATCCGAGCAATTTGCCTTCTCGAAGAATTTGCAACGAGATGAAATTTTCTGCGTAGAATTTGACCTTGGATCCGAGCAATGGCAAGGGAACCCAATATCGTCCTCGCCTTTTGCTTGGTAGTCTGCAGAAGAAGCAATGCCTTCATGAGATGCTTCATCTCCACTATCTGGTGTTTGCTCTCTTTCGCCACACCACCCCTTGCCACGCCATCTTTGTAAACTCCTGCTGCGTAATTCTTCCACTCGCTCCCGAAGCCTGCCACCTGATGGCAGCACCATTTTTTCTGGGCTTTCCCTTGATTTGCTTGGAAAACAAGACCAGGTTGTTTGCTGAAATTTCTGGAATAAGATCCAATGGGGCGAAGACTTTGTCGCTGGCTGACATGGAGGGAGGGAAAGAGAAATCTGTTGTTAATTTTATAATTGTGAAATTTTCTTAAGCTAAGCTTTGGTGAGACTGAGGAAGATGGTGTTGTAGCAGCAGCTAACATCAAAATTGTGGGGTTAAAGATAGGTTGTAACATTGCGGTGGCTGCCATTGGAAACTGCAAATGTTAAAAACACAGAGAACGTGTGCAGATGAATTCCTACGCAGAGATTTGTGGAGGTGCTATTATATCCGAGTTTATTTCCATGGCTCGGTCTTGCCGTGCGTTTCACATCAACCGCATCCGACTAATATGGATGGAGCTGCTATTTTTTTTCCCGTTCGTGATGCGATGAAAGCTTGGTGTTTTTTGTGGAGATGGACATAGCCACAATGATCGACGAAAGGTGCACAGATGTCGATGATGCTTCAGTGTACGTGATAGAATTTTTAATGCGCAAGGGTCCATTTTAGTTAGACTCTGAGTGATTCTCGGGAGGTTATCTCCTGGCCGCGGCCTGTAGTGGCAGAGGTCGAATCGAAATCACTGCTGCTGATGGAAAGAAGAAAGCCGACGGCCGACATTATAGAAATGTGTATTGAGTTGATGCAGCATGGAGTGCAATATAACTGTTTTGCGTGTAATCTGAAGTTGGAGGGGCCGAGAGTTTTGGCATGATTTGTGTAAAGTTGTGTTGGAGAGTGGGTGATAATTATAACCTTGAAGACATTTCAGCATGGTTGGCCATATAAATTTTTTTGGTCATTAGTACCCATAGTGGGTGGGACCCACGTGCATGCATCAAATGGAGAGGGGCCATTTATATTTTTTTTATTGTAAGGATATGGTCGATGATAGTTTTTTTTAAAGTGAGGGGTAATTTTTTTATTAAAGTGGAAGGGCCACTTTTCAAATTTGTATGGGGAATTGGATGCTGGTGCATGAAACTTTTTTTTTAAATTTCACAAGTGCGATGCCACCACCGTGCGATACCAGGAATATGATATTCCTGAGGTTTATTTTGCTGCCTTAGATAGGCATTATGGTTTTTCCACATAATGAAGGCCCCTTTGATGGTGGAATATAGGGGTATTTATAGTCGTTGGAAACATTTTTCCATGACGAACACAATGGTGGTGTCATATTGTCATTTTGAGGCTGTTTCAATTAAGTTTTTTAGCCTCAAAGTTTTTTCTACCTTGGAGTGCACTCTCGGTTGTACCCGACACTCCCAAGGTAATTTTATATGTGATCCTTGTACCTAGTGATCTTTTCTATACACTTGGCGAATGCAGTGGCTGGTTACCCATGCATTTTGGTGGGATGACATGGTCACCATAAGGACACTTATACTAGGGACTACAGACAAAGACACCCTAGATTCTATCCAAAGTTTTTTTCGGATCTACTTCTGAAGACTACAGACAAAGACACTTCAGAAGATTCTCTTCTTTTCTTCTTCTCTCCTCCTATTTGGATCTATGACTCATTTTATTGTATTGAGTGCATTTTCGACAGAGAACGACACTCTTATATGGCTCGTTTTTCATTTGTATTAAGGTGCATTTTTGGTAGAGACCGAAACCTTCTAGATTGAGTTCACCATAAGGAAGGATTTGATATTTATGGTGGGACTAGTCAGTGACCTACAAGAGGCAACATCCTCTGAGGATGACCTGCAGAGGCAACAAACCCAGAAGTGGTTGACCCTGAGGCACCCATGATGACCCTGAGGCACTTAGATGGCTGACCCAGTGGCAACAGACCCATGGAAGTGGCTGACCCTGAGGCAACAGACCGATATGTATACATAGTGAATCTAGCATTATTCATAGTTGGAGAGCCAAGAGCAAAGAGCATGAGCCTAGACCAAAAATAGGATGATAGGTTACTTTTAGAGAAGTCACCATTAAGGGGGAATGTCACCTAATGTTGACTTGTTTTGTTTCTTCTTTAGTTAAGGTAGTGCACTTTAAGGGGGAATGTTAGAGTTAAAGTGCACTATGCCTTCACCTTGACACTTGTTAGTTTCTCTTGACAAGTGTCATGTGTTTCATATAGGCCTTCTGCCTATATATGTAACTCATTTTTATCAATAAAAAAATCCCTTCAGTTTCACTCATAACAAAAACATATCAGGATATTGGGTGATTCTCAACTTGTTGTTAGATAAATCAATAGAGCATACCAATGCAAAGAACCTACCATAAATTTTTACCATGAAGTAGCAATGAAGTTTCTTGCTAAGTTTGATTGGTATGAAATCGATAGTTTGCAACGTTAAACTAATGGATTTGTAGATGCAATGGCCTCTTTAGGATCATTGATTCCAAATAACTTTGCAGGAGATGTACAACCACTTATTATCACAACGATCTTTAAATTTGTAATTGTTTGTGTTGAATCTAAGGATGAAAAGGATGTTTGATTTATCCATTCGAAGCCATATGAGCCTTGGTCAAATCAAATAATAGCCTTTATCAAGTTTAGAACACTCTTGTCAGATATGTCATGGACTACTAATGCACTTTCAAGAAAAATATAGCTTGTTTTACTCTCCTAGGGATGTGTTGTATATATGTGGTTATGATGGCGTCCTCCATTATCTCAAGCCTGCAAAGGCACAAAGAGCCATATTTGAAGCTCATGATGGTACTTGTGGTGGTTATTTTAGTGTAATGGCCATTGCAAAGTGTATTTTATGTATGGGTTACTATTGGCCCACCATGGAACGTGATTGTTGCACTTATGTCAAATATTTTAAGAAATATCAAGAGTATGCTAATTTAACTCATGTGCCATCACAAGCATTACAACCTATTCAAAACCTTTGGTCCTTTTCACAATGGGGTCTTGATTTGATTGGAAAAATATCACCTTATTCCTTAGGAAAACACATATTCATCATTACAAACACTGAATACTTCACAAAGTGGGTTGAGGCAATTTCTCTAACTAGAATGATAGGACCTCAAATTGTGGAGTTTATACTTCACCATATCATTTGTTATTTTCGTATTCCATAAAAAAACATCTTTGATAATGACAAGTCTTTCAAGAATAAGGATGTTCAAGCACTTTGAAAGAGATATAATATCCAACACAATTTTTTGACTCCTTATTACCCACAAGCAAATGGACAAGCTGAGGCTACCAACAATATCTTAATTTCTAGTCTCAAGAAACTAGTCAAAGAAAATCATCGATATTGGCATACTCAAATCCCCTTGGCATTATTGGATTATCGAACAAGCATATGCATGCCTACTAGGGCAACATCATTTTCATTGGTCTATATATTCAAAGCAATCATGCCTCTTGAGATTAAGATCCCCTCATTGTGAATTCATTGCAGAAATTCATAGATGATGATACTGCTAGACAAGAACATTTTGACCAACTCACACTTCTTGATGAAAGGTGTATTAATGCTTTAGAGCATTTACAAGTTTACCAAGACTGCCTAAAGTATTCTTACAATGCTAAAGTTCATCTATGTGAATTACAAGTAGGATATCTTGTTCTTAAAGAGAATTAACAAAACACCAATGCATTACCACATTTCATGATAAATTCATGGCTAATTGGTTAGGTCCATACATTGTCACTCAAAAAGTGGGTAAAGGAACTTATAGGTTTGCCAGTATAGAGGGAGTTGAAGAGCCCAAACCACTTAACATCATCCACTTGAGAGCATTCTATGCTTAATGTTATTTATATATATGTATATATACATGGCTAATACACAAAAGCAACATTGCATTTCACACATTATATTTTACATATTGCAGTGCACAACATGGCATTTTACATATTGCACTGCAAACATTACATTTCACACATTGCATTTTACAAATTGCATTTCATACATTACATTCACAAACTCATTATGCACTTTCATATTTATACATTCCATTTCATTTTAGGGGTCATTTATTGAGTTTAGATAATAATTGGTCCAATATAGTTTTGTTGCCTTAATTAGGGGCACCTTAAAATCATCATCCATTTTATTGCACCATTCAAAATTATCATTTGTAACCCACATGTCCATAATCCCTAGGTTTTTTTGGTCACTCAACTACTACTAGTGTTTCCAACAACCTCCAATTCATGTTGAGTTTTCTTTAGGACCAAGACACATTTTCACTAAGAAAATATTAAGTTTTGGGAATTGAATCCAAAAAATCTTGAACAAAACACAATCACACATATTAAAAACATATTGTCTCAAAGAGAGATAACACCATGATTTGGTTGAATATCGAAGTGAAAAGGGTATTCCTTGTTTGTCTCATTATGCACATAGTCCAAAAATAAAAAATAGTGGTTTTCACCACTATCACAATTACTTCTAAATACAAGAATGAGTAGTAAGGATAGGGTACAATTCTCATCACACTTTTTTTGAGAATCCGACTCCCCAAAGATCAAAATATTTTACATCACACACCATAGATCCTTAAGTTTTAAGGATAGAACTACGTTTTTAGTCATACAGTTACATAGTTTGAATCCCCAAAACTTAGAGATCAAATTATTGGACTATGGAGCTAATCTCCACTAGGGCTATAGATGATTGAATGGCAGTGGAGTATGCTCATGCATGGTGAAACATCTCTTTTAAAAGAAACCTCTGATCACGCATAAGGACAAGCTAACCTCTTGGTCTTCTCCATAACAGGTTTCATCTCAATTTTCTCAAGATGGGTTAATGAACTCACTTGCACACACATTTGTTCTTTATTATCTCGAGTCATTACCATACTCATAATTCGATAAATGAATTCAATGCACACAAATTTGGTCTTAGATAAAATTAGACAACGTTTAGTGAGTTTGTCAGATATCACTAATAGGTTTGAGTCTCTGCAAAAGATATTAGTTTTCCATATCAACATCCATATCTTCTTCCATATCAACATCCATGTCTTCTTCCATATCAACATCCATATCATTACATGAGTCTTCCATTTTATATGCCACCATTCTGGTGCCCCTGATTAAACAACAATGCTATAACATGGTCAAGAAAAATCTGAACTACAAATGATCATTAGAGCATTAATTCATTTGCATTCATACACATTACCATTGTATTATCATCCATTACACATATACACATGCATTAACACAAAAGCATTCAAAAAAATCATAACACAAAAGTAAAAGCCACACACACACACACACACACACACACACACATATATATATATATAAATATCACATGTACAATGAATTCCCAAAAGGCTAGATACATTGGAGCACCAAGGCTCATATTCAAAAAGTGTATCCCATCACTAGCTAACACCTATAAGAGGACCCCTAGACCTAGAGCTATGCCTAGAATCACTATGCCTAACAAACCTATATATGGATGAGGAGGGTGGATCTAGTAGCCCAATGTGGTGCTCCATCAATCGATCCTCCAAAACTTGGATATATCCATATTGAGATTGAAGACGTTGTACATCATATCTCTGATGATGATCCCTCTCAAGTAGCTCTACCTAGAGCCTCATGATCCTATACTCACCTCCACTTGTAGTCGGTTGTGTCTCTATCTCCATCTATAGTTGAGATATCTTCACATTCCAAGCCGTTACCTCCACAACCCGCATCACTACCACTACATCCCACTCTGCCACCAGTTTCTCAAGCCTTATCCAATCCTCATCACTCCAGCCTAGAAGTCTCTCTAGAACCTCCTTCATATCATCACCTCCATCACCTCCAATATTTGAAGCCTAATCTCTTGCATACCTCTCCCACATCACTCGAATGCTAGACCAAAGGTATCTACAATATTTGAGAATCTCATCTACCTCCTCCTCATCCTCATCACCATTACCCTCATCCATTGCTAGAATCAGTATCCATGGTGGCTATCTAGTGGACCATGCATCATACTCCATAGTAGTCCCTACATAATCCACATCGAGGAGATCTATCTCCTCATCATCCTCATAAGTCACCCTCCATGCCTCAGTACAAGATATGCCCATCTCATCCTAGTGATGCTTGTATAACATTGGCACCTCATGAACCCATTGTCTCAAACCAAATTACCTCAGCATCTGTGAGAATTGGATGAAATCCACCTCACTCCTATGCCTCCCAACCACCCATATATCCTACCATATCCTCCATAGTTGTTTCCAATCACCAATACAAGTGGCACCTTGCCATGGAATCCAAAGCACTAAGATGATGTCAGTATAGCACACAGATCCCTGTAATCCTATCCAGTCCAAACATGATAAATCAAATGCACCTCCTCTACCATTGAGCACCTCATAGCATAAGGCTACTACCTAATCCACACTTAAATATGCAAGCCCATAGGATGACCTACACTGAAGTGCTCCCAACCCCAACACTATAGTAGAAAAATGCATCCCAACCCCTTCTGCCCCTGCATCCTCACCTCATATAGCTCATGGTATAACTAAGCTAGAAAAGTAGGTGCCCATGCATACACCCAAGGCACATCAAGCATATCATACACTAGACTGATCATGTTCCATGGGAACTGACATCTAGTGTTGTTTAGGGCCACTATGTTAGCCAACATGAACATGAATAATATGGGTAGTGCATCCAAAATCTTATCTAGGTACATCGCTAAGTAACTTATCCCTCCACCATTCACACTCTCACCCCACCATCGATCTCCAAATATCTGGTCCATATCAGACCCCTTATTGTGTTCAACCTTGATGCATAATCCCTCCACTAGTAACTTGAGGATGCAATATACATCCTCAAGTGTCACTGTCACCTCTCCAATAGGGAGCTGAAAGGTCCCCCTATCTGGATCCCATATCTTTTCCAAGGCAAAGAGACACCATTCATATGACCTCACCACATCACATCCTCCAGCCACTTCCATTGCTCGTAGAGCCTTTCTCACCCCTATAATGTAGGGTGAGAACTGATATCACCACATTCATTGTAATTTAAAAAACAACCAAATTTATGAACAAGTCCAAACAAAGAGTGCTAAGGGCACTTACCTCAACAATGCATATATCTGCCCCTACTACCCCATCCACACCCTCCACTACCATAGATTTCATACCACCACAATCCTCCACTCCACTTCACTTCCTCACTTAGACACAACTTCTAAAATTTGCAAATGCAAAGAATAAATATAACTTCACTTCTACAAAATATTTAGAGCTATTTTTGGAAAACTGGAACACCCATGGGCATTCACAGGTGTATTCAAAAGCATCCCAACATCTATATATTGATAGATACCCACAAACATTTGAGTTTGCTACAGATGCGATCGACGTTTGAAATTAAAATTTATAAAAATATCAAAATTATCCAACAAGGTAGCTTACCTCCACCAAATCACTTCAAATTACATTCGTATATTTATTTCATCATCATATCATATTTTGTGAAAACAAAAATCGATTTGGATGCATAATTTTTATTTATGCCCAAAATGCGCAAAATCGCTTAACAAGCTTCAAAACACACCAAATTTTTTTACAACATGACCATATTCATCATTTTCATCATCCATCACATTATTTCATCACTTTTTGTGAGAACATGAATTGATTTGGGAGGTTAAATTTTGTTGACGATAAAAAATTCACAAAATTGCTTCAAAAACGCTCCAAAACAATGCAAAATTTCACAAAATCATACAATCCAATTATCAATGCATTTCTCATTATCAAATATTCATTTCAAAATTATTTTCATCCATCAATCATTACATTTGCACATTTACCAAGCTCAAATACAAATTTCAAGTGAACCTTGTATCTAGTGGTCTATTCTATCTCCTTGGTGATTGTAGTGATTGGTTGTCCATGCAATTAGGTAAGATGAATAAATAACCATAAGGAAACTTGGCCATATTCATCATCCAATATCTCCTTGTTAAAAAAAATCAATTTTTGTCCCTCATACTTTGAGTGAGACTATGCCAAGACCAATTTGCTCAACAGTTTTCATTGATGCCCTTTTTCCATGGGGTTCCCAACATGGATAAATTTCATCATTTCCTTTGCAATTACACCAATCTCCGAGGATACAGGCTCGGTAAAGTGATTGAGAAACCATTTAGGAATTTCCTGTGGGGATTAGCTATGATCATGAGTGGTCCTGAGGTCAGACGATTTTCTCTTTTTTATGCATGTGCATCTTTGCATTTCAATGACACCAAAAGGCACTTTATTCAACAACATGAAATCACCCCAAAATTGGGGTAACCAAATTTAATTTTGATTTCCCATAGTAGGATACATCTTACATGATCATGACATCTACACTTGGAAAAAATCCCCTTTCTCCATTGGGGTAAAATGGTATCCATTTACATCATTCATATCATCCCAATTTATATCATTCACTCACATTTACACCATATATTTACACTTAAACCATTCAATTGCATTTTCATTGCATAATTCTATCAATTGGCTTGTGAGTCTCATTCTTCACTCATTCGCCAATTGAGGGGGTAAGCTACACATTCAAATTATTTTATCTTCAAGATCGTCTTTGCATTCCAATAAAAGAAATTTGCTTCTTCATCAAGCCAAACCAGGTGTCTCATATTTTTGCACCGCATTGTGTTTCATGCAAAAAAGGGGTATCTGTAGACACCAAAATCTATCTGTTTGTCATCCATATGTGTCCTCCAATCATAGCCACCTATTATATATATATATGTATTTAATTAATATATGTATAGATATTAATATTTTAATATATTATATTTATAAATATTTAATAAATAAATAAATAAATTAAAAAAAAAAAAAAAAAAAATATATATATATATATATATATATATATATATATATATATATATATATATATATATATATATATATATATATATATATATATATATATATATATATATATATATATATATATATGAATTAATCCTAGCCATCCACCACATTTTAATCTCAACCATCCATCCACCTCAATCCATGCCACTTTCCCAGATTTAATCTCCACGGTTACTCATGTTTTAATCTCAGCCACTCATTATGTGTCGTTGAAACCCTAACATGGTTAGGAGAAGATTATAAAAGAGGAGTCATTTTGATGAATCAAACCCTATAGCTATCATTAACCCTTAATCTGCTAGGTCCTAAGATTCCTAAAACTCTTTTTGAGTCTTAAGCTCTTTCCACCCTAACCACTTCACTGTCGCTTTCATCCCTCATTGCCATCATTCGCATCCCTCGTTTCTGCTACTGACCATCTCATGCAAATCAGATTTGGTTTTGTGACACTTTCTTTAGCCCTCGAACGCCCCCCCTCGAACGCCCCCCAGAGCCATCAAAATACCTCTGGGTATTTTTGGAACATTTTTGGTGCATCTTCCACTATCACAAAATGTGTTGGTGCATCTTCTACCATTATAGAACACCTCTTGGAATTTCCTACAATAGATATGCAATCCTACAACCCTCGAGCACCGCTCGGGCGTCCTTGCAAAAATCATTGATAGAAGCAAAAATATCAAGTGACAAGGTAAAAAGGTTTTATTTGCATTTATTTTATATTCTTATGTTTTGTTTATAGTTTCATTCTGCAACATCTAGGGTTTAGTAATTTTTATTCTTTTGAGGATCTCACGCAGTGGAGCCCTCGCAAGTATTACTGACTCTGGTGTTGTTTGCTATTTGCAGGTATAAGGATCATATTTTTGGAAGTTGTTGAAGCTAGGGTGTCCCTTTTAGGATATACAAACCCACCCACAACCTTGTTTGGATCAAAGACAAGCACGAAAACACCAGCTATTATTTTGAACTAGGATTTTGGATAACCCTAATAACTATAAATTTGTATCACAAAGGCATTGTAAAATCCCACATTAGGGCACATTGATTGTATAATTTTGATATCCACCTGCATTAATAAAAGCTTATCTATCTTGTGTAATCTTGTTTTATTTCTATGCTTTTGAGTATTTTATCTTATGTATTGGTGTTGCTTGATTTTGGTTTACACCGAGAAAAGGCATGATTTTCACTTTTGTTTTGTGCAACAAATTGGAAGTTGTTGTCAATAAAATTTACTGCATGAAGATCTATTGAAAGACATATTTATAACCCATATTGTATTCCTTGCAACATATCCCACTAAAATATTGAGCATAAACAACAAAAATGTTGGCCACTAAGGCCCAAAGGCCCTAAAAAATAACCTATGGAGTTGCTTGCACTCAACACAAATGAAACCCTCGTACAGTCTGATAAAAAAATCATATTCCCCATCTCTTTCAATCCTCTAATATTCTAGGTAATAAATTCATCATTTATAATATGGATAGAAGAAGGGTCAAATTCTGCTATCCATTTTTAGGATTTTTCTTTGCTATCTTCTTTAGTGTGTCCTTGATTATGGCTTGCTTTCTACTATATATTTCTTAAGTTTCTCTCTTTGAGTTCTATGTGTGGAACATGTTCTGCTATGGTTTTGGTTTTGACTATTGGAGAAGAGGTTTTGTTCTTATTTTCTTGGATATGTGCCTCTTATTTTGGCCTTGGGATTTTTGAGATTCTTTATTCCCTATCTTCCTCATATTTTGAGTTGGAGTGCATTGATTCCTCTTCACCTTGATCTTCTTTTGGAACTACAATATTTATTAGAGGGTATTTTTTGAAGGCTTCTTCTTGATGTTCAAGAATAATTGTTGTTGTTTCCTCCAAATATTATTCCAATAGACTAAAATTATTTTAAAATTGCGTTTTATCTTTAAAATTTTGATTTTAGGGATATAGACGTGCTTTCCTCTTTTCCTTTAGACTTTTGTAAAGTATTCTTGTTGCCAAAATTGAGCTACAAGATTTACAAGGCAATCTCTCTAGAATTTTCTATATTCATGACATCTGGAACACTTGAAAAGTATCTGGTCATAGTCTAGGTTTTGGGTATGTTACAACCCATTGAATGGCAATGTGATGGATTTTGGTAGCCCCTATGCTAGGTTTACTTCAATACATACTCAAGCTACCATGTAATTTTGATATTTCAACTCTGCTTTAATTTTGTAGATTCTAATCTTATTTCCAATGACCTTCAATTTTTCTCCCTTCTAAAGATACAATGGGAGGAAAGGAAGACCAACCCATATTAGTACTTTGGAAGGAGTCTCTTCTAAGGGGTCAAATTGAGGATTTCGCATATTTATGTATAGATGACAAGGACCCATAAACTATAGACCAAATCTAAAAATAATATTTTTATCCTCCTTAGAGGTGAATATGGCAGTAGAAAATCCCTTCCATAAAGTTTGATTTCTATTCCCCCTCTTACCTTAGTTATCAATTCTTTGTTAATATAGCCTTCAATGGTTTTTCCTAAAGACCATGAACCAATAAACTGGCATTTAAGAGGTAATTCCAAGAGACCATAATTTACTTCTCTAATAACTTCATCTATTATCTCTATTGTGGGAATTTCTTCTCATATTTTGACTATTTTCAAATCATCGCTGATCTCTAAGGGTTTTTTTTTACCTTGGTTTCTGCTATTAGGGCTTTGATGGTTGTAAGTGGAACTATATTTTTTTCCCACACAAGGCTTCTTTGAAGGAAGGCTTTATTGCCATGAGGAGCAAGTGAGAAATATCTAGGGTTTCAGGTTCTTATCTCCAACTACATCTCTATCCCCCAAACCAGTATTACTCATTTTTCAATACATTATGATAATTATAAAGTAATTATTTATCTTAAACATAAGAATATTTGTCTATTCCATTTATTTTTACCATCTCTAGTAAAATTTTGAGCTTGGATTTAATTTTTTCCTTCTTTTAAACATGATACCAAATAATTTAACATTCTCAATCTTCATTTGCCCCTTCAAATTTTTTATATTTTGAACAAACCTATATACATGATCCTTCAAGATTTGCTTCATCCTATTATAACATAACCATATGAAATAAATCAAGGTTTTGGAGCCACATAAAATAAAAATTGAATGGATTTGGATGACCATTATTGAGTAAATCACATGTCAAAACAATGGGTTTACGATTTAATCCTACTTACAATAAAATGTCCAAAGATATTATATGCTTTATTTGCAATCGTATGTTGGATAACAAAAATATATCTAATATTTCTGCTATATGAGTTTTCCTAATGTATTTATCATTCTATGTATATTAAAAACTTGAAGGAATAGCATCCCAACGACCATAATAATTAGAACAAATGAAGGAAAACCCTACATTGATTTAGAACATCCAACAATACCACCTTTCTTTTTTGAAGGAGATGGAATTGTATTGAAGTCCCCCCAAGAATCCACAGATCACAACTCTAAATCATTATTGTATTTGGAAAAAATATGCTAAGGTGCTTCCAACATCTTTCACAAGGATTAGTTTGAGCATATACATTTATAACTCCAATATCGATGTTTTTCTCTTTTCTACAAAATAGAACAACAATCCAATTACCTTTTACTTCTAGTAATTATCCATTCTATTTTTTTTATCCCATATTATTGTGATACTCCAAAATCTCCTATAGAAGAAACTACCATACAATAATCCATCTTCCAAATATTTTTGAATGCATCATTACATTTCTCACTACTTAATTTTATTTCTTATATCAAAATAAACTTAAAACTATAACAATATATCAATTCCTTAATAATTATTTTCTTAGGGGTGTTATTCATACCCCTAATATTCCATGATATTATTTTCATCATCATATTTTATTTTTATTAGTGGGCTTAGCCCAAATTTTTATTAATACCTGTGATATTTATTTTTCCTTTTCCAAATCGACATCCCTTTGAGTTTCCTTTTTTCTTTGTTCTTGCTTTGAAGGTTTTGAACTTTTTTTTCCATTCCCATCAACATATTTATCTTTATAAATCTTTTCAAATTTTCCATACTATTCATAATAAGACTTATCTTTTAAAGGTTTATGTTTCCCTTGGGAATACGAAATCCAAGGAATAGCCTCATAAACACTTTCTTCTTTATGTTACCTTAAAAACCTTAAAGTATAAGGATGATCCTCCGTAATAATTTATTTCTTATGCTACTATAAAAAAGTCTAAATTTCCATGGATATCCTCCATATGCATTTCTTTATCAAACCCAAAAGTACAACTTGGATGCAATTTGTACTTCATTTTTATTGCAAGGAGAGAATTTTATTATACTAAAAGAAAATAAAGATGATTTACCTAGATTATATTTGACCTATTTTCATTTCTTTACTTTAAAATTTTCCTCATTTTCCTTCATACCTTTAACTCGTGAATTTGAACTTACACATTGTACTTCTTCATCCCTTTTGTCATTGTTTCTTCTAATGGTTGATTCGAGTAAATTGTAATGGAGTTTGCAATTTCATAATGCAAAGTATTTTTCTTTGTCACTTTCAAGGGAGAGAAATACCCTTGATTTAGCCCAATATTACTATGGTATTATCTCCTTGTTTGATATTGAAGTTTATCTCATACCCAAAAATTTCCATCTCTTTTTCCATCGTTCTCACTTTGCAATCTCTTGCCATGTGTCCAATCTCATGACATTGAAATACAATATTTTTAGAATCCTCTTGATCCCATTATCTTTATGCAAATTTAATCCTAATGGACTATGGTAAAGTTTTTAAAATATCTAGAGAAACACATATTCAGGTGTATACAACATGCCTTCATTTCTTAGTGGTTGGTTTCTCCTAGATGAACTCCCCTAGAATATTTTTTTTTGATAAGTAACTAGAATTTTATATACAAATTGGATTTTTCAAGAGGATCTCAAAACCTTATAAAAAAAATGGCTGTAGCACCAATATTTAAAGCAATTACTTAGTACATGAAAATAAACACAAAATAAAAGGGAAAGGTCCATTCTAGTACCAACTAGTGAGGCCCACTTCATGAAAATATTATCCTCCCATTGCTGGCAGTCTGGGATCCTCACAGAGATGGATACAAAAGTTTGGGATCCAATCGGGGGTGGATACAACAGTCTGGGATCCTCTTGGGGGTGGATACAGTGCACCTGCCCAGACCTATGTAGGGAGAGTGGGAAGGCCAAGAATAGCCTGCAACCAAAAATCCTGCACGAAAACCAGAAGCAGGGAATTTTTAGAAAACTGGATAGAATCCTCACCTAAGGATGACTAGGGATGCAACTCAATGTGTAGCTAAGTAGCAAGAAGCCATGCGAGCAAAGCAACAAGCAACATCGAGATACAGGCCATCGATTAGCAGTAGGAAAACCTGGGAAATGGCATCAAGGTCCTCAAAGAAAAATATGGGAAGCATCTGTATGAGCCTAAAAAGTGGAACATCACTACTAGGGATATCTACAGGACAAGATATCTCTATGTACATCAAGGAGAAAAATGAGGAAGCCAAAAGGATCCAGGGAAAACAACAACAGGTGCAAAGATAGGATCTCGAAAGCCAAAATTAAAGGAGGAAGGAGGGACCACAGTTGTAAATACACTGATCTCCATCCCCAGACCAGAGAATACAAAAGGAATCCCCTACCACTCCAACATAAAGGCCTAGGAACCACCATCCTTGCTCACAAATAGATCCAAGGAACTGGTACCAGAAGCCCCTGAATAGGAATTGTAATGAACAACCTGAGGATCCTAGGCGAGAACTAACAATAGGTACAAAGATGGGATCCTTGAAAGCCTAACCTAGGGGAACCCAGGTCTGCATGCACTTATTATGGGTCCCTCCCCCCAAGATACATATATGCAACAAAAACCCAAGAAACCCCAGAAGAAGGGACCAAGATCCCCCCATCCATCCCCTAGAATATTTTTAATATTCTTTAAAACCTCATATTTAATAAGTTGATATGGAATCCCAAAAAACCTAATCCACATAAAAAAATTCATAATATTTGTCTCCAAAAAAACATTTTATAAATATAAGCATCTCTCCTCGTAAACCATGGGTCCCCATCCATTATTTTATCCCTAATTTCTAAACCGGAGAAGATGATGAAAAAATCCTTTAAGAAGAAATATCATGGGGTGATTTAAATAAATTCCCATTTCCACTTGATCTAATTTTAGATTTTCAAAAAACCTGGCTAATATCCATGGAATGTAAACATTAACCTTATGCTTTTTAGAATGATTATATCATATTTGATTATATCATCCTTCATTATCACTTTTGGTGTAGTATCTACTACTTGGATAAGGTTTACTACATATTTAATTTTCCTCTTGTCCTTATTATAAACCTTTGCTTTTCATAAATAAATAAAAACTCATAATATGGTAAATATTAAATAAATAAACCACAGTAATTAGTCTACACAAGACAATATGCGATAATACCCTTTAGGTAGGGCAATACCAATGTTATTCCTTAAGGAAGGAACCGCTACACAATATCTCCCAAATGGAGATCTACTCCATGCAATAAAGCTATTACAAGAGAACGCTCAATATGATTGATTTCTTAGAATAAAAATCTCCCTTATATATATCCATCTTCTATTTCCATTTTGGTGACCCAACTACTAAACCCTCATCCCACTTATTATTATAATATAATTAACCTTAGGCTATGTGTAGCCTATGCCAATTATCTATAATACCCATACACAACATAATATCATACCCCATATTCCCATCCTGAGGTAGATAACATTCCACACTCCTTACAAATGTTTTATCCTTAAAATATTAGAAAATATTAGATAATATGATTTGCTAAGAAATATTGACAATGTTGGAAGTATTACATTATTTGGTACCTTTCAAGTATATTGTAAGTACCATGTAAATATTTTAGTCTAAGTCATGTAAATTTTAAAGTCTATAGTAGGTGTCATGTAAGTGCAGAGTTATGTAAATATTCATCTTTTACTATGTAATCATTAAAGTTTTGTTATTATGTGAAATCAATAAAATATATTTATCCCATGAGAAACATGAAGAGTTAGATCTCCCATGTGTTTGAGGAGATGAAGAGTTGGTGAAAGTAGAAAAGTCAAGACTTGTGAATGTAAAGAATCTCATATCCATGTTTTGTATATTTTAAAGATAAATCATTGTAATATGTGAGATGTTGACAACAAACTGTGTAATACATTGAATTTGTATTGCTTGTGTTGAAATATTCACCAATAATATTATTGAACAAGTTTTTCATTGAATGTACTAGATCTTGTGAGAATAGAGTTCAATTACTAATAGTGGTATCAGAGCCACCATTGGCCACCATTAGAGTGTTTGGGAAGAAAAGCAATGCTTTATAGAAGAGTAGCATTTGTGAAGTTTATCCATGTGGATAAAATCATGTAAGTGGAGCCACAAAAAGTGAGCAGTTGTGAAAGAAATCTTAGGTGAAGACGCAAAATTTTATCGATCGAAAATAACTGATTAATAGAGAGTCAAAGTTGTAAGGAGGAGATAATGGGGAGAAACTGTAGAGAGTGAATATTAAATGGATAAGGAGATATTGAAGGTGATACATAGGAGAAACCACAAAGAAGAAATATCAATATCATTGAATGCATAAGACAAACAAGGCAAATAAAATTTTTTTGTTTCTAAACAAGACTGAATGCACTTGCTTTAGTAAAGATGAAACGTGCAAAAATACCAGGAGGTGTAACATTGGAAGGAGAATTAATTTGAGTTATGGATGTTGAGACCAACATTGAATATAACATTTAGAGTTGTAGTGAAACGTTGTCCCAATTTGATGAGAATGTTAGAAAGATTGTTGTTAGGATTCCACATCCTAACCTATAATTATCACTTAATTAATTAATTATATTTTATATTTTCTAATGGACCATCATGTCTTTTTATAATAGCCTTAGATAGATATAAAGTAGGGTAGATGATGTTGTAAGAAATCATACATAAAATAAATAATATATATTTAATTATATCCATAGGAGGGACCTCCTTACCAGTGAAATCATGATTCTTTTACAAAAATGATTCATTATATTACAATTCTAAACATCTTTTCATTATTTTTATTGTTCAAACATAAGTTAGGATCCAGGATCCTACCATCTGGTATCAGAGCGGTGATCTAGGGCAAGTTGGAGCAAAATTTCTATTTAATATACAAACATCATTGTCACCATGATAAAAATTATAAAAGACATTTTGTTTTGCTATGCATTTTGGATCGTGCATTTTAATTATTAACGTGCTGGGAAATTTGAGAAAGAAGATCACAAATTTTCAGACTTACCACACCTTACAATCCACCTATGAAATATTGTCCCATCCCTTCATTACGCAAACACCACACATCCCTCTCATCTACTATTGCATCCATCTCATACACGGCAGTTGAGCAACAACATATTCATTAAAATTTTCATATTCCAAAAATATTTTGTGATTTCATTAAATACCCAATCACTGACAAAATATTGCTCACATTGTCCATTTAATCTAACCGTTGGAAAAACATATTTTCGGTGTCAAACAATTAAAATTGTGACTAATCTTCTTTGTATCATTCTAACTGGTAGCTATCTCTGCAATCAATTCACAGTAGGCAAAAAAATCTAACCAAGGAAAATATTCATTGTTATCCAGTTCACAATAGTTATTGATCGAGAATCTTCATAGGACCTACCATTCTCTCTTTCTTTTCTTGTTTTGAATTTGGGTTGCCTTGGCACCGCTAAAGTAAATAAATTCAATTGATTATTCCATGTCCTAGAGCTATTGAAGATGTTATAATTTGAAATCACTTTTATAAGCAACGACTTTGCTATAGAAAGGAGGCTTCAAACATAGATTACAAGAATTTGCAGTTGCCTTCTACTGGGCTAACAACAGACCAAGCGGTAAGCTTACATAAGAATATTGTTTTTATAATATTATCTGCTTTGGGAGTTTGAATACACTATGCTCTCCAAGAATCCTTCTTGTGTGCTTGCAAGGTTTCGAAATCGCGTCAACTTGGCACTGTTGAATTGGATAGAATCCAAATTTGAACATTATCACTTGTGAGGGTCTATTCAAAGCGGCATTTAGATTGGTTTTTAAATTAAGATTGGTTGAATATAGCATTTGAGTTTGATTTATTAGAAATAAGTATCGGGTAATCACATTGTTGAGGTAAATGTGAATTAATTATTCTCCATTAAAAAAAACAAAAATCAAACTCAAGAACGTAAACCAGAGATTAGAGATTGATTTTGAAGACGCGATTGATTTAATAAAAATATTGAAACCTAAAATTGGTGTCAATCATTTTCTACCAAGTGTCTAGTTCGTTAAAGAACAATTTACACATTATTTCGACTTATCCCACTCTTCGTGTGGATACACCTTAATAGATTTATTAATGGAAAAACATAGTGATTTTATTGTGAATTCGATCACACAAGCCCTTCCATCTTGCATGCCCATGTAACGGCCTCGCTGGTCCACAGTCACCATGCTATCCACCTCGTTGTGTCCCTTGTCCTTCCACGCCTCATTGTCTACCTCACCTCACTAAAACTATACCTCATATTTCATTATCATCGTCCAACCTATCTTTGATATTGTATCTCTTGTTTTGTGTCCTCACTGCCACCACCACTTGTCCATCATGTCACACTCTTGCTGCCACTGAATTGTCCATCCCTATCCTACTCGTGACCCACATAGCCATCATGCTAGTTTCCAAGTGTACCTGGATTTGTTCATCCTACGTGTATCCACCTCGTACACTGTGTCCCATATGTTCCTACTCATGATCCGCATAGCCACCACACTAGTGACAAAAAATTGCTCAAAAATTTGTAAACACCAAATTTTGCCCAAAAAGTTGTAAACCCCAAATTTTGCTCAAAAAATTGTAAACACAAAATTTTGACGATAGTTATTTGTGCTCCAACACTCGATGACAAATTTTTGATGATGAACTTTTGGACATCAAATTTTTGACAACAAATTTTAGCGGTAACGTTTTTCAAATTTTGACGACGATAAATTGCGATAAGTTTTGATGATTTTTATGCAAAAAAATTTGCAATGATTTTTTTGCAAAAAAGTTGACGATGAGTTTTACGATAAATTATTGAAAAGAAATTGTCGATAAATTTTTTGACAAAAAAACTTGATGATAATTTTTTGACGACAAATTACGACGAATTTTTGCTGCACAATTTTGATGACTTTTAGCAACTTTTGTCTACGAATTTTTGCGATGGTTTTTGTGATGATTTTTAGCAAATTTAGTGATAACTTCTAACAACGACTACACAAATGGATGATGATGGAAGATATCATGACCCCAACCTGCTTTCACCGATTAATATCACCAACCTTCATCAAATCACTTATGTGCGTGAGTATCAAACTTAGTTTGAGGATATCACCAAACACAACACAAGGTTGGATGAATCAATTATCATCAATGGCTTCATTATTGGATTGAAAGAGGAAATTAGAATGGAGGTGATAAGTTTCAATCCCTATACTATGATGTAGATCTATGGATTGGCAAAATTAGCCAAAGATAAATTTAATACTCAACATCGATTAGAAAAAAAACCTATTAGGAAAGCACAAATCACTTACGCTGTCCCAAAACCTAACCGATCCTTGCAGGTTAAGTTCCTCAACCCAAAGGAAATTAAGGAAAAATAAGTGAAAAACCTCTACAATAATTATGATGAGCCATTTGGATCCCACCATAAATACCCTACACTAACGTTGTATTTATTGAAGGAAGTTGATCCTTGTCAATCCATAAAAGGTGAAGATGAGGTAGATGTAAAATTATTGAATGTAGTTGATCCCTATCACTCCATAGAGCAAGAATATGAGGTAGTTGTGTGTGAAATTCCTCATGTACCTACTCACAACAATAAATAAAATGAGGTCGATATGGCAGAAGTGATCAATGCATCAGGAAAGGATGAGGTAGACATACACGAAGTGACCAATGAAGGCCATACATACACTCTACAAGAACTACACACAAGTTCCTCACCAACAGTGAGCTATCACCACATGGTAAAACCTATTCAAAAATAATGCAGAAAGGTGACTACACACTCATTTTTCATTGACTCTCCTAGGGAACAACAAAAATATGTAGAAGTGTTACCACCACTTTTGATGCATCATTTTAAAGTTTTTGAGGAACCCCAAGGGTTGCCCCCTCACTGTCATCATGATCCTATTATTATTCTTGGAAAACCCCCACTAATACTTCAACCCTCAAGATATTCATGCCTTCGAAAAAGTGACATTAAACTTGTGCAAATACTATTTGGAAAGCACTTCATCAATCTCAAAAATAATTTGCTTAGTCCCATATTTGAGGATAAAGCTTCTTTCTGAGAGGGGTGGCATGTCAGGATTCCACATCCTAACATATCATTATTACTTAATTAATTATGTTTTATATTTTCTAATGTACCATCATGTCTTTTCATATTATCCTTAGATAGATATAAAGTAGGGTAGATGGTGTTGTAAGAAATCATCCATGAAATAAAGAATATATATTTAATTATATCCATTGGAGGGACCCCCTTACCAGTGAAACCGTGATTATTTTACAATAGTGATTCATTATATTGCAATTCTAAACATATTTTCATTATTTTTATTGTTCAACCATAAGTTAGGATCCAGTATCCTACCAACTATGCACGAGCAAGGATGAGCACAAGCAAAAAGATAATATCTGAACCATTTATTTTAAAAATTGAAAGGAGAGAGTACTTAAATACTCTACATATTTGGTATTTGATATTTGATAAGGAAAATTAAGGTTTATAGTAATTATTTGGAGAAGGTATATTAGTATTTGAAGTTCTAGGGAGAGAAGAATTATATTATTTATAAAATTAATTAAGGAGAGCATAGTTATTTAAGTGAAGAAAAAAATTAAAAGTGAAGAAGAAGAATGATTGGAGGAAGTTATAAGGAAACAAATTATATAATTTGAAAATTGAAATTATTATTTAAAAAATAAATATTTGAAGAAGTTTAAAAGAGAGATATAAGAAAGGAAAGTTGATTTATATTGAAAGTTGATTATTGATTGAAGGAAATTTATTAAAATGTTTAAAAAATATAATATGAAATTCTTGAAGGAAGATTAAGAAAATTGAATTATTTGAATAAAAAATATATTGAAAAAGAAAGAAGAAATATTAAATTTGGAGTTAAAAGGATTTCTACTTCAAAGGAAATTAATTATATTAAAGAAAAAAAATAACTAAAGTTGAAGATAGATTTGAAAGAAAGAAGAAATTTTTGGTGATTAGGAAATTATTCAAAGGACTATTATTGAAAGAACAAATTTAGAAAGAGAGGCACACACAAGAATGTTAAAGATAAATTATTTGAAGGTTATCTTAAAAATAAATAATTTGAGGATAAAAAATTGAGTTAGAAAATATTGTTGAAGGATCTATATTTTAAAGAAAAAGAAGAGATAGTGAAAATAGGTTAAAGGTGCAAATAAATAATTTTTTATTAAGAGAAAAAACTAAAGTGAAGACATTAAAGATTGATAAGAGATAAATATATTCTATAAATTGGATTTAGAAAGAAGGTATTGGTGTGCATATTAAAAAACAATTATTTAAAACTATCCAAGATGAGTTTCAAGATACCATCCATGATTAGTTTCCAAAAGGTTCTAGAATTTCTTTTAGCAATTCATAGAGAAGCAAACCTTGAATTGAGTATGGAACAAACTAAGACATCATGGAAATTATCAAACAATGAAAAATCCTTTATCATACAAAATCAACCAATATGGATAAGAAGAACCTTTTCATGGCAAAAGAAATGGAAAAATAAGAGCTCAAGATGATAAATGTCCTATGGAAATTACATAAGTAGGGCCTCCTTAGATTATCAACTCAAATTGTATGGAGAAGTTGTTGAAAAAATATTCTCATGGGGTTATCACTTAGATATTTGCAATCCAACCACTTACTTTAGAGGTGGACCAAATTCTTGAGGATTTGCAACTTATTCTGACAAAGCACACTATAATTTATTTTGAACCTTTAAAATTACCATAATGTCACTCCCATGACCATGCCATTCCATTGGTACCTGGTAGTGTGCCATCTAACATCAGGTGGTACCAATATCCTTATACCCTTAAGTTAGAGATAAAGAAGTTAGTACAAGAATTGTTAAAAGTTGGAGTCATTCAACCGAGTAATAGTCCTTACTCTTCTCCTATCTTATTGGTGTAAAATAAATATGGGTCCTAGTGATTATGTATCAATTTTTGTGAGCTCAATAAGCTCACCATTAAGGATAAGTTTCCTATTCTTGTGGTGGATAAATTATTGGATGAGTTGCATGGGATTATATTTTTTTCAAACTAGACTTCTCTTTGGGTACCCATATCAAGCTCAAGGATGAAGATATTTCCAAAATTGTATTTTGTACTCATGAGGGTAATTATGAGTTCTTGGTGATGCCATTTAGCTTGACCAATGCACCCTCCATATTCCTAAGCCTCATGAACAATATTTTTCATCAATTCCTTCATAAATTCATTATAGTTTTTTTTGATGACATTTTGGTTTATATTACTCTTGGGAAGAGCAACTCTCCCATATGGATCAATCTTTACAAATTTTGGTACAACATAAATTTTTTTCCAAGTGATCCAAGTGTTCCTTTGGGTTGACAAAAGTGGAGTATTTAGGACACATTAACACCAAATATGGAGTAAATGTTGACCCTAGAAATATTTAGGCGGTTCAAGAGTGGTTGAAACCTCGCGATCTAAAATATTTTCATGGAATTTAGGGGCTTATAGGCTATTATCATAATTTTATTTGTAATTATGGTAAAATTGACACTTCCTTAAAATCCATGTTAAAAAAAAATTCTTTTACTTGGATCGGTCTAGCTGAACAAAATTTCCTTGAATTGAAACACGCTATGAAAACCACTATGGTATTAGCAATGCTTGATTTTCCAAGAGTTCTATAATTTAAATCGATGCTGCATGCATTGGTATTGACACAGTATTATGAAGAACTCAATCTTATAGTGAGAGGGGAGGTGAACAGTATAAGATCAAAAGTTTTAATTTTATTTCCAAATGATAATAGCAATAATATCAATGCAGTAAATAAAACAATATACAAATCATCACACACATGAGAGACATATATTTAACGTGGTTCACCCAATGTGGGCTATGTCCACGAAGAAAAAATTTCTTATAAATTTTCTCAACCAATCTCTTGGAAACCAATTCCCTATTACAATGTTTATGGGCACCAACCCAAAGGAGACACCAATCCCCTATGCTCAAGTTTGTGGACCTCTATCCACAGGAGACACCAATCCCATCTACTCTAGTTTGTAGACCTCTATCCATAGGAGACCTTAATCCCATCTATTTTAATATGCTCTAAACCTTTTCACAAGGCTTGCTTAGACATGCTCCAAGCCTACATAAGGCTTGCTCAAACCTGCTCTCAAATTTGCTCAAATTTTCTTCAAGCCTACACACAAGGATTGCTCAAAGTTGCTCCAAAACTTGCTCTCAATTTTGCTCAAATCTACTTCAAACCTACACATAAGTCTTGCTCATATCTGCTCCAAAACCTATTCTCAAATCTTTCTCTAACATGCTTCAATCACACACATAAGGCTTGATTATATATGCTTCAAAATCTATTCTCAACTCTTCCTCAAATCTGCTCCAAAATCTACTTTCAATTCTGCTTAGATCTACTCCAAGTCTCCACACAAGACATGCTCAAATCTGCTCATAACCCATGCTCAAATTTACTCATAATACATGCTTAGATCTACTCATAACACACACTCATATATGCTCATAACACATGCTTAAGTGACATGCTCAGACCTACTCAACTCTAGCTCACAATCCTGCTTAAATCTGCCCCAAGACTTCTTACAAGGCTTTCTCAAAACAACTTACTATTACTGCTCAAACCAAATCAAATCTACCTCAAACATTCCCAATTCTTGCATACAAACAATTTCATATATCTTTTCCAATAGTGCTTTCTTTGACTAAATCAATTTGGACATATTCTACCTAGAATTCGTTTAACCTCTTGAAAATATAGAGAATGATATGCACTAACAAATGCTCAATATGTTATTCACATTTATTAAATCTGTTGCTTTCACATGTCTCATATTTATTGCATTCTAAAGGTAACTTTAGTCTAGCACTTGATAACTGACCTGGTATTTTTTGATTTACAACTTCATTTCAAAACAAATCATAATGCACAAGTCCTTCACATCTACTCACAAAATCAAGACATGAAAAATGCACAAGTCTATCCCTTTTTATATACTCCCAAAGTCATTCATGATGATGCACAATTTGCTTTCACAAAATTGATCTATAAGTTTCTGTATTGCCCAAATTTTTCGCACCCTTACCTTTAGGCTAAAGGATCCGTGCCCGGAAGGGGGATGCGAGAAGGATGGGACAATACCTCGGACGGAGAGGCCCTTTGAAGGTCATGCCTCTCGGGGGAGGGGTATAAGGGTGAATTTTTGACGGATGGTGGGGTTCACCAAGAAATTTTGAGTGGCAATTTTTATGCCTAGGTTGAGAATGGGTTTGATGTATTCATTTTATGTTCAATCATTTAGATTTCTAGGTTGGCCAAAATGAATCTAAGCTATTCTATATGAAATTTCTAGTTTATATGAAGACAATAAACATAAATGAATCCTAAATACAGAGAATATATAAAGTGGAGAAGAGTGCACCTGATTTCTGATGTCTGATGAAGATTCTGAAGCTTGTAGGAGTCCAGATCGTCCCGGATATGATAGGATTATTTGTAATTATACAAAATCATCCAGATCAGATGAGATCATCTGATATCAGTCAAGATCATCAGCAACCTGACGAATTCGTCAGAAACCTACAATCATGAAAATAGACACCAAAAACCAAAAATACAATTGCAAGAATGATACAAAATGATAGAAATAAGAGTATAAATGCTTAAATGATAAATCTAGATATCTAATCAAATGGGATGCAATGTTTTAATAATTAATTTTGAATTTTATCATGCAAATATGCTAAATGGGGTGAACTCCAAGATGCAGAACAAAAGTAAATTAATATAATGCACAATTTAAATAAGAAAAGGGAAAGAAAATGCAAAATCAGGGCTCTGATTGCTCCCAATATGAATTGCAGTCAAAATCATCTACAATCGTGTGAGATCATCACCGATCTCATCAGGATCATCCAAAATTATGGTTGAATCGCCTGCGACGATTCGAGCTTCCTCCAACTGAAACACAGTGAGATCCTACAATAAAACTTGAAGGCACAAATGCAAATGGTAGGGAATAGGATGTTCCAACACAACAAAAACTAAGATTGCAGCGAAATGATTAGCTAGGGAGCCAGGCAGGGGGATAAATTGAGAAAATCCCAGTTTATATAGGATTATGGGAAGGTTAGGAGGTTGGTGATCATCCCAATCTGGGAGATCTCCAATGTAGGAATCTCCAACCGTGCAGACACACTTTTGCTCGAGTTGGAGAGGTTGTTGAAACAAAAGCTAATTATGAAAATTCAATTTTGGAACGAAATCGTCTAGACGTTCTGTTCTAGATGAATTCGTCCAATTTGGGATGATATCGTCAGATCAACGACGATATCGTCCAACGAACAAAACAAATTCTAAAAATGGTGTGAAAAACAAGGTGAGCATTAATGGGCGGTTTCGGGGTTAAAATTCAAATTTTTATCTGTTACTGAGGGTTTAACTGCGCCAATTTTAGGGTGCTACATTTTTCCCCCTCTTTAGCAAATTTTTTGAAGAAAATCTGTTAAAGACGAGTTCTTCATGCTTTACGAGAAAGCAAAAATTTATTCCATTTTTTAGACGACGAATCTAGGTCAAATCGTACAACTATTTGCTATGGTGCCCCCTCCAAGTTTCTACCCAAATTGAACGTTTGAGGTAAAAGCACGAAAAAGCAAAAATTAAAAAAATGTTTGTTTTTAAATAAAAATAGGAAAAATAGGGTAAAACCCTAATTCATTTTTACTGTTCACTTTCGTTGTTTCAGAGCTCTACAGACAAAATGGTGGAAATAACACACCGATCGACAGAGGTCCGGCGTGGGTTGCAGGTAAGGATCTAAACCTAGTGTATTGTGTTTTTAGCTTGATTTGTTTAATTTTTTAGTTGAATTTTAATTGTTTTGGGGCGTCACGACCATTTCTAGGCCATCGACGATGTCAGGACGAAATCGTCCCAATTTTTCCGAAATCGTCCCTAGATCACCGATTTCGTCTGAGGATAAAATCAAAGAAATAGGGGTGATCCCGTCCAATAAGGGGTAATTCCCAAATTGAAAAATTGGAGACGATTTCATCCTATTAAGAATGATTTTGCTAAATTTGGTACGATATCATCCAATAATGGGCGATATCATTTTTTTATGAGATGAAATTGATTTTAATTTATTTTAATGATTAGGTACTAATGATTTTTGTTGTTTTATTATTTATTTTGTAGAGGGGATTGCTAAAGAGTCAAGAGTGGAAATACGGGGGTCTAATGGATGACTTAGCCGCGCTCGATCAGGCTGAGCAAGACAGGTTAGCGGAGGTCAGACTGCAGCATGTGGTAGAAATGCCATAGATTCCTACAGACATGGGGCTACTGACGGCCCTAGCAGAGAGATGGTATCCGGGGTCGTCTTGCTTTCGGATACCAACAAGGGAGATGACTTCCACTCTAGAGGATGTATGGAGGATCTTGAGGATCTCCATACATGGGCGATTCATGACTCCTGCGGCCAATCAGGGCCATGCCATGATGAGATTATGTGTGGACCCGAGCTTCACCCTGGAGAAGGGTAGAGTGAACATCGAGTCTTTGAGGCAGATGTCTGGGATGTCTTGGTTGACCTGGGTTTTGGTAGGGGTGGTAGGTGGCCTTCTTCTATTCCACCAGAGTGGATGCAGGTTATCGTGGCTCCTCTCAAATGTGGTCTATGACATGACAGACCACAAATATAGGTTTGCTTGGGGTAGCTTTGTACTATACCACTTGTATAGGATCCTCTACAGGGTCGTATACAAGGGAGGTCGATGTCTGGTGCTGACATCGCTGCTACAGGTTTGGTGTTAGAAGCACATTACGATGCGGAGGTCGGTAGGACTTCCAATGATAAGAGTTGACTGGGAGAGACCTCGGGTTTTCTATTAGTGGCTCCAAAGAGGGTCATAATGGTAGATAGATCTGCCAATGTCTCAAAGGTTGCTAGACAACATTACCCTAGATCAGATCACCTGGATACCATGAAGAGAGCATCCAGGGTGGGTAGAGGATAGACATGAGTTGGCTTGCATTAGGCGAGTCACCTGGTTGAGGACAGAGCGAGGAGAGATAGATATCCACCGCTATGATCAAGTTTTGAGGTAGTTCAGTCTACAATAGGGGATCCCTTCTCTCAAGGATTATGAGTACTCCCAGACTATTCAGGATAGTACCACATTGAATGGGGCTCCAAAAATGCAACGGTTATAGAGTTAGGACTTTGATGATGCCCCCATTTAGCCAGTGGATGGGGACGATGCAGGGGTAGACGGGTATGATGACTGGTATGTAGGCATCCATCCTCCTTGAATGATGAGGGCACAGGGTCTGATGCATGCTGTAGTGCAATGAATGGAGAGGCAACGCCAGGCTGCCATTGGTATAGCGAGGGGTCACAGATAGAGGGATCAATGATGGCCTCCTCAGGAGAGACATCGAAGAGTACCACAGGATTTGAAGAGATAGCAACAGCCAGAGAGGAGGGAGAGACTCCCTTCTCAATAGAGGGATAGGCCACCATTTCCTAATAAGGGCAAGGGTGTCAAGGTGGGGGAGAGCAACGATATGGCGGCTCTCCGAGCAGAGAATGCCCGCCTATGAGCTCAGGTGCCGACTCTTTAGGATGAGGGTACATGGCTCAGGGCTCAAAGTGGAGGGGTGAGCATTTTCGAGCTGGCACAGGTTGTTGTGTAGACCGTGTTCTACCAGGGGTTGTACTATCATGTGGTTCTAGAGGGGTAGAGGATACCGCTTCTAGCCAGCATTACAGAGCCGATCAGGATGGGGTTGTCGAGGAAATCATCATGATCGACGTCAAGAACCTGTGATATAGCATGGACCTCAATGGGACCACCTCCTCCACCTCAGGGTGGGAGAGGAGATGAGGCTGAGATCTCGAGGGCTTCTCGAGACTAGCTACTCATTATACATAGGCCATATATGTTTGAGAGGATTGAGTATGCCAGGGTATAGATTATGCCATACCAATCCATTTTGATATGATGTATAGGATTTTTGATATATATATATATTATTTTTATGATATGACTTGTGCATATGTTTTATGCTGCTTTAATATTTGAATTATTGATTGATTATTCATATAATTATGTTGTTGAAAATATTATAATTTTATGTCATGCTATAAAATTAAATGAAATAATCTGATGTAAACAAATTTGTTGTGGTGGTGTGATTTGATAAAATATAAAGGGACTTCTAACAATAATTTCAAAGGACATTGTCGCTGTTACATGACCATTTCATGGAGTCGCCGCTCGCTAGGTCATTAAGCTAGTCTCGTTATGAGAGAAATATTGCTAAAAGTGAAAAGGTGCTTAAGAGACTTTCTTAAGACTTTGTGTTGTGATGATGAAAATTGATGATGGTGATGATTTGTTTTCAGATTTCCATGAAAATATTATGCATGAAATACTAAAAATATGATTTTTGCTAGGCATAAAATTCTTAAGTGTGATAGAAATTTGAACAATTGCCTAGAAATTATACCATCGTCACAAAACTGAATGTTTTGACATAATGAAATGAAATAGAAAGGTTTTCATTCTTTTTAAAGCATAATTGTGTAACATAATTATTTAAGCCATATGTTTTTTATGGATTAAATAAATGGGAAATAAAATTATAACGATGGTTTGCGCTAGGCATAGAATTTTAGGTATAGACTTATACCATCATCGCGAAATCCAAAGAAGAAATTGATGTAATAGTTTTATTGCATAAAAAAAATATAAAATGAGGACTTGTACTAGGCATAGATTCCAGTTTAAGTTTAGGAACTATACCATCGTTGCGAAAGTAAAAAATATAAATGTGACTTTATTGCTATATTTTTGAACATGCTTTGAAATAAATTTTGGTTTTTTGAAAAAAATGTATTTAATTGTTTGTATGCTAAGCCAATATTCTCAAGTAAGAAAATCAAATTATTCCAGAAGATTTGCATAAATATTTTAAATTATCTCAAAGATAAAATTTAGATTTATAAGGAACCCCATGTGCATATGTGAGTTCATTTCCGATCTTGATCTATCATAATGATACAAAATCTCTCAAGCACAAATGTGTGTGCAATTGTATTGTTCATTTACCAATTTTGAGCAAGATAATTTGATACAAGTAATTTGAATTAACCAAATGAGTGTTCGTTGACCATGGTTTATATGCATGTAACCGTACCAGACTACTATGTAAGTTGGGTCATCAAGAGCTAGCTGATCCATGAGCGGACATAGGTCTATACAAAATAAGGTCGCTAATGTGATAGACATATCACCACGCTAGGAGTTACCCAAGGCCAAGCGGGTTGGGCACAAACCACCTGTTATGGGGCTTACCTCACAGTTTTTGAATAATTGAGAATTCTATGGATTCAAGCTCATTCACCCTTCTTTTCTTTCAAAGGGTATGGGAAAGGATTTATTGCTTTTTGCTTCTTTTTTTTTGTATTTTGTATATTTTTTTTTTGTATTTTTCTTGACACTGAGATAATGCTGAAATATTGCTGAGATGGTACAAAATGATAATGCTTCTGAATAATTTTCTCTTTTTCTCATGATTTTTTTGGATTTTCTTTTTCTTTTTCTTGCTATACTAGGGATACTTGCTCGGATTTGCTGTAGAGCAAGGGATTTTTATTTTGGGCAGGGGTGAGCTTGTCCTTTTGTCAATTCTCAAAGATTCTAGACCATGTGCATGATAGGATAGCAGGGGAAACTTTTCGCTCAAAAGACCACTTCTACTATGTAGCATCATTTTGAATTTGCAATGAAATCATTTTAATGTGAAAAGGTGTACTTGGTTCAAGTAAATAACAAGATCAGTTCTCTATGCTCAAAACTTTATTTAATTCAACTGTGGACTTCGATATAAGAGAGATTAATAATCATACCAAATAAGATCAAGATATTTATTCATGTGAGTGTGAAAGTGAGGGATTCCAAATAAATGCTAATTTATCCAAAATAATTGAAAATATAACTGCAATACTTCAAGAATTGACAGGTGCAAAAATAGAAGATGTTTTTGAGGATTTTGATGATTTTGATTTTGTTTAGATTTTGATTTGAATTTATGAATTGAGATAATACATAATATTACTATTTTTGAAATTTTTATATGAATTACTAAAAGAAGACAATATGTATAATATATACAGTGACAAAATTACCATATTTATGCATAATAGCGCTTAAGATGCATAATGTTCATTGGTTCTTTAAGATCTTTACCATCTAAGGTAGCTAATCTGTATTCTCCCGATCCAAATTTAGCAGTGATAATATATGGCCCAAGCCAGTTAGGCTCAAATTTACCTTTAAGGTCTTTAGTGGCATTAGTATTTTTTTTATTTTCTTTTAAGACGAGGTCACCGATCTCAAAGGATCGATGATGAAATTTCTTGAGATATGCTCATTTGAGCTTGTTCTAGTAGGCACGAAGATGCTCCAAAGCATTAATGCGCTTCTCATCTAGGAGTTCCAGCTGACTAAATCTGCCAGCACGATATTCATCTCCTACTTTAGTATCTTGAAGTAGCAGAGCCAAAGAAGGAACTTCTAATTCAAAGGGAAAAATAGCTTCAGCGCCATAAACCAAAACAAAAGGTGAAGTGCCCGTGGGAGTACGAATGCTAGTTCGATAAGCCCACAAAGCAGGATATAATTGAATGTGCCAATCACGGCCAGATTTATTGACCAGTATTTTGAGGATTTTAATTAATGTTTTATTAGATGCTTTTGCTTGGCCATTACCCTGAGGATAATAGGGAGTGGACCAACGATGTTGAATTTTATATTTGTGACATAGTTTCTTTACATCTTTATTTTTGAAACAAGTTCCATTATCTGAGATGAGATTTGCAAGAATTTCGAACCTACAAATAATTTGATTAAAAATAAATTTGGAAACTTGAGTTCCAGTGCAAGAAGCTAAGGGCATAGCTTCAACCCACTTCATAAAATACTCGATGGCGGTTATGATGAATTTGTGTCCATCAGATGACACAGGATTGATTTTTTCGATGATGTCTAAGCCCCATTTTGAAAAGGGCCAAGGAGATGAAATAGCCTACAGTGCTTGTGCAGGCGCATGGACAAGGTCAGCGTGTTTCTGGCACTTGTCGCAATGGCGCACGTAATCATGTGCATCATTCTCCATGGTAGGCCAAAAATATCCTATCCTAAGGAGCTTCTTAGCAATGGCGCTACCACTAAAGTGTCCCCCACAAGATCCATCGTGGGCTTCACTCAAAGCTGATCTAGACTCTTCTAGATTCAAACATCTCGATGAGGATACCTTCAAAAGATCTCCTATATAAGGTATTGCCAATTATGATGAAGCGACTTGCTCGTCTACGTAATAACCGATGCTGGTTTCTATTAAAACCTTTAGGGAAGGTCCCATTTTGAAGAAAATTGAGGATATTAGTGTACCAAAGTTTGGGAGTAGTTTCATTGATTAGAAACACGTCCAAAGGTTCCAAGCATGATTTAATTGAAGCGGGTTCCTAGAGTCGATGAATAATGATGGTAGCATATTCTTCATCTAACTCCAAGGGTAAAAGAGATGCAACTGCGGCCATAGCGTCAGCCACACGATTGCTAGTTCTAGGAATAGCTTCCAAGGTAACTTGATCAAATAAAGATATTAATTGTAATACATATGCTTTATATGGGCACAATTTATCATCTCTGGTCTGATAAACATCATTAATTTGATTTATAACAAGTTGAGAATCACCGAAAACTAATAGATTTTTAATTTTTAGTGCCATGGCTGCTCGTAATCCAAGGATGAGAGCCTCATATTCAGCAGTGTTATTAGTACAGGCAAACATTAATTTAAAGGATAGAGGTATGAGATGTTTCTATGGAGATATCAAAATAATACCTGCACCAGCCCCACTCATGCATCGGGCTCCGTCAAAGTATAAGGACCATTGCTCTGAATGATCTGCCTCTAATTTAAGGCATTCATCAGGAAACTCAATGACGAGGGGATGGGTGGACTCTAAGGGTGCAGCAGCTAATTGATCTGCTATGATTTGACCCTTAACAGACTTCTATCCTATAAACGTGAGTTCAAACTCACTTAGCGCAAGAACCCACTTTGTTGTGCGACCAGATAAATAAGGTCGACTCATGAGATACCGCAAGGGATCGGATTTAGCAATAACGTATGTTTTTTGACTGAGCATATAATGGCATAGTTTTTGTGTAGAAAATATGACTGCTAGACATAACTTCTCTAATGTTGTGTAGCGGGTTTCATAACTAATTAATGTTCTGCTAATGTAATAATTAGCACGCTCTCTTTTCTCATCATCAAGTTGAGCTAACATAGCTCCTAAAGCAAAATCTGAAGCAAAAATATACAAGATAAATGGGCGATCAGGTTTAGGTGGTGAAAGTACAGGTGGGTTAAGAAGATATTGTTTGAGGAGTTCAAATGCTTCCTGGCATTCGTCGTCCCAATGGAAAGAGACATCCTTCTTAAGAAGCTTAAGAAAGGGTCCAGTTTTATCCGCCAGCTTATCAATGAAGCGATGGATAGCTTGAAGCTTACCTTGTAGACTCCGTAATTCAGATATATTTGTAGGTGTGGGCATATCAGTGATAGTCGTAATCTTGAGAGGGTCAATTTTGATGCCACGTAAAGAAACTATAACCCCTAATAATTTACCTGACTTAACTTCGAATATACATTTGGCTGGATTCAATCGGATAAGATATTCCCTTAACCGATCAAATACTTTCCTCAAGTCATCTAAATGGTCATCTTCTTCAGTAGAACGAGCTATAATGTCGTCTACATAATCATGTAGTATATCATGCATCATATCATGAAAGATATAAGTCATGGCTCGTTGATAGGTTGCACCTGCATTCTTCAACCCGAATGGCATCACTTTCCAATAGAAAGTCCCCCAAGGGGTAATAAAGGTTGTTTTAGCCTGATCTTCAGGAGCTATCCTGATCTGATTATAACCAAAAAATCCATCCATTAAGGATATCATTCCACTCCCAATAGTAAAATCAATGATCTGATCCATATTGGGAAGGGGAAAATCATCTTTAGGGCATGCAACATTAATATCTCTAAAGTCTGTACAAACCCTAACCTTAGTAGCTTCTTTCTTAGTTACTAGAACTACATTCGAGATCCATTCAGCATAATCAATAGCTTGTATAAAAATAACATTCAGGAGTTTTTCTAACTCCCCTTTGACTAGTAAGGCCACTTTAGGATGCATTTTTCTAAGTTTTTGTTTAACAGGTTTAGCATCCGGGTGTACTACTAGGTGATGCATAACTACAGAAGGGTCTAATCCTGGCATATCTTCATATGTCCAAGCAAAGACATCTTCATATTCTTTAAGGAATGCAATGTATTTATCCTATTTTTCTTGACTCAATTCTGATCCAATGTTGATTATGTGGGGGTTATCCTCGGTTCCAATGTTAATTTTTATGACATTTTCTACTTCCATATGTAGATTTCTCTCAAAATTAGGTGGGGTGGGTGAAACGCCCAATTCTTGTAATTCTTCCAAGGTTAGCTTGGATAATTCGTCTTGAGGAGTCATGGCCTCAAGCTGGGCTATACTAGGTATAGAGCCATCAAAATAAAATCCATTATGTAATAATTCCTCAATGGAGACATCGTGAAAGATATCTCCCTCCAACTCATCGTCGAATTCAACGATCATCTCAGGATAAGCTATAGATAGCATATTACATGTGAATGTCTTATTCATTAAACGCAAGGCATCGCGTTCATCTAAATAATCTTGGTAACATATAAGATGGTCATCATCCTCAAATGGGAATGGCTGACCCTTACTAGGAAATAGGCCCACACCACATCGGGCGGGCCATGCTTCTACCTCAAAAGGTTCTTTCATACCATTCTAGAAAGGTCCCAAACCTTTCCCTTTATATCCCAATTTAAGCATTATAGGTTTGGCTTTAATATACTCATTAGTAAAGTAACATCGAGCATATCCATCATAATGAGTTCTGATGTTTCTGGGTATTCTACCCCAGTCATATCCCTTATAAATAAAGGCACAACTCCCGACTTGGTAAATACTTCCCATAGGCTGTGGGAGGCCCAAGGTACGAGGAGATGGTGGCAAATTATTTAAAATAAGGGAATCTTGCATAGAAGCATTCGTTTCTTCTGATATAAGGATTTTAGATAGATCAGGTAAGAGTTCATCAGTAAGAGCATAAGAGGTAGAAGGAACATTCCCTACATCTTTTGATGTGGAAAATATGACTTTGGTGGACGTAGACGATGTAGAGGTGTCGATAGATGGGTCTATTATAGGTATGGAAGTTATAGGAGTAGAACAAGAGACATTGGTTGTGGGATTAGGATCTTTCTTAGGTCCTAATGCGGTTTGTTCAGAAGATGGTTGAGCTATATGTAAAGGTGCAACTGATGGAGAAGAAGTAGATGACTTTGTGGGTGCAAGTTTCACACGTTTAGATGGGTAATGAGAATTAGGATGTGTGGATGACAAAGCAGGGCAAAATTGAACTCCAATAGGTTCTGCCAACGCACACATATCAAAGGGTCTTGGATCACCATGAATGGTAACCAACTGATTCTTAAATTCAAACTTAACACATTGATGTAAGGTTGAGGGAACAACTCGCATTGCATTGATCCAAGGACGACCCAAGAGTATATTGTACGATGCAGGGCAATGTACAATAAACACAGTCGTATCCAAGGTTCTCGGACCAACCTGCAATGGAATGGTAATAACTCCACACGTTTCTTGTGTTTCGTCATTGAAAGATTTTATGATCATATCGGTTCTTTTCATTTCCTCACTTCTAAACCCAAATCTTTGGTAGAAGTCAAAAGTGCAGATATTTAAAGATGAACCATTATCAATCAAAACTCGTTTGACTTGCTACATCTCCAATTAAAGCAGTAATATACAAGGGGTTATCTTTATGTAAACTATGTTGAGGTATGTCTCTATCCTGGAAGTCAATACAATCAACTTCACGAGTTATTATAGTATTGGCCATGGCTTCAGGTTGAATGTCTTGTGGTACCATCATCTGGCTTAATGTGAGCATTAATTCATCTCTATGTGTAGGAGAAGATCTTAAAAGGTCCAAGAGGGAAATTCTAGCTATAATATTTGATAATTGTTCATTAATATTATAAGGAGGTTTAGGTTGAACATTAGGTGCATGGTTCCCTTTATTAGGAACCTTCAAAACAAATGGAGTTGATCCACCATTCTGAATTTGATCTTGTTGAGAATTTTGAGCCTGTTGTCTAGTAACAACTTCGATGGTACCCACAATATTATTCTGTGGATGATGAATGGGTCTTGGTCTAGCATTTATAGCTAGCTCATTAGAAAGTAATCGGTGAGACGATGGTCTAGTAGTGACTTTTCTTGGAAATGGTTCTTCTGGAACCATATGACTTGTGATAGGGTGAATAGTATCTGATTCATCTTCAGAACTATTCGATTGATTTGATGTGATTTCCATATCACTCTCAGTCTCGTATTCTGTATCACTAAGATCAGGTATCTGAATATTATATAGAGGCCTGGTTGTAACCACGGATAAAGTTGTGTCAAAGGTTTCCAGATCATGAACAGGTAAATGCCCACTAATAGTTCCTACATATCGGGTAGGAGGAGGGACATTATGATGTTCAATTTGATTAGCCACCTCCTTACCATGTTTTGGTAAGGGATGTTGAAAGATGTCTAATGACTGATTGGCATTCTGATTCTGGTTTTGTGCGGTGTTCTGTTGAGCATTATTAGGAGGATTTTGCTTAGGTTGAAAGGCTTGCACCTCCATCTCATTGTTATCAATCAAGTCCTGTATTTTATGTTTTAATATTTTGCAAGAGTTGGTAGTGTGTCCAGGTCCTCTATGGAAGTCACAATGTAAATATGCTCTGTATCCGGGTATAGTTGGATCAGGTTCCTGGATATTTGGTAATTGAATCAAGCCTCATTCTAATAATTATGGTAGAATAGTTGATAAAGGTTGATTTAACCTAGTAAATTCTTGAGGAGGTCTATCAGGAGGTTTCAGTACAAACTTCTCTGTTGTCTTTGCAGCATTAACATTAGCAATATTTCTGCTATCGGTGACTCCATCACCCACAACTTGTTTATTCTTATATTGATTTTTGGATGTTTTCTCATCGTCTTTCTTTTTAAGCTGGCCTCTCCTAATGAGAGCATCTTCCACTCTTCGGGCTAAGTCTATAGCCTGATCGAAGGTGGTCAAGGTAGCAATTGATAATTCGTAAGATAGTTGCTCTTGCAAATTATTAATAAAGATGTCCAACATCTCCCTATAAGGTAACACAAAGTGCAATTTTCCTATCAACTGTCTCCACCTAGCTAGGAAATCAGCAAAGCATTCATCTTTGTCTTGTTTTAAGTTATACAAATCTTTAATGGTCACATGTCTTTCGATGTAGGCACTAAATTGATGGACAAAAGACTCGATAGTTTCTTCGAAATTCCTCAAAGAATTAGTGGGTAATTGATAATACCACTCTAATGCCATTCCTCCCAAGATTTTCGAGAACATTTTTAGTAATAACAAGTCATCATGTGATATATCATGACAAGCTATCCTAAACATACGAAGATGCTCTATGGGATCTTCGGTTCCTTTATATATGGGAAGAACAGGCATAGGAAAATGTTTAGGATACGACTGTGCTACGACTATAGGATCTAAAGGCTGACTACACATCTCTCGATAGTTGTACGAGGGACGATAGGGATCTATCTGGTCCATGCGAGAAACTAGCTGTTTCACCATGGTTTCAAGATTACTAGTTTGTCCACCATATTGGTTCGGTGGGACATAGGTATGGGATCTATGAGTGTATGATGGTGTAACATAAGGATTAGATGCTATATTGCTATTATGCAAAGTGTTGGTAGGAAGAGTATTATGAAGAGGATTTGTAATAGTATTATGTTGTACCCCAGATTGTTGGTAATTGGTGTTTGGTTTTGTTTTGGGTTTTTGTTGATTTGAGGTATGTTGATCAAGAGCTTGGCGAAATAGAGCAGTAAATGAGGGTTTATTTTGTGCGGGAATGACCCTAGGCTTGTTAACAGGCACTTTAGGTGGTTGGGTAACCTATTGTTGTTGCATGTTTCGGATCGTAGCTACTATATCCAAATTGGATGGTCCAGCTTGATCACTCTCTTGTTCAATAAAGGACAAGGGATTAGTGCATGTGTGAAATACGTCTTCTAGAGTTGCTTGAGTGTCACTAATTCGATCCTTGTCCATATGGACTGCTCTATTAAAAACACCAATATTTGTGTTAATGAACTTCCAAAATTGTTCCATGTTTTCAAAAGTGATAGCTCCTCCCGGAGACATTTTAGGGGATGAGGATCCTTCCTCTCTATTAGTTTCTTCTTGTTCATTTGCTACAACAAGCTCTTCTTCTTGCTGGTCTAGGATTTCTTCTTCCTGAACTTGGTCCTCAGGAGGGACATTTTGGTCAATTAATGGTCTTCCTAACCAATCTTCATCTTCTTCGGTTTGTTTTCCATTCCTAAGTCTAGGCATTGTGCTAAACTTTAGGTTTTAGCGAATATATATACTAAATATATATATATATATAATATATATATATATATATATATATATATATGCGGTAGGGTTGAGAGGTATATATTTTAACTATATACCTACTATAATACTTTTAAAAGGAAAATGTTTTGTTTTTATTTGTTTTTACTTTGTTTTTTGTTTGATTATTTTGTGTGATTATTTTATTATTGTGCGAGAATAAAAATAACAAACAACATGCTAGTTGCAAGAAATAACAATAGTAAAAAGAATGACTTAGTTTTCTATGAATAGTTTATGGATATCATTGATAGGGTCAAGTTCATCGGGAGTCATGAAATGCTCCTCTTCAAATTGGAAGTGGTTTTTCAAGAATTTGACAAAGTGTGCTATGGTAATATGATCTACTTCAGACTCGACTTGTAAAAATAAAGTTCATGGCAATACTCTCGATACAACACAGCTCTAGGAACTCTATTCCATATTTTTCTATCCGTAAGAATGACTTCTTGATCCTCTATACGAGATAGAAACTTATGTACTACAACTACGTTCTCAAGGTATTCCTCAAAGGTGTACAATTCTGAAGACACAAGTGCTCTTTTATCTGCTAACCACCTATGGCAAGCTCTCCGAAGTTCATGATACAAGGTTACTTGATCAGGATCCAGGATTCTATCTAGGACAAACCTCTTAATTTTCCTAAGTTCTACAGATCTGGATTCGATAATACCTAATCTCCTATCAAGTTCATCCCACAAAGGTTGGGCTCTATTTGTTTGAGGTACTCTAAGTACAGAAGTAATCTCTATGGCCGTTAATTGATTTTCAACATTTATGGTGACAACTCGTCTTCTATTATAATCTACCATCTAAATATGATATGCAAATTTAACTGTTTGTCTAATGATTCTAGATGTTCTTAATAATGTGTTTTTTTTGTTTTTGTTTGTTTTCAAAAGGTGTTTTAGTTCACGTCGGGTTCACCAAAAATGTATCGCCCAAATTTTTTGCACCCTTACCTTCAGGCTAAAGGATCCGTGCCCGAAAGGGGGATGCGAGAAGGATGGGACAATACCTCGGACGGAGAGGCCCTTTGAAGGTCGCGCCTCTCGGGGGAGGGGTATAAGGGTGAATTTTTGATGGATGGTGGGGTTCACCAGGAAACTTTGAGTGGCAGTTTCCACGCCTAGGTCGAGAATGGGTTTGATGTGTTCATTTTATGTTCAATCATTCAGATTCCTAGGTTGGCAAAAATGAATCTAAGCTATTCTATATGAAATTTCTGGTTTATATGAAGACAATAAACATAAATGAATCCTAAATATAGAGAATATCTAAAGTGGAGAAGAGTGCACCTGATTTCTGATGTCTGATGAAGATTCTGAAGCTTGTAGGAGTCCAGATCGTCCCGGATATGACAGGATCATCTGTAATTGTACAGAATCATCCAGATCACATGAGATCATCTGAGATCAGTCAAGATCATCAATGACCTGACGAATTCGTCAGAAACCTGCAATCATGAAAACAGACACCAAAAACCAAAAATACAATTGCAAGAATGATACAAAATGATAGAAATAAGAGTATAAATGCTTAAATGATAAATCCAGATATCTAATCAAATGGGATGCAATGTTTTAATAATTAATTTTGAATTTTATCATGCAAATATGCTAAATGGGGTGAACTCCAAGATGCAGAACATAAGTAAATTAATATAATGCATAATTTAAATAAGAAAAGGGATAGAAAATGCAAACTCAGGGCTCTGATTGCCCCCAATATGAACTGCAGTCAAAATCATCTGCAATCGTACGAGATCATCGTCGATCTCGTCAGGATCATCCAAAATTATGGTTGAATCGCCTGCGACGATCCGAGCTTCCTCCGACTGAAACACAATGAGATCCTACAATAAAACTTGAAAACACAAATGCAAATGGTGGGGAATAGGATGTTCTAACACAACAAAAACTAATATTGCAGGGAAATGATCAGCCAGGGAGCCAGGCAGGGGGATAAACTGAGAAAATCCTAGTTTATATAGGATTAGGGGAAGGTTAGGAGGTTGGGGATCATCCCAATCTGGGAGATCTCCAACGTAGGAATCTCCAACCATGCAGACACGCTTCTGCCCGAGTTGGAGAGGTTGTTGAAATAGAAGCTAATTATGAAAATTTGGTTTTGGGATGAAATCGTCTGGACGTTCTGTTCCAGACGAATTCGTTCGATTTGGGATGATATCGTCAGATCGGCGACGATATCGTCCAACGGTCAAAACAAATTCTAAAAATGGCACAAAAAATGAGGTGAGCGGTTAACGGGAGGTTTCGGGGTTAAAATTCAAATTTTTATCTTTTACTGAGGGTTTAACTATGCCAATTTTAGGGTGCTAAAATTTCATCAATCAATTTCAAAGATAACAAATGCATATCCTTAATCTCACACCCTTGCACATATATTCCAATTTCATTCAAAGCAACACACACTCAATAAATCCTTATTTCTCCAAACATATGACAACTCAACCACCTCAAGAAGGAATTAAATCACATACCTCTAAAAACTACCTTGATGATGATGTACTTTAGAAACATGTCTTGGCAAAATAGTTTTCTTTTGATCCTTCAAAATATGGTTAGTAGTTTTCTATTTCATGCATAGATAAGAAATCATCTTTCCAAATGTGCACAACAAAGATTTTAAAATACTACCTTATATATCCTATTTTTACTTAATGATATCAACTTTATAATATCCACAAACAATATCAACATAGCATACCTTATGACTCCAAACACTATGCAAAAACAATTAATTCCATCACACCTTATAACTCCCTAACAACATCAAATATAATGCATACCTTATAACTCCTAACAAAAATAATTTAATCAAAATATTTTTACCCTTACCAATGCAACCATCATGAATCGATCACGAGACCTCCTATCCACCTACATCCTAGCGCAATCTAGGCTTGCAGTTTGAGCTATCCCCCAAATGAAAACAAAGTGCACAATATTTGATTTTAGGTGAGGCCACAAAATTCTTCTAGTCAAAAACTTTAGCCAAAATGGTGCCATCATGAATCAATCTCAAGACCTCCTGTTCACCTACGCCCTAGCACAAGCTAGACTATTGTGTGAACTAGCTACCCACACAAAAACCAAAGCCCATGAATAGGTTCTTCAATTGCCTTCTGCAATTTCTTCTGTGCTCAAAACTTTAACATAATGGAGCCACTGCAATTTGACCTCCTGACCTTTGTTTGCCAATGCCTTAGCACATACTAGCCTGCTGCCTGGGCTAGCCACCCAGTCGGAATCACTAATGAGCTCTTATATTTATTGTTAATTTATACCTCTTTCTCAAAAGCACATGCACACTCCTTCTCTCTCCTCTTCTACCCTCTGCCACTTGTGCGAACGAAAATCGATTTCACTCCATGCCTTAAGGTGAAATATTTTTCCCTTTTAAATATGCAAATTGATTTCACATGGGGGCGTCGAAACATATGAAATTCAAATTTATTTTATCCATGTGCATTTTGGCGCCTTTTTTTTTTTTTTAACTTTATATTATAATATTTAAAAATATTATAATATTGATTCTAAAAACTTGGTCTATTGCATTTTAAATCTTTTTCTCCTATTGGAATATTTTATTCCAATGTCTCTTAAACCTTGGTCCATTGCATTTTAAATATTTTTCTCCTCTTGGAATATTTTATTCCAATGTCCCTTAAACCTTGGTCCATTGCATTTTAAATATTTTTCTCTTTATTTATAATATTTAAATTAAAATTTAAATATTATAACCCTTTGTTGAATATTGTATTTGCTTTGCTTCATGCTTGCCTTGGATAAATGTTATTCTCTTTGACCTTAAGGATATTGTCCATCCTTATAATATTTCCATCCTTGAAGAATATTCCTACCTTATGAACTTTTGACATCAATGACTATACACCTTTGACATCAATGACAACTCAATATGCTTAATATTTCTAACAATATCCCCCTTTGTCATAGATGACAACCCTTCAAAGAATCTTCTTTTATTGTAATTGAATTCTAATACTTCTCCCCCTGAGAAGCTGCTACCCCTCACTGAATTATCTCTCCCTTTGAAATCAATGGCAAAGGGCTCCTTGGGGCTAAAAGTAAGATATTTTAGCATAGCCCCCTCACCACCTCCTTTTCTTGAGGTAATTAATTTTGGGATGGGATTAGAGCTAATCCCAACTTACAATGCTCTTCTTCCTTTTCAATCTTCTTTTTTCACAGTTTTGTAGTCATACCCTTTTGATCCTTTTGAGCATCCCTGTTCTTGCTTATCTTTGGAAGTTTCAAAAATTATGTTCTACACCACTTTGCTTTATGTCCATAATTATTGTAATTGTAATATTTGACATTGTAATTCTTGAAAGGTGTAAACGAATTGAAGTTCCTCTTGATAAAGCCAAATAATTCTTACCATGAATCATGTAATGTATAGCTCTATGACTAAAAATATTGCATGAGTAGCAATATCCTTGGAAGAAGTATTTTTCTTGTCTTGGAGAGTGTGGTCTCATAGTTCTTTCCTTGTATTTTATGTAATGATCCATGTTCCTTGTTTGTGCATTGTTTTCTTCCTCTTTGATGCTTACACTTATTAACTCATCATCATAGGTCTTAGGTTCTTCTTCAATCACTTCCTTTGAAACTTCTTTTTCTTTTGAGCTTGACTCCCCTTTTTGTATCTCTTGGCCTTCTTCATAACCTAGTCCTGTCTTGATAAATGGAGATCTCTATATTTTGATAATTTCATCCAAGGTTTTTGAGCTTTCCTTAAACCTAGTTAGCTTATCAAGATATTTTCCAAGTCCTTTATTTAGAGAGATAACTTCATCTTCTATATTTTCACACTCTAACTCTTTTTCCTCTAATTTTTCAGCCACACTTTCTTCAAATATTCTTGTCTCTTCAACCTTTAATCTTAAATTAGTGAGATCTTATAGAAGCTTTGCCTTTGTTTTCTATTCCTCTTGAACTTGAGACTTTAATATTAAGTTCTTTCTTTTCACTCTTTCTAATTATCTAAGAGTAGCAATAAGTTTCTTTTTCATGTCAACCAAGGTTTCCTAATTCTTTTCTGAATCTTTCTCTTTTTCCAGGTCTTCAACTATAGGAGCATCTTCTTTCTCTTCTACTATATTTTCAATAGGAGTATTCTATTTCTCTTCTACTCAGTTTTTAATGGAAGTATTCTCTTCCTCTTATATTGCCAAAAATAGAATCTCTTCTTTTTCACTATCTGAAAGAATTTCATCACTGTCACTTGAAGCACTGCTTGCTTTTTCAACATAAAAACTTTTCTTGTGCCTTCGAAAAATCTTCTTTCATGCTTGCCTTGACCGTGCTTGATTTTATTTTCATAATCAATTTTTATTTTTCTTGTATTCTTTTTCATATTCACTGCTACTATATCCATTTTATGGACAATAAGATGCATAGTGACCAATGTTTCCATAGCTAAAACATTTCACAGTTTGCATATTCTTATGTTTCCTTGGACCCTTATTATTTCTTCCTATAAAATTTACCTCTTCTTCACTGCTTGATTCATCACTTGATTCTGATTATTTATCCTTTTTTTTATTTGAATCTTTGAATGTTGCCTCCATTTTGGATGTTTGATCCTTTTCTATTCTCATCTCATAAGCTGTGAGAATCCCATGTAGTTCATCTATCCTCAAAGTTACGAGATCCTTTATTTCTTCTATTGCTAAAACCTTTGCATCATACCTCATGGGAAGTGATCTTAGAATTTTCTGAACAATAGTAGAATCCTCAATCTTTTCTTCAAGTCCACGGATGGTATTAACAACCTCATAAACACGAAGTATATACCTAGCAATATCTTCCTCGTATTTCATCTTTAATTCCTCAAACTTCCTCCTATGAGTCTAAATTTTTACCAACTTAACCTTATCATCCCCTTCATAAGTATTATGTAATTTATCACATATTTCTTTTGCTGATTTGCAGTGCATAACCTTCACAAACTCTGTTTCTTGTAATCCACTTAAAACTGTATCCATTGCCTTAGCATTATTTTCATATAGTTTCTTACCACTTATATCTATGGGAGGAGTTGCAGGTGGTGTGTACCCATTCTCTACTGAATTCCATGTATCAAATCCTTGTGCCATCAAAAATATCTTCATCCTCACACTCCAAAAAGCATAGTTAGTCCCATTAAACAATGAAGCTCTATGTGTTGAAAATCCTTCCTGATTAGCCATATGTGTTCTTGTAATATCTTCCTTCAAGTTGTTAGGCTTCCTTGAAGGAACCCACTTTGATACCAATTGAAGAACACAAGCTTATACTGAGAGAGGGGGGTGAAAAGTATAAGATTAAAACTTTTACTTTTTTTTCCAAATGGTAACAACAATAATATCAATGCAGTAAATGAAACAATACACAAATCATCACACACATGAGAGACACAGATTAAAATTTTGTTCACCCAATGTGGGCTACATCCATGGAGAAAATATTTCTTATAAATTTCCTCAACCAATATCTTAGAAACCAATTCTCTATTACAATGTTTATGGGCAGCAACCCAAAGGAGACACCAATACCCTATGCTCAATTTCATGGACCTCTATCCATAGGAGACACCAATTCCCTATGCTATGGTTTGTGGACCTTTATCCATAGGATACCTCAATCTTCTCTTTTCTAATATTCTCTAAACCTTTACATAAGGCTTGCTTAGACCTGCTTCAAGCCTATACAAAGCTTACTCAAACCTACTCTAAAAATTGCTCTCAAATCTGCTCAAATCTACTTCAAGCCTACACATAAGGCTTGCTCAAATATGCTCCAAAACCTACTTTCAATTCTTCTCAAATATGCTTCAAGCCTACACATAAGGCTTGCTCAAATATTCTCCAAAACCTACTTTCAATTCTGCTCAAATCTGCTTTAAGCCTACACATAAGGCTTGCTCATATCTGCTCCAAAACATATTCTCAACTCTTGCTCAAATTTACTTTAAGCCTACATATAAGGCTTGATCATATCTGCTTCAAAAACCATTCTCAACTCTTGTTCAAATTTACTTTAAGCCTACATATAAGGCTTGCTCATATCTGCTCCAAAACCCATTCTCAACTCTTGTTCAGATATGCTCCAAAACCTGCTTTTAATTTTACTCAGGTCTTCTCTCAATTCTGCTCAATTTTACTCAAAGCCTTCACACAAGACTTGCTCAAATCTTCTCATAATCTATGCTTAAATATACTCATAACACATGCTCATATCTACTCATAATACATGCTCAGATCTGCTCATAACACATGCTCAAATCTACTCATAACACATGCTCAGATCTGCTCATAACACATGCTTAAGTACCTTGCTCAGACCTGCTCAACTCTAGCTCACAATCCTGCTTAAATCTTCCTCAACCCTTCTTACAAGGCTTGCTAAAAAAAAAACTACTATTACTTCTCAAACCAAATCAAATCTACCTCAAACATTCCTAATTCTTGCATACAAACAATTCCATATATCTTTCCCAAAAGTGTTTTCTTTGGCTAAAGTAGTTTGGACATAATCTATCTAGAATTCGTTTAACCTCTTGAACATATAGAGAATGATATGCACTAACAAATTCTCAATATGTTCTTCATATTTATTAAGTTTGTCGCTTTCACATGTCTCATATTTATTGTATTCTAAAGGTAGCTTTAGTCTAGCACTTGATAACTGGTCTGGTATTTGCTAATTTGCAACTTCACTTCAAAACAAATCATAATGCACAAGTCCTCCACACCTACTCACAAAATAAATACATGAATAATGCATGAGTCTGTCCCTTTTTATATACTCCCAAAGTCATTCATGATGATGCACAATTTGCTTTCACAAAACTGATCTATAAGTTTCATCAATCAATTTCAAACATAACAAATGCACATCCTTGATCTCACACCCTTGCACATATATTCCAATTTTATTCAAAGCAACACACACTCAATCAATCCTTATTTCTCCAAACATATGACAACTCAACCACCTCAAGAAGGAATTAAATCACATACCTCTAAAAACTGCCTTGATGATGATGTACCCTAGAAACCTGTCTTAGTAAAATAGTTTTCTTTTGATCCTTCAAAATTTGGTTAGTAGTTTTCTATTTCATGCATAGATAAGAAATCATCTTTCCAAATGTGCACAACAAAGCTTTCAAAAATACTACCTTATATCTCCTATTTTCACTTAATAATATCAACTTTATAATGCCCACAAACAATATCAACACAACATACCTTATGACTCCAAACACTATGCAAAAACAATTAATTCCATCACACCTTATAACTCCCTAACAACATCAATTATAATGCATAACTTATAACTCCTAACAAAATTAATTTAATCAAAATATTTTTGCCCTTACCAACACATCCACTATGAATTTACCATGAGACCTCTTGTCCACCTATGTCCTAGCGCAAGCTAGGCTTGTCGTTCGAGCTAGCCCCTGAATGAAAACAAAGTGCACAATATTTTATTTTAGGTACCACCGTAAAATTATTTTGGTCAAAAACCTTAGCCAAAATGGTGCCACCGTGAATCAATATTAAGACTTCCTATCCTCTTGTGCCCTAGTGCAAGCTAGGCTACCACGTGAGCTAGCTTACCACATGAAAACCAAAGCCCACGAATAGGTTCTTCAATTACCTTTTGCAATTTCTTCTATGCTCAAAAATTTAACAAAATAGAGTTGTCGTGATTTGACCTCCTGACCTCCTATTTTCCAATGCCTTAGCATAGGCTAGCCTACCGCCTGGGCTAACTACACAGTTGGAATCACTAATGAGCTCTCTTATATTTGTCGTTAATTTTTGCCTCTTCCTCAAACAACATGCATGCTCCTTCTCTCTCCTCTTCTACCCTCTGCCACTTGTGCGAACGAAAATCGATTTCACTCCATGCCTTAAGGTGAAATATTTTTCCCTTTTAAATATGCAAATTGATTTCACATGGGGACGTCGACGCATATGAAATTTAAATTTATTTTCTCAAAGTGCATTTTGGCACCTTTCTCTTTTTTTAAAACTTTATATTATAATATTTAAAAATATTATAATAATGATTCTAAAACCTTTGGTCTATTTCATTTTAAATCTTCTTCTCCTCTTGGAATATTTTATTCCAATATCTCTTAAACCTTGATTCATTGCATTTTAAATTTTTTTCTCCTCTTGTAATAATTTATTCCAATCTCTCTTAAACCTTGATCCATTGCATTCTAAACCCTTTCCTGAATATTGTCTTTGCTTTAATTCATGCTTGCCTTGGATAAATGCTATTCTCTTTGACCTTAAGGATATTGTCCATCCTTATAATCTTTCCATCCTTGAAGAATATTCATGCCTTATGAAATTTTGACATCAATGACTATACACCTTTGACATCAATGACAACTCAATATGCTTAATATTTCCAACATGTTGATGGAGGAAGGACGCTACAATTTTTTTTAACCTTTAAAATTACCATAATGTTGCTCCCATGAACATGCCACTCCTTTGGTACCTGGTGGTGTACCACCTAACATTAGGTTGTACCAATATCCTTATGCCCTTAAGTTAGAGATAAAGAAGTTAGTACAGGAATTGTTAAAAGTTGGTGTCATTCAACCAAGTAACAATCCTTACTCTTCACCTATCTTATTAGTGTGAAATAAATATGGGTCCTAGTGATTATGTATTAATTTTTGTGAGCTCAATAATCTCACCATTAAGGATAAGTTTCCTATTCTTGTGGTGGATGCATTATTGGATGAGTTGCATGGGACTATGTTTTTTTCAAATTAGATCTTCGCTTTAGGTACCATTATATCCAGCTCAAGGATGAAGATATTCCCAAAACTACATTTTGTACTCATGCACCCTCCACATTCCAAAGCCTCATGAACAATATATTTCATCCATTCCTTCATAAATTCATTCTAGTTTTCTTTGATGACATTTTGGTTTATAGTCACTCTTGGGAAGAGCAGCTCTCCCATATGGACACACTTTACAACTTTTGGTACAACATCAACTTGTTTCCAAGTGATCCAAGTGTTCCTTTGGGTTGAAAAAAGTGAATTATTTGGAACACATTGTCACCAAATATGGAGTTAATGTTGACCCTAGAAATATTTAGGTGGTTCAAGAGTGGTTGAAACCTTGCATTCTAAAAGATATTCATGGATTTTGAGGGCTTACAATTTATTATCACAAATTTATTTGTAATTATAGTAAAATTGGCACTCCCTTAACATCCACGTTAAAAATAGATTCTTTTACTTGGACCGGTCTAGCTAAAAAGAATTTCCTTGAATTGAAGAACGCCATGACAACCACTCTAGTATTAGCAATGCCTGATTTTTCCAAACCTTATGTAATTGAAAGTGATATTGCATGCAATGGTATTGACACAGTTTTGATGCAAGAAGGGTGCCCCTTAGCTTTAACTAGTAAAGCTCTCTAGTTGTAATCTTGGAAAATCAACTTATGCTAAGGAAATGCTTGTAATTTTGCATGTGGTCACTCATTAGAAAAGTTATCTCATTGGTGTCATTTTCCATTAAAATAGATCATCAAAGTCTCACATATTTCTTGGAGCAATGGGTTGCCACCCTCAAACAACAAAAGTGGTCTCTAAGCTCATGGGCTATGATTATGATATTACTTATAAAAAGGGCAATAAGAACATTGTGGTGGATGCCCTCTCTCAACAATTTGAAACTCATAGTATATTATGTGTTATTTCTTCACCCATTATCCAGTGGATAAATTCTCTTCATGAAGAGGTGCTTAAGGATTTAGGATTGCAAACCTTGGTTTCCTCTCTTAAAACAAAGCCTACCTCATGTACTGGATACACTTGGTATGGACAAGATTTATGCTACCACCAACACCTTGTTGTTCCTCACATATCCCCACTTTAGGAACTCCTCATGAAGGAAATTCATACTTCACCCACTATACGCCATTTTGGGTTCCTTAAAACATATGAAAGGATTAAGCGTACCTTTTTTTGGAAAGGCATGAAGAAGGAAATTCATAATTTTGTGGTAGCATGTGACACCTATTAATAAATAAAATGCAAAATAATACATTCTATAGGTACTCTACAACCCTTGCCTATTCCCAAATAGGTTTGGACAAATGTATGGACAAAGGAGTTTGGAAAGGATCTTCAAACCTTGTACAAAATATACTAATCCCCACCCAAAAATATGGAGCTAAAATTACTTACGTCCAATAACACTCAGGAAATGACCAATCAAAGGAGTTACCCCTTCAAAATCCAAACCAGTACATAGGTAAGACCACACATAATTTAAAACTTAAAACAAATTGAAACCAAATTAGGATATCAAAGATAACAAGATGAACACAAATTAGTAGCAAGACTTGAACCACAAACTGAGTCATGCAATGGTCTTATTCGCCCCCATGAGGTATTTGCTTTCCCATGCTTGCAAGCCCATCTGGGCAAGAATTTATTTTGCATTGAATATTATGGCTTGTAGGGAGAAAACAGTAGCTTGGAGATATGAAATTTGGTGCAAAAACCTAAAATAAACAAGCATCCCCAAGTTTTACAACCAAGTCATCAACAACAACTTGACCAGAGCAGCTAATTGTGTATGAGGTCATTATCGATAGAAGCAATAATAGATATTTCCATGGACTTTATCGAAGGGGTACCTAAGTCTAGAGGTAAATCAGTTATTTTTATGGTAGTGGATCATCTTGCAAAGTATACTCATTTTTCTTCCCTCTCCCATCCTTACACAACCTCCATAATTGCCCATTTTTTTCTCAATTCTATCTTTCACCTTTATGGCATACCCACATCCATTGTGTCTGATCATGACTTGAGCTTCACTAGTAATTTTTGGTAAGAATTATTTAAGTTGCAAGTAACTCAACTCAAAATTATTTTAGCTTATCATCCATAAAAAAATGGTTAGACCGATATTATCAACAAATGTTTAGAATTCTAACTTTGGTGTTTTACCTCTGATCATCCTACACAATGGGAAAAATGGATTTATTTGGTTGAATGGTGGTATAACACCTCCTATCACATGGTGACAAAGGTCACCCATTTTAAATAAATTTATGGAAGATCTCCATTCATGCCCTCCTCCTACATTCTAGGTAGCTCCAAGGTCCATGCAGTCGACACTACACTTAGCCAACATGCTAAAGTCCTCTATCAACTAAATATGAATTTGGAAGTGGCCCAAAATTGGATGCACCAACAAGTTGATAAAAATAATTATAATCATAGCTTTGATATTTGTGATATGGTATTCCTTCCCTTGTAGCCATACAAATAGTCATCCCTCCAGCTTCACCAATGCCATAAACTCACTACCAAATACTATGGGCCCTATAATATTTTATAGCGAATTAGTGCCATGACCTACAAATTGGCCCTACCGTCTACATATAAGATCCACCTTAATTTTCATGTATCCTCTCTTGACAAGGTTATGGTAAATTAGGTACAGGTTCAAATTTCCCTCCTAGAGTTGTATAAAGAAGGTTCTATCTTGCTTGAGCCAAAGTAATTGTTGGATCGTTCAGTGTGTACTCTTCACAACCATATCATTATTGAGGTCCTTGTTCAGTAGCATGGCCTACAACCAAAATATGCTACCTAGGAGTCTCTCCAATAGCTCCAGCACCAGTTTCCTCATCTATAGCTTTGAGGATAAATATTTGTGAATGGGAAGGACATGTTAGGACCCCATTCTAACATTATTTTTGTAATTATTATTTGATTGTGTAATGACCCACTTCCAACATGGGGACCCTCTTTATAATGTTATTTTGTAATACTTTGGAATGGTATATGGCAAGTAAGGCACATAGACAAGTGGGGTCATTTCATGTAACTGTTATCGAGAATTTAAACAATTTTTGGTGGAAGATTCTAGCTCAAGTGGCATTTTGTGTGTAAGCCAACTCTTGAGCTTAGTGTTAGAGTTGCATGAATTTTTTCTTTAAAATACATGAAGCCATGTATGAATGTATCTTTTTACAAATTAATAAAATATTGGAGGTTTCCCCCTTGAAGAGGTATCCAATTCTATGCTTATTGTGAGAGTGTTTAATTCTACATATACTTTCTATATTGTGATATTGTATTATTGCATGAGTCTATTTATTTTTAGAATTTTTTGAATGAGCTTATTTTTAATAGTAGGCTCCTAATAGGTTGTTGCACAATCTCCTCACTCTATATTCAGAAAGATACCAATGGTTTAATATCAGGTCAAATTCAATCAATGGCTTGAGAGAATTGGAATAATATTTAGATGGTGCAACAATGAAAAGTCTCACCAACTATGTGATCTCAGTGATCGACGACTTGGAAAGAAAGATGCAGATGAGAAGAAGATCAATCGAAACTCTTCTAGCCATTAAATCAGATAAGTAGGATAATCCTACAGACCATGATTTTAAAAATAATAGCAATATCCATTAAAATTTTACCACCAAATTTCTACCCACACACAACAAAGGAACCCATGTCAAGTGAACATCTTTACTACAAAATACATTGAAGCTCAATATTCCAAAAAAGAGTAGTTGAGCTCATAAAGGTAGAAATTGCAAAAAAACCTCAATACCACCTACCTAAACCACTTAGACATGAAATTCTAATTAAGGTTGTTGGTGTCTTAAATATGGTAGCTATAGAGGCTCCAAATCTAAATACCTTGATCCTACCAACGTTGATTGTATATGAATCCCTCGCTCAGTTTGGGGAAAATTTTTGAATTACTTGTACAAATTTTAGAGAGGAAATCCCTAGTATTTTATTATAAATGGTAGTTTCATATTTATTGTAAGGATTGGAAATTTTTGACTCATGCTTAGTATCTATCCTTGTTTGTAACTCCCTTCATTTTCTCTTCTATATATCAAGTCTGGATTTGAACCTCTTTTAATTTGATGTCTCTATAACATCAAGATTTTAATATAAGAAGTTATGGCTATCTTTGCTTTGCTTTGTTTCTTGTATGCATATTATGTGTGAATGCTTTATGTAAGATTAAAACTATGTTTATTTAATGGGTTTATAACTAGTGATGCATGTTGATTAAGAATTAAAATCCTAAATAAGAAATTAATTCCAAGATAATTTACATTAAAAAATGGGTGATTAAATAAGCACAAATTATAAATGATAACCCTAGAAAATAATAATAGATCCAAGGATTATGTAAAAATACTTAATCAACAAGCCCTTATTCTATTCTAAACAAAACACCTAGACTTATTCAAAGTTGATGTGACCAACAAACTCTCACTTACAATAAGACTTAAGACTAAGTATTTTCCTAAGATTTTAGTAAACCTATAAACATAATCTAGGCCTATCCCTATGATATACATATCATTCCTCCCAACAATAAAAGCATTGGACTCCAATTCTTGTACAAGGAAGTGGAAGGGAAGATATTACAAACAATAGTTCCCAAAAATAAAATCCTTCAAAGTGGTTCAAAAAAAAAGAGATCGATGATATACAAGAATCCCAAAGAGATCACCACAACTCCATCAAAGGAGAAACAACGAGCAAAAAACATGCTCAAAAAGGATCCATTTAGGAATCCCCAATGGGATATCAAGGTATTTGTCCTCTTGGTTCAGCCTCTAGCATGTAGGAGTGAGCACTAATATGCCTAAAAAGGGTCCAATTAAAGTATTGTTACATATTCAAGAAGGCGTAAATCTTCACACCAATCATGTTGAACCATAAGCATGCACCCAAAACTAATTACACACGATCCTTCTAAGAAATAATATTGTAACTATAGTTAGTGGAGGAAGAGTAGAGGAAAAAGATACTAGTCATATATGAAATGTCTGTCTTTGTAGTCTTCAAAAAATTTGTTGTTGTCTGAAGTGTCGAATCTTTGTAGTCTTCAAAAATTTGGTGATTGAAGTGTCAAATCTCTATAGTCTTTAGCTCAATGAAAGGAATTAAAATGAGTGATACCTTCAAAAAGTCACAAAGGGATTTCAAATCCTACTGAGGGAGTAGTAAAAATTCCCAAGTGGGATACAATGGATGTAAACAAAAGGATGAAGTGTCGGGTACCACCGAGATGCACTTCATTACAAATCCAAAAAATTATTAAATCCCAAAGGGGAGGAGTAATTTTGACTCCTCAAAGATCCACAATTGCAAGTGGATAATAGCTATTAAAAGCTAACAAGTGGTATTTAGCCCAATAAAGTCCACAATAGGACATGATGCACCAAATGATGAATGCACCAAATAAGAGGAGTAAAATGGATCTCCTCAAGATCCAATGGATCATTTAAGAGGAGTGAAATCCTTGTATTCTTTAGACAATCCTTAAGTTGGAATATTTGAATAGTTAAAGCAGAAGCTTATGTGAAAGCTTGATGTAGTGTTGCCCAAAGAAGTGTTGCAAGTCTTAATGAAGACATGAGATAAGTTAAAAAGCTAAAATCCACTAAGATAAAATCCACTAAAGGACTAAGACAAATACAATGTGTCGAGTACCCATGTTAAATCCATTATCACATAAAGAGGGCTATGTTCAAAAGAAGAGATAATGACAACTCCAAAATTGGAGTACCCGGATTCCCATGATCGGAAAACAATACCTCCTATTGTAGGAGTACCCAAAATCATGATTAAATTACAAGAGGGCCAAGGTCAAAAGAAATTCTACTTCCAAAAGTCTCAAAGGATGAAAGTGGATTTAAGGAGTGTTGGGTTCAACCAAAAATGCACTCCATTTTACAACACTTTGTTTTTGAAGAAGGTTTCAATGACCCAAACTTTAAAGCAACATATGTCAAAATAGATCTTTACAAAATTATAAAATAATAATTCCATTAGAACTGGATCGAAAAGAGCTTTCCATCGACTATATGCAAGGCTATACTTACATAATAAAAAGACCATAAAAGTGAAAACAATAATAGGTCTCTTCGGTACCAAAAGAAAGTGAAAAACAATATCCCTTTTTCAAAGGTTAAAAATTTATCGCCATGAGCTTACGAGCAACAATTTGAATATTTGAATGAACAAATTATCAATGATTTTTTGAACCTCTGAAAGAAATGAGCAACATGTTAAGAGGGTGCCACTTGGTGCACATCAATTAGAAGCCAATATAAGTGGATAAATCAACAAAACATGCATTGTTAATAGGTGTTTTGTCAACAGAAAGGTTGGTCAAAGAGCACCTTAGCCAGCGTGCACATAGCCAACATACATTGGCTATTAATAAAGTGTGCATTCACCCTTATGAAGGCAGTATGTGCCTTCAGCCCACACAATGTGGGATAAAATATTTTGATACCCGCAAAATAAAACCAGTCTACATAATGTTCTTCAATCCACCATGTGTCCATCTATCGAACCGTGCCCATAAAAGAAAAATCTTACCTCATGATACCTTGAAATTCATGATCGAAAGAATATTTGGTTGTCAAAGAAGAATTTGTACCAAAAAAATGAGAACGAAGAAAGCAACATCAGAATTTCCAACTAGGCATTGAAAAATGGAAAACCTTAGGAAATTTAAATTTGTATCACTGAATATTCCTTTGTGCATCGAAAATATGGTGGTCATCATTGAAAAAGATCGGATTGATACCAGGTCATGGGAAGGAAACATACGTAGGTATGCAGTGGATGTCAATGCTGGAATCGAGCATCCACATGGATGTGAGAGATGATGAATAAAATGAATGTGCAGACCCATAGCCATGCCATCAATTCATTGATTTTAGCCATCTAAGGGGCTTTGAATACCTCACAATCATCCATTGCACAAGCTTCGATCTCACTTTGTTATAAACTATGAAAAGGGTATCTATGTGATGTAGTGGATTTTAGTTGGAAGCTACAGTAGACGTTAGGAGATCCATAGCAATTTGGAAAATTCTATGAATATCGAGACCCGAATTGGAGTCCAAAGATATGGATCAATGAAAAGAGGAGAGAAATCATGCATAGGGTGATCATCATGAACTGCAAGATACGAATGGTATTCATTATCTTGATTAGAGGTGGCTTGAATAACGAATCTTCTCATGGGAGGTAGCTTGATTGGATAATCTACCATTAGGAAGGGAGCTTCGATTAAGGTCGGGATACACCAAGGTAGAGAGGCCAACCATGATCAAAGGAAGCAACATGGTTATAGGCAATAGGAAGGTAGTGCTCGGGTGCCTGGATAAAAAGGAGAATCTAGACTACCATGACCACGATGAGGATGATATCATAGATATTTGGCCAATCTAGGCAAGGGTTGATTCACATAAATGATGGTTGTGGCACTGCTAGCTGAGCCACAAAGAACCAACCTCACATTGCAATTGTAGGTCGATCTGTTAGAGGAATAGTGATCCCACTCCAAATGGTGGAAGCTACAGATCGAAGCTAGATTCAAGAGCCACAGATAATCAAGAACTAGATGATCCAAAAAGTGAAGTAGATCTACTTCAAAAACATGGCTAGGAACCAAAAAAATATTGTGGGGTTTGATGTGATCTGCACAAACAAGTAGCTATGGGGGTCACGGTATATGGTGGAGCTCATAGAGAAAAAGGCCCAACTCCACATGCTATGCAAAATATGTGGGAAAATTCCCATGTGGCCCATATGGTGTTTGCAGCGATAGCTAGAGGTGACAACATCTACGGGGCCATTGTGTGCTAAAATAGTTGGATAAAATTCTTAATAACAATAATTCAAGCAAAATTATGCCACAGAATAAATAGTGGTACGGTCGAGGGAAAGGCCTTAATAACAATAATTCAAGCAAAATTATGCCACAGAATAAATAGTGGTACGGTCGAGGGAAAGGCCCAAAGCGGAATCTTAGCTATGTCAATGGTGGACTGGCTCAAACAATGACTGCAATGAGGAAGGAAAACCCTCCATAATGATCTCCAAATATCATTGAGGATAGAAAGATGCAAAACAAAGATGAATGCAGAAAGAGAGAAGAGGGTAGTGCAATTTTGTAGAATAAAATTGTAGAAGGTAGAAGAGGGATATTTCCATGAGGGATATCCCCCTCACAGGTCAAGAGCCTATTAGGCTCTGATACCAATGATAAAGAATTAAAATCCTAAATAAGAAATTATTTCCAAGATAATTTACATTAGAAAATAGGTGCTTAAATAAGCACAAATTACAGATGATAATCTTGGAAAATAGTAATAGATCCAAGGATTACATAAAAAGTCTTAATCAACAAGCCCTTATTCTATGCAAAACAAAACACCTAGACTTATGCCAAGTCGACTTGAGCAACAAAGTCTCACATTACAATAAGACTTAAGACTAAGTCTTATCCTAAGGTTTTATTAAACCTATAAATATAATCTAGGCCTATCCCTATGATATCTATATCACATATGTTTATTTTGCTCCAACGATAGAAGAATCTCTTGATTTTTGCATGTCACCTCTTTTAGATTAGGATTTTTTTTGTATTCTCTCCTTTTTCCTTTGATACATACAAGTATTTTAGGAGAGGACCACATCAAAGATCATATCTGCTAAGGAGTCAACCTTAGTAAAATCCTAGAGTATGAGTCAATATCACATACTTAGAAAGCTTCTTGTTGTTTCACTTTGTGTGTGGCTTGGATGTCAAGTGCATCTGGATATTGTAACATATGGCCATGACATTCTGAGTTACCAACAATACATATTCTTAGAGATCAATTGATTTGTGCACCATTCAATACAAAGACATTTTCTTACAATAGCATATACCAATATGTAACTAATGTTTCTATTTATTATTTTATTGATATTTTTGTTTTAAGAGTTAATGTATCAACTACTATCATAATTATTGTTACCTCTACATAAGTATAATTTCATTTCATATTATCATTCTCGATCTACGAGTAAGCCCTGTGGCTATGCTATGTTGCATAGTGTAAAATATAGCCTACCATTTCCATAATCATATTTTATTTGTAGCTATTTAGGTTTATTTCTCCTCATATCTTTGAGAATATAATCTCTTCTCCTTATTTCCATTCTAGCTTCCCTTAAATTCCCTTACCTTAATTAATAAATAATTAAAATATATTTAGTAATTATAATTTAAAATTTTATTTGTACAATTTTCTCCTATGTAGGTTTACCCATATTAAGTTATTTTAATTTATCTTCATCATAGGCCAAGCATTTTTCGTTCTACAAATATTTCAATTGAGGAGTAAAATTGCAATGTTTACAGTCCTTCAAATGTTATCTTATCCTTCAAAAAAGGGTGAGATAAAAATAGTCCATAAAAATTTAAGTTTTAATTTTCAGCATTCAACTTTGAAGCAAAGGGGATCGTTTAACTTTGTAATTAAAGGGTAGTTTAAAATTTAATATATCAAAAGCTAATACATATAAAATATTGTAATAAATTAATAAATAAATGTTATTAAATTAAAATTATATATTTAAATAATTATAAAAGTAATATATTGAATTTGAGAGAAAGCTATATAACCAATTTAGAAAACAATGAGTAAGAAAAAAAGTAAAATCAATATTCAAATATGATTAAGAAGCATAATATCAATAAATTTTATAATAAACATTTTATTGTGTATATTTATACTATGCAATTTATTTTATATTTTGTATCTTAGAGATTTATACGGACTAAAATTTATGTTCTACGAAGTTTCTAGAATGGCCAAAAAAATACAAGCATCTTCAAAATAGAAGGGGATTGGCCATAAAATCTAGGATGGCAGCAATATGACTATGGGACAACTTACATAAATATATAATAATATATAAAAGTATATATTTAAACCCCAAAATAAAATTTTGAATAAAAAATATAGATATGTCACACAACATAATATATAAGAATAGGAATCTAGAAGTTAAAAGTAATGTAAAAGCATAAAGAATGAAAATCAAGTATCTATCAAACATTTATCATTCATGAAATAATCATAGGCAATTAGGATTCTCGATTCAACTATAATTCAAGTTCTAGCTACATAACCAAAATTCAAAGTAAAATCAATTTATCATTGTTTTGCAAGGGCATATGAAAAGTGAGTTTGTTTGGTCATGCTTTAAGAAAAAACTTAATGAACTTATTACTTTAATGAAATACTTGATGAAATAAATCCCTTGATTATTAAAATGCAAATGGTTATGTGAACTCTATTATTGGTATTTTGAGTAAGGTTGTGTTGGATTTTACATGGATTCAATGTGAAAGCATGTTAAACTACCTGGAAATATTTCTCCTAACAACTATAGGTCTTATACACCTATGAGGAAATAGAGATGAAGTTTATTAATTTACCTATTAGATTGTAATTAATAGACATTCCTATAATTAATAATTTACTTGAAAAATTAGCAAATGAAGATTTGTTGTGTCATATTTAGACTCATTATAGGCTTGACAAACATGTTATGGATGTTGTAAGTATCTTATTGCAAAAAAAAATTATAAGTCAAAATTTATAGATATGATCTTTCAATAATGGTCATCTAAAGCCATTTCCTTTTTAATCTATGTGACACCAATACCTTAACTTTTTCTAAATGGTTATCTTTTGGTGGGATGAAGCAAAGTTTGAAGGATTATTTATGTATAGGTTTGTTTAAATATAAAATCCTAGAATATAAATTCCTATGGTAGCATATTTTAAATAAAGGACATCAAATCCAAGACCAACAATCTATAAAAGATAGTGGAAATCAATGCAATGGATAAATATTCTTATGTGCAAGAACATTAATTACTTTCTAATTATCATAACATACTATAAAAATAAAATTATATTAGACCTAAAAATCTAGAGAGATATAGCTTAAAAAATGTGATAGAAATATCAATTATTTTATGTTACTACCAAAAATATTTTGTGCTTTTGATGGATGAAAATTATTACAGCTCAAAATGGAAGAATTTGAAGAATAATAAATAAGAAAGCCAACAATTATTTCAATTGTTTTTTATTACAAGTTTATCACAATAAGTAGGTTTAGGGTGAGATTTTTTAAATTATTTATTCAATTGCCACAAAAAGATAAAATAAAAGCTTGATGGGGAAGATATCGATGGATGAGGTATAACAGATAATTTTCTCTTTCCACCCTAAGAAGGAACTTGATCCCAATAGATTTCCCATAATTTTTGTCAAAATTTGGGATATGTTGAAGAATAATATGTACCTATTATTGAAGAGGCTAGGAAAAAGAAGGCTATAATAAGTGAAATCAAATCCACCTTTATTACATTGGTTTCCAATAAATATGAAACAAAATAAACTGACAACTTTTGTCCCATAAAGTTGTATTGCATAATTTATAAGACAAATACAAAATATATGAAAATTAGATTAAAAAGCATTCCAAATTCTATTATTTTGAAGCAACAAATTGGTTTTATTCATCCCAAGAAAATCCTTGATGGTATAATAATTTTGCAAGAGGCCTTACATTCTTTTCAATCCATGAAAAACTAGCTATGCTTATAAAGTTGCATATGAACAAAGCATATAGTAGGGTTTGTTGGATTTTTCTATATCATATTCTTTGAAAATTTGATTTTTAATCAATTTTGGTGTGAATGGATTAGATATCAATACTAAGTGGACCTTATAATGAAGGATTGGGTACTCCAAATAGAAGGTCCAAGGTTTGAATCTGAAGGAGGATAGGCATAAGTTTAAACCTAAAGTGGGGTAGGATATGTATACCTCATAGTTGGATAACACAATATGTGTAACTCCCCCATGAATAGTCGATCTAGAGGAGTACAAGATGGACTGGTATGTGCAATGCTCATGGACCTTAAAAATTTACTTAACTTATTTAACTTATAACTTCAAAATATATCTTGAACCATATTGTCATATCTACTAGGGTGATCCGTACCTCTCTATATTTTCATTATTGTTGCTAACGATTTGAAAAGATATTTCTTAAAGGTAAAATTTGAAGGCTATTTAGTCTAATGGCTCCAAATAACCATATTGTCTATACTTATTATTATTATCTTGGGCCCTAGGTAAGGTAGTCGGTCCTTTAGCATTAGGGTTAATGTTGATTTTATCTATAAATAATAAGAGTTATATTGTAGTTAGAATTATATTTCATATTCAAATCTTAGTTGCCTCTATTTCACATATGATACTTCACCCTCTCCAAGTGGCTTAGATATGTTGCCCTCTCTAAGTGGCTAGGATTTGTATTGATTTAAAATTTGGTGTGTTACTTGCATTTTTATTCCTTAGCATTGAATTTGAATTATTGTTTCCAGTGGATGTTTACTCTTGCACATTAGTTGAAGTGTTATTGCTATTATTATATTTTTGGAATTTGTTTCATTCCATGTGGTATCATAGAGTTGATATTGGTTCTTTGTATCAATACAAAAATGTAATAGAAGGGCATGTGAACCGTTCTAGAACATTGGATGAATTGTTCTACTTCTTGTTGCCTAGTAATTTTTTATCATTTTTTTACTTAAACTTCTAGCTTATTTTTATTATATAATATTATCATTTTGTTGTTGTTAATTCTATTTTTAAACCTAATTAAAAATATTGAGCATACCAAGACCATTGTGGGAGACCTAACTCATTATAATCATCTCTAAACTAATCAAAATAAGTTTGGTATCTAGAAACATGATTTTTGGAAATTGGGTGTGTCAAGATCCTTATGAGAAACCTATCTCATTGTGATTGTCTCTTCAAGTTGACCAAATTAAAGGCTATTTCTCACAATATTTTTTAGAAGTGCTACAAAAAAAAAATTGGATTTTGCATGTGCTCATAGTGATGGCTTTTGAAGCCTTAATATTAATATAAATCTCACAGGATCAAATATAATATAGCCACAATATAGTAAGATCAAGATAATGATGTAAACAAAATAATGTGTTGGAATATATTATATTATTTGGTACATGCTAATGTACCCCCTTGGGTACATCTTTAGATTAGGAAAGATATTCTTAGATTAGAGTGTGACTATTTACTTTATGCAATGTAATAAATGCACAAGTGTTATTAAAGTGTGCAAAGTAATTTGGCAATGTAAATGTGCATAATAGTCCATGTGCACATAATTCGATAGATTAGGAAGGTGAAGAGTCTCTAGAAGAGTGAAGGCCAAGAGTGCTCGATATGAAGAGTCACATTCCATTATATATGTATCTATGAGTGTGTGTATAATAGACACAATTGTAGAGTGAGAGTGTGAAGAAGTATGGTGTATTTGAGATCTTTATTCAATTGAGATATAATTTTTTTGAGCATTTGTTAATGGTATTTCTACTAGTTATTTTTGAATTTATTTATGAGTTTTATATGTTTAGTAGTTTTCCATTATCATATATTTCATATTACAACTTTATTTTAGATCTTGTGGTTATTTTATCTTAAGTATTTAGCTTCAAAATCTAACATTGGTATTAGAACCACAACAAGGTTTTATCTTGCACAGGTTTTAAAGTTGCAAAGGAGATTTCCACAACATTGGTTAAGGAGAAACCAATGAATTTGAAGAAATTATCTTTGGAAAATAAAATCAAGTAAAATAGTATTTTTCACTATGTTGAAGTAAAACCAGTGAAGGTTGAACATCTACCTATTCCAAGAGCAAATTTGGAGTATAAGGAAATTTACAGGTCTTGAGGATAAACCTTGACATTGATGAGATTAAGAGACCCTAGAAGGAGGTCCTATTGAAAATTTTGATAAAGAGAATAATATTCCATACTAATATTTGGCTAGAGTCTTTACACAGGGTTGAAGGAAAAATCGTGAAGACTAGGACTCAACATATATTTGTTTCCACTAGTTTTTGAGAATGACTAGCGAAGTTTATTGATTTTAGAATTCTAAAAATTTGAATGTATTTGGTTACTATTGTATAAGTATTTTTTGCATAAAATTAGTTCTTAGAAGCTGATAAGCCTCCTACAATATATAGAGAAGAATTTCACCTTTAATTTCCTGAAATTCTATGTGCTTTCCTTGTGCGGGGATTAGTTTTGAGTTGTAGCAAAAGAGTAGATATTGTAGATTAAGGAGGTCCAAAAAGAGACCTCATTGAATATTGAAGACTGTATATTGAAGTTTGAATAGACCCAAGAAAGAGGTCACATTGAATAACTTCCATATTTGGAAGATAGAAGATTGAAGATAGAGAAGGACTAAGAAAATGTCCTATTGAAGAGTTGAGATGCAGTAAAATTTGGAGATCCAAGGAAAATATCTTATTGTAGAATTTTCATATTTGGAATATTGAAGAGACCAAGGAAAGGTATCATTGAATTTTTAAGAAAAATAATTGAGAAGTTGTTGAATTAAAAGACCCAAGGAAGAGGTCTCAAGAGAATTTGAATAAGAATAAGAAGGCTAGAGAAAGTTGCATTGCAAAGTTGAAGAAGTGGCCATTGGAGGATATTTGAAGAAATTTCATGATAGAAGATTGCAAGCAGGAGAAACTCCTAAAAAGAAGAATTTGGGACAATTGTTGCCATCTGAAAACAAGCCCAAAAGGAAGAAGTATTTGGCAAGAAATTTTCCAAATTTTTGGAATATTTTTGAAGACCTTAAGGCATTCAAATTCTTGAAGAATAGGACAGTGAAAGAGATCAAATTTGAAGTCATAATTCAACAAGAAGATTTAATAAGGAAGAAGAATTGAAGAGGCCATAGTTTTGAGAAGTTTGAGGATAACCACGAATATTTTTGAAGGTTTATTTGTAAAAGAGGAGGTTGCTGATTTTTGAGGTAGAAGTTGAAAGATCATAGGACAATGAATTGAAGAAAGTATAGAGCTGCAATTTTGAAAATTTTAGGACAGATTTGAGAGAGTTTTAGGAAGCAAATCATAGGAATATTTGGCAGCATTTGAAGGAGGATAATTGCTGCAAATTAGGACAGCAAGAAGGAAGTATTTGTAGCCACAAAATTTAGAGGTTTAAAGCATACATTTGAAGGAGAAATAAAGTGAAAGTTGAAAGAAAAATTGACAGCAAAAGAGCTAATTTTTGGGTAGCAATTAGAGCTACAAAATTGATGATTCTATACCAGCAAAGGAAAAGGGAGTGGATCTGCAAAAATTTATAAATTCGATACAACAAATCACCAAGAATACTAGCCACAAAGGAGGCCATAAGAAGTGTGTAATATTGGTGCTATAAAAGTGTTCTTATACAAGTATTAGAAGTAGTTATTTCAAGGTTTTGAAAGGACCATATTAGAGTTGTTAAAAGTTAGCAAAAGAAAGTATGAGTTGTCTCCAAGCCAAGGAAGGAGACATCATTATCATCCTAGAATATGCAAAACATAAAGCACGATTTAGAGTTAAAAATTTCTTGAAAGGGAGTGATAAATAAAAGTAATATATGTTGTTTTTTATAATCAAAATAAGTGCAAACTTATTATAAGTTCTATTGAATAAAATAAAGGTCAAATAGTGCTCAAATTTAAGGCAGATTTAAGGTGTCTAAAGACACCAAGAGGAGGACCAAAGTTGCCAAAAATACTAGTGAATAAAAGTCATCAAAAAGAGTGGTATATCCACTAATAAAACATGAAGGCAACACCATTGAAAGAAGAACCACCATCTTGCAAAAGAAGCCACTCAGAGTGAAGCTCAAATTCACTAAATGTAGAGGAGCCAAGGTGACGTTGAAGCATAGGGGGCAAGCATCAGATTAGTTCTTAGGAGAATAGCCATCGGGTATAAGAGAGGGGCCATCATCTATAGGAGAAGAGCCACCATGGAGATCCATCCAAAAAGCATTATTTTAGATAGCCACCATTTAAATGTGGAGTCACCAAGCCCAGGAGGAGTAGAGAAGCCTCGAAGTGGAGAAGAGCCACCATTGGAGAAGATGAATAATTATTTGCAAGCTCTAAAATGTAAGCAACAAAACAATCAATATTTGGATATCGAAAAAGGTACAAGGAGAAACCAAATGTCTAGGTTTTTGCAACTGCAAAGATCCATAATGCTCTTTGCAGAGAAGACAACATTGCATTGATTTGTTGAGGAAGTTACACAGGTGGCCAAGTGTTGGAAGAAGAAGAAGTAGTCATAGAACATTATCTAAAGCTTGAAGTGTTGATAAGATCATTTACAAGGTTGCTTGAACATTATAAAATTATTCCTGCCACTTGTCATGAGGAAGAAGGAGCACCATAAGCCATTCAATGTAAACAAATTATTTCAGAATATGTTAGTAAGAGCAAGGAGGGAAATTTGGTGCCATTTGTCATTTGTATTCCTGAAATACCTGAAAATATAACTAAATCACTAACTGCTTTTAATTTATTTAAAGGTGTTAATGAGACACTCCTTTTACAAATTTTTCCTCGAGAGGCTACAAAATGGATCTTCTCCATAAGAAGCCCTTTTTAATAGAATTGTGGGTAATTATGAATATTTTATTGTATCCTTCGATGTAGATGGGCTTACTACACATGAGCCATAGTTGGTTGGATCTATTCTTTGTACCTTTTGGGCTTTCAAAATATGGTTAGAGCATTTGGGAGCTTGCCTTGGTCAAATCCCATGTTTATACAGACAAAAAACATTGAAAATAAGCTTAAAACATGATAAAAAATATACAAACTTATTTAGAACCTATCTAAATGATATACTTACTATTTTTTAGACTTTTTGTTGCCAAAACTTAGGTTTGCACATGGATGTGAGAACAAAAATGTTCACACATGGGTGTGTGAACCTTTATGTTATTTTTTGAACCTACAAATTTTGATGGAAATGATTTTCTGGTGTAGCTGCTTCTTTGATATTTATTCAGGTCACCTTCATAAATTACTTTATTTATCGGTAGCCTATTAATATCACAAAGAAGATAGTGGATTTGATTGATATTTTTATGCAATATGGATGATAGATGATGTTGATGGATGTTTGGATGCCTAGAGTACATTTTGCATATTTTTAGTAAGCTAAAGTGGATATCTCTAAAATGGTGAAAGTGGCCTTCTATTTATAGAATTTGCCAAGGTTAGGGGAGGGGTTGAGGTGTCCCTATGAGGTGTCCCCTATGAGGTGTGCATTGTGAGGTGGCCTTTGTGATATGTCCCTATGAGGTGATCATTATGAGGTGTCCTCAAGGTGGTATGCCTCATAAGTGAATTTGGGTGAGAGAATCTCTCACCCATCTACATGCCTTAATGAGCTGGAGGAAAGTCTCCAAATGGCATTAATTGCTTGTGAGGTGGAAAAATTTTGAATATGAAATTACTTTATTTGTGCAAAAGTCTTCATTTCTTATTTATTGCCCAGGAATATGTGAGATGGAGCAAATATCTTGGATGAGATGTGGCAAGGCTAGGCTAGGATAGTCAAAGTAGACTAGGTGAGGTGGATATGTTAGGCTAGTCAAAGTAGACTAGGTGAGGTAGAGATTCTAGGCTAGTCAAATTAGACTAGGTGATGTGGAAGGCTTAGCTTAAATTATGATTAGACTTAATTAAGATTCTGTTTAGCCATAAAGCAAGTTTTGATCAAAAATATTGACTTTTTTATCATAAAGTGCTTTTTGACCATGGTGAAGACTTCAACCTTAGTTGAGTTATGGTGGAGGTTGCATGAGGACCCATGGTTAAGCGTAGGAAGGAGCTTAGCTAGCCCAAGGGGGCTAATGAAGATGAATAGTGCTTTTGATGAATGAATAGTATTTTGAAGCCAATTTATACAATTTTCATAGGTTTTGTAAATTAATCAGTTGTGATGATGAGGAAAGTGTCATTATGCAACTTTTGGATGTCTACATTTTACCTCTTTTTGTATTGTGTTGTGTGAAAACATGATTCAATACAAAAACTGACGACATGAATTGATGAATGATTTGGAAGTCAAAGAATTTGTGATTTATGAATTGTGGATGATTGCGAGAGAGATGCATTGATAAAAAAAGATAATTTGTGAGTGAGTACAACACTGTGTAGCATCATAATGATTGCCTTTGAGGGAAGACATAGGATTACCTTATTTTGTGATCAATGTGAGATGTTCCAATTGTGGAAGGAACAAATGCCCTTACAAATATTATGGAAGGAACAATATTTGACAAGTCATTGAAGTCATAAGGTAGAGCTTAGTTAGGTGCTTCATTCAAAATTGTCTTATGACTTCCACTTTGAAGAAGGTAATCCATGAGTTATCTACAGTTGTAGGCATTTGAGGTTTATCAAATATTTTTTGTTTTGAATTGGAATTTTGATTGAGAAAAGAAATTCTACTTTTGTTTGTCCTAGCAAAGCAAATGTTGAATCCATGATTGGATATTTGGTTGTTTGATCATGTGCAAGATGTATTTAGATTTGTTAAATGACTACCCTCTCAAGCGATGAATTGGTGATGGAGGAGATGGAAATTGGTGATGAGTTGATTGAAAATGATGAAAAAGGTATAGGGGGTAAACAAGACCATAGCCATGCATATTGTGAGATTTTGAATGCAAAATGATAGGTTCGCACATTGGTGTGCGAACCAAAATATTCGCACATGGGTGTGCAAATTAAAAATTTTGCACGTGTCTATGCGAACCCACCAAAAATGGTGTATTTAAGCATAAAATTGTTATGGTGGGATCATTTTGTATGATGTAGAGTGAGAAGAGAGTGGTGAGAAGGATTTTTCAAAGCGGAACACTATCAATTTACGAAATGAAAGGCGAGTGATGGTGAGTGGGCAAGCAAACATGAGTGCAGGTCAGAGTGTACCATCAGTAAGTGCACTTGTCCTTGCGGTGATGTTTATAGAAAATGGAGTTAAAAATAAACCCTAGGGAATAAATTTATAATAAAATGGAATAGTAAACAGTAAAAGTGTATCATGAAAATCACAAAATATATGGAAATGTGTGTATATGTATGTTTTGGTTTGAAATTTGTGTACAAAGTGACACTTTGGCCAAATTGGTATCCAAATATGCTTTTTGTTTTTGACTTTGATTTGTTGCCTCAAAACATGTGCATGGAAGAATGTATGCTCTTGGAAATATTTACATGTTTGCATGAGAAATGATTGCATGGGCTTGATTTTCATGCAAATGGGTACCCATTTTTGTGATTTTTTGACCATGTTGAATTTTTCTTGTTTTGCATGATTTTGTATGTGTGTGCATTTGAGTTTGTTTTGATGCATTTTTGTTCAAAAAAAATTGTACGACTGTGTTTTTTGATAAAAATAATATTCAAGAGTATCCTCAGCATGAGGTTCACACATGGGTGTGCAAACTAAAATATTTGCATGTGGGTGTACGAACAAAAAGGTTCACACATGGATGTGCAAAATTTTTGTTGTGTATGTGTGTATGCATATATCAAAATGTAATAGTATACTGATGAAAGACTTTGAATGTTGGAATTTATGTAGGTGAAGAAGATACAACTGCGACATCAAATTCAGATTCTCAAATAGAAGCTACAAAATGTGTGGATGGTGGAGGATAGCACTTGGCTAAGCAATGTTGAATTGTATGGTTTGTGGGAGATGTGGAGTGTGCATGCCAACTGGGCATATGTTTTGACGTTGTGTGAGAGATAAGATCCAGATAGGAACACCTTTTATTTATCAATAGGGAAAATTACTATCACATTAGAGGATGTGTATCGCATCTATCAGTTACCAATAGAAGGTATCACGATGATGGTGACAGGAAGAGTTGCACGAGTTGTGATATTGTGGAGAGCTTTTAGAGATATATGGGATGAGGTGAAGTATGATGGTGATGTGGACTATGAGAAGTATTAGGAGGACAAGATGTCCATTCACCATATTTTGGTGATGTTATTGGTAGTAATTCATGCATTACTAGATACTTCTGGGGTGAAATTCCCATGGAATATCATGGGAGTAGTGTGCAATATGGTGGAGCAGAAGGTGATGTTTACTTGGGAACCCACGTTGCTAGCATAGGCCTTCTATGAAAATTGATCTTTTAGTACTAAGATTTAGTCTATTATTGCAAGTGTGGGCTTGGGAGCATATTATGGTAGGACGACCAATGAGGTTACCATACAATATGCACAGATTTATGGGGAGTAATGTGCCCTATGTGTTGAGGTGGTGGATCGACATGGAGATGCAAATTAAGAGAGACCGTGAGGGTGATGAGATGCACTACAAGGGGCTATTATATGGATTGACAATAGATCACATCACTTGGAGGCCATGGCAAGGAGATCCTTATTTGCCATAGGATGGGGAGTAGTTGTGTAAGGTGAGATAATGTAGATAGATGATTGGATGGTATGGGACACAGATGAGCCTTCCCAAAAAATCAATAAATGTTATGGCAAAATTTTATTAATCAGATATTTAACAAAGCCTAGCTCCAAACCTCATAAAATAAAGTTTCCTTTAGGCTTAAATCAAATGATAAATATTTAAAGCCCTAAGGTATTCTAGAGTAAGGGAAATTCCAATCAAGCACCTTGGCCTAAGTACCAAAAAAATTAAATTCACATAAAGGTATTTTAAATTAAAATCTTGAGGGTATGCACCCCATTTAACTAAAAGGCAAACACCTTAGATTTAATCCAAGGGCCGCGCTCAACTCAGTTCTAATCGGATGATAGGCGCTTTAATAAATCAATCAATTGATAAGTCAAACAAGTCAAAGACCATGTTCAAAGTATATAAGATTCATATTAGGCTTAATCTGACGGTAGTGCATCATCAAAACCAATCTAACAGATGCACTTTCATGAAGAAACCCAAATGATAAGTCTAATGGTCTAAAATAATTATAACCTAAGGTTAGAAATGATTAAAATTTGTACAACTCCGATGGATCTGACGGATGCGCTTGATCCAAGCCAAATCCAACGGATGCACGCTCTCCAAAAATTCAAAAGGTTAAAGAATCAACATGGGTCAAGATATTAATTAAAAATTAGGCAGATCCAACAGATCTGACGGTAGTGATCAAACAAAATGTAAAGATCAACGGATGCGCACAGTTTGATTAAACCCTCATTAAAAGAAACATTAATTAAGGTTTGAGGGTATACACCTCTTTGCATTAAACAATGATCATCTTAAGATTGATATAAGGGTAGCATGCCATCTAAACCCAATCCGATGGCTGCGTAATCTCCAAAGAGTCAAAACTTTAAAACAAAGTCATTATAGGTCAAAGTTGCCAGTTAAAAAGTGAGCAATTCTGACAGATTGAATGGTAGCGCTTGAATGAACTCAAGATCAACATTTACACTTGATTTAATTAAACCACGCATTAAAATACCATGGTACAAAAAGGAATTAAGAATACACGCCCCCTTTGAAATAATCACCGAGCAAGTTGGACAGATCGAATGACAGTGCTTGATCTAAGACCTAATCCGACGGCAACACTCTTACAAAGGTGCATAAAAGAAGTAAAGTCCCCATGTGATTAATTAAAAATATTAAATGGGATTAACAAGGGTTTAAGCACATTGGCTAATCATCCCCATTTTAGCTTAATCAGGGTTTAGAATTATATGTTCTTAAGTAACTGACCCCACAGGTTGAAGGATATCAACGGTTGTGCTAATCCTTTCCAGTATTTGACGATAGAGAGCGAATAAAAAGTTTAAAGTGATGAATCAACCATTGGGATCTAACGACAACACTTCATCAGGAGAAATAAGATTTGACAGTTGTGAATGATTCAGAGTCTGGATAAAAGAATACAAACGGGCTAAACGAACGGGCATCTTTGATGAATCTAATGGATGCGCTCACCTCCACTCAGATCCAACGGTAGCGCGTAAACCAAAGGTAAATCAAAATGTGGGCTTGAATTAACACTTGATTAATTAAAGTTTTAAAACACATTTGACAAGGCTTTAAACCCATCATTAATTATCATCCTTATTGATCAAAATAAAAAAGGGTTCGGAGCATATTTTTCTTTCGAATAACTAACCTACAGGTTTTAAAAATATCTATGGTTGCGATAAAAAAGAAGCGCATCCGACGACAGTGCTTGATCATGGTTGACTCAAGGAATCTAAGGGAATTTGAGATAATAACAGTAGGAACTCACACCAAATATCGAATCTTGCAAATATCTCGAGGGTTATTGTTGCCTGAGCAAAGTATAATCAATCCCAGATATTTAGTTATCATTTGGGTCCGAGGTGGTGCGAGGTTCAAAGCGAAAACCACCCCCATTACACATCTTGGTTCACATCAGATAAAAAGGGTTACAGTGACAAATAGCTGAAGTCTTGATGATTATAGGAACACAAATAAAAATGCCCTAGGGCACATAGGATGAAAGACATTACCCATCATAAACGCTCAACTCCAAAAAAAGGACACATTGGCAAATTTTCTTTGGCTAATTTTAAATAGTAGTTGGTGGTGTCGTATTGATGACAAAATGTGTAAAATTATCAAACCCATTCCACCACCCTGTATATGAGCTCACAAACACAGTCAAGGCTACTACCTTGGTGAGCTAAGAGCAGAAGTTGATACACAGAAAATACAGAGAGAAGAGGATTTTCAAGCTTCACAGTCATAGAAGGACCCTATCTGCTATTGTGAGATCAATGGCATCATGGGGAGACATTTTCATACCTAAAGAAACTAGGGAAGCCATGCAATTTATCACAAATAGGTCACCATACTCTATGATATTTGGACCGCCTGTTCTCGATAGCACCATGTATGAATTTGCTCAAAAATGTGGAGCTGATAAAATACCTACCCCAGCGCAACAATATGAGATCGGAAATGCATGTATCAATAGTTTTTCTCATGTGATGGAGAACGATGATCAGACCCCATGGATAATGGTCAATTTGTTTCACAAAGCATAGAGGCTACAGTACAAAGGTTTCCCTAGGAACAACATATGGAATAGTAACCTTGGGAAGTTGGTATGTCTGAAAGTTCACTTCTCCTCATATTTGATGGCATGGTTGGTGGTGGCATATGATGAAAGAACGAGGACATTTCGAGACAATAAAAATCGGTCGGTGTTCAGCATTAAAGTTGAGCACATCCAGGAAGTTTTCAAATTGATAGAGTATACCACCTTTCTGGTAGACTAGGTAATCGAACACCAATATTGTATGTTTACAGATATGGAAGTTTTTAAAAACTTGTTTGATACACATGAGAAAATAGAGAAAGAATTCCCAATTAGGAAGAATGCTTTTAAGCCATGGGTCCAAGATTTTTGTGATATGATAAACATAGTTTTGGGAGTACAGGATCTCAGTAGAATAACAAAAAGGGTTTTATATTTAGTTGCATAATGCAATAGGTCATATAACACTCCAATTTATGCCAGGAATTGGAATTAAGTACCCAGATGCATAAAGAAATGGTAGAATTGAGAAAAGCAATTTTCGAACAGAGGCAAGAGATGCCCCGTTTTTCACAATATTCAATTTTTATCCATCTTATAGTGGGTCAATTGGGAGAAGAAGCTCGTAAAAGAGTAAGATCCATTGACAACCCCTATGTTCAGAATAGCTTCTGGAGAATACACGAAGGACAAACTCACATGGGTTGGTTTTTTGATCATTTCATGGTAGAAATTCATTGGGCTCTAAAAAAATTAGTCCCTAAGAGGTTAGGGCCAGGGGTAAGAGCCTTTATCAAAGGAAATGAAATTGGGGATTTTTTCTTCATAGAAGGTTTTACTTATATCATATTATATGGGGCTAAAATTCCCCCTAAGCTGCTACCAAGGTACTACCCATTATCCCTAGCAACTTTGGAATTATGTAGGCAAGTGGCCGAAGAGGCTAAAATGAGGTTGGTGAAGAAACATGGTAAGGTCCCCTGGCTCGATGTTCCCTAACGCTTTGAAGAATATATTTTTTTTAGCTATCCCTCCTTGCCCAAAGGAATGTTTGAGTTGGATAACATGGGATTCGATGAGGTGACTTGGAGATTTTATGACCCAAAAGGAACATACAACAAAATGATGATTAAAAGAGAATACGCCCGAATACTACACCGTGAAGATGCTTTTGAAGAAATCTTATTAGAGGCTATGGAAAAGGGATTGGATTTGCAAAAATTATGGGATGATTTCCCTCCTGAAAAGAGGGGCAGCACACAGGTTTGTGAAGCCTATGATTACCCCATAGAGTTAAGGAGGCTTAGAGAAGGTTCAGTAGATGTTGTGGCACCTATTATACCAGGATCAGGCCAAGCAATCAAAGAAAACCCCTTGTTGGAGTTGATAGAAAAACATGGTATTGATCTAATGGAAGTCACTGTCAAAACTACAGATATAGTAGAGCACTAGGTTAGGCCTTTCGAAAATGCTCACCTTAGAATAGAAGTGGCACCAAGCACTTCCCAGGAAGCTTCCAAAATCAAAGTATAGAAAAAGGGAAGGAGATTGTAATAATACCTACTCAGGAGTCTTCCCTTTCAAAATAGGCCATAGTTCATATTTTTGACAAATTTCTAGTTGTAACAAGTGTAAATAAATTGGCACCCATGGCTGTCCCTGCCACTATAACAATAAAAATACAAGAGATTAAAATTCCATCAATAATACAGATGAATAGTAGGAGAACTGGTGGATTAAGTGGTATGTTCCGAAGTCACCTAGTGAGGAGTCAAATAGAAATAACTCCTATGGAAAAAAAGAAGCCTAGATTATATTTGCCCTCTATAAAAGTTGTTTTGGAAAGGACAGATGAGCAGACTCCCTTCACTACTATAGATGAACAAGAATTGCAGTTAGTAGTAGGAATGGGAAACATAAGAGAACAATTTATAGAAGAATCACAATTAGAAGCACCCATATCAGATATAGCAGAGATATATCTCCCTGCTCTGCAAGACCCACTTGTCTTCAGAGTCAATGAGGAAACAGGAGGCTCATCAGTGCTAGGGAAAGAAGGTGAGATGGCTAAATTTGTCAAAGCAATGCAGGTCCAAGCCATAGACCAATTTATTGGAACAATTGATAAGCTAAGGAAACAACTGGATAAAGAGGAGAAGGAAAAGGTAGAGCTAAAGGTATTAATAAATAAGCAACAGGAATAATTAAACCAAAGAGATGCTTCAAGTACCCAGTCCCCTTCGATGGTAAAAATTCAAGATCATGTTTATTATCTTAATACAATGAAGAAAAATATGTCAATGAAGATAAGAGCTCATGCCAAGGGCTTTACTGAAATGTTCAGACAAATAAGGGTGATTCAAATAACTGCTCAAGAAATTCTCACCTTGATGCAAGAAAGAGAAGAGGATTTTGGAATCATTCACCCTACCCTAGATTTTATAGGAGACCATTTTGAAGAGTTACAAGGACAAGAAATAATAACACATGATGGTAGCAAGATTCAGATTAATTTTGAGTTCTTTAAAGCAGCCCTGTTTGGAGCAAACAGGGGGAGATGGATCAATTCTATGACTGAAATGAATGACCTGATAAAATATGCTACAGGGAAATTGGCAGACATTGGCCTATCCTTAGACCAATGCTTAGAGGCCTCAAACATAGAAGAGGTATTCAAATATACCATTGACATATTTGAGTGTGAATCGGGTGATGAGGAAGAAATGATTAGGCAAACTACACTTATGGTGAATGCTGTGGAGATGTTACTTTTTCAATATGAAAGGAACATGCCTATTATTGTTGTACAAAAAAATAGAATTTTGCAGGAAATGAACATGCTGAGGATTGCAACCACATTTGATACAGGAGTTTGGAGATTGATTGATGAACATATAAAATGGTTGCAGCAAATTCAAAAGGGGAAAAAGGTTAATACCTACAGTCAATAGTAGGAAGTGAGTTCAACACAACAAAAAGCTGCAACAATAGAGAATGTCTCTAAGACAGTTAAAAGGCCAAGTAATCAAAGGGAGGCATTCCAAAAGAAGGCAGTTCGAGAGACAACAGTTGTAAAAGAAACAATACATGAAGAAGTAAGGGAAGAAGAGAAAGGTTCTCCTAACACCTCAATCACTGGTTAGATAGAATTATGTTTGAAAAGGTCAAATAAGAGAACACAGTAAAAATAGCAAGAATAGTGGAAGCTAGCTGTATCAATTTTGAGATTCAATCAGATGCTGACAAGTGTAAGGCCAAAAATGAACCAAAATCGAGAACCAGAAGCTCTAAAAGGAAGCAAACAGGTTCAGATTCTGCATCAAGCAATTAGAGAATAGCATTTTTTCTAAGAGGTATTCTTGAGTGCCCAGTTAGTTGTGATGTTGTATCCCCTTATGTGTCTTTTTTTCTTTCTCATTTCTTATTCTTCTCTTTGCTTTGCAGGATTGTGGTAGGAAAGTTTTCAAGAAGCTTAGATCATTTCCTACCTTTTTGAGCCTGAGATTTAGAGACTCTGCTATTACCATATTGGAACAAGGAGATTAGAAGAGACCTGTTACATTATTTTAATAGGATCTTTTCATTGTATTGATATATTTTCTTTGAAAAAATAGAGTTAAAAGGCATTCTACACACTCTGCATGTAAATTTTATGAAATCAATACAATTCTGAGTCTCTTTTCTATTATATCTTTTGTCATAGCTCTGTATGTCATTGTGTAATGGGTTACATTATTTGAACACATTATTTGTGTTTCTCTCGTTGATTAACTCTTGGTTTTATTACAATATTCTAATAATATTAAGAACTCCAATTTTTCTCCTCCCCTTATTTTTGTTTCATGATAGAATTGTTGTTAAATTGCTATAATAGCCCAATGAATCTAGGCACCGGTCTATATAAGGCATAACAAATGGTTGTTTTCTTGCTTGGTAATTTTAATACATATAGTATAATATAAATTTGAAGCATGTAATTGTAGTTTTATTCATAGAATTACCGCTGGGGTTTCCTTACCTGTTCTATAGTTTTCTTTAGCAATATTTGTGTTTAACAGAACAATGAGGCAGGTTGACCAGAGCTTGTAATAGCTTGTTGGTTTTAAATGAATTCTTGTAGCATGAAAATCAAAATCCTACGGATGCAAGAATCGGTTTCAACAAGTACTTCCCCTTCTCAAGGGTGATGTGAAATTTTGGTTTATAGTAGGGATGACTAGATCTACCAGTGGCCATCTAGAGGATAGAGGGATATCAAGGATAGTGACCAATTGTGCCTTCCTTGGATGTTGAGCGATATGATGAGATAGTTAACCTCAATGTGGATAATGTAGGGATGACTATGGAGTATGATACCTGGTGGGCACTGTAGAGGTGGGAGCCAAGAGTGGGGGTGATAGATGGATGCGATGATATGGAAAGTGGGCTACCTGTAGGAGTGACAACAACATCACTAGATGATGATGATGCTAGAGTAGGGCCTCTAGGTGTGGGAGGGGTACTAGGGTCAGGAGAGCCTAGTGAGGAGGAATAGTTATATAGTTTAATTTATGGGTGTGACAGTAGTGAGGGGGTGTGGTAGGGTTATCACATGGAGATATTGGAGAGGGGACAAGTGGAGGACCACCAATAGAGAATATTATACCGATGGAGGGGATACCCTCAAATTATATGATGGTGCCAAATATGGGAGATATGACACCAATGAAGGAAGTGCTATAGATGGGTGAGACAATAATAACACATTAGCCAAAGGTTGGCTTTGTGATTGGGTTGTATGAGATGATAGCAGCATAGGATAAGGTAATGCTACTATGAGAGTATGTACGATACTTAAAGATTCATAGGACTAAGAGAGAGATGGAGTGGGCTAGGTTGCATTGATAGTAGAGAGGGACACTACTAGAGTAGAGAGGTATGTGGTGGATGAGAGACTAGAGGTATTCTTGGCATAGGTAAGGCATGTTGTAGATGAGGTGAGGTGGGTTATGGGCAAGATATATGCTCTAGTGAGAGAGAAATATGAGGTGAGATTGGAATTTGATCGACTAGACATAAAGAGGGATGATATTATAAGAGAGTGGGATGATACTATAGTGGTGAGGAATGATATGATTGATACGACCTATCGACTACAGAAGTAGCTTGATGAGGCTAGGGAGCAGGTGGAATCCAAGAAGACTAGTCGATTGGAGAGTGTGGATCAATCATAGTGAGAGGTGGAGGAGACAAAGGCTATAGAGATGTGAGTCATGGCTGAGATTGAGGGTCTACGAGAGAGGGTATAATAGGTATAATAGTCCTAGTGAGATATGGAGGTGATGAGTGTAGTAAATATGTGGGCTAGAGTTGATGTGGTAGGCCTACAAGAAGAGGTGCAACATTTATAATGAGAAATATAGATTTGTCAGTGGCCTATTCATAGAAAGTTGTAAATAGGGTGTAGTGTGAGGCATATTTGATTTTGCATGGATTCTCACTACCAGTGTATTCAAAGTTGCGATCATGATTGATATCGCATACTCATTCATGATGAAGTCAATGAAGTCCTCCCTCAATGGTTTGGATGAGTTAGAGGATGCCAGAGCTAGCAGTATCATAGGTTTATGGGCATGCCCCATAGATGAGTAGAGCCATGATGGAGTGAGGTGTGAAGGAGGCATCGATGACTTAGAAGGGGAGTGGAGATACTCCCAATGAACAACATGGTTTATGGATCTTTTTTGGTGGCCAAGTGGCCATCATTTTTTGTATTAGTATATACGTGCTATGTACATGTGATGAGGTACCCAAAAGGGTACATATTTTTTGTATCCTAATGGTATTTTTGAGATATATTTATATACATGATATTGTGCAATGTTATGTCAAATTGCATTTTCTTGTATGTTATTCTACTTTTTTGTATGTGTATGAGAAATATGTGAATGTATGAATGTAGTGTAGATGTGTGAATTGATAGATGCATAGATGTGATAGAAGTAGGTGTGTGTGAAATGAACGATAGCATGTATGTAGATGAATGTATGAAGATGTAAGAAATGTGTTATCATTTAGATTAGAAAGATCATAAATGATAAAAGGATGATGAAAATGAGTGAGTGATTAACACATAAGGCATGAGAGACAAGCAAACATGTAATGCATGATGTGAATATGAAATGTAAATGGTTGTGAGATGTATGCATGTGGTGGAGAAGTATACAACAAATGATGCAGTTTTGAATGGGGTGGATTCAAACATGATATAAATATGTGATAAATGACAATGTGGATGGATGCAAATAGTAATGAAGAAGGCACTTGTATTATAGTGAAACAAGTGATAGTGCAATCCATTCCATTATTTCAAAGATATCAGATGTGAAAAGTTCTTTGAAGAGATTCAAATATTATAGTTTGAGCAATCAAATCCATTGAATAATTGAGCAAAATTCTTTGAAAATATCAACTTGATTGACTAAGGATAATTCAATCATGGACCAGTGTGTGCAAAGTGATGTTCATTTAACCATTTTTAGAGAGGATGATTTCAACTGATTGTTAACATAGCTTGTAAGCTAGCTCATCCACAAGCGCGTAGTGGTTTGTACAAAATAATGTGATTAATGTGATAGACATGTCACCACTTGTAAGGTGTACACCACTACTAGCCAGGTTTCTATAGCCTATTGCTAGCGATGGAGATCACCCCATGATTTTTTTATTGACTTGAGGACCTCAAGAATTCAATATTTTTGGTGGTACTCTTTTTCTTTGGTGCTCTTTTTTTAGTGCTTTTTTTGGGCATTTTCTTTTGTTTTCTATGCCTTTTCTCTTTTTTTTAGATAGCTTATCCTTTTTTTTATCCTTAGGTTTTATTTAGATCACACAAATGATAGGATGATCGAGGTGACTTGTTAGAAATAGATCATATTACATCATTTGGATCACGTAAATGTACCTTCCTAGGTACATAATTAGGAAATTATATTACTTTAGGGGAAGTTATCTAGTTACTTCATGCAATGTAATAAATTCACAAGTGCTAATGTGCAAGGTGTCCCTTGCAAAACTAGGTAGAGTTTTGGTCAAGGAACCAATCTTCTTATAAAAAGGCCTAATTGTAACAAATATATATAGAAGCTCAGAGCGTATTCGTAGGTAGTAGCATAGTGTCGTGTAAATCATCATTTATTGGTGATGGGTGCAATGTAGTCAGTAGCTTTGTTAATGGAGTTTCCATTTTCTCCATAGATACATTGTGTTAATTTTTGTCATTTCTATTTATAGCATATTTTAGTCATCTTGTAGATTTACTTTTTTTATATTATTTTGCATCTTATGATTGCTATCTCCCATTGCATACTATATCATAATATAACAGTGGTATCAGAGCCACAGTAGATCTAGCCACAATAGATAAATAGGAAAACCACCATTATCATTGAGCCTGAGTTTTTTGTCAACCTGATGCGCTACTGGACTAACCACTATAAAAAAATCTCAGAAGATTATAGGTGGTATAATTAGGGAGAGCCACAAGTGAGTACTAAAAGAAATATTAGTTCTAAAATATTGAGATTACATTTGGCTAGAGTCTTTCCACAAAGTTGCAAGAAAAACTCGTGAAGACTAGGACTCAACATTCAATCCACTATATTGATAAATCAACTAGTGAAGATCATTCAGGATATCTATAATTTGTTAACTATTACCCAAAGTTTTTTTTGTTGCAAAAAATTAATTCTCATATGATTGGGACACCTCCTACAAAAAAAATATAGGATACTTCACCTTTGTTTCCCGAAGGTCAGCATACCTTCATAGTGAAAATATTAGTTCCTTGTGCAAGAAAAGAATACTGTAGAAGAAGAAAATGCCATAGAAACCTTGATCCAAAATAAAATGCCACAGAAGCCTTGATCTAGAAGAAAATGCCATAGAAGCGTTAAACCAGAAGAAAAGGCCACATAAGCCTTGTTCCAAAATAAAAGGCCATAGAAACCTTGATCTAGAATAAAATACCATAAAAGCCTTGATATTGAAGAAAATTCCATAGAAGCCTTGTCCCGGAAGAAAATGCCACATAAGCCTTGATATTGAATAAAATGCCACATAAGCCTTTGATATTGAATAAAAGGCCACAAAAGCCTTGATATTTAAGAAAAGGCCACATAAGCCTTGATACTAAAAAAAGGCCACATAATCCTTAATTCTGAAGAAGACTCTAGAAGAGAGTATCTAATTCAAAAGCATATTAATATTCCAATACTAATACTTTGTTGCATGGAAAGGAGATTTAGTGAGTTGGGAAACTTCCTAAAATAAAGTTAGGAAGAGTATCTTCTTCAGAATCAATCCAGCACCTAAAGAAAAATTAAATGTAAAGATATTAGGAGATCTCATTGAATAAATTCTAGTATTGGAAGAAGAAGAAGGACTAGAAGAGTCTTGCTCAAATCCAAAAGAAGCAAAATCAGAGATCCAAAAGAAGATCTCACCACCAACACTTCCAGGAGTAGAATTTTGAATAAAAGGTCTCAATGAAGACCAAAATAAGTTGTAAGATCAAAGACCTTGGGGAGATCTCAATGAGCATCCAGTAAAATTCTTGGAGAGCCTTACTGAAGAAATCATCAAAGGAGAACTCCTTGGAAAAATTTACTATAGAATATAGTGAAATATTTGGGATAATTATCACCATCCGAAAATAAACCCAAAAGAAGAAGAAGAATTTGGCAAGGAGTTCCAAATCTCAAAAGACCTCAAGACATTCAAAATATTGAGAAGAATATTTGGGAAAATTATTACCATATGATAACAAGCCCAAAAGAAGAAGAAGAATTTGGCAAGGAGTTCCAAATCTTAGAAGACCTCAAGACATTCAAAATCTTGAGAAGAAGATCCTGCTTGAAGTTAGAATTTGATAAGAAGACTTGAATATAGGAGAAGCCTGCCAAATCCAAAATATTTGAAGATTACCTCTCACAACAAGAAGGCACCATTTCAGAGACAAATACTTCTCCAAATATATAGCAAAAGGAGAAGATTTCTTAAAGTATCAAATCATCAAAACCTAGGTTCATAAAAGAAATTTTGAGACCACTTTTTGGTGAAGAAGAAACTAAGAAGCAAGATCCTACTTGAAGTAGAAACTTGGTGATCTTAGACACCAAGATCTAAATCCTCTACAAAAGCTTCAAAAGAGCTACAAAATATTTCAAAAAGGTAAGAAACTATTGGTGCAAGTAGATTCATTAATTGGATTACTTATTAAATTTTTTAAATCACCTTAATTTGGATTAGAGTTGCAAAAGAGGAAAATTGAATTACAGTATTCAAAAGTGCAAAAGGGAAAAGTTCCTTTTAAGGTTTATTTGCATATTATCTTTGGAGTTGATTAGATTACAAAATTACAATTATCTATCAACTACCAAATATCTACTTTGGAAAGAAAAAGAAGACTAGTTTCTACAACTTTGTTTGTAGTGAAATTGCAGAATAACTCTTGAAGATTCATTTCAGATTATTCTTGATTAGTTTTAGTAAACTGATTAAGTGCACTTATAAGTTATTTTGAGAGTTTATTGGAGTTATAAGGTGTGATCTTTAGTGCATTAAAATTGAAAGTGGGTTCATTTTCACTACTATATTACTCTAAAAAAGCTTAGTGTTTGTATTCTTGAGAAAGGCACAAAATTAGATTAGCATCAAGTGTCTAAAGACACCATTAGTGCACCAAAATCTGAAACTTTTAGTGGCCAAAGGAAGCCACCAAAAATATCTCAATCCTCCAAGTTTTGGAGAATAAAATAGCCACATAAAATCATCAAAGGAAGGTTCAAAAATTGAGACTTGGTGAGTCTCAAATCCAAAGAATTACAGGGTTAGTTGCAAGGTGAAAGTGCAAAAAATTACATCAATAGAAGCTTCTATATACACCATTATAAACCTAGGATTGTTATCAAATTATCCAAGAAAAAAATGGAAAGGTGTCTATTCAAGAATACTACCTCAAATTCCCCATTGCATTCAAAATTCTACCATAAAAACCAAAAAATCATATCTATAAAAAGGAGTGCAAGAAGATTTATTATAACCAAAAGTTATTACATTATTGTAAATCATTCTAATCAGTTGTACGCAGGTATTAAGGAAAAATCTAGAGTACCTTAAGGGTACATTATTATAGTCAAGAACATCCAAATAGTAGTCCATTCCAAGCATAGAAAGTAAGCCTATCAAAAGGCTCATAATTCTTCCATTTTGTATGGCCATACCTGCAAGAAAAGAAGATACAATACAAATTAAAGAAAGAGCATTACATCTAAGGTAATATCATCTATAAAGGAGCATACAAAACAAGTTAAAATTGGATGGAAAGCATAGTAATACACGTGCATCCAAGGAGCTCCATAAAGGCACCACCAAAGCTCCACCAAGGCACTACCATAGCTCCACCAAGGCACCACCAAAAGCTACTCAAAAGACTCCAAAAGCATTAGCTGGAACCACCTCATTGAACATTCACAATAAAGAAAGAATTGGCCAAGGCAAATTGCTAATAAGAAGCTTTTACAAGGCACGTTGAGAGGGCATTACGTAGAAGACTCATGCACAAGGAGGTGATGACACTTATTAACTAAAGATAACCCTAACATCTCTCACACAAGTGCCCATTCGTTACAATATTGACCAAGAGGTATTACACAAAGGAGGTTGGAACATTAGAAATAAAAGAGACACTTGGAATGGAAAAGAATGAGCGCTCATCTTAGAACATAATGTTCCTTTTAGACCTGACAGAAGGTTTACAAGTGGCAAGAGGCATCTCTACTTCTCTCAAGTGCTCATAAGAAATGATTGTGACACTTGTCACAAGGTCCAATATTCCTCCTTCATAAAAATGTGCCCAAGTCCAAGGAGTCCGCATTCATAGCATAGTCAAGGCAAGCCAAAGTGTAGCGTGGAAGCAAGGAGAAGAGAGCATTAAAAGCTCTGGTCAAGGGAGGTCAAAGACCCCATAGTTTGAAGCATTGATGTTCATGCATTGAAGGTAAGGAGATTCTAAAGCTTGGATAATATTTTTAGTTCCAAAGGAGAATAGTACATTATTGTCATATACAACCAAAAAAGGTGTCAAACATTGTGATAATACAACATTGAAAGGTAAGAAATAAACCTTATTTAATATTGCTTTCATTCTTAGGGAGATATAAGGATTGTAAACTAAGGTCAAAGCCTAGAGAAAATATCAATATTGAAAGAAAAAATCAAAGGGTGAAATATAAAAAATCAAAATAATATTTGCAAAATAAACCTAGGAGAAATAAGGGTTACTACTAGAAAAATCAAATTTATAATATTTGCAAATATTATTGTGTTATAATTTTCTATATTTGGGAGATATAAGGGTTACAACACCAAATTAGGTTATTGAAAATTAGAAACACTAAAATCAAATCCTAAGGGATATTAAAAGAGGTTATTAAGGTTTTTTCTAAGGTTGGAATTTTATAATATTATTGTCTCAAATTTTCTCAAAAGGGACAAAATAAATCCAACATTAAAACCTCTTCAAAATTGGAAAAGTGCTTAGTTCAATAGGAGTAATAAGGTGTTAGAAAAGTTGATTTTTGATATTTACAAAACTTTACAAAATCAACCAAAAATTGAACTACATTTTAGAAGAGCACTATATCATATTCCAAAATCACTAGGGAGTCATAAGGCATTCTACAAAACTTGATAATAATAGCATCTACCAAATATTATCAAGTTCTATATAATTGGGAAGATATAAGCTTTCTACAAAACCTAAAATTCCATTAGGTGTATATACTCATTACTAGGGAGACATAAGGAAGCCTACAAACCTAAGGATTAATAAAGGTTTTATCAAATCAAGCTTATATACTTCAATTAGGGATCATATATCCTAATATAGGGATTCATAAGGTAGACTGCAAGTAAGACTCCATCCCTAAGAATACAAATATTTTTCACTCTAAAAGGGCAATACAAATGACCACTAGCATGCTAAGCAATACTCTTAGAAGTGGAATGAAGAAAATACCAATATGGATTAAAAGCCTAATTGAAAATTCAATGGATTACAATGATGAAAAATCCAAAGAAAAGGAATAACTGATAAGATGCAAAATAAGTTCTAAAATTAATAGTTATGAAAAGGAAGACTCTTCTAGTGAGACTAATGACAAAGAAAACTCGAAAAATAAAAATATTGATATCATACAAAAATGAAAATATGGAATAGATTCAATTGTGCACATATGGTTAGAAGGTCTTATCAAAGAAATAGACAAACATGATGTTCCCAAAATAGACTACAAAATTGTCATATCATCACTATTGTGCACCTATTGCAAACAATATGGTCATGAAAAGGTTAATTATTGGAGTTTCCATCCATGCAAATACTGTAATGGGATAAATCACTCATATTTCTCTTGCTATTACAAACACATGTGCTATAAGAGCTATGAATAAATATTATTATATAGAATAGACAGATGGATCTACTAATAATGAGCTCGAGTTGAATACATATGAAGGACAAAGAAATAAGTTTTACACAGGTTCAAAAGAAATAATATGGGTCTATTCTGATCCACTCAATACATGCAACATCATGAGAGAAATGGTCCATCAAAGATGCTTGACATCAAGGAACAAAGAATTAAAAAATATGAGAGGCCATGACATGAAGACTGAAGCAACAAAAAAGAACTAGATCAATATTGCTCACAAGAATAAGATAATGAACCTGAATAAGCCAAAGATCATACAATGGAAGAAGATCCACACTGAATACTAAAGTCTTCAATACCCAAATAATGTAATACAAATGGGTGTTATAAATAGATTATATTACATCATTTGGGTCATGTAAATGTACCTTCCTAGGTACATACTTAGGACATTATATTACTTTAGGGGGAAGTTATCTAGTTCATGAAATGTAATAAATGCACAAGTGTCAATGTGCAAGTTGTATATGTGCAAGGTGTCCCTTGCACAACTAGGTAGAGTGTTGGCCAAGGAACCTATCTTCCTATATAAAATGGGCCCCATTGTAACAAGCATATATAGAAGCTCAGAGCATATTCGTAGGTAGTAGCATAGTGCTTTGTAGATCACCATATATTGGTGATGGGTGTAATGTAGTCTAGTAGATTTGTTAATGGAGTGTCCATTTCCTCCATAGCTACATTGTATTCATTTTCATCATTTCTATTTATAGCATATTTTAGTCATCTCGCAAATTTACTTTTTTTATATTATTCTCCTATTCTCAAAATTTGCTTAATGTGTAAGAAGTGTAGTTGATCCATAAAAGAACTTAAGTCAACCAAGGGAAGCTTTGAAGCGCTTTAGAATTTTCTAACTTTATATGGTGGTTAATTGACTTAAATGTAAATGGATGAATCACACAAAGCTTTTGATGATCCAATCTAATAAAAATTGGATTGAAAACCAAAATTGTCATGCTAACAAGTGTGTATTTAATTCTTCAGATGTGCTATTTACAATGAATATGTATAGATGTGGATATAGATATGATCTATATACATGTAAATATTTATGAAGAATTATATATGTAACGTATAATGACAATGCGATGAGTAATGACCAAGTGGTAAAACTATATGAACATGCAGTGAGTGAGCAATGAATGGCATGATTTTTCTATGCATGGAGTATGAAAATACTATATGAAATTACCCTAGGATGATGTCCAAATTAAAGGGTGATGGAGAGAAGCAATATGGCTGTGTCATAAATGAGTGTGGAAATGGATATGATGTAATAAAATATGATAAGAAATATGAGAATGGAAGAAGACAAAAAAAGAAAGAAAATGAAACTTATCAAAGGTATGTAGCTGCTCAAAGTGTGACCATACAATATTCACAAGTAATATGAATAAATGGGGAGGAAGAACAAAAAATAAATAGCAACCTTTCAAAGGTATGTTGTCACTTGAAGCATGACCATATAACACTAACAGGTAACTAGAAAAAGGAGAAAAATAAGAACAAAAAATAAGAGAAGAACAAATAAAAGGTATATAGCCACTCAAGGCGTGACCATACAATAATAACTAAGAAAGGAAGGAAAAAAGGAGAGAAGAAAGAGAAAGAAGAACAAAATAATGCAATTTGACATACGTTGTGAATGGACGATTTTTATTTTTTGTATTTTCATAATAGTCACGATAGTATGCACAAATAATGGTGAACCTTGAAAATGATTAGGCATAAAATGCACAAATATGGAGAATTTTGATGGGTTCGAGATATGCAAGACCTTCAATATAGGCAAGATGATATGCCCTAGAACCAAATTTATGTATAACAATGTAAGGACCTAGCCAAATTGGTGCAATTTTATCATGAAGATAGTACAATTGGCTCGTAATTTGTTGGTTCTCTTTGAGGATCAAATATTCAATTTGAAATTCACATTTATGTACCTTGATATTATAGGTACATCAAATATTATCTTGGTAAACACGTGCATGTTCAATAGCATGAATGTGATGTTCATCCAAGAGTGTTAATTGGTATAACCTTGCTTGACAAGTTGTGTCATCATTGATAAATTATTGCATTGATATTCATAATTATGAGAAGCTCAAGCTCTAGGGGTACTAGAGTTTGAAAAAGTTATTACCCTAGTTGTAGTTTGAATGTTCATTCTAAATGCCCAAAGTGTAAAGTGTATTAGATGATGCCAATTATGATATGAGTCTACAACGGTTTTGTACTAAGAATGGTGTATATGGTTTTATGGATAAGTTCGATTGAATTTCTCATATAATGTGTAAACATTCTTGGTCTTGAAAATCATACTGTTAGTAGATATGACCATGGAAGGAATGCTAAAACGACAAGTGATGTGTGAAGTAATGAAGTTGACAATTTGAGGACCTATTGTTTGGATGAAATAAGTGTCTCAATCTAGTTTGTAAAGTACTATGTAGTAGGAATGATATAGTTGTAATTGTTGGATGAGGTTGATATAATTTTATCGATGAAATTTAAACCCCATTGAGAAATAGGCCACATAGATTGAATCAACTACAGTGCTTGAGATAGTGAAAAGTGTAATATTAGCATGGTGTTGTCATATGATGTACTTCTGAATATATTCACAATAATCATGCTTCACTACGAGGCTATACTAACCAATGTATGAGATAATTTTTACTGACCTATTGGGTTTCTTGTGATTTAAGATAATGTAGAAGGATGTCATTGTGGTTGTATGCGTTGATGAGTGTGAGGCAAACCTGAAGAAAAAATGCCTAATTTTATGGAATATTTGATGTGGGAAAAAGAAAATATTATGAGGTTCAACCATACATGCCATTAGTATGAGAAGAGGGTGAAGTGTGTTATGGAAGGAGGAATAACTCCCCTAGAGGAGAATGGAATGAGATAGAAGGAGAACTCCCCTAGTCATTGAAGTGGATTGAAGAGGGAACATAATCCCCAAATCATAAAAGTGAATAGATGAGGGGAGGAAAACCCTCCCTCGATGATGAAGAATTGGTTGAACTGGATGAGTCATAATGATGGTATTAAATAGGTATAGGCCATATGGTCTTGTCATCATAATCAATTTAAGATGCCCTAACTTTGAAAGGGATGAATGTCTTTGGAACTTTACCTTTTGAAAAGCTTTAAAGCTTGGTTTGATTTGGTCAGCTAGTCAACCATAGATGGGTCCTACTCATGATTGCTTTAGTGGGTGTATTGGTGGCCTAGAGATAGTATACACATGAGTCCCCTTGCATCCAATGGTGTGTAACATACCAAATATTGATTGGATTGGAGTTTTGATTGAGAAGAGAAATTTTTCTTCATGTTTTCCCCAGCAATTGAAGGTTGATGATAGTCTTAGGTAAAGTTCTTAGATAAATATCATTTCCAAGATTGAGTGTTTAGATATTGATCATGTGCAAGGCAACTTTTGTGTGTGTAATATCTACCCCTTCAAGCGATGAATTGTAAGGAGGAAAATTCCTCCAATTGTAGAAGTGGGATTATAAAGAAGAGAAGTCCCCCAGTTGTGGAAGATGATTTGGAAGGAGAAGTCCCCCACTTGTGAAAATAAGGAAAAATATGAAAAATACAAGGTGAAAAGGTGTAGAAAATATGAAATTTTAGCACAAATGGCAAGATCCATGTAGAATATGACAAATGCAACTAGAAATAGTAGGTTTGCACATGGGTGTGCAAACCTGACTATTTGACCCATGTGCAATGTGTCTATATTTTGGGGGACAAAATGATGTTAGAATTGGATAAAACTTATACCATGGAAAGCTCTTTTCAAGCTTGATCCAATGGTGGTAGTTTTGGAAAATTTAGAGATAATTTTATTGGGAATATTTTGTGTTAAATATGACTCTTTTGAAAATTATGAATATATCATTTCAAGCATTTTTAAAGGGAAAATCGACATGATTGGTTAGAAGGGTGATGGAGGAATATGATGATGAATGAAGTGGAATTTAGGAGGTGATGAATATTGTGATTAGAATGTCATTGGATGATAATGTGGTGGTTAGAGATGATGAGTATGATGAAATATTGTGGGTGATTATGGTATTCGTGTTGAGCTATAACTATTGCATTGAAGAAGTATATGTAATATTGCCTTGCAGTAATGATAAATGTAGGATGCCCCAAATTTGAAAGGGATGAATGACTTTGGAACTTTATCATTTGATAATATTTGAAGCTTGTTTTAATGTGGTAAGCTATTCAACCATAGATGGGTCCTACTCATCATTGCTTTAGTGGGTGCATTGGTGGCCTAGAGATAATATACACATATGAGTCTCCTTGCATCCAATGGCGTGTAACGTACCAAATATTGATTGGATTGGAGTTTTGATTGAGAAGAGAAATTTTTCTTTTCTTTTCCCCAGTAAATGAGGGCTTATGATAGTGTATGGAAAAGTTCTTGGATAAATGTCATTTTGAATATTGAGTGTTTGAGTATTGATCATGTGCACAGTGAATTGTGTTTGAATGACTATCTACCTCTTCAAGTGATGAATTGACGATGGAGAAGACAAGAAATGATGATGAGGTGATTGGAAAATATGAATAATTAAGGGTCAATAATGATGGAAAATGAAAAAATGGGTTGTATACAAGGCCATATCCATGCATAAAATGAAGAATGGAACTGAAAATTTTAGGTTTGCACATGTCTGTGTGAATATGACTATTGAATCCATGTGCAATATTTCTACAATTTGGAGAGCCAAATGGTGTCAAAATTGGATGAAACTTATACCATTAGAAATCTCTTTTCAAGTCTGATCTAATGGTGGAAGTTTTGGGAAATTTGGAGATTATTTCATAGATCAAAATTTATGTCAAATATGACCCTTCTTTTATAAGTGATGAATGCATAATTTTATTCTGTTTTGAAACAAAAAATTAGCATGATTGGTTATAGGATCAATGGTGGATTATGATGGAGTAGAAGAAAGAAAAATTTGAGAAGTGAGGAAGGTGGAGTAGATTTAGGTAAAGGAATGGAGAAGGGATGATTACAACAAAGTAAAAGTAAATGTAGCAATGGATTTAATGCTTACCTAGGTTGTGGAGGACCCTACCTTTGAGGATGAGAGATTGTAGGAAGTGGAGGCACTATGAAACCCACCATGATTATATTATGGATGGATGTATTATATTGATAGTGTCTCAAGTACAACTCAAGGTTTTTGAGACATGCTAAGATGTGTTGCATGTCAATGGGAGGAGGAGATAGGGGTGTGGAGATGAAATGGGTATGAATACTAGTTGTGGTGGATGGTGGTTGATATTAAGAATAATATGAATATGGATGAGGTAAAGAAGGTGGGAATGGAGGTCGATAAGGTTGGAAATGCCCTGTTGGATGATATTAAATAGAAATTGAGGTGGAGGAATAATAGGTGGGAGACATGGTCCTTTATGGGGAGAAGCATGGTAAGGATCATGATGGTGTGAAGAGGGATAAGTGGCCCTCACATGGGAATCCATGGGAGGATAAGGATGATGAGCATGATACCTCAAATCATGATCATAGGATGAAATCCTAGAGTACAATGTGGACGGTAGAGAGGAATTATGTGAAGAAGCAAAAAAAGTATGAGAATGGGTAGAGGTGGTTTCCTTTGAGTGCTCTAATGAATTTTTGAGAAAAAAGGAGCATATGAGAGTCCTTCATGGTGATGTGTGCAACTATGACGATCAAAATAGCCAAAAATGAGAATTTTGATGTATACTCTATGACTAGTTCTAGATCTATCTATGCTGGAAATCTTACATTTGCATACAGGTGTGCAAATAAAAATATTTGCATGTGCCTATGTGAATCTAGATAAATCATATGGATTAGGTGAATTTTGATAGGTACGGATTGTAACAGACCAAAAAGTGTGTTTTAGGTCTATTTTGGTGATTTTATGACAAGTTTTGTAAGACAAAAGTGCTTAGATACCACCAAAGTTATCCGTAAGCAAGAAACAAATGTTTTGTGTTGTTTTCTATGTATTTTATGTTGATATCAAACCTAAAACCAAACAAAATATGTGGGGGATGGATACTAAAATATATATTGAAGCAAGTGATTTTTATCACACCCAAAAGTGTGTAAAAAATCACATGCGACAATAGGTGATTGGTGAAAAGATGAAGGTACAGCAAAAACCTATTGTACCAAGGGGAATTCAAAATACCTCTTATGAAAATAGGTGGTATTGTATAAGACCTAATACTTTCCTAATTGAACATTCACTTCACCCTTGGGTGAGCTTAGTAAAAAATGATGGTTACCAACTCACAAATTATACCAAGCCTTGTGAGCAAAGGTGTCTAATCCTAACCCACTATGAGGGTCTCTCAAGAGTAGGGGATTTTCCTGGTGATGGAGGCTAGAAAACCTCTCTTGGGGGTTACTATGGCGACTAAGGGGTGAGCTGGTGTAAGGAGATGAAATCCAATGTCACTAGTCTTGAGTGGAGATTGGTGATGAATTCTAACCTTACCACTGTGAATTCCACATGAGTGTGTGGTGGTTAAGTTGAACCTAATGCATTTAAAAATAAAATCTATGCTAAATGCCTTTTTTAAAGAAATCCTACTTAACCTAAATGCTTTTGAAAATGAAATCACAGACTTAATGTAAGATGCAATTTTTTAAGTAAATCTAGATTAAATGCTTTTGGAAGGAAAAACCACTTATGCTAATGCTTTTAAAATATAAATCCCATTCTAACTAATGATTTTGAAAACAAACCCACTTAATCTAATGCTTTTGAAAACATACCTAAGATGCTTCCTCATAAAAACAAATCTAGCCTATTGTGTTTTGAAAGAAAGGCATAGACTTAGGCTAGATGCATTTTAAATAAGAGCTAGGCTAGATGCATTTTGAAATAAAATCTAAGCTAGGATGCTTTTTCACAAAATAAAATTTACCCTAATGCATTTTGAAATGAAATTTAAGCTAACCTATTGCTTTTGGAAAGAACTATACCTAATGAAGTGAATGCAATAACAAATCATTCTTTTGAAAGGACAAAAAAATCAATTTCTAAGGACAATGCCTAGCACCAAGTATTTTGGAAGAGCCTATTTATCTGTGTCCCAAAATTTTGCTATTTGAATAGGTTCGCACACCCATGTGCGAACCTAGCTAGTCTGCTAGATTTGTACACCTATGCGTGAATGTTTGCTTTATGGAGCATCTGCATAGGTTTGAGGTTTGGACAACAGGTTTTGGGGTTCCTCCTACTCTTGGGATGATTTATTGCACAAAAAGGGCATAAAATGAATTCTCAGTATTTCAAAACCTATCGTAAAACTCAATATTTATAGTCACAAAGCAATTCAAACTAAAAAAACATGAAAATTTAACTATTGGCACCAAAAGTACAAGGAATAATTTCACCTTGCATACACCGTGGTGAGAGGTGATTTGAGGTCTAGGTATGAGAAATAGCAATCCCCATGGGAAAAGAGGATTTTAATCTCCTCGATGTACCTTGTCATTTGATGTGGTTGTGTGGAAATAGGTACCTCGTTGTTGGGGATCAATTTCAAAGGTAGTTTGAAATGTTCGCACACCAAGGTGCAAATGTAACTAGACCTAAAGATTCACATATGTCGGTGCAAACATGTTGTAGTGGCCTAAAATTTTATAGGCAAGGGCCTAAAGTATATCTCATGGCTTGTGTGGACTTGATTCTAGATATTTAGTTTTGAAAACATAGGAAAACAGTCCAAATTGATGTGTTAGGGAGCGAACAAGTTAATCATAAGCAATAACTTGGTGGGGATCCCACTGGGCATGCCAAAATAAAATACCTGAAACATAACTAAATCACTAACTGCTTTGAATTAGTTTAAAAGTGTTAAAAATATACTTTTTTTATAGATTTTGCCTTAAGAGGCTACAAAGTGGATCTTCTCCATGAGAAGCCCTTTTTTAGTGGAATTGTGGGTAGTTGTGAATATTTTCTTGTATCCCTTGATGTATATAGGCTTACTATGCATGAGCCACCACTGGTTGGATTTGTTCTTTTGTTAGGATCCTCCATCCTAACATTATTAGCTAGTAGTATTAATCATTATATTATTAACTCATAAGTGAACCATCACATCTCTTCATAACGTGAACCATCACGTCTCTTCACCAACATAGATTTAGGGTAGATATATATATATATATATATATTAGGTTGGCTATTCACACAAATCATCCAAGAAGAAGAATATATATTGGTTTAAACCCATTGGAGGGATTCCTCATTCCAGTGCAACAGTGATTCAACCCTAAAAGTGATTTTTTTAATGTTATTTTATTTTTTCATTTATTAAATATTAACTAGAACCTTCAAGGTTCTACCATTTAGTATTAAAGCATCTATTCTAGACACAAGTGGAGAAGTTTTTTTAAAAACATCTTGAAATAAATCCTGCAAGAAATGAATAAATGGCAAGATGATTTTGAAACAAAAATAGCAAGAAAAATAGCAGAGTTAACCCTAAAAAAGAATGACCTTGCAAATAAAATTATTACAAAGGAGGATTTTTACCAGTGGAAGGAGCCAATTACAAAACCACCTATATGGGAATCACAAAATATGTACACCACCCCAAAACTTAGTCGAATCTTACCCATTAAAGGTATCAACCCTGTGGAAATGAAGGCACAATGTGAAAAGGACATTTATTTTCATTGCAATGAGAAATTTATTCACAATCATCAATGTATTACACCTGCACTATATATTTTGGATGCAACTATTCCTTGTAGTTATCCCAATGATGAAAATGCGATTGAGGTAGCCATAGTGATGGATACACTTGAAGATGACACTAAATATGGGGATGATGAGGAAGGTAAGGAATATGAGGAAGCCATGGAAGATAAGAAAGAGGAAGAAGATGTAGAAAACAAGGACAATGAGCAAGAAATACCCCAAGCACCTGATCACAATGAGGAAGGCAATACAATCGATATACCAAAAGTGATCGATGCATCAGGAAAGGATGAGGTAGACATTCCCAAAGTGACCCATTATGGCCAAACATGCACTCTACAAGAACTACACTCAATTTCCTCTCCAATAGTGAGTTATCATCGCAGGGTCAAACCTATTCAAAAACAATGCAGAAAGGTGACTACACACTCCTCCATTTCCTCTTCTAGGGAACAACAAGAGAATGTAGAAGTTTTACCACATATTTTAAGCATCCTTCTAAAGTGTTTGAGGAACCCCAAGGGTTGCCCTCCCATCGTCATCATGATTCTCCTAAGGAATATTCTACTATTGTTCTTGGCAACCCCCCACTAACACTTCGACCTTCAAGATATCCCTACCTTTGGAAAAGTGACATTAATATAGTATAAGCACTTGTATAAATTCTTCTTGGAAAACAAAATATAAATCTCCTCACTTTGACCTTTGAGGACAAAGCTCTTTTTACGGAGGGTGAATTTTTAGGATCCTCCATCCTAACATTGTTAGTTAGTATTATTAATCATTTAATTATTACATTATTAACTCATAAAGTGAACCATCACATATCTTCATAACGTGAACCATCACGTCTCTTCACCAACGTAGCGTTAGGGTAGATATATATATTAGGTTGGCCATTCACACAAATCATCCAAGAAGAAGAATATATATTTGCTTAAACCCATTGGAGGGATTTCCCATTCCAGTGCAATAATGATTCAACCCTAAAAGTGATTCTTTTTAATGTTATTTTATTTATTCATTTATTAAATATTAGCTAGAACCTTCAGGGTTCTACCATATTTGTACCTGTTGGGCCTACAAAATATATACTTGCCTTGGTCAAACCCCATGTTTATATAGACAAAAGACATTGAAAATAAGTTTAAAACATGATAAAAACTATACAAACTAATGTAAAACCTATCTAAATGGTATACTTATCTATTTTTTGGTATTTGTGTTGCCAAAACTTAGGTTTTCACATGGGTGTGCAAACAAAAATGTTCACACATGGGTGTGTAAACAAAAATTTTCACACATGTGTGTGCAAATATTTCTGTTCTTTCTTGAATTTGTAAATTTTTATGGAAATGATCTCTTGGTGTAGGTGCTTATTTGATCTTTCATTGTGTCATCTTTAGAAATAGCTTTCTCTATCGGTAGCCTATCAATATCATAAAGAATATGGTGGACTTGATGGAGATTGTTAAGCAAGATGGATTATGGATGATGTTGATGGATGTTTGGATGCCTAGAATAATTTTTGCAGAGTTTTGGTAAGCTAAAGTGGATATCTCTAAAATGGTGAAAGTGGCCTTCTATTTATAGAATTTTCCAAGGTTAGGGGAGGGGCTAAGGTGTCCCCTATGAGGTGTGCATTGTGAGGTGGCCTTTGTGAGGTATCCTCTAAGGTGTCCCTATGAGGTGGTCATTATGAGGTGTCCCCTAAGGTGTCCTTAGAGGTGACATACCTCATAAGTGAATTTGGGTGAGAGAATTTCTTATCCATCTACATACATTAATGAGTTGGAGGAAAGTCTCCAAATGGTATTAATTGCTTGTGAGGTGGAAAATTTTTGAATATGAAATCAAAAAGTCTTCATTTCTTATTTATTTCCCATATATATGTGAGATGGAGCAAATATCTTGGATGAGATGTGGTAAGGCTAGGCTAGGCTAGTCAAAGTAGACTAGGTGAGGTGGAGATGCTAGGCTAGTCAAAGTAGACTAGGTGAGGTGGAAGGCTTAGCTTAAATCATGATTAGACTTAATTAAGCATGTGTTTAGCCATAAAGCAAGTTTTGACCAAAAATATTAACTTTTGATGATAAAGTAATTTTTAACCATAGTGAAGACTTCAACCTTAGTTGAGTTATGGTGGAGGTCACATGAGGATTTGTGGTTAAGTGTAGGAAGGATCTTAGCTAGCCTAAGGGGGATAATGAATATGAATAGTGCTTTTGATGAATGAATAGTATTTTGAAGCTGATTTATGCAATTTTCATGGGTTTTACAAATTGATCAGTTGTGATGATGAGGAAAGTGGTAATGTGTGACTTTTGGATGTCTACAATTCCATAAGCCAATCGTTACTAAGGGAAGATATAAAATCTTGAAGTACCCATTTAATGCATGGGACGAAAATAAGCTAGCACAACCACATTTACTATAGCAAAGAAGATGTACATTCAAATTGCAAGTGCCTTGGATTAGCTTGGAGAATAGTTGACTATTCAAGGAGGTTAGAGAGCACCTATTTTCAAAGTAAGTTAGAATACGACAACAAAGGAATGCCTCAAGTTTTGGAGGTAATTCATTTCATTTGAAATTAATTATATGCACAAGTAGGAGTTATAAGGTTTAAAGGAATTATTATTGTGTAAGGTTAAGTTGAAATTATTTTATTGGAGAGATAAGACCTTGAAATAATATTTTAAACCTTAGAAATTTTATTATTGCAATTTGAAAATTTTAATGAAGATTTGAAGATTGATTTGAAAAATGGAGTAATTAATTAAAGTTTTGCAATTAGATCATTTGAATTTACAAAATAATTTGAAATATTTTTAATTAAATAAGTTTGGATAAATAAGGTATCCGACATCAAATTAGGAATACAAAACTTGCAAATATTCTTTTATAGAATTTCTAAATTTGGAGCTATAAGGTTTATAACATCAACATAGATTTTATGAAATTTAGAATTGAGAAATTATATTATTGAAGTTTGGGAGTTAAAATGAATTTAACATAGAACTTTTGATAAAGGAAAATTGCATTGATAATTTAGTCTCTAATTCAAAATTAAGAGACATAAGTTTGAAGACTTGAAAGATTGAAATTGCATTCAAATTATTGATTGTTAAGAAGAAAATAAGAGTATTTATTTTGAAGAATTATATTAGGGAGATATAAGGTTGTCAACATAAAGTTAAAATTGAAAATTATCATTAGTCTATCATTCAAAACTAAGAAGAAATAAAAATTGTTGAAGCCAAGGAACGTCGAGAAAAATAAGAGACAAGGGTAATTGTGAGCCAAGAGGGATTGCAATTTGGGAGTGAGTGTGAGGTAGGAGAGAGTGAGAGGTAGGAGAGAGTGTGAATCAAAATTAAGTACAAGCCAAGATTCAATCATGGCAAAAGAGCGGCAGGTTCATCCAAAGTGCATCAATGCTTCAAACCCTTACCATGAATGCATGGAATATTGTTTCCAAAAAAATGTTGAAGCGAAGGAACACCAATAAAAAGAAGATACATGGGCAATTGTGAGCCAAGAGGGAGTGCAATGCAGGAGTAAGTTTGAGGCAAGAGATAGTGCAATCTAGGATCAAGGGCGAGTGCAAGTAGAGAGGGAGTGTGAACCAAGAGGAAGTGCAAGCAGAGAGGGGGTGTGAACCAAGAGGGAGTGCAAGCCAAGAGCAAGCCCCATCAGCTATTGTGGAATTAAAATCATTTTTGAAAGCCCTAATGGGAATTCAGTATTCCCTAGATAGAAATAAAAATGTCCTTTTTTGAATTATGAAGGCCCAAGCTAGAGATAAGGGAAAGAGTGAATACATGGAAAATTTGATCTAGGTAGCAGATGGTACACTAGAATTAAGTATCAAGGATGAGATGATTGAGCATGATATAATGGTTCTTAAAATTAGAGGGCTAATATGTAAGTTCCATATATCATGGCCAAGGTTTTTGGAGATTCAAAATTGGATCAAGTGGAAGTGGGGATTGAATTCAAATTATTTTGTGACTTTTCTTCCTAAAGGTTTTTTCTTCGTCTTTTCCTATTTAGAATTTAGGGATAAAATAATGGTTGGTGGTCCATGGTTTATGGGAAGAGATGCACTTTATTTGAGACCATGGAACAAAAAAAATTCAGTTGAGACAAAAACTATTAAGAAGCTTCCAGTGTGGTTTAGGCTTTTTGGACTTCCATATTAGCTTATAAATAAGGATATTTTAAAAAATATTGGAAATACCCTAGGGTAATTCATCAAGGAAGGGCCACTAACTAAGGAGTGAAAGCATGCTATATATACTCAAATATGTGTTTCTATGGATATTTCAAAATCTTTGCCACAATCCATTAGGATTAAATTTGAATCAAGAGAATGGGATCAACAAGTAGATTATGAAAATATTGCATTTCTTTGCCACAATTATTTTGAGATTGGACACATGGCAAGATTTTGCAAAGTAAAAACTATGAAGAAAGAGACAAAAAATTATAGCCATGAGATAAACTTCAATACGAAGCAAAGAAATCATTCAATAATAGAAGCTAGATCAGATTAAGGATATTCCACTCTAAAATAAGAGGTAAAGAAATCCTATCAACAATATCAATTGGCAAGTTTAGAAGGAATTAAAGGTGCAAAAGAAAATATGGATATAAAACCCAAAACAAAGACAGCAAAAGAGGTAAAGTTTGTTCCAAGTAAATCGTCTTCATTTTCCTCAAGTAGTATAGAATCTTCTTCATTTAATAAAAGTGAAATTGGTGAAGATCTTATCCCTTGCACTTTAAGGTTTTAAGAGCAGAATAATATAGAAATGAGGTTGGAGGAAACCCATAATAATTTAGGGTTTTTAGGGCAGAATAAGAAGGTAATTGCTACATAAGAGCGTCCTTGCACTTTAGGGTATCGAAGGAAATATAAAGAAGAGTGTGCTTTTGAGGTTATTCCTTGCACTTCAAATCCTTGAGAACAAGGCAAACCTAAAGATGATAAGTCTTACTATGAGCAGTGTGAGAATATTGAAGAGATTGATGAAGATGAAAGTATTGCTGAGAATGAAAAAAAGAGGAAGACCCAAGAGGCAAAAACAAAGAGAAAAAGAAACACAAAGGGATATTGATATGGAAAAATAAAAACAAATATCACAAGTGTTAACAAGAATTGGAATTAAACCCACAAATAAAATAAAATAAATAACAATGAAATTAATATCTTGGAATATTAGGGGAATGAATAAGAACCCTAAAAAAAGGTATTAAGAAATTGTGAGGTTGTTATAGACAATATATTTTTGGATATAGAAGTTGGACAACAAATATTTTAGCCATTCACAGTGTTGAATTTCATCTTGATAGAATTTAAATTTTTGAAGGCATTTGATATAAAAGGAGTTGATTGTGGAAACTTAGCAGTTTGAGGAAGATGAATTTTTTTAATAGAAGGGTAAATGAAGAATATCTCCGATAGAAAGACAAATTTGGATATGTTTTAATTTAGTTGTTATAAATATAATGAAATCAATGTAATATTTTATTTTCGTAATGGGAGTGACACCCAATAGAAGTCGCGCATAGCTTTTTTTTTTTTAAATTAAGAAGAAATAAAGAATAGAGAATTTGATATTGCATCAATTAATTGTTTAATAAACTAAACTAGGGAGACATAAGTTAGCCAATCTCAAAGGTCTAAATAATTGAAATCAAGATGGATAAAATAATTAGAAATGCATTTAATGAAAATAGTGAAGAGCTATTTCATAAACTTATGTTTTATTCACATAATTTAATAGATACCTTTGATGGATATAAATACTTGCCTACATATTTGAAAGAAAGATTCTCTTTGTCTTTGAAGGAAGCAAAGAAAGAGAATTTTATAACACTAATTGAATATCTTTATGAAACGATATTCAAGCCCTGGTGGAATGCTCAAAATATGAGTGTTCTTTCATAAAAAGAGTGTTTAATGGTTTATTTGTCATTAATCACTTTTGAGTTCTTTCAAGGAATTAAACAGAAGAAAATAAATAATTCTAGTAATGAACCTATGAATCCAAGTCAATATTATTGTGATGATCCACTAACTCATTACACTAAAGGTATATCACTGGTAGAAGTGCAAGAATGAAGAAAGAGAAAAAACAAGAAAATGAATCAGATCAAGAAAGACAAGGTGAAGACTAAAACTGGAAAAGATGTTTTTTTGAAGAATTCCAAACAAGAACTAGAGTTATATTACTATGATTATATGCTAACACAATGCTTAGAAGGAAAATCATCAATGAAATTACAAAAGCAAAGAAAACAACAGAAGAAAAGAAGTCACACTAAAAAAGGTTAAATAGGAATCATTCTCTGCAAATTCCAAAATTGATCTTAAAGAGAAATTGAAGACGAGATGAAGATTCATATTGAAGACTAAAGTCTTCAATAACCAAAAATGTAATACAGGTGGGTGTTGGAATATATTACATTTTTTGGTATATGTTAATGTACCACCTTGGGTACATCTTTATATTAGGAAAGAGAGTCTTAGATTAGAGTGTGACTATTTACTTTATACAATGTAATAAATGCACAAGTGTTATTAAAGTGTGCAAAGTATTTTGGTAATGTAAATGTGCATAATAGTCCATGTGCACATGAGTCCATAGAGTATGAAGGTGAAGAGTCTCTAGAAGATTGAAGGCCAAGAGTGCTCCATATGAAGAGTCACATTCCATTATATATGTGTCTATGAGTGTGTGTAATAGACACAATTGTAGAGTGAGAGTGTGAAGTATGGTGTATTTGAGATTTATTCAATTGAGATACATTTTTTATAAGAATTTGTTAATGGAATTTCTAAGTTATTTTTGAAGTTATTTATGAGTTTTATATTTTTAGTAGTTTGCCATTATCATATATTTCATATTGTAACTTTATTTTAGATCTTGTGGTTATTTTATCTTAAGTATTTAGCTTCAAAAGCTAACAATATGAGCCAACTAATATGTATATCAAGGCTTATAATATATCAACTAGCATTCATTAATGAGCATAAATATGAATTTAAACAACCTGAATCATACATGTACAAAGCATGTAGCACAACTTACAATATTAGTTGCTCAAATATATGTAACTTTATTACTCCTCTTTCCCTTACAATATAGCACTTGCTTTTCTACTCTTGATGAATAATGATTGATGTTCTATTTATCATGTATGGAGTACTATATAGCCATAGTATAATGACTCTTTGTATACCTGACTATTCTTTTCCTTATGTCAAGTCTCATGACTCTTGACTTCTCTACTTGAAACTTACATACACATGACTCTATCTTGTATGCACACCTAGAAATGATTGTTCACATAGCATACTCTAATCTAAGGACACTTATGCACACTTACATATAATACACTTGTGCACATATACTCACATTACACTTGCATACTTACATGACACTTGTGCATTTCCTGCACATACACACTTACATAACACTTGTGCATTTCTTGCACATTATTACATTACATAAAATATTACTCACACTCTAAACTAAGAATCAATCCTAATATAATATTTACAAGATGTATTATAAAGGTACCATGGGGGTACACTAGCATGTACTATATAATGTAATATACTCCAACACATAGTGTATGAATGAACTTGTTACTTCTACTAGTTGGTTGTGAATTTGCAGCACATTACTCATCAAAGGAAGTGTGCATGAGAAAAAAGAAGTGTCAATCCAAAAATATTGATAATCATTACAACATTCCTCCAAATATGAATAGGTTTGACCAACATATTCATTCTTCTTTAAAATCCATGGCTTTGCTTCCTTCCAATACCCCTCCTATCATTCCTCCTATTACCCCTCCAACTGAAAATGTTCTTTCTGATACAACTAAAGCCATTATATGTTCCTATATTAAAAATAAGAAAGAGTAGTTAACTTCATCTTGGTCTCTCAAAATGAAATAAATATTGCCTTAGTAATCATCAAAATCTATCTTAATATCTCCTTATTATACATTCCCTTGACCAATAGTTTCAATAATTCATTAGGTAGCATTCAGCATGCACCAAATCCAAAAGAAACAAGCATTCATCATCAGGTCATAAACCTCCAATTTTTTTGGTAGTTACAAAGCTTCCTATGCTACCAAGGGTACTCTTCCAGACATGGGTGGTTATAGCTCAAGATTTGATTCTGATCTTGATCCCTCTACAAAAGGTGTTATTGATTTCCTTTACTAGCCTCATGATGTTCCTATTCTATGCCTCAAAATATTGACCTTTAGGGGTGTCAATCCATGTATATGGATGTACAAGATGATTAATATCATTCACCATATTCCTAAATAAGGTTGAGTTACATAGTTGTTACTAAGTTGAGAACCTATGATCATTAGTGGTTGATATGGGAGCTCTTCCAATAGAGGATATCTCTTCTATGGCTTGAATTCAAAGTGCAATTTCTCTATAAGTTTAAAAAAAAATCTTCCACATCATATGTGATTTGTTTTATGCAATCCAAGCAAATAAGATTAGTTGAGGATTATTGTGCAATGTTCACAAGTCTACTCATTTACACCTATCAATTGGATCTAGCAGTTGTGGTATCATACTTTCAACATGGTCTTAAGGATGAAATTTGGTCAGAAGTCAACATGCTTAAGCCATACACCCTTGATGGTGTTGAACATGTAGCTTTGGTAGCATAAAATAAGTTCCAAGTACCCTATCCCTAACCTCGATGTGACTTCAACCCTTAGAAGTCATACTTCAATAACCATAATAACAAACACCTTAAAAAAAATCTATTTCAAATATCACTCATACCATCCCTGATATTAGGCTTGTGAGCATCATAACTTTCAAGTGGAAGGCAAATAAGTCAGTATCAAAAGATGAAGATTCATTGTAGCAAGAGCAACTAGCTAAAGTAGTTGATTTTGAGCATGAGAATGATACCATGGCTCTTTCCACTTTTTTTCTTTTGAGGCTTTGAGCTCACCATATCATCAAGGTCCAAGGATTCATCAAACAATAATATGTTAATGTGTTGATTGATTCAAGCAGCATGTATAACTTTATTGATAGCGAGACAATAAAATCTTTAGGCTTGTATATTAATTCTTCAAACTAGGATAAATCCTAAGTATTGATTGCATGTACAACTCTGTGTGTGGGTCAAATGGATAAGGTTAACATCTATATGGATGATTATACTTGATTTAGCAATCTATTTGTCATGAATATTAGAAGTGTAAATATCATCTTGCAAGCACAATGGCTATCTCATCTTGGCAATACTACCATAACTCTACAATAACTATGTGTCAAATGGATAAAAAATAGAAAGGTTATTTATCTCAAAGGAATTCAACCTCCTACTAATAATGTGGTTATTTTCCATTGAATGGAAATTATATTGAAGAAAGATGATCATGCATTCTTAACCCAAGTCAATTACATGGAAGTTCAATTTTTAGAGTTGCTTCTTCCAACTCTTTCTTTAGAATTTTAGAATATTGTGGATCATTATGCACATGTATTTTGTAAGCCTATGGGTCTTCCCCCTAAGCACACACATGATCATACCATCCACCTAGTTTTGGGAAGTCAACATCCTAATGTGCATCCTTACTACTATCACCATCCCCAAAAGTCTAAAATTAAGGAGTTGGTATAGGAAACGTTAGAGCAAGGAATCATCCATCCAATTATCAATCCTTATTTCTCTTAAGTGGTTATAGTATGGTGTAAGAACTATTTTTGATGCATGTGTATTTATATCCAAACTCTCAACAAGTTCACCATCAAAGATAAGTTTTCTATCCCTATTATATATGATTTATTGGATAAATTTTATGGTGCTAAATACTTTACAAAATTAGACTTATGCTTTGAGGTTTATCAAATAAAGGTTACATGAGGGTCATTATGAGTTCCTAGTCATGTATTTTTGCCTCATTAATTCTCCTTCCACTTATTAAAGCCTCGTGGATTTTTGTCTTTCATCCTTTTCTTCACAAGTTTATCCTAGTCTTCTTTGATGATATCTTAATTTATAGCAATTCCTAGGAAGCTCATATAGTTTGTGTGGACCAAGTACTTCACCTCTTATAGAAGGAAAAACTTTTTGTCAAAAGGTCCAAATGTTTCTTTTGGGTCCATGATATAGAAAAATTGGGACATATAGTATCTCAAGAAGGATTTGAGGTGGATCATAACAAGATCAAAGCCATGCAAGACTAGCCCTTACCCAAATCCCTTGAGCATTTTCATGAAATTTTAGGTCTCATAGGATATTATAGGAAATTTGTTCATAATTGTGGAAATATGATTGCTTATATCACTAGCTCACTAAGAAGGATGTCCTTATTTGGTCTAAAGTAGCTTTCCAAGCCTTCTATACCCTCAAGGAGGCTATGTGTTCCACCCTTGTTTTGGCTACTCTTAATTTTAGCAAACGCTTTATCATTAAGTGTGATGTTTTAGGCATAGGTATCGGAGATGTTTTGATGTAGTATCAACATCCATTAGCCTTTAAAAATTGGCACCTATCACTCAAGAATTTAGGAAAATCCACTTGTGAGAAAGAAATGTTAGTTGTACTACATGCTATAGAGAAATGGTAGCTTTGTTTGTTGGGGTATTGTCATAGTTAGAAAAATAGTCGAGAACCCATATCAATTTTTTTAATTTCTTGATGTCGAGAAACATTTTGAATCATAAAAAACTCATCGAAATATCATAATAAAATCACGTGCAGTTGCAAAAATAGAGAAAAAACAGAGACATGATCTAGTTGATCTAGTGCTAGACACCCCAGAGAAGCTATCTTTGGATATGAGTTTAGGACTTGTATCTGACCTGCTAAGGGTTGTGCATTCCTCTAGTAGAAAAGAGAGAATGGACTAGGAATGCAAACATGTTCTAACATGAGGAGGGTTTGTGTGTTATAGTTTCATCCTCGTGCTAAACCTATACTCTATGATTGAAGCTTTTCTTGTTAATTGATTCTCATACCCATGAGGGGTGAATTTGTAGATTAATTTTAGTGGCACTACACTTAGTACCACCATAGTGGTATCATACACTATTAAAAACACTTAATAATATTATAATATATTATATAATATAAATATTATATATAGTATTTATATAAAATTATATAATATATAAAATTAATAATATTATAGACATTATTATTGATTTTATATAACAAATTAAATTATAAATATAAAATAATAATAATAATAATCAAGTGGCATTAGCTCAACTAGTTAGATTCCTTATTATTTAAGGAGGAGACCAAGGTTCAAATCTTGTCAAGCGATACATGGATAATATCCAAGCTTTGTTGTAATACCACCATGTGGTGATGATGTAATACGGGTGGGACTTGTTTCAATCACATATAACCAATTTTAAAAATATATTAATAATAATATGAAATAAACTTTTAGGCTCTCCAATTGTTGTTTAAAATGTTTTTTTAATTGAAAAAATTCTTTGGTTTTTTTTGTCAAGTTTTCTCGAGCTGCTAATAAAATCTCCAAAATTAGGTTGCCAAGTTTATTGTGAGTTACAAGTTTTCCAAATATGGGTTTTTGTTCATCATTAAGACCGATCATAGCAACCTTATGTATTTCCTAAAACAACATATCTCATGTCCTAAATGAAATAAATGGTTTATCAAGCTCTTAGGGTATGATTTTGTCATTGAGTACAAGGATATAAAGGAGAAGGCGGTGGTCGATGCTCTATGTCACAAACATGAGGATAGTGTTGTTGTTAGAACCATATCTAATTTTCTTCCATAATGGATTTCCTAGCTTTGGGAGGACTGGATTTCTAACCCAAATACTATTAACATCATTCAAAAAAATGGATTTTATGGATTCTAGCTCTTTTTTGCCTTCCTTTTTCTCATATGTTGATGGTTCTCTATAAGAAGAATCGATTTTATATTCCTCCATCCTCATCTATTAAGGGTAGTGTCCTCTAAGAATTTCATGTATCTCCTTTGGATGGACATTTTATATTCTTAAATACATACCAATGGGTGAAGCAATCATTTTCTTGGAAAGAGTTAAAATCGGATTTCAAGACATTTGTGATTGAATGTGATGTATGTCAATGCAACAAGAGGGAAACTATTAAATCTTCTAGTTTTTTGCAACCCTTTTCTATTCTTGAATACCAATGGAAGAACATTTCCATGAATTTCATTTAGGGCCTTCCCAAATCTGATGGAAAATGATATATTTATGGTAAGTATGCTTATTTTTATACACTACAACATCCCTTCTTAGCCAACAAGGTTTCCAAGGTATTCCTCGATTATGTTTAAATTGCATGGTATGCCCAAGTCCATTTTTAGCGATCATGACCCTATCTTCATCAACAAATAATAGAAGGAATTATTCCATATTAATGGTACTCAATTAAATATGTCCTCTTCTTATCACCCTCATTCTAATGGTCAAACAAATTTTTGGGTGCTTACCTTCATTGTTTTACCCAAGATAAATAGTATCATTGGGTTCATTAGCTCTCTTTATTTGAATGGTGGTACAATGCTTCTTATCGTTCTTCCGCCTAGATGTCCCTATTTGAGGAATTGTATAGTCAAAAACCTCCATCAATGGTGGACTATGTTCTAGGATCCCCCAAGGTGGCTCAGGTAGATGATTTGTTGTAGTAGTGATGGCTTGTGTTATAGCTTCTTAAAGATAATATGGCCTAGGTCCATAACCACATAAAGCAATAGTGAGATTTGCATCATTTTGAGCAAAAATTGACATGGGGATATGGTCTTTTTGTATCTCTAACCCTATAATCAATTATCATTGGAGATAAACTCTAGTCAAAAGTTGAATCCTTAGTTTTGTAGCCCCTACAAGATGGTTTGTTGCATTGGTGAAGTGGCATACTAGTTAGAGGTTCCACCATCTTCCTACATCCATCCTATCTTTCATTTTTCTTATCTTAGACAGGTTATTAGCTAAAATATGTAGTCCCAAATGGAGCTTCTAGTACTTAATGAAGAAAGGTCGAATCACTCTTCATCCAAGAGTAGTGTTGTAGTCCAAAGTTTATCTTTTGCAATCTTACTAAAATTAGATGTTCCTCATTAAGTGGTAGGATCTTCTAGAAGAAGATGCAACATGGGATCCTAAGTGTATTTTCTAGTCTTTTCTAGCTTTGAGGGCAAATATTTTTGAGGGAAAGGCATGTAACGACTTCAATATAGCTACATTGGCTATATTTATTGTTATTAGCTCGGGCCCTAGGTTGAGGTAGTCAACACTTGGGAATTAGGGTTAGGTTTAATGTTGATTTCATCTATAAATAAGAAGAGTTGTATTGTAGTTAGAATCATCTTTCATATTTGAATCTTAGTCATCTTTATTGCATATATGAGACTTCACCCTCTCCAACTAGATAAGAGACTTTGCCCTCTCTAAGTGGCTAGGATTTGTATTGATTTGAAATCTTAAATAAGTTACTTGCATTTGATCTAAATTATTATTTTCGATGGATGTTCACTCTTGTGCATTATTGAATTGTTATTGCTATTACTATATTTATGAAATTTTTTTCATTACATTTAGGTTGGGACAAATGGTCTCTTCAATTTTATCTTCACTTTTTTATTATATTTTTCTTTTAGTTTCTCTTTCAGTAAGGTCATAGAATTTAAATTAATATTATCCTTCAATGGAAAAGTATTTGTACACATTGGTAATACGATAAAATTGAATACTTTTTTTAACAACATTGCTATTGATTTACAACAAATTTTAAGGATACTTGGTTTAAAGTAAGAAAATTATCATCCACATATATAGGTATTCTCTTGTCTAATAAAAGAGAATATGAGCTTTGGGATAAAATTTTGGCTAGAATGAAATAATTTCTAATTGTCTAGGAAGGTAAGTTCCTAACCATGGGCAAAAATGTTACTTCAAAAATATATGTTCTATAGATGCAATGAAATTATGTAGAAAGGTAACATTGCCTAGGTATTTAGCAACATGAAACTTCATATTAGAGAGTTCACAATTAATCAAAAAATATTAGATGGTCATTTAGTGAAGGGGATTCTACAAAAAAAAAATGAATACTTGGTTGAAGCCTTATCCTCATATTTTTTATCTGAAATGGCAACCATTGGTTTGGTATGTTTGGCTTGTAGTGGTTTCAAAAGTAAAAAATTATATTGATGTTAAGTTATGAAGGTTAAAGGTGATTTTTATATTGTTGTGAACAATAATTTCAAATCTTATTTCTATTAACAATTTGTTTAAGTGAGAGGAACTCAAAGAAATAGTGATAAAAGATGCTTCATGGCTTATTTTTAAATTTGTTTTCAAAGATATGAGTTTGGAATGTCTTTCAAATGATATTTAAATATTATTTCAAATTGGGATACAAATATTTAAAGCAATCAAAATTTCCTACTACCAAGTGTTCCCCTTAGAAGAATGATTGGTCACTTTGGTCCTTCTTAAGGCCTTAACATTCCTTTGATTAGCAATCCAAAACAAAACTCTTAAAAGTGATATTTTGCAAAGGAAAGGATATCATAGAACTTTTAGTTATAGCTTGCTACATTCTACAATGCTTCTAGACAATCCTATAGGATCATAGGATAAAATATCTTAAAGTCTAGCCCCATATTCTGATATGCACTAATGGAGGCCCAAGATATTTATGTGGGGAACAACTCCTCTAAACTAGCTTGTGGATTCTAGTGAGTTATGACATTGATTGTTGTTGTAAATTAGTGCAAAAGTGGCTTAGCTACTCTATGGAGGAAGTAGGATGTGGGTGCATTGTGATCAAGGACCCAATTGTGTCATCAAGTCTATAGAGCCAAAAGGTGATTAACTTCTATGCACCAAGGCATTAATGCCAAGGTCAACAACTAGACACTGAACAAGAGGCTAGTTAGGTTGGGTGTTAAGATGAGACTATAGATGGATGAGACTCATGGAGCTACTACCCAAGATGTTAGGATTAGCATTAACACTGCTCCAAACAAGTTATGGAAAAAATTATTAAGCACAACCCAAACATGATCGAATAAATATACATAGAAGTGAACATTAGAAGATATCTATGAAATACATAAAACTTATATTAGAAATAATATTACAATGAATTTATATGGAATACAATAAAGAGATATACCCAAAGGCATAAGCCAAATCCTCAAAAAGGGATATGAGAGGACACAGGATAAATCTTTGAGTAGATATGTGATGACATAAGGTATTCCTAAGAAGGAATATGATGTCACAAATCATATTCTATGTTGATATGTATTAGCATCGAACATATCTCTAGCATATGGGTATAGTATTAGATCTCATAGGTGAGATGTGAACTAAAATCATTACGTGAACTCCACTTCTCTTACTTGTGTCTTCTTCTTCCTCATCTTCATGTCGTGTTTCTCTAAGTACATGAGGGGCCCTAAGCATGGGTGCAACTATTGTTTGCTCCCAAGGGATGTAGATATTATCTTTATGTAGGAGAGGAAGGCAAAGATGCAAACTTGGACTCATGATGGATGTAGAAGCTTCGAATTAAGTGAACTTCTTCCAACTAAGAAAAGGGTTCCATCCAAATTGCATCTTTACCAATCTACCTAACGTATGGATGGGAACATTGATGAACAAAGAGATTAAACAATTGTGGTTGCACCTACTTCAAATCTCGCATGGGTGGAGATTGAAGCATTTGATTGGTTCATATCTCCATCTTCCGTAGTGACTACATGTAGACCCAATCCCTGCATTCCTACATTGTTCAAATTCAATGGGGTATCTCAAGCCTTGGATATGCTTTCTCATTCCTTGGCCAATATAACCAGTTTTTCAAGAACTTTGAATTAATGACCTTGGTGTGCTTCTCAAAATAACCAACTAAATATGAGAAACAAATTGATTATTGAGAAGTGAAACTTACCAAAAAGGTGTCTATTTATACATGGGATTCTTAAAGATACGATTGCTCTAACTCCAACTTGTTGTATTCTTCTTATAAATACAAGTTTTTTTGGAAGGCATTACAAGTAGCTTTCTTATCCATTTTTTTGCTAAAGTATTTCTATAGTTTGGTTGTATTGCTTCTTGATATTATGGATACTTTGTTTATAATTTTGGCATGGATGCAACCATGAAATGAAGCCTATCTTTGCTTGAGCATCATCTTATAGCTTTTGGTTTTGACTCTTCCAAAGGTTGATCTCCTTCTACAATCATTGATTTTATTGTTCTAGCTTCTAAGTCCTTCCCATGATGAATGGAGGTAAAGAACTTGGAGATTAGATTGCTCTGATACCACTTTGATTGTGGGGTTAATCTTCTTCTTGGGAAATTTCAAATCTTAGAAGATATTTGACCAAAGAAATTTCTTTCTTACTAAAAACAATAATAAGAATTTGATAAAAGTAAATTACTAGTTTGAAATATGAAGAATATTTTTTTATAGAAAAAAAGCTAGATACCATCTAGTTGACCCCATAAGAGATGTGAGGTTTTGTTGATTGATGAGAGTGACCTCTTCATCATGGATTAAATTTTTACACTTCACATGCTTTCTAATCTTATTTTTCCCTTTGGGGAAGGGTAAGATTGAAATTACCCTTCATAAAAAAAAAATTAAAAAATTCAAGCTTTATTTTTTCTCTTCAACCTTAAATTTGAGAAAGTAATTCATATTTACATTTAAAAGGTAACTTAAAAACCTTTCATAAATCAATATATATTAATATAACTAATAAATTTATATCATTAGATTTAAAAATGAGAAAGAACGAAATTTTGCAAAAAGTAAATTTAATTTAAAATAAGATTTTATAACTCATATTAAAATAAGCAAAAACTAACCAAAAAGGAATGCAAGTCAATATTCAAATGCAACTAGATAGTACATCAAATGGCATGAGTTCAAATGGTTAGAAAAGTGTGGATTTCCATCAAATGGTATGAGCTCAACTAGTTAAATTCTTCAACTTTCAAGAAGGAGACCAAGGTTCAAATCTTGCCAAAGTTATTTATGCATAATTGTGAAGTTTTAATACCACCATGTAGTCACAACCAAATACAGGTACGGCCCATTTCAATCCCATGTAATCAATTCAAGAAAATGTAGACTTCAAATGTAGAGACCCAGGTTCAAATCTTAACTAACAATATATGCATAATTGCCAAAATATTATTATAGTATGCATGTATAAGATTTGATCCTAAGGGTATCAATTTCTTTTGCAATGGTATTTTTTGACATGTTTGGAAGGTTCTTAATTTGTTTAGGTGGTGAAGAGCACATGAAAGACTTATCTCAAGCATTGTTCCCTTGTCGAGCTTACCTCATGTAGAACAAATGGCTCATGCATGTTCCTCCATGAAGATTGTTGGAGTGAAGGATGACCATCTGGTTGTGGTTGCATATGAGATTGAAAATGATTGCATGCTTATTAATTATGGCTTAGATTGCCCATCTACGTTCACTAATTTTTTGTCATTGTCTAGTGCAACTCCACCTTGCTAGTTTGTTGCAGGGGACATTGAGTTACGTTTAGGTTTCCAAATGGAGAGGAAGTAAAGTACTCTAGTCATGATACCCACATTGGACAAGATCGAGGATCTTACTTTGTAGGACATTTTGGCTAACACTGTAGATTTATTGTCTAATGCTACAAATTTTATGGCTAGTTCTATTGTGCCCTCAAGGAGTGTGGGTTTTTGGTTGAACTTCTGCTAACAACTTCTCTTTGACCTATCAAGTGTTCATCCTTTATTCGCCTGTAATATCTTTAGTCTATCAACCTGGTGCATCTTCTTCAATGAATCCTATTGTTGCTAACCCTAGTAGTGGTGGTCATGTCATGTTGGTTGGTCCTATAATTTTTGGTCTATTGTTTATGGTTCTAGTTCATCCTTTGGTACTAGTTTCGAGTGGGAGCAAAAAGTAGTGTACTTGAATATAATTCCACTATAGGGAGCTAAGTCGTTTGGCTAAGGATTGACCAAGAAAATATTTAATGACACTATGGTAGATAATGTTGTTGGTCAAGGATATTTATATACTAGGCAAGGGGTTTACCTTAGCAATTCTAATATAGACTTGTTTAGTGCTCTGCTAAGGAAACTTATTATAACTTTGCTACTTGTTTTGGCTCAAAATGTTGCTACTTGTATGGTGCTTCTTCAGGCAACCTATGTTGGGAAGGAGCTAGAGGTAGGCAAGGGTTGTAATGGTTCCATTCCTCCAAGGAATGGATCTTTTGTGAAAATTTTATTGTTTTTTAATCAATACCTAGTTCTCTAAATTCACATATCCCTATAGAAGAGTGCTTGCCAATAAAGTGGAGGAAGGTTAAATAAAAGACAAAGGGTTCTTTCTCCTCCAACGACAAATATTGTAAGAATCATAAATGCATGGATGGATCTGGGAGTGATACAAAGCCTACAAGAATTCCTTATTTGGAGGATTGTGAAGTGCAAGTAAGCAATCTTCTAAGTTCTCGATGTTAAAAAAAAAACTGTCATTTATTTTAAGTCACTTGATAGAGACCCTATTTGCTTATGTTATAGTTCTTCCATGGATGTGTTGTTTTACAGAAGGATGGTTTTGCTTTTGTTCTATGACAATAGTTCCTCTTATGTTTTTTGTTAAGTTTATTTTATCTCCAAGATTTTACTCATACAACTTTCTTTTCAAATTATCAAACTAGTTAAATAGCTTAAAGAGAAAGCAGAAGGCTTATTGGGATTAATGACAAGCATTATATTTTTTTTACCATTCTACACAAACATGTGAAGGTGTATCATGACATGATGGATGTCATGTAAGCTATGGTTAAAGATAAGTGTCAAGAACAATTATGACCAATAGTTGATATTTATCAAAGCTCAATTGGTATATGTTAAGCAACAAATGGAGGTTCTAAGTATTGTTATATGCTTATGTAATTTTCATGTTTAACTTGGGCAATGCTTTTATTGTCATTCTTGCTTAGATTTTATTATGTACTTTTGCTTTCAATATCTTTAATATAAAAAATATTATTGTATTAATAGTACAATTTGGTTTTTTAAGTTAGCTTAATAAGATGGGCATTGATGAAATTTAGGTGGAACCCATTTTAGTCCTATAAAACCCATTAATTTCATCTCTTATTAGATTTGGATGGAGTTAAATGAAAAAAAAAAACAAATTTTAATAAATTATAACTTAATGTAGGTGGCATGCACTTTGTTACGTTTGAACAAACAAAAGATTAGTATGATCTATTTTTATTATTAATGGGTTGATTGTTCATTAAAGCTTTAATTTTTTTCTTTTAAATTGGTTAAGGGATAGAAAAGGGCCTCACCCGTATTACATCATGGGTGAGCTAAAGCTATGTTTGTTAAAGCTTTAATTTTAGAGAGGCATATACACCAACTCATTTCTTTCATTTATTAACTAATAGATTCTTTGGTATTATGTTTTTTTAATGTCTTTTATGGGATTGAAATGAGTTCCACCTATATTACATAATCTTTTATTTATTAACTAGTAGATTCTTTGGTATTATGTTTTTTTAATGGGATTGAAATGAGTTCCACCTATATTACATAAAATGGATGATGTCATTGAATTTCTTAATCTTTTGTTTAATGATTAATAAAATTGATAATGTTACTAAATTGTTCTTCATTCGAGTTACCTTGTTTTTTATATTTTTATATGATGTTTATGCACAGCAAAAATATCCAAGCTTTGTTATAATATCACTATATGATGATTATGTAATACAGACTACTTCGAAAAGACCTAAAATCTTGCAAAGCAATACATATATCCAAACTTTATTATAATACTACTATATAGTAATAATGTAATAAATATGAAGCCTATATCAATTCTATATAACTCATTAAAAATAAAATAAGATAAAAATTCGATATAAAATAAATATATATAAAATTCGAATTTAATTGTTATATAAAATAAGGTTGAAACAAACCATCTTCCATAAATAACGCTGGACAATATTTGTTTTGGCCCCAAGTGAGCGGTTGGCATCAGTAAACTAGACTACAAAACTAAATATATAATTGCTTTTATAATACTTCTTAGTATTCTTTAGATTAAAAGTAATTCATAATAGAGAGAGGGGAGGGCTCTGGTCCCTCCCCTGCTCCCCCTCCCATGGCTCCTGGTTCCTGCCTAGTCCCTGGCTCAACCCAGGTCATCCCTCCCGGGGAGTGGTTGTTTGCAGATGATCTCCTGGGGGAGATCCTTCTCCACTATCTGCGTCCCTCCCGGCTGGCTACGGTTTCCTTGGTTGTTTTTTCGGACTGGTGCTTCCCAGGGATCCCTGTTTGGTTGGGGATCCCTTCCCTTTTCCCTCAGGCTTCCCCCTGGGGTTTTTTTGCAGGTTATTCGCGTGGATCTGGTCCCCTGCGTTTCTCGATGCGGTGGAGGTGACGGTTTAGGGTTTGGACAGCTTCCCCCTTTTTCTTGTGAATCCTCGACGGGCTCTGTGCTTGGACGGGATTCTTGGTCCCTGCTGCTAGGATCCTCTTCTGTTTTCCCGGGGCGGGTTCCTTGTGGTGCAACTCTCTGGTCACTTCCTGATGGGCTGGATCCTCTCTGTGTTGGCTGTCGGCTTCCTGCAGGATGGCTCTTGCTGAACGGAATGTTTTCCCGATGGGCGGGATGGTTTCTCCACAGGGCGGGATCCGCCAAATCCGTCGGTTTTCCCGCGAGGCGGGATCCTTTCTTTTTGTTGGTTTCCCAGGATGGCGGGATTTCCCTGTTGCTTCCCGCTAGGCGGGACTCGTTTGTGGTGGTTTTGATTGCTTCCCGTGAGGCGGGATTTTATTGTAACGGTTTTTCTTTGCTTCCCGTTGGGCGAGATCTTCTCGATGGTGGTTTTTAGCTACTCCCGTCAGAGGGATCTCCAAAACTACTTTCTTTCTTATTTGTTTGTTTCCGCTGAGAGGGATTGTTTCATGCTTACTATTACCAGCTGGGCGGGATTTTTGTTTTGGTGTTCAGTTTCAAGGGATTGATGCCCTAGGCCCATTGCTTATGTAATCAGGTTTTGGGATCCTTGTTAAAACCCGCTGTAAATACAAACACTACTTACCAAAAAAAAAAAAAAAAGTAATTCATAATATATGTTAATTGAAACGAACGTTTATCCTCGACTAGTTGAAACAAATCATTAAAGAGGACAACGTGAGGTTTTGGCTTGACTATAAGCTAAACAACTCCATAAAATTTGTTTTAATTCTTAGCTAAACAGTTCCATAATATTTGTTTTAATAATAATTAAAAATATTATATTTAATATAGTTATTTATTGTAATAGTAAAAGTTTTGATTTTTAAGAGATTTAAATAAAAATATATGTAAACTCAATTCATTAAAATAAAAACATATATAAACTTAATAAAAACATTCAAAATATATATATATATATCAAAATATATATATATATATTACGTTCAGTAAAACCTGTTGTGGGTGGCGAGTAGCGAGGAGTTTCACTACATAAGCGAAGAATATAATTTCATGACAGCACTTCATAGGTCCATGAGGACACTTAGAGGTAGGTGGTACAGGTCGAACTTAGGGTAACACGTCGACCTAGATATTTAATGTTTGATTTTCAACACACCAGCCATTTTAATTAATGAGGTAGGGCAGCTTTTAGAGCTATGAGGCCAACCCATCAAATGTAAACATTGTACATATTCAAGCCAACTGAGTGCTTCCACAATGTTTACTTAAGATTTGAGAAAATGTATTTAAAAAGTTTGTCTTCCATAGACAAGGATCAAACTCGAGTTGTTCACAAGCAGAAAGGCCTAGTATGTACAAGTGATGCTTAACCCTCAAGTTATCCCAGGGTATCAAGAATTAAGTGTTAATTTTATTTTTATTTTTTTATGATACAAAAATTCCAGTTCTTAATTATTAAAGGGTGTTTCAGAAAACTCAAACAAATAATAGATAGAGATGAGTATTTTAAATTTTTTTTTTAAATAAAAAACTTTATATTGGTTAAGTTGTTCACAAGCTGAGAGGCCTAGTATGTACAAGTGATGCAAAAAAATCAGTTCTTAATTATTAAAAGGTGTTTCAGAAAACTCAAACAAATAATAGGTAGAAGATGAGTATTTTAATTTTTTTGAATGAAAAATTTTATATTGATTAAGATCATTCATAAAAAAACAGGTGGAATTAGTCCACCCCACAAACCATGCCGCTAAGTGGGGTGGAATTAGCACACCCATAAACCATGCCGCTAAGTGGAGAAAATCACACCTCCACATAAAAACCATGCCGCTAAGTGGAGAAAATCACATAAAATACAGAGTCCAAAAAACATTCCTACACGCCGTCGTGAGCAATCATTACACAAACATCCCAAGACATAATCATTAAAAAGATCAAGGAGGGGGACGGAAGTTAACTTCCACTATGTCAGCCTCCATCCGAAGAGACTGGGGCATTCCATCCATCTTCTGCATTACCGCCAACCAGAGTTTCGGATGGGGCATTCCATCCTCCTTCTGCATTACCGCCAACCAGAGTTTCGGATGGGGCATTCCATCCTCCTCCTGCATTACCGTCAACCAGAGTCTGTTGAGGTGCGACAGGTGCATCGGTATGACAAACAGCAACCGAAGCAGTAGCAATGTCACCCCACCCAACAATTGGCTCAGAAGCGGCAGGCCAAACATCCCACCCGGAGTTCTGGCGGGAGGGACCAGCTCCGTCATCTAGGCGTCTGCGGCACTAAGAGGGTTGGGACCAGTGTCTATATGCCAAAGAATAGCTGAAATGTCAAGAACCTCGACAGGGCCGAGAACGAAACCTGAAAGAGCTTCTCGAAGAATTAGGAGGGACACAACTAACCGTGCATGGGAAATTACATTCGCCTGAGGACATTTGGAGAAGAAACTCATCGCACTGACGACGCTTGTCAAAGCTCAAGCCCAAGCTTGTCCCTAGAGGGGCTTCGAGAACAACGGACAGCTTGGGCCTGAGCTTTGACAAGCGTCACCAGGCGGATGAGTTTGTTCTCAAAATATCCTCGAGCGATGAATTTGTTCTCCAAACCGTGCATGTATACTATAAAAAATACACATAGCTTATAAATTATAAGCATATAGACCCTTACACCATTTCCAAGTTAAAAGATTATCTCTCTTAACATCTTAACATTAATTTTAAAAATTAAAATTATCATCATTAATTGTAAAAATACCTTGGGGTTGATTCTATTTACAAGACATTTAAACTCTTCTCAACTGAAAATATCAATATCATTGCAAATAGAGAAGCATAAATGGAAAAAATAATTATGTATAAATATAATACCAAAACATAATGGACTATTATAGGGATCATTTAGAGGAAAATGAAAACTTGTTAACTCAGCACCTGCAAATGTAAACCACTTCTAATATTTTATAACCATCTCAACTCCAACCCCAAGCGATAAATTTTATTAACTTGAACTGCTGTGCAATGACATTTATGTCCTGGTGTATTAAAATGTTTGTATTTGTTCAAACTATTTGTTTAAAAATAAAAATAATGTAGGACATGTAGGGGAACCAATACTGGTTTTGCCCCCAGAAACATGTTGACAAACATATTCAATACAACTGATTGACATATAAAATGCCTTTACAGAATTAGCATGAGTTAGATATAGTCACAGCGCGTCGGAGTAAAAACCTTTTAATAGTAAATATTCAAAACTTTCAGTGAAACTTTTTGACGGCCATGATGAAATGATTTATCTATTTATTTTAAGCTCTGAAAACTCGGAGTGGCCCTGGAATATTCCCAACTTGTGAAAAATATTTAGCTCATACTAGAAATTTTATTGAAAAGCCCTAAAACTAGCATTCGAATATGATTGTTCGAACTAGTTAGGGCCTTTGCTGTCCAGAATTTGGCGACCGTGTACACCTAGCATGCCTTCTATACAAGTGCCATGCCTTTTATGTACACACTGCTCTTTTCCAAGTTCTCAAGTACATACGAGAAAAGCTACAAAGCTAGAATACGTTACAGTAACTCCAACCGACAGAAGTGCAATGTTAGTCTCCTAGATAGAGCATTGCCGTAGCAAATTTCTCAAACCTTGCAACAAGGAGACAACCACTCCTATCAACTGAAAACCAAAGACTAGGAGGCAAAAAAATACAAACAAAAAGACTACAAAATTTGACTTCAGAGTTGAAAAAAATGAATCCACCTCTCATTTTCCTAGACTTCGTGCCAAAATTTAGCATGTAAACTGCTGGTCCTTAGGATGCAATGCCGCCTGATCCTTGAGCTGCAATGCTGCTAGAAGCCCTGACCATGTTTCTTGTATGTCTCCAGGAACCTCAAAGTTTAGCAGCTTTCTTTGATTGCAGTAATAATCTTCAAGTGCTTTGCTCTGAAAAATGAAGAAAAATATATAAATAAACTGCCTACAAAAGTTTTAGAACAAATTTTTGACAAAGTCATATTAAATATATGAATGACCTTGGCTGACTCGCAAATTTACTGAAGTTTCATAAAACTTATGACTATAAACCATACCTGCTCAGAGTAGATACGAAGCTTTTCCTTCAAGTTCTCTTCAGCATCACTTGTGCTAGCAGAAAACTTTCCTAAACAAGAACACTGTAGTTGCACAGGCTGCATATGGATTCTAGACCCCCCACTCATGCCCTTGGCATCAATACTCACCATGGTAGAAGTCTTACCACAGTGAGGGCAGCTTCTTCTTCCTAAGCACCTTTTTATTAGTTTGTCCTCTTCTTTACACTTGAAGTTGATAGCCAGATCAACGCCTGCCACATGGTCCAAGACCTCCTGTGAAAAAGACACGAAATGGAGGAAAAGACCAAGTCAAAACTATATTGCAAATAGCCCTAAACAAAATCATTATTAAAAAATTACTGAACAAAAATTAATAAAGGCAAGCATGCACAAATACATTTAGCAAGGAAGGCTTTAATAGGAAACTGCATCTGCTAGCAGATACATAGCCTACATGCAATGCATCATCCTAAAAGGCAAATCTGGATGTCACAGCCACCTTCTTACCACTTGGTCCACCATCGTTCCCTGGGGAAATTTATGACTGTAAAAACCTTACAGCATACAGGACACTAGGGCACCACAGGATGAAGTAATGGATGAGATAATTGATCCTCCTAATCCATCTCAGCTTTTATGACCATCCCAACTTACCACTTAGTCCATCATCATTCCCTGAGGAAATTTATGACTGTAAACACATTACAAAAAACAGGACACTAGGGCATCACAGGATACAGTAATACATGAGCTAATTAATCCTCCTAATCCACCTCAGCTTTTATGACCATCCCTCTCCTATTGTGAAATGCTGACTATCATGGCATAACATTTTGCAGTATCTCATCAATGTCAAGGGGAGAATCTCAGAAGTAACAGCATTTAAGCCTAATATCAGTTTCCTACATCTCAATGTTTCTATGTGAATTACATAAATTCTAAAAGTAGGAACACAAAAATATACTATAACTGCAGTGTCCAGTCAACATGCTCATGTGCTTCCACAATGGAAACAGATATGATTGACAGTGTGGTGAAGGTGAACACAATCAGAGCAAGTAATCATCATCTGCACAACCAGGTAACGAGATTCCCACAAAGAAAAAAATAATCCACATTATTCTAAATAGAACAATTTTTTTCCAGTCGATCTTACTCCATCTTCTAGCAATGGAGATGATGATGACCTTTAATGTCTTTCAGGCCAATTCGGTTGGTTTTTACCATCTCAAACATCAAGTATTGACCAAATCAAACTGTAGGGTATGACAGGGTATGATCCTGGTAAAAATAAAGTTTTATTAAAAGACCTATAAGTTTTATTTGATTGACTTCATTTAAGGTTTCACAAACTAGCTTATGATTGTAATATTTGTGGAATTGAACTCAATATTATTGTGTAGTGGGCAGGTCTAAAGAAAATGTATTTCATCCTAATTTGTTTTGTTCCCAATTGGAACTGCCCATATAATTTAGCTTTGTATCACTGTATAGTGGACAGAAAGAGAAAATGTGTCTCACCCTTTACTACATTTTATTCCTAAGGGGTCTTCCGTTGGGTTCATCTACCAAATTCACTGCATCAAAAAGATTTGCTTGAACAGCAAATGAAGCAATATGTTACTATCAGAAGGGATGAGGCTACAAACATCAAATACCCAAACCAGAGTCATACCCTGGTTGAGATGACTCCCATAAGAAAAAACATTTGAAATTCCATGGCTAAGCAAAGCATTTCTTGAAAGGAAAATGAAGAAATATGCCTCTATTAGAAGGGATAGGGATATTAATAACCACATGCAATCATGAGGATAAGGTACAGACTATTACATTTAACTTTAAAGTGATTAATAACAAATTCTTTTTAGCCACAGAGGAGTCTAAACCAACACTATTAACCCACCCAATCCCTAATCTTGAAGGCCCTTGATAGATGTAGTCAAGTCATCAAATGGAATTATGATGTTGGGTATATAGGAGAAACAAAGGAATACAGAATATAAAGTGGAAACCACTGGAAGTGGAGCTCGTCAAATTGAATTTGATGGAACATCTAAAGGAAATCAAGGACAAGCAGAGGAGGAATAATTAGAAATAATTGCGGTGATATTTTGTCTCATTAAGCTTTCAATAGTGGATTTAAGACAAATAATAAAGCCAAAGCTTAGGTGGCTTTGGAAGAGTTAAAAATAGACAGACAAATGAAATGCAACAGAGTATGGATGGAAGGCAATTAACTAATAGTAATAAATGCAATTTTAAGGAAGGCAAAAGCTCCATGGAACATACAAGAGATCATTGTGGAAATACAAGACCTTGTTACAGAGTTAGGTGGCTTTGGAAGAGTTAAAAATAGACAGACAAATGAAATGCAACAGAGTATGGATGGAAGGCAATTAACTAATAGTAATAAATGCAATTTTAAGGAAGGCAAAAGCTCCATGGAACATACAAGAGATCATTGTGGAAATACAAGACCTTGTTACAGAGTTCGAAGAAATCAGGTTTACACATACAATACGGGAAGGGAACAAATGTGCAGATAGGCAGCAGCCAATAGAAGGGTTTTAATAGGGGTTTGTGAAGTTAAATTCTCATTTCTATGGTTAAAGTAAGTAGTAAGTTTAGCTGAAGCTGACAAGAAAATGTTGCCTTTCTGAATCAAATAATGATTATAATTACTTTAACGTTTTCTATTGGTCATATTTGTTGTATTTTATAACACTAATGTGCTTTCATACAAATTATTTATTACAATTCTTGTGGTTGCACTTATGCTTCAGGAAGGAAATTAGCAGTCCAGATCTAGTAAAGTGGACAATGATAGCACAAAGTTCTAGAAATATTACTCTACTAAGATGCAATGCATAGACAATAGAGCTGGAGTTTTGGTATTGTAAAGGCAACTACAGGAAAATGTCAAGAAGGATGCTGAATTTTGGAACTGTTTAGAGGTCCAAGGTTCAACTCCTGTGGGGTGTAGGGTTGTACACCCTACTTCAGTAACCTAAGTGTGGTTGGATAGCCATATATTAGATAAAGAAGATCCTCCATGAGAGTCGTCTCATATGGCCAATGGTCTTGCAGCCATTAGAAATTACTTACCTTTTACCTTTTACTAGTCCTAATTATGCCGAGTAACATTGGACACACAGCCTTAGGATTCCTCTTTGGTCAACTTAGAGTATAATCACATCAGTTGCGGGTGGAGACAAGCCACCATATTCCTCGAGAAGATATGGTATGTTGTCTTTGCTCTACTTGGGAAGTGGAGACTGAAGAACATTTCATCTTCAACTGTCCCGTTTTTTATGATTTGAGGGAGGTACTATTCCTCTTGGTCAACTTGGGAGTATACTCACATTAATTGCAAGTGGAGACAAACCACCATATTCCTCGAGAGGATAGGGTATGTTCTTTTGCTCAATTCGGGAGGCGGAGACTGAAGAAAATTTCATCTTCAAGTGTACTGTTTATTATGAGATTTAAATGAGGTACTATTGCTTGTATAGAGACTCAAATGGATTGCGTGCCACTTTTTTCAGCTATCCTAACCAAAGATGCTTGGCTCTTTACCTCACACATGCTATACAGAAAATACAAATTAATACTCAACACATACCTTATTTTTCCCTCTATCTCTGTAGTTGAGAGTAATAAGTGCTCATTTAAAGCTACAAATATCCAAAATGTTAATGACAGATTTGTGCGCCGTTGTCAGCATACAACAATGACTACTAGGGCTTTGGTTCTTTCTTCTTGCTTGCAAGAGGACAAGACTGCAATTCTTCAACATTGGGTTCCACCATCCCTCACATATCGAGAAGTTGTATATAGGCATAGCTTACTAGTTTCTTGTCCTCTTCTATTTGTTCCATAGCCATGGATGCAAGAAGAATCTTCAGGGGTCAAACTCCATGTCCTCTCCAGATTATCCAACCAGGACCTCTCAGTCCTGGCAATTTTCCTGAGAGCATCACTAGAATTTAGATCCTATATTGGCCCTTTTAGGATTAGATGGTGACGACAACAATTGTGCTTCTACTTTACATCCCACTATAGATTAATATTGGCACTTGGACCCATTGGAGCTCCTTTCTCTCTTTGTTGTACCTCGACTTCTGGCTCTCTCTTAATCATTACTTTTAGCATATTAGGGTTTATCCATTTTGGACACTGAACTATAATTTTATGCCACACAATTGTTCCACTTTAGAGTAGTTTACACTAGATTCTTTACTCTACCTTAGCTTAGTTTAACTTATTTGCTTAGTACTTTTCATTACTGCAATGCATTGTAGTTTGTAACAGCTCTTTTCAATGAATCCCATTGGTCTACTTTGGCCATTTGTGGACATTAATAGAATTATTTCATCTTTGAAAACCTTGCAACAATTCATTATCTTATATGGGGTTTGACGAGCCTTTTTGCCAGCTTTTATAGCAACGAGAATGACCCAAAGTAAAACAAAATACTGAACAATTTCACAAGGGAAAAGGAAAAAAATCTAGAAGGTGCAACTTTGTCTTTATTTAAGACCAGCCCACCTCAAGTAGTGACGTAATCTTTACCAAATCGACAAACTATTTATAAGCTATTGATTAAATAATTTTAACCTGTACAGTAATACGATTGCTGATGATTCTTTCAACTGAGCAAAAGCATTGTTCAGATCACTATGTTTTCTTTAAAGGGCCCCAAATAAACAAAGATTATATTTAAAAAAGAAAACTCGGCATTCCAGCACAAGATTACCGCTTGAATCCTTGTTCGTGGAAATCCATCCAAAATAAATCCTGCTTCTCCAAGAGTGACACCGAGCTCCAGACGTTTAGATAACAATTTAAAAATTATGTTATCTGGAAGGAGTTTACCTTGGCTTACACAAGCTGAAAGCTGCAAAAATCCATCAGATCAATCAGCAATTTACATATCTAAAGCACAATACCCATCTTATTCCATAGCTTGTTTTATACAATCAAAAGATTAAGGCCAACTGATTTATCAAAATGGCATGACAAATTATATCTATCTATTAATGACAAATGCAGGTATTTAAACTAAAATAGCAACAACGCTGACACAAACATCAAAATGCTGTATATTTGTGTGGACCACCTGATCAAGCTCTTCCAAGTAATTTCAAGAAACAGCTAGATATTTACTTTACTCCAAAACCACTAAATAAGATTTAAATTACAATCACTATAAACACCTCTCTTGCCAGTGCTAGGATATTTTCAAGAAACTGCGTAAGATGGAATATCAATCTCAAGAATGATGCAAACTTGAAAAGTGGCAAGAAAAATTTTACCTACTATTTTCAAGAAAAACTTTATCTACCATTCTTCCACTCGAAGTTAACGAACCAACAAAAAGATGTTCCACTCAATTTCTAAAAAATGTTTCAAGAACAAGTCCTCTTCCCAGGAAATTTTTGAAAGATTGGTATATCAATCTCAAGAATGATGCAAACATGAAAAGTTGCAAGAAAAAATTTATCTACTATTCTTCCACTTGAAATTAACCAACCAACAAAAAGATGTTTCACTCAATTTCTAAAAATTATGTTTCACGACAACTTATTAAGTCCTCTTTCCAGGAAAAATTTTAAAAACAGATTGGTGTACAAATAAAAGGTTCCGCACATCTAATAAACATCTTAAAATCCTTGTCAACCAGCAACTATGGAAATAAGTATCAAGTCTTGCAAACGAGAAGCAGACTTCATATGTTAAATCTTGTTTTTCCTTTTTCATTAATACCAAAAGCATAATAGCACTTGATAGGGACAATAATCTTAGCGAACAATGGTACCTTAGTTGTAAAGCATCTCTCTCCATAAAATGAAAAGCATATTCACACAATAAAATAAACCAAGAGATGCACCCTTACGAAGAACAGATAATAAAAAAAAGGATATATTACAAATCAAAATAGACATACATCATTAATAATAGACTCAGTGCTTTGCATAGGGTAAATTTTTCAATATCACCATTGCAACATTATAAACTACAAAAGTTGATTAGCATTTAAAAATAAGTAGCCAGAGAAAGTAAGCCCACCATTTTTTCAAATCGATGCCTTCAAGAAAATGGACAGTTTATGGACTATTCTGGCAATAAATTTTAAAAATCACAGTAATCTCTTCTTAATGATATTCCTTATTAATTCATTCATGTGCACATGATAAAAGCAAAATATGCATGTGTTGAAGTGAAGTAAAGGTCATTTTAAAATGTGCACTTTCTAGAGCACATGTTGAGCCTTTAATACTGCTACCCATAATTGAGAAAATCTGCAAAAAAATCGCAATTTTTGCCGATTACTGCCCTTGCCAATAAAAACTCAATTTTTTGCAAAAAAAAATCTGCCGCAGCAGAATGGATAGAGGAAACTGCATAAATGGCTTTTTTTTTTCATTTTGCTTGTTCCAAATTGGAGAGAGAGGTTTGCCTACCTACTATCACACCAAACAAAACACTAAAGCGCATTTTAACAGTAGATTTTTTGCAGTTTGAAGGAATCCGACATTTGCTTTGGTTTTTTGGGGAATTTTTTTACCTTTTTTTGCCGATTCCCAATTTTTTTCCAAGTCTTTTGCCTTGCCGATTTTTTGCCAATTCTGATTTTCTCAACTATGCTGCTACCCAAAAAATATGTATTGGCATGCGATGGTGGTTTGATATCTTTGATCACTTTGCTAATGTATTCCCTCCACCGTCTCCCTCTGCATTTCCATTTGCTCCAATGTTTTGTTTGTAACTGTATTTCTTTCAGTTTATGTACATGTCCTCACGTTTCAAGAGAAAAACATAGTTGTTAGTAAATTCACAGTTTGAGGAAGCAGGTGAGGCCGTCATAGTTAAAGCAGGCAAGGTCATCATGATTTGAGCAGGCAAGCACTCTCTTCATGTCCTTCCACAAATAGGAAGTAGTAAGCTAGCCAACAATAGACTACCAACCGAAAAACAAGGGGGAAAAATAAAAATAAGAGTAACAGCTTGTTAAAGGTAGGAACCACAAAGAACCCAGAGCCTAGGGAATACTTCACTGCATCCACCAACAATACCATGGTGCTGTACACACATATGCCAGGGTTGGATATTATTCCAGAATTTGGAGAGGTGAGCCAGGAGACAAGTAAGAAGATGAAAATGGACACTAATTAAAAGGTAGGATGCAAAACCAACCAGCACCATGTGGCAAAAGAAGGAGAAAAACTAATAGCGAAAGGTAAGGTCAATGTCCTTGCCCTCATCTTTAGCCCCCAGTACTGATGAAGATCATCTCTTGGAATATTAGAGGACTCAAGGGGAGTCCATCAAAACAGAATGAAATTAGAAGAATGCTACAGACAAGTCGACCACAACTTGTCTTTCTTTAGGAGAAGAAGGTGCTGGTGGAAAAGATGGAGACAATTGCAAGGAAAGTGTGGCTTGCTGGAAGGGGGGAATCCCTTAGCTCCCAAGGGGCATTGAAAGGCATTGCATGCCTTTGGGACCCTAAAGAGGTAGTTATCCACCAAGTTGTGGGTAGCTGGGGTTGCTTGGCAGTAGCAGCACAGCGCAGGGAATCAGACCAAGTTATGCTTTGCATGAATGTCTATGCACCTACTACCCTGGAGGAGAGACATAGACAGTGGAAGAACATAAACTATATTATTACCCAATTCCTTGAAGGATGGGCCCTTGTAGGAGGAAATTTTAATACCATCCTTTCCTTGGAAGAGAAGATGGGGAGAAATAGTAGTTTAGATGAGAGCACGAACCTCATGAGGGAATACATCAAAAACCTCCACCTTGTGGATATCATGGTAGACAATGGCTTGATGACCTAGTCTAACAAGAGGCAAGGCTTTGCTTGCATTCTGGAAAGATTAGATAGGTTCCTGCTATTAGACATTTTTTTGATTCATGGACTCATTCCTAGGGTGAAGATCCTAAACATTTAGGTCCATATCATTGGCCGATCATGACAGAAATGTTAAAATACAAGGCAAGACACTCGCCATTTAGATTCCAACTGATGTTGTTTTGAGACGGCTCTTTCAGGCCCAGAGTGCAACAATGGTGGTATGAAGGCAAACATCGACATGGAACTAAGATGTACTGCTTTGTGAGGAGACTTTAGTACATCAGATCCAAGATAAGGACCTGGAGTTTGGAGATGTCAAGAAGAAAAAGTTGGAAGCGATAGCCAATCTTGAAGATTTGAATGAACAAATCCTCATGGATGGCCTCATGGATGATTTGTGTATGGCAGAGATCAAACTTACATCCCAGCTAGAAGAATAGGAAAAAAGAAAAGAGCTATTATGGAAGCAGAAATCTAAGATCCAATGGCTCCAGGAGGGGGACCAGAACATGGGCTTCTTCCAAAAATTCCTTCTAGCCCACAGATTGCACAACTTCATCCTCTCCCTGAGAATAGGAGCAGATTCCGTCAACACATGGGAAGGTATGAGGTCTATTGCAGTAAAATATTTTGCAAGTATGTTCACAGTAGAACCTCTGGATATTGAAGCCCAACAAGAAGTGTTATAGAAGATAACACGTACTAATAACAAAGGAGGACAATTCAGTTTTGACTACACCGGTAACTACCAAAGAGTTACAACTGGTGGACTTCAAAATGCAAAAGGGAAGGACCCTGGGCTAGATGGATTCCCCATTGAATTCCACCAAGAATTTTGGGATATCCTGCATGAGGACCTTTTGGATGTGATGGGGGAAGCTAGGAAAGCTAAAGATGTGCTGAAGGAAATCAACAAAGCATATATAGCATTGATCCCAAAGGCACAAGATGTAGAGCACATTGTCGGGTTCAAACCAATAGCTTTATGTAATGTCTTGCTCAAAATAATCACCAAGGTACTGGCGGAGAAGCTCAAACTTGTTTTGCATCACCGGAACAAGGTGGTTTTGTGGAAGGCAAACAAATAGTGGATGAGATAGTATTGGCTCAAGAGGTTATGCACTCCATGGAAGCACAAAAATCCCCGTCCATGTCCATCCGCTTATACTTGTCCAAGGCATATGATAGGGTGGACTGGCATTTCCTCCTCAAAGTAATGAGTCAATCGGCTTCTCATAGGAATGGATAGACTAGATCAAGGGATGTATTTCATCGATGTCCTATTCAGTACTGATCAACATCTACCCTTCACAATCACATCCCTAGAGAACAAAAACAAAGTTACAAATGCGATGGCCAATTGGGCTCTAGACAAAGGCAACAACACTTGTTATGGTTATCCCCCTAGATGGTGGGCAACACGGATCAGCAAAGCTCTTCTTTCTATCCTATCTCTTAATGGTAGCAGAGCATTATATGTATTTAGTTTTGTAATTCATTGTACTAGTCTGTTTCTATTATACATCGGTTACTATAGCAAATCAGTTGATAGAGATTATAACACTACATCATCTATTAGATCCTGGATCAAAAGCCTGTTTACTTGGAAAAGCAGGTGATGTCACTCTTTTCCTTGAATAACTTAATATAATCTTCTTTTTTACCATATATATATATTCTCTTTGGTTTTGTTTTTAGTAAATCAAAAGTACGACCTCAACATGCCACCCAGGCAAAATGATGCTACAGCCCAAGAAGTACAAGGTTTGAAGAGTCAAGAGGAAGCTTTAATGAAAACATTGGCCAATATGCAAAGTCAAGAAGGAAGTGCAACCAATGGAGGAACAGCCACAACAACCTCAACCTCAAGAGTGGTTGGATCTGGTTTATCCACCAAAAATTGGAAATATCGAGATTGAGAAAGGAGGTTCCAAATATTGACAGAAATCTGAAGCCTGAAATCTTACATCATTGGATCTTTTCTATTGAAAAATATTTCAATGCTTTTAACTTGTCATAGGTGGAGAAGGTACAATTTGGTATTGCCAAGCCAGAGAGAAAGGTTAACGTGTGGTGGAAGAAATATACCACCAAGTTAATCGGCCAAGGCAATCACTTTCCTTCTATATGGGGTATGAAGGTTGTGAATATAGAAATGAATTTTACATGCTCACAACAGTTCCATTTCCACTTAAATAATTTACAGGTCTGCAGTTATGGTAGTATAGCAATAATAATACACAGAAATCTACAATAGCAATAACAACAACAGCAATGACAGAAATACAGCAGCAATGGTAGATACAGTAAATACAGCAGTTTTATATTAGCAATGGCATGTATGATACAGCATTACAATACAGCCTGCAAACCCTAGGCTGATTAATCTCCATGGCTGCATCAATCACCCTGCATTATCTCCTTACTGTCTGCACATCTCCTATGGGTGAACGAACCACTGTGCATCAATGAACAACTTGAATGAATGAGGGGGGGGTTTATTTATACACCCACCAAGTAGTTATGTTCTCCAACTACCTTGCAACTACCCTCAAATTACATTACATAAGCATTTGTTTGCGTTTGCATTTGCATTTCCTTTCCACTACATGACAAAATACCCTATGGCTTATAATTTAGCCGATATATTTGACTTAATATGACCTTACATGACATTATTCTTTACGTACAATATTAAATTGCACTTTACAACATTATTAAATATATATGCACGCGTATTTCGTCAAATACTTTGCGTACATTTACAATATAACACATAATATCAAAACTGGTTCAGCAAATAAGGATATCTCAATGTGCCTGTCTACAATGAAAGCCCTAAAGACAAAATCCTGGCCTAAAAGTTATGAGCAAGCTACAAGGAATCTAAAGCATAACAGAGAAAGGTCAGACTGAACCACTCTCTGCCAACATTTAGTTAGTATGCCACTACATAAATACAATAGTGATTGATCCGTGGGCCGCCTCAACAGCCTGTGGTTGATCCACCGCCAGTATAGGTTGCGGTTGATCCATCATCATCGTCGCCCGATGACAGCTGAAGACCCATCTGCAATTTTTATGGAAGCCAGAACTATGAAGGAGGTAAGCATTCTTCTTTCTTACATTTAAATTTTGTTTGGAAGAAGTTTGTCGACTGGAATCATGAAGTGCATGCAGTGAAGCTAGGGTTTGCAAAGTGAAGCACAGAGGAATTAAATCGAAGGGGTGAAAGGAGTTACTTTGCTAGGGAGGAATATTTATGTGCATGTGAACAACAGTTTGAAGAATTTTTTTGGCTAGAATTGCGGAATGCATGCAGCAAAGCTAGAGTTTGGAAAGTGAAAAAAAAACACAAGTGACAGTATTTTATTTTTCTTGAAACTAGAATGTGCTCAGATCTATTCATGTGAATAAAATGAAGGTGGGTCCAATTCTTGACTGATATCTTTTAAAAAATGACACAAGAAGCATCAGCATTTTTTTAAACTGAAGTGCGCTCAGGTTTGTTCATGTGAAGAAAATGAAGGCTGAACAACTTTCTTTCTAGAATAGAAGCATGCAAAAGTTTGGGAAATTGGTTTCTTGTTTTGATGGAGAATGAAGAAGAAGGTTTGGACTTCTCAGAGGACCCCTGTGAGGGGTAGCACATCTTTTCAACTCCAAGGGCCAAGGGTCCCATTTTTGGACAAGAAATAGAAGTTGAGAACTGGGGGTCCTTAGCTTTTTTGAGTGGCCAGAATAATACAAAAGGTTATCAAACTTTAGTGGACAAAGCGGAGCCTGTGTAAGTTCAAATGAGGTCGGTTATCCCATTGACTGCTCACCCTCATATGTCTCAGAACACTACTCAAGTGATGGGTCTAATGAATGAGCAAGCATTTCATTGCGTGGAAGAAAAACTTGAGCAGGCTCCAAACAGCCCAGGCTCTAACGGAGTTTCCTTTGTTTGGTTCTTATTTTATTGGTAAAAGTCTTGATTTAAAGGCCCTAAGTGGAGTGGGTCCAAACTTTCAATCAGCACAAACTACAATTCCAGTTACTAAAGTGCATAAGGCACACAAAGTGGTTAAAACTAGCTTAGATATATAAAATATATATATCTATAAACGCCGAGAGTTATCAATCTCGAGGCGCCTATCTCAATTCTTGGGGGTGTGATAGATAGGTACCTCAAGATTGATAACTCTCGGCGTTTAAATAGTTTAAATAATTTTTAAATATTTTAAATCCACCGTAACCCTTAATGTCGACGGATAATTTTCTTAATGTCGGCTTTTTTAATAAAATATTAATATTATTTACAGCGTGGCTGACCTTCCTGGCTGCCATTGTAGGACGCCTATCGGCGTAAAGAGAAGGTCAAAGATCAAAATGGTACTTGGGGAGGACCCAAGGATGGAACAACTTTTGGAGTTTTAGAGGAAGGCCCTTATTGGGAAGTTTCATTGACATCAAATAGCTGATAATACACTAAATGAGTGGTTGCAAAAGGTATGGGTCCCAATTTTAGGATATGGGCCAATTTTTCACTTACTTGCCAAAGGATGGATAGGTTTCCTTTTTCGATCCGAGGAAGATGCACAAAAAATTCTGGGAGGTCATTGGTATTGGGGGTCTTCTTTTTTGGCTTTGAAGGCTTGGATGGCTTGCTTTGATCCTAGGACTGAAGTTGCTAGGAGAATCTCGATCTAGGTGAAACTTCCAGGTCTACCAATGGAGTTATGGTCAAAAAGAGCTTTGAAAGAGATTGGAGATTCATTAGGTAAAACCTTGGATATAGATGTTTCTTTCAAATCTAGTGTTTTTTTGGTCTGTAACTCGGGTTTTGGTTGAGATGGATATCGATGAAGGCTTACCGAATTGTATGGAGATAGTTGTGGGGCATACGGTTCATAATCAAATCCTAGACTATTTGAAGATTCCTTTTAGATGTGTTTGTTGTCATGTTTATGGACATATTGCTAAGGAATGTTCTCAATCTTTCGCACAAAAACTATGGAGGAGAAAACAAATGACTAGTGGGGATTTCAAGTCAGCTAACAACAATCAAGAGATACCTATTTTTTAGAGCTCAATAGTGCTCCCTGATTCAGCACAAACAAGCAAAAAAAATATTGTTGAACCTAGAACCAAAACTCTGGAGAAGTAGGAAGAAATTTTGGGCCTAGCTTTGTCTCCAATTCACTATTCGCAGGTTGTTAGAGAAGGAGACAGAGTCAAAGAAACCTGTGAAAGGCTGGGAATTGGATACTATTAAGTTTGTTGGTCAATCTTCTAAGCCTTATGAAGATTATTGTCCAATACATATGGAGAATAATTTGGAATTAGATAATAAAGAAGTTTGTACACTTCCTTATGAATCTCCAAAGTGAAGTCCTAGGGCAAGGAGTTTTCTAAGGTTTTGGACAATGGGCTGACAACCTCACACGGATTGAATAGGGATTGTGATCCAAATCTTTCTACTATTGAGGGAAGTCTTTTTGACCTATTAGATGAATCTTCTAGGGAGGTATCTATTTCAGGGGATGGTTTGGAGATGGGCTCCTCTTGCAGATATTTGTTACGTTCTAGGAAAAGGGAATCCGAGTTGAGAACTTGTGCAGTTGTTGGAAGGTTAGGGTTAGGTTTGGACCTTATAAAGGACTCTTCCCTACTTCTTTAGCAAGCAGGAAATCTTTTTTGTTTCATGCACAAGAGAAGGCTTTGAGGGAAATTCCGCAAGGTAAACAAAAATCTATCAAAGGGGTCCTTAGAGCGGGACAAAACCCCTCTAAGATGTTGAAATGATCTTGTTATCCCTTAATATCCGAGGTCTTGGCAATCCCTCTAAAAGACTTGCCTTAGCCAAACTGGTGGAAATTTATAATCCGAATGTTATCCTTCTACAAGAAACCATGGGGGCAAGTACAAAAGTCATTGAAGGGTTAAGTAAATTGCTTAAGGACTGGGAGTTCTTGCCTCTAGATACTACCGGAAATTTAGGGGGTGTTTTGACTGGTTGGAAGAACTTAGTATCCTTTAATTAATTCTTCCTTTATGGTTTCAGTCTTGTGGACAAATTCTTTTTTAAAAACTTGGGTTTGAGGTTATCGGTTATTAATTGTTATGGTCCCCATGAAGATAGGCAAGTCTTTCGGAATGACTTTTTCTTTCAAAGGTGTGTTAGGGATGAAAAAGTTATCATTGGTGGGGACTTAAATTTTACTATAAATATAAGTGAGGTATGGGGAGAATCTGCAAAACATGAAAGACTTGCAGATTACTTCAGACATAAGATTGAAGAAGCGGGTTTAATTGTGTTAAAAACCAATAAAATTATTGCCTACGTGGAGAAATAATAGAGTTGGGGAAGTTGGGATCTCAAGAGGTCGGACAGATTTTTTATCTCAGAGTCATTATACAACAAAATAGACAGAAAAACGATCATAGGTTGAGATTGGAGGTGGCTCATATCATTCTCCCATACTTCTTCAATTAGAAATTCAAGAAGCAAAACCTGCCAGTCCTTTTAAGCTCAATTTAATTTGGTTGGAGGAAGAAGATTTTTCAGCAACTGATTAAAAAAGAATGGATTGGTTATGACCAAAGTTCTAGGTTATTGGCGAGTTATCAATTTGCTGTTGCTTTGAAAAAATTAAAAGGAGTTGTGGCATCTTGGATTGCAGTTAAAAAGAGAGTATGGATAGAGATCTTAAGTTGGTGGAGAAGGAAATTTCAAAAATTCATAAAAAGAATAAGGCTGATTTGTTTAAAGAAGAGGAGAAAACAAGACTAGTTGAACTAGAAATTAAGAAGAACAAATTCTTGGAGTGGAGGGAAGCTGAATGGAGAATGAAAAGTAGAACTGTATGGTTAAAAAAAGGGGATGAAAATGCTAAGATTTTTCATAACTTTGCTAATCATAGAAAGAAGGTTAACACAAAGATGCAAAATGAAGAAGGGGTCCTTGTTAAGAGTTTCTCTGAGTTAGCAAATTTGGGAGTAAAACATTTTCAATCTATAAAGAACCTGATAGAGTCAATATTGGGGAAAATTTAAAGTTAATTTACTTTCTTCCCCAATTTTGTGATAGAGAAGGATAATCAGTTACTTATGAAGAAGATCACAAAAGAAGAACTAAAAGTTGTCCTAACTTCTTTCAAAAAGGATAAAAGTCCAAGGCCTATGGAGTTTTTCCTAGTTTTCTATGATCTTGTTGAGGAGGATCTTCTCAAAGTAATGGAGGAAGTTAGGTTGAGTGGTCAGGTTTGGGGGCTTTTAACTCCACTTTTTTAGCTTTGATTCCCAAAAAGGAGAATCCTGAAACCTTTGATGAATTTAGACCTATTTTGTTGTGTAACTATATCTATAAAATCATTGCAAAGATTATGACTGTTAGATTGAAGAATATTTTCTCTGAAGTTATTTCCCAGGAGCAATTTGGGTTTATAGCAAGTAGGCAAATTTTTGAAGCCAATAGGAGATGCACAAGAGGGCCTTCACTCTATTAAAACTAAAAAACTTCCCGCAATGGTCCTTAAACTAGATCTTTCTAAAGCTTATGACAGAAGTTGTATCTCAAATTGATGCTCTTACATGTGGGTTTTAGCTCTATCCGGTAGTAAAGTGGATTATGCTATTAGAAAAACAAATATTACGAGCAAGAAAAACAATAACATAGAAAAACAATAACACAAAGATTTTTACGTGGAAACCCTGCAGTTTGAAGGTAAAACCACAGGACAATGGCAGCTTTGTTATTTTATTGTTCGAAAATTGTCAAGGGGTCATTCCCCTTTTATAGAAAAGGGGTTATTCCCCTTTTATAGAAAATAACTTTTTACTTTCACTAACTTTTATATGCAAGGGGTCATTCCCCTTTTATAGAAAATACAAAAAAATGTTCGAAAATTGTTTGTACATTTCCTCTCCTAGTTTCCTCTCCTAGCTAGGGAGAGGAAATGTTTCCTCTCCCCAGTATGGTTGTACGGACGTAAATTTTCGGGTCGAAGGCTCCGACCCCAAACCCGGTTCCCACCCTGCAACCCCCCTCGGCACACGTGGGGAAGGATCACTATAAGCTGCACCACCATGCACCTCTCTACTGAAGAACATTGGAGATTTGGATATTGACTTCACCTCCTAACAAATGCAATGCATTCTTTCTATATCTTTTGTTGTTCTTATCAATGGATCAACTTCCAAATTCTTTAGAGGACTGAGGCATGGATGTTTGTTATCTCCTTTTACCTTTTTTTGTTGGTTGTTGTAGGATTGAGTGGAGCCATATTGGATGCAAAGAGGGCAGGATCCATGTCCAAAATCAAAGCGGAGGTCCTTTACTTATTTATTATTTGATGATGATGTATTGTTGTTCACAAAAGGTAGTTTAAGGGAAGCTAAAATGTTGAAGTAAATCAGAATCCAAGCGGAGGTCTTTTACTTATCTCATTTATTATTTTATGATGATGTATTGTTGTTCACAAAAGGTAGTGTAAGGGAAGCTAAAATGTTGAAGTAAATATTGGACACTTACAGTATAGCTACTGGCATGGAGATAAATTTTCAAAAATCCTCTTTTTGCTTTAATGGTCTAGAGCAAGAAACTAAACAGGGTCTGATCAAAATTTTTCCTTTTAATCTCTTATATTTCCAGGAAGGCTTTAAGTATTTGGGTTTTGTACTAAAGTTGAATAGTTACAGGAAGAGAGATTGGGGATGGCTTTTAGAGAAGATTGAAGTTAGGATTAACCATTGGTGTAATAGATGGTTGTCTATTGGTGGGAGATTAACACTTGTAAAGTTTGTTCTTGAGGAAATTCTTGTGTTTAGGCACTCCTTGGCCTTCATTCCTAAAGGAGTTCTAGAGAAGATAAGAAAACACTACTTTATATTTCTTTGGACTGGACGCAAGGAACATGAAGGCATTCCTTTAATTAAGTGGCAGAGTATTGCTAGGGCAAAGGAGAAAGGTAGTTGGGGACTTAAAAATATCCATTTTTTTGGTTCTTCTTTGGCAGCAAATAGCTTGTGGAGGATTCTGACCAAAGAAGGATTATGGAAGAAGATTATTGAACAGAAGTATATTCGTCCAAGGACCTTTTTGGATTGGATCAGAAGTCCACAAAAAACATAAAAAATGCTTCCATTCAATGGAAGGCACTAATACAGGCCTTTCCTATGATTGGAAAATATTTGGCTTGGAAAGTGGGCAACGGTGAACAAGTTAGAATAGGGGCTGATTCTATTTTGGGTTGTGGAGAAAAAATTTTGTTGTCGGAAGCTATGATAGGTTCTTTACAAGACAAGGGTTTTTACTTTCTTCATCAAGTGGGGGAATCAGATTCTTCTAGTCTTTGGACCCAAGGTTGGAAGCGGACTCCAATCTTGGGTCTTTTCGACAAGCAGGCTGTTTTGTGGAAGGCTTACACTGATAGTCTTAATAAGAGTCATATCAAGTTGAGAGCTGAACCAGATACTATTGCTTGGGCATACAACAAATCTGGATACCGCTAGACTTGGCTACAAAGCAAGTTTTGACCCTGATCCTCAAGGGTCTACTTGGTGGTGGAAGCAGATTTGGAAACTATCTGCCCCAAAAAAGACGATTATTTTCATGTGGTTAGCTTTGAGAAATAAGGCTTTGACTTGGGAAGTTTTACAAAGGAGAAGCAGACAAGGTCCAAGTATTTGTATGTTGTGTCAATAAGAGGAGAAAAACATCACACATTTGTAAATCAAATGCCCTTTTTCTCAACAAGTTTGGTTAGAAGCTGAATAGATAATTGGAGTTCAAAATATTTGGGAAGGAGAAACAGTGGAGGTATGCTTAAGACAGTGGTTTTTGAAAAAAGATCTGAAATAGTTTCTTTCTTTACCATGTCTTATATGTTGGGGTATATGGTTGGCATAGAATGCAACTATTTTTGAAGGGAAGTTAATACCCCTGTTTCAGGTCATATTTCAAGTGAGGACTTTGGTCTTAATCAACAAAGGGCCTTGCAAACGTAAAAAACCTTGACATGTAGACAATTTGTTCATTGAACAGTCTCAACCATGGGGTATTTTTGATATGGACAGTCGGCTTTTAGTAGCACAGGAAGCATTATGTCCTTCTCAAATACCCACTATATCAAATTCAAAGCAACTCTTGGGACAGGTTCCAATAATTTTGCTGCGTTTCAAGCGTTGAGATTGCCAATGAAGTGTGCTTCGAAGAGATGTGAAAAAATTACAATTTTTTGGAGATTCTACTTTGGTCATCAACTGGATGAATAGATCTACTCAATTACAAAATAATCTGCTTAGACCGGTGGGAGATGAACTGCTGGAGGCGATTTCCCTTTTTGAAAATATCTCTTTTACTCATGTTTATAGGGAATTAAATCAAGAAGCAGATAGGTTATAAAAAGAAGGTCAGCGTTATTCATTCAATGGTGACTAGTAAGGAAGCAGGTATGTTACTAAAGCTTGATATGAATAAAGCCTACGACCGGGTCTCATGGCGGTTCCTCACCAAGATTTTGGGTAAGTTTGGTTTCTGTCCCCGGTGGATTAAGTTGATTTTTAGTTGTATCTCTACTACAAGATTTTCTGTCATGGTGAATGGGTCACCCTCCGGTTACTTTAAGAGTGAAAGGGGGTTGCGACAAGGAGATCCATTGTCTCCATACTTGTTTATTATTTTAGCGGAAGCATTGGGTAGGAACATTTCAGCAGCGGTGGCAGATGGTCAATTGGAAGGTTTTAAACCAGCCTCAACAACAGGGCCAGTGTCTCACCAACAGTTTGTGGATGATACAATCATTGTGTCCAAAGCCTCGGTGCCTCAAGCTAGGAAGTTGAAGAGAATTCTAACCAAGTATGAGACAGAAGCAGGACAGTACATAAACTATAAGAAGAGTAGCATCTATTTCTTTAACACGCCTGGTGGGAGGGAGGAAAGAATAGCTAACCTCTTCGGTTGTGGAAAGGAGCTTCTACCAGCAACTTATCTAGGCATGCCTATGTTCGAAGGAAGAATGAAGGCTACTTTGTGGAACTCGGTCATTGACGGGATCTCCAAAAAGTTAGCGAGGGTGGAAGGGCAGCCTTCTCAGCTCCGCAGGAAAAGCCTTATTAGTTCAAACTACTTTACAGAGCATTCCAATTTATTGCATGTCTCTATTTAGAATGCCTGCAAAGGTCCGAGCTACATTGGAGCTAATTCAACGCAACTTCTTGTGGTCAGGTTCAGAGGAGAGAAAGAGAATTTCATTGGTAGCATGGAATCAGGTGTGTGCAAGCAAGGATCAGGGGGCCTGGGGTTAAAGAGAATGAAAGAATTGAATCAAGCTCTGATTGGCAAACAGGTATGGAGATTTATCAATAATGATCAATTGGGATGGGTAAAACTTCTTAAGGCAAAATATATCAGAAATAATCAGGACTTCCTGAAAGCTGATAATCTTCCTAGAGGATCCTATTTTTGGAATTGTTTGCTCGAATGTCGGGAGGTAGTCAGGAAAGGCATCAGATGGAGAATTGGTAATGGAAGACAAGTGGACTTTTGGAAAGACCCGTGGTTGGAAGAGGCCCCTCTGAAAGATAACTTAGACCTTCAAGTCCTCCAACATAAACTTTCGAAGGAAATGGGAGGAAAAGTAGGGGATTTTATTGCTGTAGCACAGAAACTTCTTCTTGGAAGAAAATCACGGTTCATAATCTGTCAGAGCAAGAGAAGGTGGCCCTAACCAAACTCAATGATGCTTTAAGGGTGTTCCCGATCATTCCTGGGGGAGGAAGAGACAAGGCGATTTGGGGCAAAACTACAAGTGGGATCTATTCGGTAAAAACTGCCTATAAGTTAATCCACTCAGGATTCAATGGCTGGACTCCGACTTCCGTTATTTGGTTAAATAATTTAACCCCAAAAATAGCTTTCTTCTTTTGGTTGGCGAGTTCAAAATAAGATCCCGACAACGAGATAATCTGCAAAGGAGAGGTTTCCAATTCATCAATCGATGTATCTTGTGTGAGAAAGCAATAGAATCCGTAAGTCATATATTTCTAACTTGTGATTTTTCTTGTACGAGTCTTCCAAATGATCCTGTCCAAATTTCATATAGATTGGGTCTGTCCAAATAGCATGTCGACTTACGCATACGGTGGGCTTCCCCCTTCGGGCAAAGCTTTTGACTTGGCTCCGGAAGCTCAGCTTACCCCATTTTTTATGGGGGATATGGAATGAGAGAAATAAGAGAGTATTTAAAGGACGTAAGAAAGATCCCGAGGTTATGTGGCAATAAAATAATCGAGCTTTGAAAGAAAAGCTGGAAAACTTTCTTCTTCAAAAATGAGACCATGTCTCTAAGGGAAAGGAGGATTTTGCGTAATTGGGGAGAGGAACTTCAAGACCTAGACATTATAACCAACCCATGGGATGGTTTCAAGTGGATACCCCCCACACAAAAGTGGGTTAAGTTTAATTTTGATGGGGCAGCTAAAGGAAATCCGGGGCTGCGGGAGCGGGGAGGAGTTTTGAGAAATGAGGAAGGAAAAGTGGTCCTTGCCTTTGCAGAGCCTTTGGGAACTCAAACAAATCATTTTGCAGAAGCCCGAGCTCGCATGCGAGGCAATGAGAATTGCCGGACTTGAGGGTTATAAGGAAGTTATCTTTGAAGGGGATTCGCTTAATATAATCAAGGCAATTAAGGAGGATAAAGACCCCAAGTTGGACCATATTGGAGCTTATCCTAGAAGCAAGGATTCATAAATCTCATTTGGTTAATGCCCGAATCCAACACACCTTCGAGAGAAGGGAACCGAGCGGCGGATCTAATGGCAAATATTGCGGTTTCTGTTGGGGAGATGCAAATTTGGAAGGATAACTTCCCTCAAGAACTATTGGTGTTGGCTGCTAGAGAAGAGCTAAGATCAAACCTGTTAGAGCATCGGGGAGATCGGAGGGGCTGATGATGAGTAATCCGACGAGATGGAATTAGGCGAGAAAAGGCATCCCATTTGTTGGGGCCCGGGAGGTGACAAGTGTACGGTACAGACAACCTAGTGTTAGTAAGTGCTAGGTGTTGTTTGGTTTTTGTTTTATCCCGAATAGTCAAGCGACAAGTATAGGACTTGTGGACTCTAAGTATGGCTTAATGTGAGTCTTAGAAAGATCCATTTTGTATTTTGATTATACGGGATTGATGCTAGAACCAGCCCATTTTGACTTTGTAAAAGGTTTGTGGACCTTATAACCACCTCTACCTTATACCAAAAAAAAATAAAAAGAAGGTCAGCAAGTTCTAGAAGGTTTCTTACAAATGGAAGACATCAAGGATGGAGTTTCTTCTTCCACCCAACATATTATACCCCTAGTTTCTAAGCTAGCTTTGGGTTTTTATTGTGGGTTTGTTTATTTGATAAGAGCTTTATGGCAGATTTTAACTGTTTCTTTTCTTTCTACTGTTTTTTTCTTTCTATTGGTTTCTTTTTCGCTGGTTTCTATCCAGGTTTTGGACATGGAGGTTATTTTGATGATTATGTATTGATATATAAGGATTTTTATCCTTATTATCCCCATGCTATTTTGAAGATGGGTTTTCCTCTCTAATCTGCCCAACTGTAATTATATTTTGACTCCCAGTAATCTGTTTTTATCTAGGTTTTTGTTTGTGCCAAGGCACCTAAGAAATGTAATTTTCTTTCATTCTTGAAATAAAATTACGATTATGATAGCCTCATGTTGCTAAGGAATCAACTAGACCATCAGACCAATAACCATTTTCAACATATCATCACCAAGAAAACAAATACTTATCACTTGGAATTGTGACTAATGAAATCCATTGCTTAGATTCTACATTACAGAAATGATAGGAATGCAGGAACAGATCCAGATTACCAACATCAACATGGGGTATTAATCCAGAGCAATTGTCAAGATCATGACTTGGGTTCAAGCACCTGCTAAATGCACTTCCTACATCCCTTGGGTTTCAAAGGATTTACATAGCATAATTTCCAACTTTCAAAGAGCCTTGTCAATGTATCTAAGGCAAATGGTACATAATTTGGAATAATATGAGAAGTGAAAAGTCCCCTTGTTGTCAAAGAGAAGTATCCATGGCCAATTAGACCATGGCTGGCCCAAGACCCCAAAATCACCTCTCACCAGGACAAGCACCTGGATGCAAATCCCAATTCAAATTCCACAAGAAAATAGCACATTTCATTAAAAGACAGCAGGTTAATATCACAAATGATAAGCAGATTTTAGAATTTATTAAGTTTACCATGTTAAAAATAATATCACAAATGATGAGCAGATTTTAGAAGTTATTAAGTTTGCCATGTTAAAAAGTGGATGGCTATATCAAGGTTGCTTTAACACATCTCAGAATGCATGCAAATAAGCCTTAAATGGCTCGTATCAGCAGTCTTTGAAGTAGAATCACAGCTAATCACCCAAAATTCTATCATATTTTGTTTTGCTCTTTACCATTTTATAATTCTTTTGCAATTCGTAGTTCCAAATCGGCTTTACATGGTGCTTCATTTCAAAAATAAGAATACAAACGTGAAAGTAGAGTATGGATTTAGTCCCTAAACTGCAATATGATAACCCTAACTTTATCATGTGACCATCATATGATAAATGCATTGATGCCTTACTTTTACAACGCGATTTCAGTGACCAATGCAAAAGATACAAAATCCCAAAACACGAGGAACAAATATCTAATAAAACAAAATAAAAGAAGTCCGTCGTTCGCCCAAATGATCAATTGGTCCAGAAAAACTCAGCTCGTACATCATGTACATATATCAAAACCCTCGTCAACAAAAACGCATACACAATGTATACATACCAAAGCCCGATAAACAAAAGCGTATAAAGTGTATATACATCAGAACTCCCCTCAACAAAGACATGTACACAATTTGTACATACCAAATTCACCTCACCGCCCAAAAAAAAGACATACGCATCATAAATATACCAAACCCCCGATCTACAAAAGCGCGTTCAAGTGCATAAGTACCAAAATTACCGATCGACAAAACCATCTACACAATGTACATATACCAAAACTCCGACCAAGAAAAAAAACACATACATATACCAAATCTCGATCAACCAAAAAAAATACCCAACGTATATATTCCCCAACATCACCAATCAACAAAAGCACATACACAAATTACACGTCACCAAAACTACATGCGCAATTTATATTTATGCCAAATCCTAATAATCAAAAACACATACACAACTTACACATACCAAACCCCGATCAGCAATAACACATACACGATGTATATACACCAAAACCGCGGATCAACAAAATCGCATACACAATGTATATATACACCAAAATCACCAATTCCAGATCACCAAAAGTACATAAACAACGTATATATACACCAAAACCCAATCAACAGAAACACATAACCTACATATACCAAACCCCGTTCAACAAAAAATCATACACTATGTTATATACACCAAAATCAGGGATCATCAAAAACGCATACCCCATGTCACCAATTATGGATCACCAAAAGTACATACACTATATATATACACCAAAAACCCTACCAACAGAAACTTGTACACAAACCCGATCAATAAAACAAATACATAATGTGTATATACATCAAAATCACCGATGAGCAAATGCACATACACAATGTATATATATCCACTGACCTGCTTGGACAGCGTCGACTGCATCCTGAGCTCTTCTCTGACGAGACTCCCCATCGAAATGTGGGGAACGTTCAGAATATTCGCGAGCTTGGCTGCGTAGGCGCTCTTGTAGACGCCAGGGCTCCCGATGAAAACCCACTGGACGCCCCTCCCGACCATGTGACCGTCGGCTTCCTCCGCCGCTGCCATGGCGAACGGGTAGGCGTACTCCCACTGCTCGTAATCAGCAACGGTGGCCGCAGCGGCGCCGTACTTACGCAGCTGCGCAGCGACGCCGGCAGGACTCGATCGCAGGGCTCTGCAGAGGCGGCTGATCAGTGCCATATTTTCCTTATTTAGTTAAACCCAGGGCGATTGCAGAGGTTTATGATCGCGATAACAACGAGGCTTAGCCCGGTTGTGAGCACAGGGAGTTTTGTTAACCGGAGTTGTTGGATTTATTCGTTTGGAGCCCAGCACCCTACGGTCATGTGAGAGGCTATTGAGGGCTAAGGCTTTGTCCACGCGCTTATGCAAACGGCGTCGTGTGGCATGCACGAGGATTTAAGATTTTAGGGTTCGTTAGTTGATAAGAGGCTTGAATGTTCGAGGATTTAAGATTTTAGGGTTCGTTAGTTGATAAGAGGCTTGAATGTTCGTTATAAATTAGGGTAGACTTTGATCATTAGGGTTTTGTAAGGGAATTTTTTTTTCAAATTAGGGTATGTTTTGTTAAAAAAAAATATCTGTACGACGTAAAATGATATTTTACTACACCGCAATGTCTTAAAAAATTAACAATCAGATTTTTTTATATAAATATTACATAATACGCACTGCAGGTGCAATCTCAGTATAATTTATCTTATTCAAAATAAATATATACAAAACTGTATAAAAATGTTTGTTTTTAATATTTTTTATTTTTTTAAATCCTTAACTTATTAAGTAAGGATAAAGTTAAAGGGACTCACCTTTCAAAAATTTGAATTGGCAAGCACTCAACGGTTACCAACTGACCTATCTGTTTTGGGAAAATATATATATATATATATACTTAGTTAAGGAAGAGACTTTGGCTTAATGGTTGACATATTAATAGGGTAGTTCATACCATGGTTTAAAGCAACACCAAAAAGGTCGTATAACTTGAAGTGATGTGATCTATTATAACGAGGGAAATATAACCCTTTCAAAACTCTGCTTTACCATTAATTAAAAATATATATTTATTTAAGCCTAATGCTTTGCAACCCTACCTTAAGGTAGGGTTGCACACCAATGCTTTGTCACCTAGAGGTAGGGTTGCACACCAATGCTTTGTCACCTAGGGTTGCACACATGCTTTGTAACCAACTTATAGGTTAAACAATTTCTGTTTATATCCTCACATACTATAAAAACTATTTCATCTTTTGTTTTCTTATCTTATAAAAAGATAAATAGTTGAGATTAAAGAGGTCACTATCAAGTATCAAAAATAACTTGAACATTTAACTTATGTATGAGAAGTGTATTTGTATTTTTATTGTAAATTATTTATAGATATTAAATATTAATTACAAATAATTTTATTAAATGATATTAGCTTGATGTGATAAAACAATATATGTATGTTGAAATACCACAATATAAACATAATATAATATAAATTCAACACTCTCAATTGATTATCTAAATTTGCTATGGCCAAAATATATATTAATAGGATGATTTTTATTAGTAATAACCATGAGGGCTATTGGCTTATAAAGGGTCATATAAAGTTTGTTATTTTGGAAAATGGCATATGGCAAAAGTCCATATTTTTATTTGTCATCTTCTTTTTATACTATCCATATTTGATTATTTATTATAAGAAGATGAGTGTGCATTTATGGATCTAATAAATTAAGATTAATAATAATTTTTTATTAAGATTAGTGTGAGAAACTCTTATGACCGACAATCAAGGTTGGGCATCCCCATCCCAACCATGACCTCTAATAAGGGTGAGAATTGAGCTTATCAATAAGGGCCAAACACACAACCATACACACACCCACTCCTTACACACTCACCCACGTTGTGGTTTGAATCTTGGACCTCCCAAAGAAGAGCCAAAGCCCGAACCGTTGTGCTATGCACTTGGGATAAATTAAAATTAATATTAAATACATAGTGTATCGCTCCAAATTTTTTGCATCCTTACCTTCAGGCTATAGGATCTGCGCTCGAAAGGGGGATGCGAGAAGGATGAGACAATACCTCGAACTGAGAGGCCCTTTGAAGGTCGTGCCTCTTGGGGGAGGGGTATAAGGGTGAATTTTCGACGGATGGTGGGTTCACCAGGAAACTTTGAGTGGCAGTTTCCACGCCTAGGTTGAGAATGGTTTTGGTGTGTTCATTTTATACTCGATCATTCATAATCCTAGGTTGGCAGAATGAATCTAAGTTATTCTATATGAAAATGTTGATTTATATGAATACAGAAAGCAGGAATGAATCCTAAATGTAAATATTATACGAAATGAGAAAGAATGCACCTGATTTCGGATGTTTGATGAAGATTCTGAAGCTTGTAAGAGTCCAGATCGTCTCGAATATGACAGGATCATCTGCAATTGTGCAAAATCGTCTCAAATCATAGACGATCGTCTGAGATCAGATAAGATCGTCGTCGATATGACGAATTCGTTAGACGAATTCATCAGAAACTTGCAATCACAGAAACAAACACCAAAAAATGAAAATGCTACTGCCAGAATAATGCAAAATAATAGAAATGATAGTATAAATGCTTAACTGATAAACCTAGATAGCATATTTAAGGAAATGCATTATTTTAATAACTTATTTTAACTTTATCATGCATTTATGCTGAATGAGGTGAACTCCAGGATGTAGAATGAAAATAAATCAAACTAATGCATAGTAAAATAAAGGAGACAAATGAGGAATGCTAACTCAGGGCTCTGGTTGCCCCAAATTTGAACTGCAGTCGATATCACCTCTAATCGTACAAGATCATCGTCGATCTGTGATAGGATCATCCAAAATCATTTGGAATCGTCTGCGATGATCCGAGCTTTCTCCAACTGAAGCACAGTGAAAACCTGTAATGAAAACTTAAAACTATGAGTGCAAACAATGGTGGATAGGACGTCTTGACACAACAAAACTAAATGGCAAGGAAAATCAATCAGGGAATCATGGGATCAGCCAACCAAGGGGATAAACTAGGAAAATCCTAGTTTATATAGGATTAGGGGGAGGTTAGGAGGTTGGGGATCATCCCAATCTGGGAGATCCTCAGCGGAGGAATCTCCAACTGCGCAGACACGCTTCTTCCCAAGTTGGAGAGGCTGTTGAAACAGAATCTAATTATGAAAATTTAGTTTTGGGACAAAATCGTCTGGACGTTCTGTTCCAAACGAATTCGTCCGATCGGGGACGATTTCGTCTGATCGACGATGATATCGTCCAACGGTCAAAACAACTCCTAAAAATGGTGTGAAAAATGGGGTGAGCGGTTAACGAGCGGTTTCGGGATTAAAATTCAAATTTCTACTTTTTATTAAGGGTTTAACTACGCCAATTTTAGGGTGCTACATTTTTCCCCCTCTTTAGCGAATTTTTTGAAGAAAATGCATTAAAGACGAGTTATTTCCGTTTTACAAGAAAGCAAAAATTTACTCAATTTTCTAGACGAGGATTTTAGGTAGAATCGTACAATTGCTTACTATGGTGCCTCCGTGTTTTTACCCAAATTGAACGTTTGAGGTAAAAGCGCAAAAAAGCAAAATTTAAAAAAATGTTGTTTTTAAATAAAATTAAGAAAAATAGGGTAAAACCCTAATTCATTTTTATTGTTCATTTGCACTGTTGTTAGAGCTCTGCAGGTAAAATGGTAGAAACAACACACATATCGACAAAGGTTCGACGCGGGTTGCAGGTAAGGATCTAAACCTAGTGAATTATGTTTTTAATTTGATTTATGTAATTTTTTATTTAAATTTTGATTGTTTTGGGGCATCGCAGCCGTTTTTAGGCCGTCGATGACGTCGGGACGAAATCGTCCCAATTTTGTCGAAATCGTCCCTAGATCATCGATTTCGTCTAAGGGCGAAATCGACAGAATAGTGGCGATCCCCAAGTTACGAAATTGAAGACAATTTCATCCTACCAAGGATGATTTGACCCAATTTAGGACGATATCATCCAATGGTGGATGATATCATCATTGTTTTTAGAAGATTAAATTGATTTAACTGATTTTAATGATTATCTATTAATGATTTTTATTGTTTGATTGTTTATTTGGTAGAGGGGATTACTAAAAAGTCAGGAGTGAAAATACGGGAGACTCAGAGATGACATAGCTGTGCTCGATGAGGTAAAGCGAGACCGACTGGCGAAGGTCAGACTACAGCATGTGACAGAGATGCCATAAATACCAACAAGCATGGGGCTACTGATAGCTCTAGCAGAGAGGTGGTATCTGGGGTTGTCTTGTTTTTGATTACCGATAGGGGAGATGGCTCCCACTTTAGAGGACGTATAGAGGATCTTGAGGATCCCCATACAAGGGCAATTTATGACTTCTACGACCAATCAGGGCCATGCCATGATGCGCCTATGCAGAGATCCTAGCTTCGCCCTGGAGAAGGGCGGGGTGAACATCGAGACATTACGATAGATGCCTGGGTCGTCTCGATTGACTCAAGTTTTGGTAGGGGTAGTAGGTGGCTTACTACTATGCCACCAGAGCGGATGTAGGTTACCCTGGCTACTCTCAAATGTGGTCTGCGATATGAGATACCATAGTTACAGATTTGCTTGGGGCAGCTTTGTGTTATGTCGCTTGTATAGGATCCTGCACGGGGTCGTATACAAGGGAGGTCAATGTCTGGTTTTGACATCGTTGCTACAAGTTTTATGCTGGGAGCACATTACGATGCAAAGGCCGATAGGGCTTCCACTGACAGGGGTTACCCAAGAGAGATCCTGAGTTTTTTATTGGTGGCTCCAGAGAGGGTCACAGTAACGGATAGATCTGTCGATGTCTCAGAGGTTGTTAAATGACCTCATCCTAGACTAGATCACCTAGAGGCCATGGAGAGAGCATCCAGGGTGGGGAGAGGACGGACAGGAGTTGGCTCACATCAAGCGAGTCTGCTGGTTGAGGATGGAGCGAGGAGAGCTAGAGCTCCACCGCTATGACCAAGTTTTGTGATAGTTCGATCTACAGCAGGGGATCCCTTCTCTCAGGGATTATGAGTACTCTCAAACTATTTAGGATAGTACTACACTGTGCGGGGCTCCAGATATGCAATGATTTTGGAGTCAGGATGCGGACGATGCCCCCATTCAGCTAGTGGATGGGGGCGACGCAGAGGTGGCAGACGAATATGATGTCTGGTATATAGGCATCCGCCCTCCTCGGATGATGAGGGTACAGGGTCCGATGCACGTCGTGGTACGACAGATGGGGAGGCGGTGCCAGGCTGCTATTGATGTAGCGAGGGGTCACGAGGGGATGGAGCAGCGATGGTCTCCTCAGGAGAGACATTGGAGAGCGACATAGTCTCCAGAGAGACCATAGTAGGCTAAGAGGAGAGAGGGACTCCCTTCTCAACAGAGGGATATGCCAGCATCACCCGATAAGGGAAAGGGTATTGAGGTGGGGGAGAGCAGCGAGATGGTGACTCTCCAAGCTGAGAATGCTCGCCTACAAGCTCAGGTGCAGACTCTGCAGGATGAGGCTACACGACTCAAGGCTCAGAGCAAAGGGACGAGCATGCAGGAGTTGACACGGTCTATTGCTCAGATCACGTTCTATCAGGGAGCATACTTCTAGCTGGTTCTAGAGGGCCAGAGGTTACAGTTGCCAATCGGCATTGCGAAGCCGATCAGGATGGGATCATCGAGGACATCCTCACGATCGACGACGAGGACCCGAGACACAGCACGGACCTCTATGGGACCACCTCCTCCACCTCAGGGTGGGAGAGGAGATGAGGCTGAGAGCTCGAGGGCTTCTCGAGACTAGTTGCTATAGACTAAATTGTTTTTTTTTAGAGGATTGAGTATTCCAGGGTATAGATTGTGGCATACCAATTCAGTTTTGATATGATGTACATATATTTTGATATATAATATATATATATATATATATATATATATATATATATATATATATATATATATATATATATATATATATATATATATATGATCTTTTTGTGATATGACTTGTCCACATGTTTTATGATGCTTCAATTTTGGATTTGTTGATTGATTATTCATGTAATTATGTCGTTTGGAAATAGTATAATTTTATGTCATGTTGTAAAATTTAAATGAAATAATTTGATGTAAACAAATTGGTCTTTTTGTGGTGTGATTTGATGAAAATAAAGGGAATTCTAACAATAATTTCAAAGGACATTGTCGTTGTTATAGATCATTTCATGGAGTCGCCGCTCGCTAGGTCGTCAAGCTAATCCCAGTATAAAAATATTGCTAAAAGTAAAAAAGTTCTTAAGAGACTGTCTTAAGACTTGGTGTTGTGATGATGAAAATGATGATGGTGATGATTTGTTTTCAGATTTTCATAAAAATATTATGCATGAAATATTAAAAATATGATTTTTGTTGGGCATAAGATTCCTAAGTGTGATAAAATTTTGAACAATTCCTTAGGAATTATACTATGGTTGTAAAATAGAATGTTGACATAATGAAATGAAATAGAAAAATTTGTTCGTTCTTTTTAAAGCACAATTGTGTAACATAATGATATAAGCCATATGTTTTTATAAATAATAATGAATGGAAAATAAAATTAGAACAATGGTTTGTGCTAGGCATAGAATTATAGGTATAGACTTATACCATCATCGCGAAATCCAAAAAAAATAATTTTATTGCATAATTGATTTTTGATTTTGAGATAAACAGAAAAAATATATATAAACGTGACTTTATTGCTAGATTTTTGAATATGTTGTTTGAAAGAAATTTTGGATTTTTGAAAACAATGTATGTAATTTTTTGTATACGAAACAGATATTCTTTTAAATAAGAAGATGAAATAATTCCAAAAAGAGTTGCAAAAATATTTTAAATTATCTCAAAGACAAAACATAGATTTATAAGGAACCCTCATGTGCATATGTGAGTTCATTGTCGATTGTGATTTATCATAATGATACAAAATCTCTCAAATGCAAATATGTGTGCAATTGTATTGTTCATTTATCAATTTTGAGCAAGATAATTTGATACAAGTAATTTGAATTAACCAAATGAATGTTCGTTGACCATGATTTATATGCATGTAACCGTACTGGGACTACTATGTAAGTCGGGTCATCAAGAGCTAGCTGATCCATAAGCAGACATAGGTCTGTACAAAAGAAGGTCGTTAATGTGACAGACATATCACCACGCTAGGGATTACCCAAGGCCAAGCGGGTTGGGCACAAACCACCTGTTATGGGGCTTACCTCATAGTTTTCGAATAATTGAAAATTCCAGGGATTCAAGCTCATTCACCCTTCTTTTATTTTTCAAGGGGTAGGGAAAGGGATTTTATTGCTTTTTGCTTTTTCTTTTCTCTTGCTTCTTTTTTTTTTTTGTATTTTTGCTTGGAACTTGAGATAATGCTGAAATATTATTGCGATGGTACAAAATAATATTTTTCTTTTTCTCATTTTCTTTGATTTTTCTTCCTATACTAGGGATACTTGCTCGAATTGGCTGTAGAGCAAGGGATTTTTATTCTAGGCAGGGGTGAGCTTGTCTTTTTGTCAATTCTCAAAGATTCTAGACCATGTGCATGATAGGATAGCAGGGGAAACTTTTCACTCAAGAAACCACTTCTACTATGTAGCATCATATCGAATTTTTTAATGAAATCATTTTAATGTAAAGAGATATACTTGGTTCAAGTAAATAACAAGATCAATTCTCTATGCTCAAAACTTTATTTAATTCAACTCTGGACTTTGATATAAGAGAGATTAATAATCATACCAAATAAAATCAAGATATTTATGCATGTGAGTGTGAAAGTGTGGGATTTCAAATAAATGTTAATTTATCCAAAATAACTGAAAATATAATTGCAATACTTCCAGAATTGACAGGTACAAAAATAAAAGATGTTTTTGAAGATTTTGATGTTTTTATATTTTGATTTTGATTGATGAATTGAGAAGATACACAATGTGATTATTTTTGAAATTTTTATATGAATGACTAAAATGAAACAATATGCAAAATAACAATATATACAATGATGAAATGACCAAAATTATGCATAATAGCGCTTAAGATGCATAATGTTCATAGGTTCTTTAAGATCTTTACCATCTAAGGTAGCTAATCGGTATGCTCCCGATCCAAATTTAGTAGTGATGATATACGGTCCAAGCCAGTTAGGTTCAAATTTACCTTTAAGATCTTTAGTTGCATTAGTATTTTTTTTATTTTCTTTCAAGACAAGGTCGTCGATCTCGAAGGATCGATGATGAACTTTCTTGAGGTATGCTCGCTTGAGCTTGTTCTGATAGGCTCGAAGATGTTCCAAAGAATTGATGCACTTCTCATCTAGGAGTTCCAGCTGACTAAATCTACCAGCATGATATTCATCTCCTACTTCAATATCTTGAAGTAGCAGAGCCAAAGAAGGAACTTCTAATTCAAAGAGAAAAACTGCTTCAGCGTCATAAACCAAAACAAAAGGTGAAGTTCCTGTGGGGGTACGAACGCTAGTTCGATAAGCCCACAAAGCAAGATATAGTTGAATGTGCCAATCTCAGCCAGATTTATTGACCAGTCTTTTGAGGATTTTAATTAATATTGTATTAGATGCTTCTGCTTGGCCATTACCCTGAGGATAATAGGGAGTGGACCAACGATGTTGAATTTTATATTTTTGAGATAATTTCTTAACATCTTTATTTTTTAAACAAGTTCCATTATCCGAGATGATATTTGCAAAAAATTTGAACCTACAAATAATTTGATTAAAAATAAATTTGGAAACTTGGGTTCTAGTGCAAGAAGCTAAGGGCATAGCTTCAACCCACTTCGTGAAATACTCGATGGCGGTTATGATGAATTTATGTCCATCAAATGACACAGGGTTGATTTTTCCAATGATGTCTAAGCCCCATTTTGAAAAGGGCTAAGGAGATGAAATAGCCTGTAGCTCTTGTGCAGGTGCATGGACAAGATCAACATGTTTCTGGCACTTGTCGCAATGGCGCACATAATCATGTGCATCATTTTCCATGGTAGGCCAAAAATATCCTATCCTAAGGAGTTTCTTAGCAATGGCGCTACCACTAAAATGTCCCCCACAAGATCCATCATGGGCTTCACTCAAAGTTGATCTAGATTCTTCTAGATTCAAACATCTCAATAGGATACCTTTGAAAGATCTCCTATATAACGTATTGCCAATTATTACGAAGCGACTTGCTCGTCTACATAATAACCGACATTGGTTTCTATTAAAATCTTTAGGGAAGGTCCCCCTTTGAATAAAATTGAAGATATCAGTGTACCAAAGGTCAGGAGTAGTGTCGTCAAGAGTAGTGTCGTTGATTAGAAACACATCCAAAGGTTCTAAGCATGATTTATTTGAAGCGGGTTCCTGGAGTCGACGAATTATGATGGTAGCATATTCGTCCTCTAACTCCAGGGGTAAAAGAGATGCAGTTGCAGCCATAGCATCAGTCACACAATTGCTAGTTCGAGGAATAGCTTCCAAGGTAACTTGATCAAATAAAGATAATAATTGTAATACATATGCTTTATATGGACGCAATTTATCATCTTTGGTCTGATAAACATCATTAATTTGATTTATGACAAGTTGAGAATCATCGAAAACTAATAGATTTTTAATTTTCAGTGCCAAGGCAGCTCGTAATCCAAGGATTAGAGCCTCATACTTAGCAGTGTTATTAGTACAAGCAAATGTTAATTTAAAGGATAAAGGGATAAGATGTTTCTGTGGAGATATTAAAATAATACCTGCACCAGCCCCACTCATGCATCGAGCTCCGTCAAAGTATAAGGACCATTGCTCTGGATGGTCTACCTCTAGTTTAAGGCATTCATCAGGAAACTCAATGATGAGGGGATGGGTAGACTCTAAGGGTGTAGCAGCTAATTGATCTGCTATGATTTGACCCTTAATAGACTTTTGTCCTATAAACATGAGTTAAAACTCGCTTAAGGCAAGAACCCACTTTGTTGTGCGACCAGATAAATAAGGTCGACTCATGAGATACTGCAAAGGATCGAATTTAGCAATAACATAGGTTTTCTAACTGAGCATATAATGGCGTAATTTATGTGTAGAAAATACGAATGCTAGACATAACTTCTCTAATGTTGTGTAACGGGTTTCATAACTGATTAATGTTTTGCTGATATAATAATTAGCACGTTCTTTCTTCTCATCATCAAGTTGAGATAACATAGCTCCTAAGGCAAGATCTGAAGCAAAAATATACAAGATAAATGGGCGATCGAGGTCTAGGTGGCGAAAGCACGAGTGGGTTAAGAAGATATTGTTTGAGGAGTTCAAATGCTTGCTGACATTCGTAGTCCCAATGGAAAAATACATCCTTCTTAAGAATCTTAAGAAAGGGTCCGGTTTTATCTGCCAGCTTATCGATGAAGCAAAAGATAGCTTGAAGCTTACCTTGTAAACTTCGTAATTCTGATATATTTGTGGGTGCGGGCATATCAGTGATATCCGCAATCTTGAGAGGGTCAATTTTGATGCCACGTAAAGAAAATATAACCCCCAATAATTTATCGAACTTAACTCCGAATATACATTTAGCTAGATTCAATCGGATAAGATATTCCCTTAACCGATTAAATACTTTTCTCAAATCATCTAAATGGTCATCTTCATCAGTAGAACGAGCTATAATGTTGTCTACATAATCATGTAGTATATCATGCATCATATCATGAAAGATATAAGTCATGGCTCGTTGATAGGTTGCTCTTGCATTCTTTAAACCAAATGGCATCACTTTCCAACAAAAGGTTCCCCAAGGGGTAATAAAGGTTGTTTTAGCCTGATCTTCAGGAGCTATCCTGATCTGATTATAACCGGAAAATCCATCCATTAAGGATATCATTCCACTCCCAACAGTAAAATCAATGATCTGATCCATATTGGGAAGAGGAAAATCATCTTTAGGACATGCAACATTAATATCTCTAAAGTCTCATGCAAACCCTAACCTTGGTAGCTTCTTTCTTAGTTACTTGGAACTACATTCGAGATCCATTCAGCATAATCAATGGCTTGTATAAAAATAACATTTAAGAGTTTTTCTAATTCCCCTTTGACCAAGTAAGGCCACTTTAGGATGCATTTTTCTAAGTTTCTGTTTAACAGGTTTAGCATCCGGATGGACTACTAGGTGATGCATAACTATAGAAGGGTCTAATCCTGGCATATCTTCATATGTCCAAGCAAAGACATCTTCATATTCTTTAAGAAATGCTATGTATTTATCCTATTTTTCTTGACTCAATTCTGATCCAATGTTGATTATGTGAGGATTACCCTCAGTTCCAATGTTAATTTTTATGACACTTTCTACTTCCATGTGTAGATTTTTCTCAAAATTAGATGGGGAGGGTGAAACGCCCAATTCTTGTAATTCTTCCAAGGTTAGTTTGGATAATTCGTCTTGAGGAGTCGTGGCCTCAAGCTGGGCTATACTAGGTATAAAGCCATCAAAATAAAATTCATGATGTAATAATTCCTCAACGGAGACATCATGGAAGATATCTCCCTCCAACTCATCGTCGGATTCGGTGATCATCTCAGGGTAGGCTATAGATAGCATATTACATGTAAATGGCTTATTCATTAAATGCAAAGCATCACGTTGATCTAAATAATCTTGGTAACACATGAGATGGTCATCATCCTCAAATGGGAAGGGCTGACCTTTACTAGGAAATAGGCCCACACCACATCGGGCAGGCCATGGTTCTACCTCAAAAGGTTATCTCATACCATTTTGGAAAGGTCCCAAACCTTTCCCTTTATATCCCAATTTAAGCATTATAGATTTGGCTTTAATATACTCATTAGTAAAATAACATCGAGCATATCCATCATAATGAGTCTTGATGTTTCTAGGTATTCTACCCTGGTCATATCCCTTATAGATAAAAGCGCAGCTCCTGACTTGGTAAATACTTCCCATAGGCTGTGGGAGACCCAAGGTATGAGGAGATTGTGGCAAATTATTTAAAATAAAGGAATCTTGCATGGCAGCATTCGTTTGCTCTGATATAAGAATTTTAGATAAATCGGGTAAGAGCTCGTCAGTAAGAGCATAAGAGGTAGAAGGAACATTTCCTACTTCTTCTGATGCGAAAACTATGCCTTTGGTGGATGTAGATGTTGTAGAGATGTTGATGGATGAATCTATTATAGGGATAGAAGTGATAGGAGTAAAATAAGAAGCCTTGGTTGTGGGATTAGGATTTTTTTGAGGTCCTAATGTAGTTTGTTTAGAGGATGTTTGAGTTGTATGAAGGGGTGGAACTGATGTAGAAGGAGTAGATGGCGTTGTGGGTGTGTGTTTCACACGTTTAGATGGATAATGAGAATTAGGATGCGTGGATGATAAAGCAGGGCAAAATTGAACTCCAACAGGTTCTGCCAAAGCACACATATCAAAGGGTCTAGGATCACCATGGATGGTAACCAACTGATTCTTAAATTCAAATTTAACACATTGATGTAAAGTTGAGGGAACGGCTCGCATTGCATTGATCCAAGGGTGACCCAAGAGTATATTGTACGATGTAGGGCAATGTACAATAAACACGATCGTATCCAAGGTTCTCGGACCAACTTGCAATGGAATGGTAATAACTCCACATGTTTCTTGTGTTTCGTCATTGAAGGCTTTTATGATCATATCAGTTCTTTTCATTTCATCACTTCTAAACCCAAATCTTTGGTAGAAGTCAAAAGTGCAGATGTTTAAAGATGAAACATTATCAATCAAGACTCGTTTAACTGCTACATCTCCAATTAAGGTAGTAATATATAAGAGGTTATCCTTATGTAAACTATGTTGAGGTATGTCTTTATCCCGAAATTCAATACAATCAACTTCACAAGTTATTATAGTATTAGCCATGGCTTCAGGTTGAATGTCTTGTGGTACCATCATCTGGCTTAATGTGAGCATTAATTCATCTCTATGAGTAGGAGAGGATCTTAAAAGGTCCAAAAGGGAAATTCTAGTTGTAATGTTTGATAGTTGCTCATTAATATTATAAGGAGGTTTAGGTTGCACATTAGGTGCCTGATTCCCTTTATTAGGAAATTTCAAAACAAATGGAGTTGATCCATTGTTCTGCATTTGATCTTGTTGAGAATTTTGAGCCTGTTGTCTAGTAACAGCTCCGATGGTACCCACAATATTATTCTCTGGATGATGAATGGGTCTTGGTCTAGCATTTATGGCTTGCTCATTAGAAATTAATTGGTGAGACGATGGTCGAGTAGTAACTCTTCTTGGAAATGGTTCTTCTGGGACCATATGACTTGTGATAGGGAGAATAGGATCCGATTCATCTTCAAAGCTATTCGATTGATTTGAGGTGATTTCCATATCACTCTCAGTCTCATATTCTGTATCACTAAGATCAAGTGTCTGAATATTATGTAGAGGCTTGGTTGTAACTATAGATAAAGTTGTGTCAAATATTTCCAAATCATGGGCAGCTAAATGCCTACTAATAGTTCCTACATATCGGGTAGGAGGGGGAACATTATGGTGTTCAATTTGATTAGCCACTTCCTTGCCATGCTTTGGTAAAGGATGTTGAAATATGTCCAATGACTGATTGGCATTCTGATTCTAGTTTTGAGGAATGTTCTTTTGAGTATTATTAGGAGGATTTTGCTTAGGTTGAAAGGCTTGCACCTCCATATCATTGCTATCAATCAGGTCCTATATTTTATGTTTTAATCTTTTACAAGAGTTGGTAGTGTGTCTAGGTCCTCTAAGGAAGTCACAGTGTAAATCAGCTCTATATCCGGGTATAGTTGGATCAGGTTTTTGGATAGTTGGTAATTGAATCAAACCTCGTTCTAATAATTACGGGAGAATGGTTGATAAAGGTTGATTTAACCTAGTAAATTCTCGAGGAGGTTTATCGGGAGGTTTCAGTATAAACTTCTCCGTTGTCTTCGCAGCATTAACAGTAGCAATATTTCTACTATCAGTGACTCCATCACTCACAACTTGTTTATTTTTATATTGATTTTTGGATGTTTTCTCATCATCTTTCTTTTTAAGGTGACCTCTCCTAATGATATCATCTTCCACTCTTCGGGCTAAGTCTATAGCCTGATCAAAGGTGGTCAAGGTAGCAGTTGACAATTCATAAGATAGTTGATCTTGTAAATTATTAATAAAGATGTCCAACATCTCCCTATAAGGTAACACAAAGTGCAATTTTCCTATCAACTGTCTCCACCTAGCTAGGAAATAGGCAAAACATTCATCTTTGTCTTGTTTTAAGTTGTACAAGTCTTTAATGGTCACATGCCTTTCGATGTAGGCACTAAATTGATGCACAAAATACTCAACAGTCTCTTCAAAGTTCCTCAAAGAATTAGTGGGTAATTGATAATACCACTCTAATGCCATTCCTCCTAAACTTTTAGGGAACATTTTTAGCAATAATAGGTCATCATGTGATATATCATGACATGCTATCCTAAACATACGAAGATGCTCTATGGGATCTTCGGTTCCTTTATATATGGGCAAGACAGGCATAGGAAAATGTTTAGGATACGGTTGTGCTACAACTATAGGATCTAGAGGTTGACTACACATCTCTCGATAATTGTACGAGGGACGGTAGGGATCTATCTGATCCATGCGGGAAACTAACTGTTTCACCATGGTTTCAAGATTACTAGTTTGTCCACCATATTGGTTTGGTGGGACATAGGTATGGGATTTATGAGTGTATGACAGTGTGACATAAGGATTAGACGCTATATTGCTATTATGCAAAGCGTTGGTAGGAAGAGTATTATGAAGAGGATTTGTATTAGTATTATGTTATATTCTAGATTGTTGGTAATTGGTGTTTGGTTTTGTTTTGGGTTTTTGCTGATTAGAGGTATATTGTTCAACGAATTGGCAAAATAGAGCAGTAAATGATGGTTTCTTTTGTGCAAGAATGACCCTAGGCTTGCTAACAGACACTTTAGATCGTTGGGTAACCTATTGTTGCATGTTCTGGATTCTAGCTGCCATATCCAAATTGGATGGTCCAGCTTGATCACTCTCGTTCAATAAAGGACAAGGGATGAGTGCGTGTGTGAAAAAAGTCTTCTAGAGTTTCTTGAGTATCACTAATTCGATCCTTGTCCATATAGACTGCTCTATTAAGCACACCAATATTAGTATTAAGGAACTTCCAGAATTGTTCCATGTTTTCAAAAGTAACAGCTCCTCTCGGAGATATTTTAGGGGATGAGGATCCTTCCTCTCTACTTTTTTCTTGTTCATTTCTTACAGCAAGCTCTTCTTCTTGTTGATCTAGGATTTCTTCTTCCTGAACTTGATCTTCAGGAAGGACATCCAGGTTATTTAATGGTTTTCCTAACCAATCTTCTTCTTCTTCAGTTTGTTTTCCATTCCTAAGTCTAGGCATTGTGCTTAAACTTAGATTTCAACAAATATATATATATATATATATATATATATATATATGCGATAGGTTTGAGAGGTATATATTTTAATTATATACCTACTATAAAAAGAAAATGTTTTGATTTTTTTTTTCGTTTTTATATTGTTTTTGTGTTTTATAATATTCATATAAAGATAACAAATAGCATTATATTTACAAAAGGAATAACAATAATAAAAGAATAACTTAGTTTTCTATAAATAATTTATGGATATCATTGATAGGATCAAGTTCATCAGGAGTCATGAAATGCTCCTCTTCAAATTGGAAATGGTTTTTCAAAAACTTGACAAAGTGTGCTATAGTAATATGATCTGTCTCAGATTATGACCTGTAGAAATAAAGTTCATGGCAATATTCTCGATATAACACAGCTCTAGGAACTCTATTCCATATTTTTTCTATCCGTAAGAACGACTTCTTGATTCTCTATACGAGATAGAAACTTATGTACTACAACTGCATTCTCAAGGTATTCTTCAAAGGTGTACAATTCAGAAGACACAAGTGCTCTTTTATCTGCTAACCACCTATGGCAAGCTCTTTGAAGTTCATGATATAAGGTTACTTGATCAGGATCCAGGATTCTATCTAGGACAAACCTCTTGATTTGCCTAAGTTCGGTTGATCTAGATGAAATAATATTCAACCTCCTATCAAGTTCGTCCCATAAAGGTTGGACTCTATTGGTTTGAGGTACTCTAAGCACAGACGTAATCTCTATGGCTATTAATTGATTTTCAAAATTAATGGTTACAACTCATCTTTTATTATAATCTACCATCTAAATATGATACGCAACTTTAATTGTTTGTCTGATGATTCTAGATGTTACTTAATAATGCATTTATTTTTTTTATTTTTATTTTTTCAAAAGGTTTTAGTTTCATGTCGGGTTCACCAAAATGTATCGCTCCAAATTTTTTGCATCCTTACCTTCAAGCTATAGGATCCGCGCCCGAAAGGGGGATGCGAGAAGGATGGGACAATACCTCGGACTGAGAGGCCCTTTGAAGGTTGCGCCTCTCGGGGGAGGGGTATAAGGGTGAATTTTTTACGGATGGTGGGTTCACCAGGAAACTTTGAGTGGCAGTTTCCATGCCTAGGTTGAGAATGGTTTTGGTGTGTTCATTTTATACTCGATCATTCATAATCCTAGGTTGGACAGAATGAATCTAAGCTATTCTATATGAAAATGTTGATTTATATGAATACAAAAAGTAGGAATGAATCCTAAATGTAAAGATTATACGAATTGAGAAAGAATGCACCTGATTTCAGATGTTTGATGAAGATTCTGAAGCTTGTAAGATTCCAGATTGTCTTGAATATGACAGGATCGTCTGCAATTGTGCAGAATCATCTGAAATCATAGGTGATCATCTAAGATTAGACAAGATCATCGTCGATTTGATGAATTCGTCAGAAACCTGCAATCACAGAAATAGACACCAAAAAACGAAAATGCTACTACTAGAATAATGCAAAATGATAGAAATGATAGTATAAATGGCTAACTGATAAACCTAGATAGCAAATTTAAGGAAATGCATCGTTTTAATAACTTATTTTAACTTTATCATGCATTTATGCTAATGAGATGAACTCCAGGATGTAGAATGAAAATAAATCAAACTAATGCATAGTAAAATAAAGGAGACAAATGAGGAATGCAAACTTAGGGCTCTGGTTGCCCCCAATCTGAACTGCAGTCGAGATTGCATCCAATTATATGAGATCATCGTCGATCTATGACAGGATTGTCCGAAATCGTCTGGAATCGCCTGCGACGATCCGAGATTTCTCCAACTGAAGCATAGTGAAAACCTACAATGAAAACTTAAAACTATGAGTGCAAACAATGGTGGATAGGACGTCTTGACACAACAAAACTAAATGGTAGGGAAAATCAATCAGGGAATCATGGGATCAGCCAAACAGGGGGATAAACTAAGAAAATCCTATTTTATATAGGATTAGGGGGAGGTTAGGAGGTTGGGGATCATCCCAATCTGGGATATCCTCAGCGGAGGAATCTCCAACTGCGTAGACACTCTTCTGCCCAAGTTGGAGAGGCTGTTGAAACAAAATCTAATTATGAAAATTTGGTTTTGGGACAAAATCGTCTGGACATTCTGTTCCAAACGAATTCGTCTGATTTGGGACGATTTCATCTGATTGACGACAATATCGTCCAACGGTCAAAACTCCTAAAAATGATGCAAAAAATGGGGTGAGTGGTTAACGGGCAGTTTCAGGGTTAAAATTCAAATTTTTACTTTTTACTAAGGGTTTAACTGCACCAATTTTAGGGTGCTACACATAGTATTCTAAAGGTCATTATATATGCCTCATATTCTTTGTATCCAATAAATTAAAATGACATAAAGAAAGAAGAAAAAAAAAGTTTCAAAAACTATGAAAGCAGCATGGGCGAGATGTGAATGGGATGTTATGGATTATGAAGGAGTGACAAGGGGAATTCTAACTTGTTGGAATCCTACTAGAACTTCCTATGTAACCATTCATAAAACGAAGCATTTGATAGCCTCTTTAGTCACATGTTATACTTTGTAGATATTTGTTTCATCTTTATCAATGTTTATGGACCTACAACTCAGTCAGCTAGATTAGAATTTTGGAGTGGGATTGAAGCCTTTATGAGAAAAAAAGACCAGGAAACTTGATTCATGATCATAGGAGATTTTAATGCCATAACCAAGTTGGAAGAAAAATTTGGGGGAGTTAGGAAATTAACCTAAAGTATGAGAAAATTTTCAGCTTTTATTCAAAATAATAATCTATGGGAGGTTGAGTTTGAAGAAGACAACTATACATGTACCAACAATAGGAAAGGCCATAACCTAATAGAAAATGAATAGACAGGTGCATACTATCGTATGATTGGCTATATGAAGGAATTTGTGCTAAAATTAATACCTTAACAAGAATTTGTTCAAATCACTGACCAATAAGAGTTAAATTGGTGGTAAGTGAATTTAAAAATATATATCATATTTTAAATATGAGCAAATGTGGGAAGACCATCCTCAATTTGTTGATATGATAGCATAAACATGGAATTCTTAAGGAAACTGTAACTTTTCCTAACCTTAGATAATTGTTATCCTATGTTATTTTAGAATAAATTAGATTTGAAAATATTTTTTCAAACATGCAACAGTCACACAAATGGCTGGAAAAATAAACAACATGAACAACAAAAATCAAATATTTTTGAACCTAAAATATTACAAATAAAAGAGGCTACAACTACAGCAAGTACCTTGCTCTCTTGCTACCTTTTTGGCCAGGAATTTCATTGTTCTTCTCCTCTTAAGCTTACAAATTTCCTTCAGCAATGTGTTCTCCTTCACTTCTTTCTGTGTGTGTAAAACACTCTTGACCTGCTCTTTTTATCCTTGAAAAATGTAACCCTAAGATTATATCTCATTTCATCTTGATATGTAAGGTTAAAAATAGAAAATCACTTAAGTGAATTTCAAAATAGAATCACTTAAGTAAATTACAAAATAGAATCACTTAAGTGAACTTAAAAATATAAAATCACTTAAGTGAATTTCAAAATAGAATCACTTAAGTGAATTACAAAATAGAATCACTTAAATGAACTTAAAATTAAACTAAAAATATCTCGAACCACTTGTAGCATGTTCATACTAAAGTTTGTGCAGGTTCCTATCTGAGCTACATTACTCAACACTCCCTCTTAGTGAAGAAGGAATTATGCACCAATCCAAGTTTATCTTTAAATGCTTCAAACTTCTCTATGTTGGAATTTCGTTCCACTTTAATACCTCTTCTTCTTCTTTCACTAAGGGCTTGGTCATAATATCAACTACTTGTTAATCTGTGGGAATATACTGGAGCTTTACGGCTCCCTTCTGAATCTTGTCTCTTATGAAGTGATATTTGGTGTCTATGTGTTTGGAATCGTCATGAAATACTGGATTCTCATAGAGTTTGATACAACTCTAATTATCATAGTATATCACCATGGGATCCAACTCCTGATCAATCAATATTATCAGCAACTTACAAAGCCAAATGACCTCACAACTAGCAGTATTTGCTACCATGTATTCGACCTCTGTTGAGCTAAGTGTCATAGAAGTCTACTTCCTACTGAACCAAGATATCATGTCTGATCCCAAGCTAAAGCAACACCCTAAGGTGCTCTTCCTATCTACTATATTGCCTATCGAATCTAATTTTGTATATCAGTGCAACCTCACTTTAACATATCCAAGATATCTTAGACCATACTCTATGATGCCCCTCAAGTATCTGAGCACATGTTTTGCTGCTACCCAATGCTTCTGTCTCGGCTCCACCATGAGGACTCAAGGTGTTCACTGCAAAACATATATTGTATTGAGTGTTGACCAAATACATCAAATATCCTATCAATTGCTTGTACAACGTAGGGTCTAAACAATTTTGAATCTAAAGTTGTCACCTTCTTCAGATTAGTGATCGTGGGTGTGGCCATAGGTTTGGAGTCCTCCATCTGATACCTCTTCAGGATCTCAACTGCATACTTACCCTACCTAAGGAATATCTCCCCTGGTCTTTGCCAAACCTCCAAACCCAAGAAGTAATGCATCATGACAATATCCATCTCAAACTCAACTACCATATCTACTTTGAACCCTGCAATGAGCTTCTCTGCACCTATAAGAAACAAGTCATCTACATATAGTACCAAAATGAGTAGATCAATCCCAAAAAATATGTAATATAGATTAGGATCTACACTTTTGGTGAAGCCCACACTCTACAAGTATCCATCTATCCTGGAATACCATGCTTTCGATGCTTGTTTGAGTCCATATAAGACTTTATTCAGCCTACAAACATGGGAATCCTTCCCATTTATCTCAAAGCCTTGAGGTTGCTCTATGTACACTTATTCCTCAATGATCCTAGTAAGGAAATTTGTCTTCACATCCATTTGATGAATCTGACATCCCATAGATGAAGCTAAATATATAATTGCTCTAATGGAAATGTATTTGGAGATTGGAGCAAAAGTCTCATCATAGTCCACTCCCTATTTCTAGGAGAGCCCTCTCACCACAAACCTTACCTTAAACTTCTCGATGTTGCCATCTGCAACATGCTTAATTTTGTAGAGTCATTTGTAACTCACAACTAACTTCCCCTATGATCTTGGTACTATATCCCAAACATCATTCTTCATGATGGAGGTGTACTCCTCCACCATGGCATCCCGCCCAACCTACTGGTCTGTTGCCTCCTAAAATTTGGAAGGCTATGAATTTATGATATTACTCATCAATTCCATGTAGTTTGAAAAATTTCTTAGAGGTCTGCTCTCCCTAATCATCCCTCAATGTCTATGTAAGCCATTGAGGTCTCCTGATAGAACTGGAAGAGGCTAATGTCTGCACCTCCTCACTTGAAGGTTGTTGTCCTGAACTCGAAACCACTAGTGTCTTTAGTGACCTTGGCTCAACCTTTGGAGCTTCCTACTCCTCATTCTCTATAACTGGAATAGGATCATGAGACTTCCTAGATGCAGCGTCCTCCTCAAACTTTACATCCATGTTCACTACTGTCTTCCTCTTCTCTAGAATATAAACCCTGTAAGCTTTTGAAGTCTCACTTTATCCTACAAATAAACCCTTCCTATTGGAGGACTCTAACTTGGTCCTCTTATCTACTGAAACATGGATATAAACTAGACATCCAAAGATACAGAAATGACTCACCTCTGGTTTCACACTAATGAATGCCTCATTTGGTGTCTTGTCCTCCAAGATCCTATGACGACACCTGTTTTGGATGTAGACTATTGTGTTGCATGCTTCTGCCCAAAGAAACATCAACAAACCTTGGTCATGAATCGTGGCCCTAGCAACCCCTATGATGGATCGATTCTTTCGCTTTACAACCCCATTTGATTGTGGGTTGTGTGAAATAGTCAACTCCCTCTTGATTCCTACCTGCTTGCAGAAACCATAAAACTCCTTGGAGGTATATTCACTCCCATTGTCTGATCTCAAGACCTTGATCTTCTTATCTCTTTGGTTCTTAATTAGAGCTTTGAACTCTTGAAACCTGCTAAAGACTTCATCTTTGGTCTTTAAGAAGTAGATCCATGTCTTGCAAGAGAAATCATCAATAAAGGAAACATAGTACATGCTACCTAAAATTGATGCTACTAACATCGGTTCACAAACATCTAAATATACTAGATCTAGTATCTCCTTAGACCTATGCCAATTATTTGGGAAAACAACCTTGGCATGATTGCCAAGCGTGCACCCTTTATATACTCCCTGTTGCTCAATGTTGAACTCTAAAATACCTGTCACTATCTCTCTCAGAATAGGCAACCCTCTATGGTGTAGGTTTCCCATCCTCTTATACCACAACTCACACAAGTTGTTACTACTATGAACTAGGGCTCAAATAGGTTCACGCTGCAACTTGTATAGACTGCCTTCTCTAACCCCTATCACTTGTGCTATTTTTTGACTAGATTATTTTGGTCTAATAAGGACATGTTGATTCTTGAACTCCACTGCATAACCCTTATCCTCCATACATGAAATTAAAATCAAGTTCTTCCTGAGACCTAGAACAAACAAAACATCATGAAAATCTAAAGAATTCCTTGACTAGAGTCGAAAAGGAATGGTACCAATTCCTACAATTGAATATTTGGTATCATCACCAAGCTCAACCTAAACCCTTGAGTCATGCTCTTGTAAAATGGTAAAACATTTTCAATCTAATATCATGTGTCAATATGCCCCACTATCCACATACCAAGCATCTCTTGAAACAATGTTGGTAGAAAGGCAAGAGACCAATGAGAAATCCTTCTCAAATTTGGCAACAAAATCGCTCATCTAAGTTTTTGTAAAGGCTGCTACTTGTATCTATTGTTGCTTCCCTTTGCCCTTCTCCTCTGGACACCATTATGCATAATGGTTGTGCTTATGACAATTGAAGCACTTGATCTTGCTTAAGTCCTTCCTCCTTGATTGTGAGGTTGAATCCTCACTATTTCCCTTACCCTTGTTAGGTCCTTTACCTATATCCTTCTTGGTTTACCCAAAGAGAGCTAGGTTATCACCACCACATTTCTTGTTGGTCTTTGAATCCATCCAAGTCTCCTCTTGGATAAAATTATTCCACAAATTTTCAAAGGTGGTAAGGTGCTCACGAGCACATATGTCTTTGAAAAATGGTTTCCATGAAGCTGAGAAACCATTTAGTGTCATGTTCACCAAATCTGTGTATTCAACCTTCTCCCCAACTACTACTAGTTGATGACGAATCTTTGTGATCTTCATCAAGTAATTGGTAACGGTGTCAGATCTTGTCATCTCCATAGATTTGAGTTTGTTCCATAATATCATCTTCCTATTATGTTCTTGCTCTAGTAGAGGCTAACCAGGGCATCAAAAATCTCCTTTGCCTTCGTCTTCTCGAATATGTGAGGAATCAGGTGATCCTTCACTACATCCAAGATCATTTGCTTCACCTTCACTTCCTTATTTCTATAAGTTTCCAATTGCTACGGATCTATAGGTAGAGTCACATCATCCTTGACAATATCCCAAAGATCATTCTCTTCTAATAAGAACATTACCCTAACTTTCTAAGGCAAGAAATTAGAGGCACCTTCCAATCTATCCTCAAATCTAAGGCTAGTTGTTGCCATCTCTGAGATATATAATATAAACTTTCAGATCTGATATGAATGACTCAAAAAAACTATTATGCAAATAAGCTTAGTCCTTCAAGCGAAAAATATGAAACCCTCTAAAACTATTGGTTTTTAATATCCAGCAGTGATCTTCTGTTGTAAACCTTTGAGGATATCAATCACATAACCTAGCTCTGATACCATGTAAATTTTCCCAACCCTGTATAACTATTGTATTATGTCATTTTAGAATAAATCAGATCTAAAAATAATTTATTCAAACATGCAACAGTCACACAGATGGTTGGAAAAATAAACAATGTGAATAGTGAAAATAAGATATATTTTTGAACCTAAAATATTACAAATAAAGGAGGCTACAACTATAGCAAGACACCCTGCTCTCTTCCTGCCTTTTTGACCAACAATTTCACTATTCCTCTTCTCCTAAGCTTGCAATTTTCCTTCAACAATATGTTCTCATTCTCTTCTTTTCATGTGTGTAAAACACTCTTGACCTTCTACTTTTATCCTTGAAAAAGGTAACCCTAATCTTGAGATGTAAGATTAATAATACAAAATCACTTAAGTAAATTTCAAAATATAATCATTTAAGTGAATTACAAAATAGAATCATTTAAGTGAACTTAATTTTAGAAAATAACTTAAGTGAATTTCAAAATAGAAACACTTAAGTGAATTAAAAAATAGAATCACTTAAGTGAACTTGAAAATAGAAAACCACTTAAGTTAATTTCAAAATAGAATTAAAAATATCTCGAATCACTTCTAACACGTTCATACTGAAGTCTGTGCAAGAAGTTCCTGTCCGAGCTACATTTCTCAATAGAAATAATGGGTTATATGCACTTCCAAAACAAATGAAATCAATGACATCTAAATTAAAAGAACGAAACAAAAACACTTTTGGAAATATTTTTTAGAAGAAAGAACTAAAAGATAAACTTTCAAAATTTTGAAAATATGATCATAATAATCCAAGCTCAAAGAAAAGGGAGTTTCTTAGTGAATATCATAATATTTTGAATAAGGAAGCATCGACGCAAAATATGCCTCATTTATGGATTAGGACTATGCCCTAGACTTCAACCAACGGTTTGATTAAATGAATTAAATTTCTCTCAATTAAACCTCTGGAGGTCAGATCCTTAGAGTGTTTGTAAAATAAAACAGAGGTTTAAAGATGAGAGTAAAGAGAGAGGGGATTGAGATAAGATAAGGATTTAGAAATATGAAATAAATATGGATGGAATATAGTGTAACAACATTGAATGTTACTATATAATAAGCTAGCACAATCAATTTAAAGGATACTTAATAGACCAACCATTATCAAATGTAATTTACAAATTTATCCAATTTAATAACATGCTTTAATCATTCCAGAGACTTAAATGAATAGCAATCCAACAACAATCCAAATAGCAAAATTTTCTTTAGCATAATAGACTAGATGTATAAGTGTAGCCAAAATGACTTAAAGAAAATATGCATTCATAAAAACCTGTAATTATACATCAATGGAGATCAAATAGTTATCACTTCTCATTAACTGATAATAATATTACACAACAAATATCTAGGCAAGTACTACAAAGTTGACCCCTCAACTAGAGATGTCATGGCTTATTTATAAGCTACATTTTGAGACTTGTAGCGAAAGATTTACAATCAATCACAGGTGTGTTATAAAAATGGCCTAATAGAGAAATATCCAGATGTTGAGGTGGTTGTTTCAGATTTCATTTTGTGTTTGAATTTGAATTTTGGTGTAACCTACTCCATTGATCTACAACTGTATGTTGAAAGTGTCCAAACGACTGCAACTGATTCATCAAAACTATCATTTTCATGCTTTGATGGTGTTTATATTTCCAATTAGAAAGCACTGAGGTGATTACAGGTTTGAAAGGGACATTTTGTGAGTGCTTGTATCAAAGTTGGTCTCATCACTTTTCCTACAGACCCTTTTGGAACAAAATCAAGGTTTGTAAATGCTCAAATGATGTTAATTCATGATGGACTCTAACTTTGTTCATTACTTAGTTCATAAAACACTTTGGCATCATCCAAATTTGACTTACTATTCTTCTGCTGGCTATGTACAATGTCATGACCAGGTTTTGACATACTTGTAGTCATTCCCTATCACATTGCTACTTCAAATCTCTTAAAACTAGAACCCTATTTTCCTTTTATATACCACAGAGGGTTCTTTGTGCTTCAACCAATCGTTGAAGGTTTATGCTCCAGTTTTTCTATGTGGATAATAATACCACATGTATGGTGCAGTGGGTAGTCCTCTGTTTAAATAATTTACTACACCTTATTAAACTTGACCACCACCTGGGTGGTCAGGTGGCATAGTATTCTGTGGAGTCGAGATACTTGGAGATGTTGGTGAAGTCTCTTATGGCGGTGACAATAGGGATATCATAGTTAATTGGTGGAGTTCTGATATGATTCACACCAAATTTTTATGTCAAATAATTATCACTTCTCATTAATTGACAATAAGATTACACAACAAATATCCAGGCAAGTACTACAGAGTTGACCCCTCAACTAGAGATGTCATGGCTTATTTATAAGCTACATTTTGGGACTTGTAGCGAAAGATTTACAATCAATTATAGGTGTGTTATAAAATTAGCCTAGTAGAGAAATATCCAGATGTTGAGGTGGTTATTTTAGATGTAATTCTATGTTTGAATTTGAATTTTGGTGTAACCTACTCCATTGATCTACAATTGCATGTTGAAAGTTGCTAAACGATTGCAACTGATTCATCAAAACTATCATTTTCATGCTTTGATGGTGTTTACATTTTTCAGTTAGAAAGCACTGAGGTGATTGCAGGTTTGAAAGGAATATTTTGTGAGTGCTTGTATCGAACTTGGGCTCATCACTTTGCCTACAAACCTTCTTGGAACAAAATCAAGGTTTGTAAATGCTCATATGACGTTAATTCAGGATGGACTCTAACTTTTTTCATTACTTATTTCATACAAAACTTTGGTATCATCCAACTCTGACTTTATTTGTCTCAAATTTGTGCATTGGTTTTACTTGTTCGATCATGGATCTTAGCTCAAAGATGTTGATGTCATTGTCAAAGCACCCCCAAACTTTTTGCACTTTGGCTTCTTACATTTTGGCCTTATGTAAAGGCTGCTCCGATTTTATGCATCTTATGTCTTTTATGCAATCCTAGGCTTCAGTGTGTTTTTGCTTATATGGCTCCAAGATCTTCTTTACCTCTGCTAACATCACCTCTAGAATAGCCCCAACTTTGTGCATTGTGGCTTTATGCATCCCAAATTTATGCATCAACTTTACACGATGTCAGGCTTCAATGCATAGGTGTTGACACCACCTCCAAAAATACCCAACTTTATGCATCGTAATTTTGTTCAACCTATATTTACATATTTTAAAAGTTTTACAATATCAATTTCATTCATCCCGAGTTTGTGCAACCTCTTAAGTCATTAAAACACTTAGCTATATTTAAAAAAAAAAAATCTTGGTTTCTTGTATTGAAAATGGGAATGACAATATTGTATATGGTAATTACTATAAGAAGCAAGAAAGACAAGGATAATGAAAAATATGGTGACTGGAGTTAATGAAGAAATATACAAGTGAGTAGGGTAAGAAGTGGGACAAAGGGGAATATAGGAAGGAAATAATAATGGATAGTGAACATGGACACCCAGTCTCTGGTATCCCTAAAGAAAATGGTACCTCCAAGAGCCTATTCCACCACAACTGAGAGGTGTTGAGGTTCAGGCAAGATACCTTAGGCAACTATTCCAAGCACGTGTGGTCTATAGTTCACCATAACTACACATTTTCCTTTTCTTCATAAAATTGCACAATAATATCTCTTGTTTGTCTCTCACATTGGTGCAATATTCCAAGCCTCTAACAATACTCATGGTTGCACCAGATATCATAGCATTTTTGGATTGTCCGACCTTTCACAACCTTATATAGGACTTCAAGAGGTAGTTATACCAATTAATTCTCCATAATGACTGCATGATGATTTCTTCTAATTTGGCTGGTCTTTCCAAAAAATTGGAACCTATGTGGAAGGTTTGTTCACATGTCTTATTTAATGTTTTTATGCCATTTAGGCTCCTTTGGCTCAATCACCTTGCATTTTTTCGTGTGGCACATTTCATGCATCACTTCATGGCTTAGCTTGTGCCATATCATATTCAGATACCTTCATGCTATTTGTTAGTTCTTATTGTCTTATCCAGTGGCTATGAAGTCATGAGAAGGATGACGAAAAGAATAGTGAATGAATAATGTGTGAGGGCTAATTAATGGGATGATACAAAGTACATGAGGGAAAAACATGATATTTGGAGGATGTGATACAAGGAAAGAATGTTAGAGAGATGATACCTAAGGGTGATGAGCCTTATTCTTCTACTTTTGTTTGAAACTTCACCTTCGATCTGACCATGCAATTTGTCTCCCTGACTGAGCAATGTAGCTTATTTTATTTCGAAGCTTTGGAGGGACTTTAGCCTAATCAAATTGGAAAAGTGTTCATAGTTACACATTTATAGATGGTTGCTTTGGAGTGTGTAACTATGAATAACCCTCAAATTTTCTTAGACAAATCTATGACCATACTTTTGGAATTTCTTTATGTTCTCATTCTTGCCCTGCCTTGATAGATTCCATAATTAAAGATGGTTCTTTCTGCCTTTTTTTGTGATTATTGCATCATCCACCCACATCATTTTCTATTGTCTACTCAACTTGGGAGTCTTGCAATGGGAATGCTAATTAGAGGATATCTTATATAGGATTTTTAGTCTAGCAAGGGCATTTATCTATCAACCAAGTTGACCTTCTTTTTGTGTCCACCTTGCACTTGTTTCCTAGAAGAAGACTTTTAAACACAGTTATTGTCTTTGATGCTATAGCCATGGAGTATGCCTTTTAATACCTTATTACGCATACCATTTGGCTATCTTATTGGTTAATCGCCTTATTTTTCAAAGTTGTATTTAGCATTTTAATTACTTGGTTATTTACACAAAAATATGGCATGTTCACCCATGCTTGGTAGAAGTAATTTTCTTGTTTTACCCTAGGAATCTATAATATCTTGATCACATGATGTCAAATTTGAGCTTCTCCTCTTGATAGGTTTTTTGAAACTCACAACTACTATCGATTGTTCTTGGATACTGATTGGGTTCCAATCTATTCCCAAGGTTCTTTTGACTTTGAACCTCAGTGGTGGCCATAGATGATTGATCTAAATAAGGCAAAATACTAGGCCCCATTTTTTTAGCATTGGGCTTCCAAATATTGTTTGTAGGGTCTCAAGGAGCATATTTATCATTAACTTGGGCTTTATTTGATTTGCTCCTATCATAACATATCAGCCTCTAACGGACTATTTTTTATTCATAGGCCAAAATTGTTGAAACACATGACATTTTAGGCTTTGAAAAGATTTACAACTGAATACTAGGTCTAACTGTTCTTCTTAACACTATTCTTTGAGGTTGTGACCATCCTGCTAAAATCTTCATCGTGACAAGTCAAGTTCCTCTTTTGGCCAATAAATTATTTCCACGCTTGCATTTATGGCATCACCTCTTCTAGGATTTGCTTTTATTTCTCCACATTATTTAATGTAGAAAGGTTGCAGACCTTGAATGGTTATGTGGACTAATTTCTTGGTGTAAGGAATAATCATGTGACCTCGGTTTGGGTTCATGAGTTCTCTTATTTTTTCCATGAAATCTTTGGACAAATACATGCCAAACAAAGGAGGTACATCAACAACTATTATATCTTGTAACACCATAAGATCTGAGTATCCATGTATCATCATCGAAGTCCCTTCATAACTCCATTTTCCTTTATTGGTCTCCCCTTGAATTGAAGTCGCTTGGGTTCTATTTGGCTGAGGGTTAAACCCATGCCCTTGCAAACTTCTTGGAACATAATTGTAATTTTAGGTTTTAGATATAGCACACAATTATGTAGTATATGCTCTTCCATTCAAAGAGATAAATAGAAAGGGATGGGTTGACAACTTTCTATACTTAATGATGGTTCCTTTGTTGTAGGGCTCTAGGGGTTTTCACATTTTATAAATTCTTTAAGAGTCAATCCGACTAAATCCACTCTTTTAGCTACTAGCAAATCTCTTCTCAAGTCTTTAATGTTTCTTGCAATATCATACTTTGATTTGCTTAGTAATTCATGCCTTAAGACTGACGCTTTGAATAAGCTTTGAAATTGCTCAATTGTTTATGTTCTTTATGTCCAAGTCATAGTTGTGAAATACAACCTTTCGCACATTTCAATACTTTGGAGATTTAATGGTTGTATCTCAAAATCCAGTGCTTGAACATATGGTTGCAGATCTACTATTTCACTTTGTGTGTCTGAATTTTGAGCATGACAAAGATTATTTTTCTCTTATTGATGATGGCTAAGGAAGTTGATTTTTTTATGGATGATTATCTTGAGTCCATTGTAAAAGTTGATATGCCTTACATTATTATAAATTTCTTCAGATACAAATGTTGTTGACAACTTCCATTTGCATGATTTTTGTTGGGCAATGAAGAGTTGCACATGGTCAGGTCCTTGGATCTCCCTTGTATGCTACCATAACGACACCACATCATCAGGTCTTTTGTAATGAATTTATCCTAAGATTTTATCTTCGTCTAAGAGAGTCACTTCTCCATCCTTTTGAAATCTATGGTTAATTTTTGTATTAATGCCTTCAATGATTGTTTTGTTTGAGGTTGATCTACATGTACAATGGGGTGTCCCTTGTTATGGGAGGATTGGATGGATATGACTTTGATATTTCATGATATGGTACATAAGGCATGTTTGGAAGTTGAGTGTGTGAATATTTTTAAATAGATGGGAATATGGTATCTCTAGGAGGGATTTTATCGGCTGTGATAAGCATATTTTTTGCTAATATGGCTTCTTGAAAAACCTATGGGAACCTTTTTTATTTAAACTGTTGGATTAAAAGGTTCAAGTCAGGGTCAAAGGTATGTATATAATAAAGGTATGCTTGGGCATGAGAAGGATGAATATCTTGGGGAATTCTCTTCCAAGTCCTTTTGAATCAAGTATTAAAGTAAAAAATGCTTTCATAGGGAGCTCTTTGAATAGAGAAAAAATGAGTGAGCAATAGGAATGGATCTCCAAGGTCAACAAATTTGGCTATTTTAGCCCAAGTGCTAATACTCTTATAGTATAAAAATCGGTACCATAATAACACTTTACCCTTAAAAGATTGTATGATAAATATAATCATTACATATTCAAAGATAATGTTGTATATAGCAGCTAAAGTAGTTGTCTTGACAATGCTCGTAAGTTGTTCTCTCATTACCATCGTAACTAGGAAGGAATTTTAAAGCAACTTTTACTATTTCATGGAGGATTGGGATATTAAGGGGATCAATACATACCAGGTTGGATAGGATTGGTTGGTCATGGGAACTTTTTTAATAGGGTCCAGTGTGTTTCTTTATGTAACTCTAGGTTTAGTCTTTAGGGGATATTTTAGGCGAACATACATTCTTTGCTTATGAGGTCAAGACTATCCATCGAATCTTGAGCTCTTTGGAAAGGTAGGACAAAAAGAGAAGATTTTTCTCACTAGGTGTGCAAAAAAATAAACTGTTGGTGCAAAATCTACCTCATCTATGGATTAGGGCTGCACCCTAGACTTCAACCAACAATTTGATTGGATGAATGAGATTTCTCTCAATTCAACCTATAGAGAAGGTCGAATCCTTAAAGTGTTTGTAAAATAAAATAGGGGTTTAAATATGAGAGTAAAGAGAGAGGGTTGAAAGAATATAAGGGTTTAAAATATGAAATAAATATGGGTGAAATATAGTGTAACAACATTGGATGTTACTATATAACAAGATAGAACAAACAATTTAAAGGATACTTAACATACCAACCATTGTCATATGCAATTTACAAATTCACCCAATTTAATTATATGCTTTAATAATTCTAAGGACTTAAATGAATAGCGATTGATCTGAGAGGTTAGGGCGAGCAAACCCTTGGGGCTCTGCGGGGATGGCAGCAGTTTCTGGAGGAGGTATGAAAAACTAGAGGAATGTAGTGATGGCATCAGGTCCGTCACAGAGCGTGCATGCTAGTGCTGGTATTTCATTTAAAAATGATTGGAAGGAACAGGATTTCCCATTGCATGCCAGGAATCGCTTGTTAAAGAACAATGGATGTTTGGAACGATGTGAAGCCAGGCCGGTTCTAGTGGTTCAACCAGACTCGGTGGCAGAAGATGTGGAGTATTTAACCAAAAATGCGCTTATTGGTAAATTTATGGGCATCCGAATTTCTCTTCCCTTTGTGGAGGCTTGGGTTAGGAAGACTTGGAACCCTGAAGGTGATGTGGAGGTGATGTTGAGTGCAAACAACTATTTTATGGTGGTTTTTTCTTGTCTTGCGGATCGTAACAAAGCATTTGAAGGAGGTCCCTATTTTTGTAACCAAGCGGGACTCTTTCTTAAACCATGGCATGTGGGTTTCAACCCATCAGAGGAGCGGCCATCACGGGTTTCGGTGTGGGTTCGTCTTCCGTGGCTCCCATTGGAATTTTGGAGAAATGACATCTTGCATATGATTGCCCTTCTACTTGGGAAGCCGATTGGACCGTCACAACAGATGCTGGATAAAAAGGTAATCTTTGTTGCCCGTATCTGTGTTGAAATTGATTTAAACAATCCTATTCTAGATTCTATTGAAATACAGTTCGGATCAACCACATGGGTTCAAAAACTTGACTATGAAGCTCTTCCATTTCGTTGTCGGATTTGCCATGAATATGGCCACTTACAAAGAAAATGCCCTAAGTTTGTCCTCGCCTGTGGCTTCAAATCCTGGGCCCTCTCGAGCTGTACAAAATATGGATAAAGGAAAAGCCTCGATAAAGGAGGGGGATCAGGATAAGGAAGGCTTTGTTACGGTAAAACCTCGAAACAAAGGAAGAAAGGCAAAAAGAGACATTAAGGATAACTAGCCAGATGCTCAGCTCAACCGTTTTGAAATTCTAGAGAACCTTGATCAGTGCGTGGAGATACCTGAAACATCGCTACCTGTTATAGATATAACAAGACCAAATCAGTTGTCTCTTCATGAGGTGGAACCAAGGGAATCATATATAGGGGGTTTAAATGAAGAACAGAGGGCTTTGGTTCCGAGTATAGGTGATATGGTTGGCCCTAGCCCTGGAAGTGAAGTTATCTTAGAAAATGGCACAGATTTAGATATGCCCTCTCCTACCCAGGCACTGATGCAGTCATCCATGGACTATAAAACTCCTACGGTGCTGGGATTGCAACATAAAATAATTAAAAAAAATGCTTCAGATAAGAATATGAAGGTGGGTCGAAAGAAAGACCAGGATAAAATTAAGTTAATGGGGGAGACTTTGGTAGAGTCAGGTTTGGTGAGAACATTGGACTCCCATTTTTATAACCCCCAAAAATGATTATACTTTCATGGAATGTAAGGGGGTTGAACAACATCCCCAGACAAAAAGTTGTTCGTGATTTGATTCGTGTTCATTCTCCGGATGTGGTTTTTATTCAGGAGACTAAATTAGCTATTGATAGTTTGTTCAATATTGCTCCCAAGTTGTGGAGAAAGGGGCAATGTCAGTGTATTGGTGCATGTGGATATGCTGGTGGCCTTGCTTGTTTATGGGATCCAGTTAAGATCTCTCCTCTTACCTGGATTTCCAACAGGTGGTCTATTTCGATGATCGAGCATGATAATGAATCTAGTGAGACCATCCTACTTACAAACGTGTATGCTCCTATTGATTACAATGGTAAAGTGAATTTATGGGAGCACATTGGCTTTGTGAGAAGTCTGGCTCCCCTGTACCCATGGATTTTGGCTGGAGACTTCAATTCTATCACTTGTCCGGAGGAAAAACGTGGTGGGATTGATCGTCTTGAGCCTTTTTCTTCTGTCTTCAATGTTCATATCCAGGCCTTGAACTTGGTTGACATCAAGCCGGATAATGGGATATTTACATGGCATAATAGAAGATGTGGGGAATATTCCATCTCAAAGATACTAGATAGGTTTTCGATCTCTAATTTTTTGATTGGCAATAATAGAGAATGATTCTCGGAGGGTAGAGGATCCGATCATTGGCCTATCAAACTCTCTCCTCTGGAGTTAGGGCTAAAAAAGAATCCCTCATTTAAGTTTCAACTTATGTGGCTGCGAGATCCTAAGCTTCATGATTTCATGCGAGGATGGCAGACTAATGGCAAACCTCCTCATGGCATCGCTATGTACTCCTTTATGAAGCAACTACAATTTGTTAAGCATAAATTGAAGAGATGGAATAGACTAAATTTTGGGAACCTTTCCTTGGCTAAGTTGGCAGCTCTTAGGAGGGTGGAAGAAGCTTCAAGGAAGATTAGAGATCAGGGACTCACAGAGGAGCTTCTTGTTGAGGAATCTGAGGCTGTAAAAGACCTTGCTGAATGGGAACTGAGGGAAGAAATTTTTTGGAAACAAAAAGCTCGAGTAGATTGGCTTTAGGAAGGGGATAGGAACACAACCTTATTTTATAACTTTGTTAAGGCTCGTCGTAATGGTAACTTGATTACCTCTCTTGTTAATTCTCAGGGTGCCCTGCTTTCTTCTTTTAGGGATATTTTAGAAGAGACTAAGAGGTATTTTTCCTCTCTCTTCAAGGAGGATGCCCTCTCAGATGATGAGGAAGAAAAACTTATTCTAAACTGTATTCCCTCGATTGTTTCTAGAGAGATGAATGAGCACTTGATGGGTCCAATTTCCCTTGAGGAGCTGAAAAGTGTTGTATTCAAGATGAAAAAGGGGAAAGCCCCAGGTCCGGATGGATTCTCGATTGAGTTTTATCAAGATTTTTGGGAGTTAATCAAATTTGACCTTTTGGAGGTGGTCCATGAGTCCCAAAAGAACAAACAGATGCTAAGGGCCCTAAATGCTACCTTTGTGGTGCTTATTCCCAAGAAAGAGGGAGCGAATTCCCTGGATATGTTCAGGCCTATTGCTCTCTGTAATGTTGTATATAAGATCATCACAAAAATTATTGCTGAGAGGCTGAAGATATGGTTGAGCAAAATCATCTCTGAGGAGCAAGGTGGGTTTGTTGCTGGTCGACAAATCATGGATGGGGTTGTTATTGCTACATAAGCTATTCACTCAATGGAAACTTCTAAGGAGAAAACTATGTTCATTAAGTTGGACATGGAAAAGGCCTATGACAGAGTTAGATGGTCCTTTCTTCAAAAAGTTCTTGCTGCTTTTGGCTTTGAGGAGGAATGGATTAGATGGGTGATGAGTTGTATTTCTTCTTCCTCATTCTCTGTTCTTGTTAATAACGAGACATCGGAGCTGTTTGAGGCCTCAAGGGGATTGAGGCAAGGAGATCCTCTATCTCCTTATTTGTTTATCATTATGGCAGAAGGGTTGGGCAAATTACTCAAGTCTCAGGTCAGGCATGGTCTCATTCAGGGGTGGAAGTGGGATAACAATTTGCCACCTCTTTCCCACCTTCAATTTGTTGATGATACTACTTTGTTGGGAGTTGCCACTATCAAGGAAGTTGGAAACATTAGACAACCTCTTGACATATATCTTGGTGCTTCTGGACAGGTGATTAATGAGGACAAGTCCTTTATTTTCTTCTTCAATACCCCCCCTCTTATTCAAGCCAAGATTGCTCGCATTCTAAGATTCCAGGTCGGGACTCCCCCTTCATTTATCTTGGGATTCCGATTTCATCTCATCCTCTGCCTAGATCTTCTTGGCAGTCTATACTTGATAAGTTTAGAAGGAAGGTAAATCACTGGACTGTCAGATGGCTATCCTCTGCAGGTAGAGTATTGCTTTTAAAATATGTTATTCAAGCTTTACCCATTTACAGATGTTTTGTGCAAACAGCTCCTTCTCATTTCATCAAGGACATGGATGCTTTGTCAAGATAGTTTTTGTGGTCTGGAAAACTTGATCAATATAAATGGAGTTTGGTTAGATGGGATTCCATTTGTAGGCCAGTTCAAGAGGGAGGCCTTGGGTTGCGACAGACAACTCTTTCTGGACAGGCTTTGGCTGCGAAACTTTATTGGAGATGGTGTACCTCTCAAGATTAGATTTGGGCTAAAATATTATCTTATAAATACTTGAGAGGTATTTCTGAGGTAGATATCCCTAGAGCCAGTTTGGTTGGGAAAGGTTCTATTATCTGGGACACTCTGAAAAGATGAGCTAATTTAATTAAGTAGGGTTTGTTCTGGATTTTCAATCGGGGATCAAATGTTCTTTTTTGGGAGGATTCTTGGGATGGCCACCCTCCTATCTTGACTCAATATCCCAGGTTACATTCCCTAAGCATTTTTTTCTTGGAAGCGGGCTATTCTCATGTGGAGGACTTTAAAAAAATCTAGTATTTTGGAAATATGGAGATGTACAGATGGAAAGATCCACAGGAATGGCCCTAAGGGGGATTGGCTAAGGATAGAGATGTGCTTGCTCTTATTCTTGCGGGGAGGCACTGTTCTTCATTGAGGGATAAAGACATTCTGGCTTGGAACCCTAATCCCAAGGGAACCTACTCTGTAGCCTATGGTTATCAAGTTCTTGATAAGCAAAAGTTTGGGAGTCTCCCTACATGGTGGAAAAAGGTGTGGGATAGATTTGCTTGGCCGAAATGTAACTTTTTTCTCTGGCTGGTAGCTCGTAATAAATGCCTCACTTGGGATAACTTGAGGAAGAGGGGATTTTAGGGTCCCTCTTTATGTGTCCTTTGTGGTAAGAATGAGGATGACTCTTCTCATTTATTTTTCCAATGCTCCCTTTCCAGAGACATTTGGCACCGTTGGTGGAGTGCCTGGAACCATCCTTATTTTCATGTGCTCTCCCTGGTGGACTTTTGGAGTAGTCTGGGCAGACCTCCAGCCAAGGCCCCCTTCCTCCAAGTGGCTTGGAATTTGGGCCCTTCCTGCATCATCTGGAAAATTTGGCTCAAACAAAACCGTCGCATTTTTGAGGGAAGTCATTTGGTCTGTTCAACAGATCTAGCAAAGGATCCTGTGTATGGTTCAAGAAACTATCCATAGTAAATGTGATGTGGACCCCCATTTGGACTCTAGGGAGGAGAAGGTATGACAGGCCCTTGGTTTGTTTAGGGTTGGTGTGAATTCTTCTAGCCCTAGTAGGATTCCTCAGCTTAGCAAGAAGGTTAGGAGAGAGGGTAGATGGAGACTGCCCCCTAGAGGAGTTTTAAAAATTAATACTGATGGGTCGTCTAGGGGCAATCCTGGACATGCTAGAATTGGTGGTGTTGGGAGAGATTCTGCTGGCGTGGTTAGTTTTTTCTTTTCCATTTATAAAGGTGTTCACTCCAACAATCTTATGGAAGCTCTGGCAATACTTGAGGCCTTGCAAAGGGGGTTTTCTCTTGGCTGGCACAAGATTCTTTGTGAGTCTGACTCTCAAATTTTGGTTAATCTTTTAAACAACAAAAGAGTGGAGGATGTTAATTGGCAGTTGGCCTCTGTGACCATTCAGATTCTCAGAATGAGTGAAGAGTTCGAATTTATATCCTTTGTGCACATTCCAAGGGAATGGAATGGGGTTGCTGATTACCTGGCCAAAAGGGCTTCTGAGCTATTGGATACTCAGAGTATTGATAACTGGGAGAGTCTCCCATCTGGGGATTCTCAACACCTACGGGAGTTGATCCATAAGGATGTTTAGACTTAATGTGGTTTGTTTTTTTTAGCTTTCTTTGGGAGTTGACCTTATCTGGTGATTTAGCCTGTCTTGTTGCTTATTTGAGTCCTGGTTGGGGGCTCAGCTGTACTTTGTAATCCAGACTTTTTATCAATAAATTTTTACCCCTTTATTTAAAGGACTTAAATGAATAGCAATCCAACAAAAATCCAAATAGTATAATTTGCTTTAACGTAATAGCCTAAACATATAACTGTAACAAAAATAACTTAAAGTAAATATGGATTTATAAAAACCTATAATTACATAATAACAAATGCCAAACAACTATCACTTCTCATTGGTTGGAAGTAAGATTACACAACAAATATCCAGGCAAGTATTATAGAGTCGACCCCTTAACTAGAGGTGTCATGACTTATTTACAAGTTGCATTTCGAGACTTGTAGTGAAAGATTTATAATTAATTATAGGTTTGTTATAAAAATAGCTTAGCAGAGAAAAATCCAAATGCGTAGGTGGCTATTTTAGATCCCATTATGCATTTGAAGTTGAATTTTCATGTAACCTGCTCCATTGATATGCAATTGCCTATTGTAAGTGTCCAAACGACTACAACCGATTCGTCAAAACTATCATTTTTATGCTTTTATGACGCTTAGATTGTCTAGCTAGAAAGCATTGAGGTGGCTGTAGGTCTAAAAGGGATATTTTTTAATGCTCGAATCGAAGTTGGGCTCATCACTTTTCCTATAGAGCTTCTTAGAACAAAATAGGAGCTTGTAAATGATCTTATGATCTTACTTCAAGACTATGACTTTGTTCATTGCTTAGTTCATACAACACTTTGACATCATCTAGCTTTAACTTTATTTATCCTAATTTTGTGCATTGGTTCTCCTTGTTCGATCATGGATCTTCGCTCAGAGATGTTGATGCCATTGTCAAAGAGCATCCCCAACTTTGCACACTTTGGCTTCTTACATTTCAACCTTGTGCAAAGGTTGCTTTGATTTTATGCATCTTATACCTTTTGAATGATCACATGCTTTGGTGTACTTTTTCTTACATGGCTCTAATCTCTTCTTTACGTTTGTTGACATCACCTCCAAAATAGCCTTGACTTTGTGCACTACAACTTTATGCATCAACTTTACGTGATGTCGGGCTCCAATGCATAGTTGCTGACATCACCTCCAAAAATACTCATATTTATGCATCGTAGTTTTGTTTAACCTATCTTTGCACATTTTCAAAGTTTTATGATATCACGATGATGTCACCATTGAGAAGGTTTCAGTTTTATTCATCTTGATTTTGTGCAACCTATTAAGCCATTAAAACACTTAGCCAAATTTTAAGAAAAAGATCTTGGTTTCTTGTATTACAAATGGGATCACAAATTTGATCTATAGGAGGAGAAATTTTGGAGATTAAAATCAAGACAGACTTGGTTAAAAGGAGATACAAATATTTTTCATAGGGTGGTTATAGTATAAAGATCAACATCGATAATTAGTAAAATTAAATTAGTAGGGGTCTGGATTGAAGGCCAGAGTGAAATTATAAAAGAGGCAAGGTCTTTTTATCAAAATATTATAGGATCGAAGGAGTCTAAAGTTCTTAATGATAAAATTCTACAAGAAGTACCTTCAGTTATAATAAATTAAGACAATAGAAAACTAATGGAGCCTATTACTCTAGAAGAAGTTCATTTAGCTCTTTTATTTTTTAATAAAGATAAATCCCTAGGTCCAAATGGGCTCTCTACAATATTTTACCAACATAATTGGGATATAGTGAAGTATTATTTATTAGTGGTAATGGAACAGTCTAGGGTAAAACAATACATACCTTATAAAATAAATGCAACATATCTTACCCTAATTCCAAAAAAGAAGGATGTTGAATTGTTTGATTCATTTAGACCCATAAGCCTATGTAATATGACATATAAGATTATCTTCAAAGTGATGGTGAATTGATTAAGGTCATTGTTAAAAAAAATTATTTCAAAAGAGCAAGGAGAATTTGTGAAAGGAAAACAAATTCTAGACGGGATCATAGTAGCTCATGAAGTTATACATTCAACAACTTCAAGAAAATAGAAAGCAATCATCTTAAAACTTGATATGAGCAAAGCCTATGATAGGGTTAAATAGGTTTTTCTTTTTGCAGTATTAGAAAATTTTAGATTTGGGAAGAAATAGGTTATATGGATTAAATCTTGTGTCTCTACAGTTTCATATTTAATGTTAGTCAATGGGTTAGTAACATAATTATTTAAAGCTAAGAGAGGTCTTAGAAAAAGAAATCCTCTATCACCATATCTATTTATTATTATGGTAGAGTTTTTGGGTAGGAACTTAAAGAAGGCTAACAAATATGGGCTTATAAATGGACTTAAGACTAGTAATAACATCGACATCATCACCCATCAACCATTTATGGATGATACAACCCTTTTTGGAAGGACACAGATAAATGAGGCTAGAGCTTTGAATAGCTTATTAAAGGAATATGAAAGAACATTAGGGAAAAAAGTTAATAGGACAAAATCCAAAATTTACTTCCTAAACACTCTGACTAAAATCAAAGTAGGGATTTGTAATTTACTTCAAATGGAGAAGGTAAATTTACCAACAACTTATCTAGGGATGTGTTGGAGTATATTACATTATTTGGTACATGCTAATGTACCCTCATGGCACCTTCATGGTGCATATGTAAATAATAGATTAAAGTTGAGTCAAAATTTAAAGTGTGAGTTATATTTCCCTTTATGTAAGTGTAAATGTGTAGGAAATGCACAAGTGTCATGTGAGTTAGTGTGCAAGTGTAAGTTGAGTCTATGTGCACAAGTGTCTTATATGTAAGAGTGTAAATATGTAATGTAAAGATGTGCACAAGTATCTTAGGTTAGAGTGTGCAAGTTATGGAAGTGTAAGAGTCATGTATAGGTGTGCATACATTATAGAGTCAAGTGTTCATCAAGTATAGAAGTGTCAAATAGATAAGCCAAGAGTCATGAGACTTTGCATATGGAAAGCAATAGTCAAATGTCCAAAGAGTCACACTACTATGGCTATATTATGGAGATAATACTTCATAAGCAAGCATCACTCACAATCACGATCATTACTATCATATAATTTTGTAAGAGAAAGAGGAGTAATAAAGGTTGCATACATTTTGAGCAATTAATATTGTAAGTTGTTCTTCATGCTCAATATATGAATTATTAATGCTATTTACATTATTCTTATCATTAAATTTTATTTGAGTTATTATAAGCCTTATTTTACATATTAGTTTACTCATATTATTTCTACTCTTATCATTATCTTGACCTTATTATGTTTTGGCTATATTATATTCAATCTTGTGTTACATATCTTGTGATATTTGTGGTATTATCAAGGCTTAAAAAGCCATTAATATGCCCTTATTTGAGGAGAGAATGAGGATAGAATTATGAAATCTATTTATAAGTGAAGTTTAAAATAAACTATTGGTATGGAAAGGTAGATGGTTATCGTTAGCAGGAAGAGTGTAACTAATTAGGTCAGTCTTACAAGTCATTCCAACATATTATATGTCATTGTATACTATGCCAAAATCAATAGAAAAAAGTTTAATCTATATTATACTATCCTTTTTGTGGTCAAGATTACATGATAAAAGGAAATTTTCTTTGGTGAAATGGAGCAAGGTGTGTGATGATAAAACTAGGGGAGGTCTCGGTTTAAGAGTTCTTACATATGCAAACTTAGCTCTTAGGGGAAAAGTAATTTGGATATTGTACAAAGAGAGTCAAAGACAATGGACAATAATTATTTTAAGTATGTTGAGCCCAATGACCCAAGCTTAATATTTACTATGTTCTCTCTACCAAATAGTTCTACACTTTTTTTTTTTAGTTTACATGGTGGAATTGGTAGCCACCATGATGATTCAGGTATGTTGTCCATATTTTATGGCCGCCATAGTATTATGCATTGTTTTCCTTAGAATCTACCACATAGTACTTGCATAGTCCACCCCTATAACCACCATGCCACAATCATTTTAAATTTACGCCGCTAAAAGCACTAGGAAAGGGACAAGCGTTCAATCTGACAAGGTCTGAGATTTGAACCTTGGAACTCTACCCCCCTTATGGGATTTGGAAGAACCAATTGGTCTACACCTCGAACCTTGGTTTTACACTTTGGAATGGTTTAAAAAATTCTATTGATCTAGTGATTAAAGGTTTAATATGGGTGGTGGGAATTGGAGAATAAATTTCTATTTGGATGGATACTTTGTGTGATAAAAAACCACTCAATCCAAATCTAATTTTGAAACCTCAGATGAGATTACTTTAAGATAAATATGATGATAGGGTTTCAAAAATTTTGTACAAGGATCAGGAAGGAAGATACAAATGGAAAGAAGATTTTTTTACAAGTATACAAAACATTGATGCTAGGAGATAGTTGAGTGGAAAGATAACAATGATGATTAATCCTAAGGGGAGCCAAGGATAAATTCATTTAGGAGTTGAATAACTCAAGAGAATACACAACAAGAAGTGGATATAATGTAAAGCACCAACAAAATAGGAATATCGCAAGAATATGAAGAGATATTTGGGATAGCCCAAGCATTCCTAAAGTCAAAATGTTTGTTTTGCTAGTAGGTCATAGAAGAATTTTATCCTAGGATAATATGAAAAGGGATTTTCATGGCCCCTCATAATGTGTTCTTTGTAAAAAGGATGAGAGTATAGACCATTTATTGGGACATTGCTCAATAGTATGGAAACTATGGAAGTGAATTCTTAATATGTTTGGTAAATACACGGTGATGAATTACAAAATTAATGAATGGTTAAATCAATGACAAAGCACTTTTAAAAGTGAGGCTTTATAGACAATCTGGGATATATCAAAAGATACAATATTTTGTACTATATGACTGTAAAGGAATAAAATAATATTTAAAGGACAAGAAAGCAGTTTAGAGATAATAAAAAGGAAGATATGTTTAGCCATAGAGGAGTCTAATCCAACCCTATAAACTCACCTAATTTCTAATCTGGAATCAAAGAGCCTTGATAGATGGAGTCAAGTCATCAAATGGAATTATGATGTTGGTTACAAGAGAAACAAAAAGAAGTCAAATAATATAAAGTGGAAACAACCAAATGTGGAATTGGTCAAATTGAATTTTGATGGAGCATCTAAAGGAAATCCAAGACCAACAAGAGGAGGAATAATTAGAAATAATAAAGGACAGATTTTACCTCATTATGATTTCAATAGTGGATTTAAGACAAATAATGAAGTTGAAGCTTGGGCAGCTTTAGAATGGTTAATAATATGCAAACAAATGAAATAGAACATAGTATGGATGGTAGGTGATTTAGTCATAGTAATAAATACAATTTTGAGGAAAGCAAAGGCTCCATGGAACCTATAAGAAATAATTGTGGAAATTCAAGATCTTGCTAAAGAGTTTGAAGAGATTAAGTTTACACACACATTAAGGGGAGGAAAAAATGTGTAGATAGGCTAGCCAATAAAGGGGTTTTAATTGAGGATCGTGAAGTTAAATTCTCTTTTCCATGGTTAGAGGAAGTAAGTTTATCTGAAGTTGACAAAAAAAAGTTAACTACCTGAATCAAATAATGATTAAGATTTACTTTAATATTTTCCATTGGTAATATTTGTTTTATTTTATAACATTATTGTCTTTTCATAGAAACTATCTACTATAAATTTTGTGGTTGCACTTGTTCTTAAGGAAGGAAACTAGCAATCCAGATTTGGTAAAGCAGACTATGATAGTGCGATGTTTTGGAAATATTACTCTATTAATATGCAATGCATATGTAGTAGAGGTAAAGTTTTGAAGGACGCTATAGGAAAATGTCACGAAGGATGTTAAATTTTGGAATATTTGTATTCACACAAAAAATTATAAAAATCCAAAAAACGAAAATCAATAATTCGGATATTTTATGTAAAATGATGTAGGTTTCTAGCTAGAGCATCTCAATTAAGATGATAAGTGAATCTATTTGTAAAATCTCAAGCTCTAAAGAAGAGAGTTATGATCTGTCAAGGGTGGGGGACTCGAGTACAACCCCTTGCTCTCCAACAAAAAAAATGTCATATATGAATAATTATAAAAAATATTATTAGGGTAAAGATTAATGTTTTAAAAAAAGTGAGATCAAATGATATTAGTTTAGTTATATTTGAATCTTTTAAACTATGAATGTATAATTATTAAATTGTTGCAATACCACTAGATGATATAATACAATGAGACTCCTGTCAATTGTTATAACCATTTTAAAAAATTGTTTACAAAGATAAAGATTAAATGGAATAATCAAGTACACTTTCAAGGTATTGTCAAGAGATATTAATGCAGTTATCTAGTAATAATGTAATACAACTATGGTCCATTTCAATCTCATATAACCAGTTAAAAATGTTTACAAAAAGTAATGTTGAATGGGTTTAAATGTTTTGCGCTACATTCATCATATGGGTAAATCTTTATATTCGATTAGAAAAATTATTCCTTACAATAAAAAGAGAAAGTATTATCAAGGGTATTTCTTATGCTATAAATTTTGTAAAGTGGCATAAAGAAAATAAAATTAAAAGAAATAAAAAGGTAAAAATATTAATTAAGTTGATCGTAAGGTAAAAGGTAAAGTAGTTCCTTAAGGAATAGTGTAGTGGTATGTCTTTGGGTTTTCATCCAGGAGATTCAAGTTCAAACCTCAATACAAGGGGGTTGGGACCACTTTCAAAAACTTGTGCTTTACCCTAAAATTATCAAATGGAATTAGCTCAACCAATTAAATTCTTCAATATTTAATGAGGAGACCCAAGTTTGAATCTTTCCAAATGATACATGGATAATATCTAAACTTTGTTGTGATACCACTATATGATGATGATGTAATATTTGTGGGGTTGTTTCAATCCATTATAACCAATTGAAAAAAAAGTTTTGAGATCATAGGTTATATGAGATGACTCTCATAGAAAATGTAATTTACTAATATGTGTTTATTCGATCAAATTCAACTACCAAAGTATGGTGTACAACTTTACCCCCATTGGATTTGAATCTTTAACCTCCTCTTTGGAATTCTAGAGAGCACAAGACCCTATATTATATGAAATGACCCTCTTTATCCAACCAAACTTAATTACTGAAGTATAGTGTAAAATTCTATCCCATTGGATTTGAACCTTGAACCTCCCATTAGGAATTCCCAAAAAAAAACCTAAAGGAAGATTGATTTAGAAGTCAAAAGCAAAAATTTTAAATGCTAACAAAAATGGGATTAAACACAAATAAAAAATAGCAAAAAAATTAGAACATGATATTTTAAATTATCTAACATATTGATGTAACAAAAAAAAAATCAAGTGGCATTAACTCAACTAGTTAGATTCCTCAATATTTCAAGGAGGATATCCAGGTTCGAATCTTATTAAACGATACATGGATAATATCTAAGATTTGTTGTAATACCACTATGTGGTGATGATGTAATACGGGTGGGGCTCATTTCAATCCCATATAAACCATTAAAAAAATAAAAAATAAAAAACCATCAATGAATCAATCGGATATTTTAATATATTTTATTTCAAAAGATAAAAACAAGTACTTGGGGCAGCCTAAAGCGAGTGCCATTGCGAGTCGAGAGTGAGTGCAACTGAAAGTGAGTGTGTGTGTGAGCTGAGAGTGAGTGTAACCAAAAATGAGTGCGAGTACAAGCCAAGAGTGAGGAGGAAGTATGAGTAGGAAGCGAAAAATAAAAAGCAAAGTGTGATCAAGTAACAAGTGCCACTTTTTGTTCTAGATCTTAGGAGAATTTAAAGGATTCATTTGAAGAAAATCCATGCAATATGGAAATATTACCATTTGTGAAAGTCCTTTGGCCAAGTTGGAATTATGGATGCCCTAGCTAGCAAAAATAGGAAGAAAAAATCTATGGAAAAACGATTTAGGTAGTAGATCTACACCATAAGTGATTATCAAGGATGAGATGAATTATCATGATACAATGGTTCTTAAAATGAGAGGGTTAATATGCAAGTTTTATGGATATTGGCCAATTTTTTCTAAGATTCAAAATTGGATCAAGTGAAAGTGGGGATTGAATTCAAATTTTTAGACACCTAAAACACGTCATGTTTAGGAGACTACCCATATGGACACATTCACAGACCATATGAATCCTCTTGGATCTCTCCAAGAGCAAGTAGTGGTCCTAACCACTCAAAAAGGGTAGTTCTAGCCCATCCAGGCTTGGCCGCTCTCAAGTAGAGTGGCCGCCACACCTGGCCGCTGAAGACTACAACGGCCACACCTAGCCACTGAACCTGATAGCGGCTAGCACCATGCACAGTCTGGCCATGAATACGGGCCCAGATCATGCAATATGACTGCACCTTTGCATTGTTTATGGGCAGATTTTGGTGAGGAACTACCTGAGTTCCTCCTAACTGCCCCTTCAATGCTAGTTTGTGACTGATGCTTTCCACCCGGGATGGTCAATCGCATGCAATTTGGATTGAAGCTTCTCTAGGAAGCCAAGGTCCAGATCTGAGAGAGGGAAGTCTACATATGGACTCTCCCACAAAGAGCAAAAGATCCATGATTTTTAGAGTTTATGCAGTGAAGCCCTATCAGATTGGAGAGAGAATCTACGCACCCTTGAGGAGCAACAAAGTGCTATCCGGATGAGGGGAGACTACGCATCCACTATTCACATCCATTATTATTCACTACCATTCCATGTACTTGACACATCCGATGACCCTTGAACATCAATTTGAGCAGAGAACCTGGTGCTACAACCCTTGGATCATGAGGAGGAAGGTCTATTTCATGGCCGCTATCTCGGATAGTGGCTCGTAGGCATAACCTAGGGTTTTGACATTAGCTTCTTTGTTTTAGCATTAGATTCGATTACTTTCTACTTCAACATTTATCTCTAGCATAGATCTGATTTATTGTATGCATTTACATTATTGTTTCCTGAGATATGCCCGCATTTTTCATTAGTATTATTGCATTTAGTCATATTATGCTTATCTATCTTGCTTATCAGGTTTCATACTAACAACCTCATCCGAGGAGGCAGCCCGGACTACTAAGCATGCTTTGTTGTTTCCATGTATGCAGATCTACAGGTTTACAGGACCATATCAAGACACTCGGAGCACGGGATCCCTCCTGGACGAGAGAAGGAGAAGGAGGCATCTGTGAGCCCTCAGACAAGTTCGTGTGCAGGATCGGGAAGCCTACGAAAGTGCACCACCCCTTTGTGAGGGGATTTATTCCACCATTTGTGTCCCGCTTGTAACTGATTGTATCAAAAATTGGTTATCCCTCAGAGGGACGAATATGTAATCGGATTCATTATTGAAATTAATAAAAAGAGGATATTTCTTTGTTATTTTTATTTTTGAGTTATGCATATTTGCTTTGTGCCTTTTTCCATTTGATATTACAATTATTTCATTGCAAGCGGGGCTACGGTGCGTGCTCCCCGGGGGTCGCATAGATGGCGATCACGGTGGGACCCCCACCAGGTTTTATTTTTTAGTCGATTTATTGATATTCACGGGTTTTTCTATGTGCAGGTTTGGCTGCTTTGGTCGACAATGGACCGTAGGTCTTGGCCACTTTGGTTGATAGCAACCAGTTGATCTTAGCTACTCCTGCAGTCAGTGGCCAAAATCAGCCGCTCTGGTCAACAATGGCCAATAGCAAAGTGTAGTAGAGAGTGGAATTTCCATCATCAGAGTGGGATTTGAGGTTGGTTTCATCCTCTATTTTCTCTATGTTTTTTGTCTGCAACTTTTTATTTCTAGAAATAACAAGTGAAATCATAGTTTAATCAGGAAAATATAAAGGAAAATGGAAAAAGAAAATGCATTTAATGTTTCCTAGGATCTTCTTTAGTTTTCTCTAGGTGCTGCTAGGAACAATGGGCCTTTGCTTGTAAGGTCTGCCCTAGTCTCCAACGTGCTAGGCTTCTGTGTGTTTAGTTTGCTTGCATGCGGCCCAACTAGTGGCCCTTAATTCATAGAATAGAATGCATTCTTTGAAGATCATATAAGCTGAATACATGCATCTTTTTGAAATGAAACATCTTTTATCTTAGGCATATAAGAAAGATCATGCTTGCTTGGTGATGCATTTTATTTACATGCAAGATTAAAAAGAACCACACACACCACACACCATTTTAAATGCTAGTGAGTTGGAAGTCATGACCAACCACTAGTAGAGATCCAGCGAGGTGGCTTTCATCTCCATCCACTGACTCAAATCCCACGCACCCTCTATTTTTGGCCAATATCGGATCCAAGAACCATCATAGCCCATGGAAAATCTGCACGTATCTCTCCTCAAAGAGGTATATCACTAACTGCGGGTGAACTGGGTGAGGACCGGGAGGACCTGTGCTCCCTGACCGTGTGTGGAAGTCATTACCACATATTATAGGTTGGATTACGTGGCCTAGATTTCATCACCAGGTTGTCGAGCTGTAAGTATACCATCCAACAAAAATGCAAAACACGATGAGAGTTAGCTTATCTATCCAATGAATCAAAACACACCAAATAGTTTAGGGAACACACACATAAATCCTTAAAAGAGATAAACATCTGCTTGTTTTGTTTGTGTGGTTTGGAATTCACCTAAGAAGATAACTCATAAGTCACCATGGTATACACATGGAGCAACCACCCTCAATCCAACACCGAGGGGGAAGCTAATGCTCCACACACTCACAGTCACACTGGCATTGAGCCACCCACCCATAGTGTCACTAGAATGAAGTTTAGAAAGTCTTAGGGGTGACAACTCAACCCTTGGGGGACTCCTCGAGAGACCCCAACAAGAGAGCCACATCTTGGTTCCTCGTCACATAGACATGAGGAGGCCTCATGGCCTCTCTCATCACTCAGGCACACAGAGGCATCATGACCTCCTTCATCACATAGATACGAGGAGGCCTCAAGGCCTTCCTCATCGCATAGACAAGCGGAGGCATCACGACCTCCCTCTTCACACCGACATGCAGAGGCATCATGACCTCCCTCATTACATAGACATGCAGAGGCTTCAAGGCCTCCATCATCACATCGACATGAGGAGGCATCAAGGCCTCCATCATCGCATAGGCATGCAGGGGTTGCAAGACCCCAAGCTTCACATGATACACATAGGATAGATCAGCCCACTAAGGGGTAAGACCCTAGGGCTATGCCCAGTCGTAGACCCAGGATATCCTATAGCCTCCCTATATATGGGAGGGTACCCTTGGACTATGAGCTCATTGGTGCCAATGGGACTCCATGGGATCAGCCATGGAGAACCCGACAACTTGATGAGTTGGATCGAGTTCCCTCAAGACCAGCTCCTAGAAGTATTGCTACCGAACATTCTACTTCAAGAAGTTCACGTAGCGTAGCTACTAGATGCACCAATGAACCAGGGGAAGCTTCAAAGCGACCCTACAACACATACACTACTTTCGATCATGGGGGTACTCAACCCATAACACAGTACATAGAATAGGTCACCCTGGTGGACAAGGACAAGAACACAGTAGGAGCCTCCCCGAGGGGCCTAAGCATTAGAACTCCTTGCATGGAGTTAGAAAGGTAGGAACCTTTAGTAGCAGGTCGATCTGACCATATACATAGGTTAGAGGAAGCACTGTGCATCGAGCGAGAGCATGTAGAAGCTCTTGAGCAAGAAGAGTGAAGGAAGAGGTGCCTACACCTACAAGAACAATGCTCAAGAGAAGAAAGAGCTGAGCACGAGGAGCTAGCAGAGAGGCTAGCTCGAATAGATGCACACATAGGTGGTGAGAGATACCGACATGAGAGACATGTCGATTCTCAGTAGGAGAGAAGCACTAGGTAAGGAAATGAGCATGCTCACCATACTTCACAACATCAACAACACCTGGACCTTGAACAAACACAATTCAATGAGGAATGGGTAGGGATAGAAGATTAGGAATAGACATATCCTAAACCTCCATCCATGGTTATGGGAGATGAGTACAGATGCCCAAACTGGGCAAACATAGAATTACCTCCCTTACCACCATGAGCAAACCTTCAGGAACATGAGATTATTTCCTCGAAGGCATACCAAACACTCATCGAGAGAGTCAAGTCTCTCGAGAAGTAGGACACGGGTGGACAGAAGCCGACATTGAGCAAGATACACAACCAGCCTCTATGCCCCTTAGTCCTGAGTCCCACATATCCTAGGCACTTTGAGATGCCTAGGCTAGACAAGTTTAAGGGAGAGGGAGACACGCAAGAACACGTGACCAACTTCATGAACGCATGCTTCCACCTTGAGAAGAATGATACCCTGATGCTGAGGACATTCATCATGATGTTCTTGAGTGCAACAACTCAATGGTTCAACCAGTTGCCCAAGCATAGCATCACCAATTTTGAGCAACTGGTGAATGTATTCCTTGAACGCTTCTCCTTCGGTGCCAAGAAGAAGGTGAACCTATCCGATCTGGCCAATTTAAAGTAGTATGATGATGAACTAGTGATGGACTATGGGGATAGGTGGAGAAAAATCATGGCAAAACTATCATTCTCCATCCCCACTAAAGAGCTCATCTGAATGTTCACAAAGAGCTACGCAAAACACATCTCTCTACTATTGCAATTGTAGCAATATGAATCATTCAAAGAAGCCTTGGCTCAAGCCAAGCTTATTGAAGACATAAAGGTTGATGAGGGAGACCTCAAGCTCCACAACAAGAAAGAGTGGAGCAAGAACAATCAGAATGACAAGAATAAGTAGAAGTAGGCAAAGCCTGCTCAGGTTAATCAGGTTGTATTGGCCACACCGAAGGAGGGGAATGGATAGCAACCCCAAAATTATCAGGCTCTCCCCCACTAGCCAACTATGACCCTAAGAACAACCAAGGTCGAAACAAGGAGCGTTGACCACCTCATTATTTCACGCCTCTAAATGAATTGATGCAGTCGATATTTAATCAGTTGAGTGAGGCACAAAGGATAAGATTTCCTGATGTACAACTTCTTGACCCTAACCATCCCAAGCCAAAGGGATATAGGGAAGATCAATACTACCCATACCATAGGATACAAGGGTATGACATCAAAAATTGCATCAAATTCAAGAATGTTGTGCAAAACATGATTGAAAAGGGAGAGCTAAGAGTTGACAACCCGCTAGCTCTCGATAATAGAGATATGGGTATATTCAGGAACCCATTGCCCAATCATGAGGCCCCTAGAGATCAGGGTGCCCAAGTCAACTAGGTCTGAGTCGAGCCACCTATTCAAGGATGCATCGGAATGGTTGAGTTAGTTAATGTGGCAACCAGGAGTTAGAGATATGGGCAACCATAGCCTCCAATAGCTCCCATTAACATCTCGATTGCACCTCAGTAGAGACAGGTGCATAACAATCCTCCAGGTCCACCAACGAGACCTGTGGTAACTATTTAGAGTAGACTAGAATAAAATCTACAAATGACTCCGACCAAGTTGTCCATTTACGAGCTCATACAATAGTCCCCTAGGCACAGGGAGACTTTAATGGAGATTTTGAGATCAATCGAGCTCCAGCCCTAGAACCCAGATGCGTTCACACATTTTGTGGGGCAAGTGCAATAGTGCCAAGAGCCCGTGATTCATTTTTATGATCATGAAATTAAGGTAGTTCCTACTACCTTAGCAGACCCATCATTGCATATTATTGCATCAATCAATGACATACCATTCAAGTGGGTTCTGATCGATATGGGCTCATCAATCAACATCATCACTACCAAGGCTATAGGGCACTTGAAGATCCCTAAGTCCAACATTGTCCCAACTTCTTACATGCTCAGGGCTTTCAATGATGCGTTGTGCTCCATAGTGGGTATAATCATTTTACCTATAAAGGTAGGACATAAGACCATCCCCATGATGTGTCACGTGTTAGAAGGGGCGATGCAATATAACATCCTTCTAGGGCATCCCTGGATCAGGGACATGCAGTGCGTGCCCTCAATCCTGCACCAATGCATCAAGTATGTGCATGAGGGACAAGTTCATGTGGTTCCATCCAATGAAGAGCCATTCAAGTACGTGCATCAAGTTGACTTGTTGGGGGACTTTGTCCTTCTATCAATGCACTTGTACATAAGGCCTTCATCCCCAACCACATAGCCAGAGAACAAAAGCAGATCAGTGCGGGGTGACCCATCCACATCGGCACCACCTCCTACCTCTAAAGCTACTGGCACTTCTAAAAAGCCCTTGACATCTAAGGCAAAAGATAAATAGAAGTTGAAGGCACCCCTAGTGGAGGAAGGACCCAAGGAGCTTCCAACCATAGTAGCTACGAGAATTCCGACTCCCATGGAGGAGGAAGATTCCTAAGAAATAGTCGAGGAGGTACCTCAACCTACCTCACCTGCATCATCAACAATGTCATCTACACCCTAGGTGATAGTTCACCTAGCCAACACAGCACTAGGTGAATATCTTGTGCAGAACGTGACTTTCATGCCAATTATTGAGTCTGCACAAGACATGGGATGGCCAAGAGTCCCAAATCTTCCAGTAGGGATAGTGGTTCCCTTAGGGGTTCCACCCAACCAAACTAATTTCATATATGCTGGTTTAGATTATGCCCATACTACTCCTGATCTTGAAAGGGATGAGGATTAAAATCCTGAGTTCACTCTAAAGTACTTTGAGCAGTGTCACTAGCAAGGCTATGGCCTAGGCCTATATGAGCAAGGGCATCGACTGCCATTTTAGCCATAGTACCAACTACCTACTGATAGGTGCGGTTTAGGCTATCAAATGCAGAGTCATGATGACTCTTTGGAAGCAACCCTAGATAGGTTGAGCATCGGGTTTAGGGAGGACATTGACTGGAATCCCTATCAACCCCCTAGTAGAAACTACTTGGGTGATGGATGGGTGTCGATGGTCAATATCGCACCACCTGATAAGTATCACCCTGAATCCTCTCTTGAAGTGCCCCCATCAAGAGCCATCCTATGGGAGGAAGAGCCAATGCATGGATATGAGCGAGAGGAGTATGACTATGTCCCAAGTGAGAACGAAGATGAAGCCAACCTAGCCTACCATGGGCCTCGGTACATGCAAAACCTTGCTTGGATAGGCCACACAGAGAGTGGCTACATCTCAGATGAGAGTGGATACATCTCGGGTGAGGGTGGATACATATCATATGAGAGTGGCTATGAGTTAGAGGACTCAACAAAGATGGCCTACCTGTAGCCTAGACATGCGAGCCACATTGTTGGGCCGGAGACCAATGCCAATGGATTCTTCATAAGTGATGATGACTATGAAGATGAGACTGAGCTGGCCTATCTAGGGCATCAGTAGGCAAGCCACCACCCCATCCTAGGGCTAGAAACAAATGCCAATGGTTTCTTTATAAGTGATGATGACTTTGAGGATGAGATCGAGATGGCTTATCTTGGGCCTCGACACTTGCATCCAGTCGATCTACTTGTTGAGAGAGAGGCGATGCTTCACATCATAGATCCTGATATGTTTCTCGGGAAGACCACCAAATCTAGATGTCATCTATCGCATGGTCTTCCCGGATCCCCCAACATTTAGAGAGCAATTGTTGCCTAACGATCCCATCATCTCGTCTATCCATAGACCAGATCCTGAGATCCCTATGCCCCTAGAGCCTCATCACGAGTATGGAGGGTGCACCTAAGATGTAGAGCTTCACTCGCATGGTCCTAGAGATTTCATTCCATCCATCAACATGATCTCCATTGATTTGACCACTCCACTCCATAACCCAACAGATCCTTCAAAACCATTGTGTCTTAACTTAGATACTATTGATTGGGATCACGTTGATTCACCCCTAGAGCTTGAAGATTTCTTCCCCAATGAAGAGATGCTACAACTATTCCATTTTGCATCAGGCTGCACACATGATGTCTATCATACTGGTCTCGACCCTGAGTCAATGGGAACTATAAATCTAGTAGATGACATTCATTTAATCCCCACTCCTCACCAGCTTGAGGAGGGGTCACATATGGCAATAGAGGAGACTTTCAAGGTGGACATCAACAATGATCCTTCTCAACCAAAGAAATTCAAGTTTAGAGAAAGCTTATCTCCAGAAGAACAAGCCATCATAATTCCTCTACTGAAAGAGAGACCAAATCTCTTTGCTTGGACCTACAAAGACATGCCGAGGCTAGATCCAAAATTGGTTGTCCACAACCTTTTGCTAGACCCCATGAAGAAATAGATCAAGCAAAAGCTTAGAAAGATGCATCCAACCATTGCTTTGATGGTGAAGAATGAGTTGCAGAAACTGTTGGATGTAGTCTTTATTGTTCCCATCGACTATCCAGAATGGGTATCAAACATGGTGCCCATAGGAAAACCTGATGGAAGAGTCCGCATTTACATGATTTCAGGGATCTCAACAAGGAAACCCCAAAGGATTCATTCCATTTCCCAACATAGATGCTCTTGTAGATGCAACTGTAGGTCATGAGATGCTCTCCCTAATGGATGGTTTTTTTGGTTACAATCAAATTCGGATTAAGCCCAAAGACCAACATAAAACTGCATTCACCACTCCATGGGGGACATTCTATTACAAAGTGATGCCATTTGGTCTTAAAATGCTGGTGCCACATATCAGTAGGCTATGACATACATTTTCCATGACTACATGCACAAGATCTTGGAAGACTACATCGATGACTTACTGGCCAAGTCATTGCTGTGAGAAGAGCATGCTGAGACCCTCAGAAAGGTCTTCGATCACCTGATTGAGCACAATGTTAGGTTGAACCCCAAGAAATGCGTCTTTGGTGTAACTTCTAGAAAACTCTTGGGATTCATCATTTCTAAACGAGGCATCAAGGTAGACCCAACAAAGGTAAAGGCTATCCTAGAAATGGCCCCACCCATGAACATCAAAGAACTAAGAAGCCTATAGGGCAAAGTAGCATCCATCAAGTGATTTATCGCATAACTATCGGATAAATGTTGACCCATGAATCGACTGCTACACAAGGGGGTCCCATTCTAGTGGGACGAAGAATGTCAACAAGCCTTTGCTAAAATCAAGGAGTACTTGGCAATACCTCTAGTCTTAGCTCCACCAAGGCCAGACGTGCCATTCTTGCTATATATATCCACTACCAATTTTGCTTTGGGCACCATGTTGGCTCAAAAGAACGTGCAAGACAAGGAACAAGTGATATATTACATCAACCACACCTTGGTGAGCTACGAGATAGGATATGCATACGTAGAAAATTTGTGCTTAGCGATGGTATTTGCAACCAAGAAATTGTACCACTACATGCTGAGCCATACGACATATGTAATATCCAAGCAAAATCCTTTGTAGTATATGATGAGCAAGACATATCATAACACACGTACTACAAAGTGGATCATGCTATTGATATAATTTGATTTGGAATTCATAAGCCAAAAGTCCATCAAGGGATAAGTCATAGCTGATCATCTGGCTGAGGCACCTCTTCAGAATAGTAGGCCCCTCACCATAGAGCTTCCTGATGATGCTGTCTTTGCACTATCAAAATCACCCAAACTCGAAGAACCAAAAAATGAAGCTGATATGACTCTATTCTTCGATGGTTCGAAGTGTGAGCAAGGAGGCGATGTAGGGATTGTATTTTTCATGCCACAAGGTGCTCCAATGCCCTTGTCATTCAAGCTAGACTTCCCTTGCACTAATAACAACATCGAATATGAGGCCCTAATCTTGGGTCTCCAAACAACCATCGCCATGAGAATCAAAAGGCTAAATATCTTTGGTGACTCCCTCATCATAGTCAACCAAGTCAAGGGACTATTTCAATGCCGAGATCCAATCCTGAAAGCTTACAAGGAGCTTGTTGACACATATCTAGCCAAACTAGAGTGGTATGACATCGAGGCCATCCCTCATTCATCAAACAGATTTATAGACACCATGGCATCTCTGGGATCCTTGATCCCTCAGAATCCATCTATTGATTTCACTACCATTCATGTCAAAATGCTCTCACACTCAATGATGCAACGTGAGGCTTTTGATAACAAGGAATCAGTCAACATGATTCATATAGAGCCAAACCATGACTAGTTCTGTAAAGCCAAAGACTTCTTAAAGAAGGCACCTTGGGGGTCCCTGATCTTGCAAGGTCCTACGGAGAATGGTACCACTATTCACCATAAGGTTGTTTCTCAATATGCATTTGTGCAAATTGAATTGTAGGAGGAACAAGCCATCTTATCTATCGAGGCTATAGCCTATCAGGATTGGCTATCCCAATTACAAGACTTCCTTAGGCTTGGAATTGTCCCACAAGGACTATCGCATGTTGAAAGACGAGCATTCAAGCAAAAAGCGACAAGATATGTCTTACTAGGAGGCATATTGTATCGTCGAAGCTACGATGGAATCCTCCTACATTGCTTAGAGCCCTAAGAATCAGCTTGGGTGATTTTGCAAGCTCACGATGGTACATGTGGTGGCCACTTCAACGGCATGGCCATTGTCAAGTGCATCCTTCAAATGGGTTATTACTGGCCCACCATGGAGAAGGATTGTTGCGAGTATGTTAGGAAATGTGTTAAATGCCAATAGCATGCAAATCTGATGCACTTGCCATCTCAGGCCTTACAACCCATTCAGGTGGCTTGGCCATTTTCTTAGTGGGGTTTCGATATGATTGGAAATATTTCTCCCCCATCTTTGGGCCGACACACATTCATATTAATGGCCATTGAGTACTTCACCAAATGGGTGGAAGTAGTCCCTTTAACCTCGATAATTGGTCCTCGAATTATGAAGTTCATACTTCACAATATCATCTATCATTTTGGGGTACCCTTCAAGATAATCTCGGATAATGGTCCATCATTCAAAAACAAAAATATGCGAGATTGAATGACCAAATACAACATTCAACATAGTTTTGTGACACTATACTATCCACAGGCAAATGGGTAAGCAGATGCCTCAAACGAGACAATAGTAGCCATGTTAAATAAAACGATGAAATAAAATCATAAGGATTGGCATCTGCAATTATCCTTAGCATTGTGGGCTTATAGGAGTAGTGTACAAAATCCCACTACGACAACACCATTTTCGATTGTATATGGCACTGAGGCCGTTATGCCCTTAAATTTGGAAATTTTGACATTACGTGTCGCATTGAAAGAGTTCATCAATGATGATACTGCACGACAAGCTCACCTGGATCAATTGATAGTTCTGTATGAATGACACATCAATGCTCTTGAGCATATTCACTTAGTTGCATTGCATTAGGCATTTCCATCCATTACATTTGTATTAGATACATTTGTGTTTGCAATCTTACAAATGACACCACATTTGTACATCAATCATGCATCATCAAAATCCATCATCATCCATCACCCATGTGTGTAACTATGTTTTTCAACACAACCCCTCCTATTGCTATGAGGAATATACTAGGGTTTTTCGGTCACTCAGCCATACCTAGTAGTTTTATCAAACTTTGTAGAAAGTTACCTTTGCTTTTGATAGATGAGGTTTAGTTTTGATAGCACCTGGTATATTTCAAAATCCTATCACTAATAAAAACACTAAGATCCTAGTTGGAACAAGGGAAATATGAACACTACAAAGTGGTATTAGGTATCCTAAGGTGAAAAGTTTATCTTGCTCATCCCCCTGTGCGACCGGTTTGGAAATGATGAGAATTGGCAAAAGGACAAGTTCATCCCTACCCAAAGAAATCCCTTGCTTTGATCAAAACAAGCAAAAATCCTAAAACAAAGAAAAATTAAAAAACAAAATAAATAGTGATTATCATCACTACATAAATCCCTTGCTCAAAAGAAAAACAAAAATTCAAAATAAATAGTGGTTTTCATCACTAAGCATGAGCAAGTATCCCAAATAAATATGAAGAAAAGAAGGGAGTATTGAACTTGAATCCCTGGAATTCTCAGCATGAACGAGTCATAAGGTATCCTTGCTCACGATGATATATCCGTCACATTAGCATTTTTCTTTTGTGTAGACCAATGTTTGCATGTGGAAGAGCTAGTTTTAGGTGTCCTATACCGCCTAGTGGTCTAATCCAACTAAGTCCAACTTAGGATCAGGATAAACATTTGAGGATCCCCAATACAACAATGGGCTGAATGAATCCCACCTGGCACTGGGGTATGCTTATGTTCTATCTAATATATTCATTTGCACACATAGGGATAATGAGTATCTAGGTCTTCATAACAAAAAAATTATCCTTCAGAGAGCTCTGTATGATCAATATACAACTTTTGATGGAGCAACTAGGGTGTTTGAGTCTCATGGAAAACCTAAAAAAATCCCCTCATAGAAAAAATTCATATCATCACTCGCATCATCAACTTTCTTTAGGATATTTTGATCGTTAGAGGGTGTCCATGAAATAGGATAGATATTGGATGAATGTCAGCAATGATATTTAGATGGCCACTGACTATTCTGTGCATACCTTTTAATTTACATAAGCTAATCAAGAAAGTACATACATATCACATCATCTCATCTCACATTTGGATGTTTAAATGATTAATTCTTATTATAAGAGTTATTATTTATTCATGATTTTTATACATTCTGTGGTGTCATCCATTAGATTGTCAAAACCCATGCCATATCATATCATATGTTTTAAGTGATTAAAGCATACAAGTTCATTCGCATTAGATCATCAACATAATGCATAACACATTTCATTTACCATATCATAGCAACATAAGTTAGATGCATAAAATACATCAAAATCAAACATGCATTTAACAATAAGCATTGCATCCATATATGCATCCATCATCATCTAGATCATGCCATCTAATCATCCACGCATCATAAAGCATAAGTCATGTAAACCACACCATATAGCATAAAATCATAGAGTAGTCCACCTACACATACACATCATAACATCTAAAGCATCACATCACATCATATCACATAAGACCATGATACTGCATCACATAAACATAAAAACATAATCATAAAAGATACACATAATGAGTCTCAAAGTCTAGATATCATATAAATATGTGTCAAAATAAGTACATGTAGGTACAAAAGGGCCATAAGGCTACAATCATGTAGGTCAGCTGACCTTACACTCAAAATAGTACAAAATGCCAAAGGGGCCATAGTGCTCAAGAGTGGCCTGCACCACTAGCATCACCTCTACCCTCACCACCCCCTCTGGGAGGCGGTATAGAACTGACAACCCCTAGTATGCTCTGTCTGGGTCCTAGTCCTGTGGCTCGATCAAGCCGATGACTGCTCTGAGGTACTCTGATCGATCCTCTATGACCCTCCACCCGTAGGCCTATCCGGTAGGTGACCTTCCAGAAGCCTGACCTCGTGCTCCAGTTCCGAGATATAGGAGGAATCTAGGGTGCATTGCTCCAAGTCCTATGCTAAAAGCCCATGCAAATGCCAGATATCTACACCTGCATCTAGACCACCAGGTCCTTGAGGCACTGGAATAGATGGCACAATCTATCCCTGAGTAGCACCCCCTCCAGTCGTAAGCTGATCTATCCTACCCTGTAGTGTGGTTCGCTCTACATTGAGGCGCTAAACCTGAGCCTGTAACTGAGCAATGGTGGCATCCCTCTACTATACCTAGATCTGAGATGCCTATAACTCGACCTCCACCTGATGCAACTGATCTCGAAGAGGAGAATACCGCTCCTAGGGAGTCAACTCCTCCTCCTCCTCTAGAGCTACCTAATCCTCTAATGCCTCCTGCTCTACTGGTTAGCCCCAGCCCTCTGTCTGAGCTTGCACTCAGTGTCCATCAGGATCATCCCCTACAACAACCACATCTCGATCATGGCCCAAACTACCATCATCATGCCATAGCTGTATGTCCCACCATCGAGTATAGTCCTCTATAACTTTGCTATCCACAATACCATCATCCATTATTGGAGGATCATCATCCTCTATCACTGTTGTAACTTGATACCATGGAATATCCCTCTCTACATCGATCTGCCTATACAAAATTGGTTGGAGTGGCACATATTGCGATATACCAAAATATCAAAGCACCCTAGAATAGTGAAAAAATTCCTTGATGCCATCCTTACGGTCGATAACCCATCGGTCACATAGAGTTCGAGCTATGAAACTAGCTAGGTCCCTCCAAGCAGGGCACTCATGGTAAGGCCTCCAGATGACATCTAAGGCAAGCAAACCAGTCAATGATGTTGTGTAGTGGGAAAGCTCCCATGCATGAGGCCAACTCTTACTCTCCTTGAGCTCTCTAGGCCACCTAGATCCATAGCACTGGTGGGAATCGACCACCCTAGTAATCTCCATAGGAAGTCCTGTTGGGTGGTCAACCTTGATATGCTCCCATCCCTAGATCTGAAGGAGCAAGCTACAAGTGATGCTGACATGTTCCCACCATTGTATCCGATAGAGCTCATCATAGCACTGAGCCAGTAGAGTGCTACCCCAAGCATAGATAATAGGTTGTACACTATCCATTAGGTCTTGAACCATGGCTAAGAGGTTCCATGGGAACCTCGCTCTCGAGTAGTCAAGAATAAGGATGTTGTAGATGACCATCAACAACACATGTCTATGGGAGAAGACATCCTCCTGGTACCACCGAGCAACTGATACCCCACCAGATTGAGTATCCTAGAAGGCAACAATAGAATGTCTCCCAAAGACCCTTGTGAAGACTACATCTCGGGCATTAGTGGGAGAAGAAACAATAGGCACTCCATAAAACGGGATCTTGAAGATCCTATAGACATCCTCTGACATAATGGTCATATCACCGATAGGAAGATGGAAAGTGTTAGTCCTATAATCCCACCTGTGGGCCAAGGCAATCAAATAGGCATGATTTGACATGATTATCGAAAGCTTGGTAACATACTAGAGGCTACGAGCATCGAGCCAACCCCAGTCCATGTCATCCATGGCAGGCAAGAGGTCCACAAGCAACTACGGGTCCCGGGCCCGCATAGACAAAATCTAGAAGTGCAAAATAAATACCTAAATCAAATGCACTAACAAACTAATAAATGCATAAAACAAAAATGGTGCAAGATAATCTAAGATAAGCTTAAGGCAACAAGCATAGTGGTTAAATGCACCTAAACATCCAAAAAACTCAAAAACTACTATTCAAAATTTCAAAAAAATCAATTAAAATTGCTTTAAAATTCAAAAATCAGAGAAATAAACTTAAGGCCACCTGGCCGCTCGCACCAGGAGCGGTACATGTTGAAGTTGACAGCAGCCAACCTCCATTGATCACTGATGGTGACAACGACCAGGCTTAGGCCAGGCTAGCCACCCTGGGTGGCAGCGACCAGTAGGTGACATGCCAATGACGTTCCCCCGTGGCAAAATATCACAATTTGTTTTTTATAAAAACACAAAACAGAGGAAAACCCATTTTCTTAAACCCTAAACTAGCCCTATCTACTGGTTTAGTTCATTTCCAACAGGGTTAATGAGGTTCCTTTACCAAATTTTTTAGTTAGGTTTATTTTACCGCATTAACAAAAGGGGGTTAGGGTTTAGAAAGGTACCCATGAAGCTCGACTCCTCCGTTGGTCAAAGCCTTACCCTGCTTAGCCATGGTATCAAATCAACAACATCCTGGGTCACAAGCAGTCACTCTCAACTCAGAGCTCAAAAGTACAATGATAGCTAGAAAATGAAAGGTCAAAAACCCTAATTTGCTTTTGTATTCCCAAAATGCATCTCGACCTCTGCTAGCATCAACGGGCCAAACCTTATGTCCATTGGACCTAACAGCGGCCACAAAGCAGTAGTTGGAGGTCATTGGACCTAACAACAACTAAGAAACAGGGAGAAATTCATTCAATTTCTCACCACAAAGCACCTCAAAATGAGTCAATAAGCACATCCATAAATCAAAAGCAACCAAAATGTACACAAAAACAAAAAAAAATTACATATATCAAAATCCAAAAACATCATAAAATTTAGATTAACACCAACAAAATCAAATAAGCAAAATTCCAATTGAGCCTTGTAATCAGTTATTTTCTCTATACACTTGGTGATTGCAGTGACTAGCGCTCCATGTAACTCGACAAGATGAGAAAATTGCCATAAGGCCACTTGGGGCAAAATAGTTAAGGTAGAATTGAGACACTTCACTTCAAACCCGAAGAAGGCCATGATGGCCGGACCACCCCACGAGAGCGAGGATCCATCTCATTTCTCCTATAACAAATAGTGATTCAACATAGGGTTAAATAGAATTGCTAACATCTTAATTCCCTAAGAAGGCCATTATGGTCGGACCACCCCAAGGGATGGGGATGTGCAATTACAAAAAATGGTTGAAATCACGCCTGGATGGGAGCAACCCTACAACAACAAAAGCAACCCTCTAAAGAGGTCCAAATATTTCATTTTGGTCAAGCGACTCATTGCTTTATTAATTTTCCTTTCCTCATCGACTCGTCGCTTGAGGGGGTAGTCAAAATTTTCAACAATCATAATCAAAGTCAACAAAAAATCACTCGATCATGTCATGTTGCGTTCATCTTACGAATAATTGCCAACAACTATCATAAGCTTACCCTTTGCTGGGGAAAAAAACAAACATGACAGTTAAGTTTGTAGCTCTCCTCCTTTTAGACCTATAGTAGTACTAAAGCTACCCGATCACCTAATGAACGAGTGCAAACTTCCACAAATTTAAGCCTTCCACCCTATTGGAAGCAATGATTCTAGGATGTGCGCCTCTTACATGACTGGGGTATCCAATGTTGATCAGATCAATGATCATCATCCAACCTACAATGTGACCCTAGGTGGTCTATTTTTGCTCCATGCTATGTTTTCCCATAATGCATCCCAAAAAGGGGTATTTGTAGACACCTAAAATGTGTCATGTTTAGGAGACTACCCATATGGACACATTCATAGACCATATGAATCCTCTTGGATCTCTCCAAGATCAAGTAGTGGTCCTAACCACTCAAAAAGGGTAGTTCTAGCCCATCCAGGCTTGGTTGCTCTCAAGTAGAGCGACCACCACACCTGGTCGCTGAAGACTACAACGACCACACCTAGCCACTGAACCTGATAGCGGCTAGCACCATGCACAGTCTAGCCATGAATACGGGCCCAGATCATGCAGTCTGACAGCACCTTTGCATTATTTATGAGTGGATTTTTGTGAGGAACTACCTGAGTTCCTCCTAACTGCCCCTTCAATGCTAGTTTGTAACTGATGCTTTCCACCCGGGATGGTCAGTCACATGCAATTTGGATTGAAGCTTCTCCTGGAAGCCAAGGTCCAGATATGAGAGAGGGAAGTCTATATATGAAATCTCCCACAAAGAGAAAAATATCCATGATTTTTAGAGTTTTATGCAGTGAAGCCCTATCAGATTGGAGAGTGAATCTATGCACCCTTGAGGAGCAACAAAGTGCTATATGGCTGGGGGGAGACTATGCATCCGCTATTCACATCCATTATTATTCACCGCCATTTCATGTATTTGACACATCCAGTAACCCTTGAACATCAATTTGAGTAGAGAACTTGGTGCTACAGCCCTTGGATCGTGAGGAGGAAGGTCTATTTTATGGCCGCTATCTTGGACAGTGGCCCACAGGCATAACCTAGGGTTTTGGCATTAGCTTCTTTTTTTTAGCATTAGATTTGATTACTTTATGCATTTACATTATTGTTCCCTGAGATATGCTTGCATTTTTCATTAGTATTATTGCTTTTAGTCATATTATGCTTTTCTATCTTGCTTATTAGGTTTCATGCTAATAGCCTCATCTGAGGAGGTAGCCCGGACTACTAAGCGTGCTTTGTTTTTTATGTGTATGTAGATCTGAAGGTTTATAGGACCAGATAAAAACACTCAGAGCACGAGATCCCTTCTCGACGAGAGAAGGAAAATGAAGCATCTATGAGCCCTTAGACAAGTTCATGTGCAGGATTGGGAAGCCTGTGAAAGTGCACCACCCTTTTGCAAGGGAATTATTCCACCATTTATGTCTCACTTGTAACTGATTGTATAAAAAAAAATTGGTTATCCCTCAGAGGGATGAATATGTAATCGGATTCATTGTTGAAATTAATAAAAATAGGATCTTTCTTTGTTATTTTTATTTTCGAGTTACGCATATTGCTTTGTGCCTTTTTCCATTTGATATTATAATTATTTTGTTGCAAGCGGGGTCGTGGTGCGCGCTCCCTAGGGTCACACAAAATTACTCCATAATTTTTCTTCCAAAAGGATTTTTCCTCATTTTCTCGAGTTTAGAAATATGGAATAAAATAATGGATGGAGGGTCGTGGTTTAGAGTTAAAGATGCATTATATTTAGGACCTTGGAGTGAGAATTTTCTTGTAGATACATAAACTATTAAAAGTATTTTGGTATGGATTAGGCTTTTTGTACTTCCTTATCAACTCTTCAATAAGGAGGTTTTGAAGAATATTGGTAATACTCTAGGTGAATTCATCCAAAAGGGACCAACTACTAAGGAGAGAAGGCATGTTGTATACACTTGAATATGTGTTGCCATGGATATTTCTAAACTTTTACTGTAGTTGATTAGGATAAAATTTGAATCAAGAGAATGAGATTGGAAAGTGGATTATGAATATATTGCATTTTGATGTCATAAATATCATGAAATTAAGCACATAACAAGAGACTGCAAAGTGAAAATGGATGAAGAGATGAAATTTTTTGGGTATGAGGGTAGCTTCAATTTGAAACAAGGAGATCATATCATAGGAGAAGCTAGGTAAAATCAAGGATTTCGACTCCTAAGAAAGTGGTTGGAAAAATCCCTCTACATCATCAAATGACAAAGGCCATTACAATTCACTCGAATAAAACATTAGAAGAAAAATGATATGGGGGATGAGGAAGTACAATGCACACATTTAAATATAAAAGGAGCTAAAGGTGTGAAGGAAGAGGGGAAGGAAAATTTTAAAACAAAGGAAGATGGGGAAATGAATTGTAACCACCAAAAAGGCTCACACCCAATGTATCCTATTGCAAGAATTGATAAACAAAATACAAAATGCGTACAAGAACAAGAAATTGACAACGAAATTATCAATAAAAGATACTTTATTCCATTATATTTCAATGCCAAACTCAAATTACAAGTACATCCCTCTTAGGGATAATCATCTTGATACAATTGTTACAATAGGATGTATTTTATTTCCCTCTCAATGGTAGGTGTGATTTCAAAGTGCCCTTTAGGATGACATGAACTGCTCTAGGGTGGAGTAGACCCTCTTCTTCACGTTGAGGAAGGGAATTTATGGTTGTAGCTCATTTAAAACAAGTTTCCTATGATCAGGAAACAACACAAGAATGTCAAAAGCATAGGAAGCCTCTCATGATGAGGCCCTTTAAAGACAAATAGCATGAGAATAACATAATGACATAAAATCAATAAAATGCATAAACTATGCTAAACATGTGCAAATCCTACCAAGATTGATCGAAATATGTAAATGAAGAGTACACCTATCACTATGGAATCAATTACTTGAAATGAAGCACTATAACATAAAAAGAAGCCATTAATATCTAAACTAATATAATGAGAATAAGTTAGTAAAAACACTAATTATATTGATCAGAAGTCTCTAAAATCCTAATTAAACCATTAAAATGCTAAATGTGATCTACTTAAGCATACTGGAAATAAAACAATAAGGAAATTTGTCACCTGTTGCAAACCGTAGCTCTGATGAGCGGTCTACATTGTAGACTGTGGTTGAAAGTTGCGATGAGAAACCAAGTGGTTTTCCCTCCAAATTTAGGGTTGTGGGTCTCCTTGTCCAATTGATGTTCAAGGGTCGCCTTCAGTGTCCTATGACAGGTTTAGCGGTTGAATCATTGAATAGGGCCTCCATTTGCATGAATTAGTGTTTCTTGGCTCTCCTAGGTCCTTAGAGCATCCATGGCCTAATTCGTCATGATGTTTGACAAATTGACAATAGGGATGGCAAAAAGGCTCTCTTTATGCACTCAAGTGAGTCCATAATTCGATAGGGCTTCGCTGCTTTGATCTCCAAATGCACTCTCTCATAGTTTACCCTAATTCTTAGGGGTACTTATAGGATATCCCAGGGCTAGGGGCGGCTTCATGGAGAAGCCAAGATCAAGAATGGGTGGTTAGGACATTTGGATTGGAAGCTTTCATCCTCTAACCACCTTCTTCTAGAACAAATGGTCGTTCAAAATGATTTGGCTCGGATGAAGGCCAACTGAACTTCAGTTAAGACCATAGGTTACAATTGTGGTCTAGACTGTAGATCGCAGGCCTTAGCCGTGGTTCAAACTGTAGACCGCAGGTCTGGGCTATGGTTCAGAATGATTAGGCCAAGGAGCCCAAATTGAGTGGTTAGAACCATTGCTCTATCTTGGAGTCTATCCAAGATATTCCATATGGTCTTGTAGCATGTCCATATGAGTAGTCACCCTCGACATGACGTGTTTTAGGTGTCTACAGATGTCCCTTTTGAGATGTGTTGTGAGATCAAACAATGCTGAGCAAAAATAGACCTCCTAAAATGATGCCCAAGGTTCTATGATGATCATTAGTCGGATCAAAATTAGATGCCCCAGGTCTTGCAAAAGGACGCGCATCCTGGAATCATTGCTTCCAACTCTTGAGAGGCTTAAACTTGAAAGAGTTTGCGCTCGTCATCAGACATTTGAGTAGCTTTGGCGCTACAATAGGAGTTAGGACTATATAACCAAAAGGATGAGAGTTACAAACTAATTATCATATTTGCTATTTTCCCCAAGAAAAGGGGTAAGCTTATGATAGTTGTTGACAATGATTCACAAGGACAAACACAATTTTGATAAGATCAAGGGATCTACGATTTTAGGGATCTTCTACTGATTTTGATTATGATTTGATATTATGACTACCCCCTCAAGTGACGAGTCGATGAGGGTAATGACAATGTATGAAGCGATGACGTTGCTTGACCACAATGCATGATCTGAACAAATTTATATTTGAGTATTTTAATGCCTTGGCTAGACCTAGTTCAAATTCTGATTGCAACTGTTAATAGTATTTGCACATTTCTATCCCATGGAGCAATCAGTCCGTCTTAGGGAATCAAAATGATACAAATCCAATTAGATTTGTGTTGAATCAAATTATCGATGATTTGATAAAAATATGTCATAGGAGAAATGACATGAAACACCTCGTTCCTGTGGAGCAGTATGGCCTCGAAGGCCTTCTTAGGGATTGAAAAGAAGCATATCAGATCAATGATGATAATTTTTGTCCCAAATGTCCTTATGGTAATTTACTCATCTTGTCGGATTGCATGGATCGCAAGTCACTGCAACCGCCAAGTGTATAGGGTAAATTACTAAATATGAGGTGCATTTGGTGTTTAAGTATTTGATTTTTTTATTAATTTTAATTTATTGATTGATCCTGGTGCTTTGAACATCACCAAATTTGCAATATTGATTGCTCTTTTTGAAATTTGATCCGTTAGGAGTCATTGATTTGTCATTTTAGACCTTCCCACAATGGTATTTGAGTGCATTTATTGTTAGTTACGAACCGCGAGTACGGTCTACGATTGAAGTTTTCAAATTTTGGGAACTGTAGGTTGGACCCACGGGCGAAAAACCCTAATTTTGGAACTGCAGGTATCAACTGCAGTCCGTCAAAATTAGGAGGACCTATAAGTAGCTTTTCCCATTTGAAATTTTCATTATTTTCTTGAAAGCAACTGCATTTGTGAGAGCTCTGAGAGGTAGAAGACATCCGTGATCCAGAACGCTGCCTAAAACTCGACCATACCTCACACCTATACCCCGATGGCAGATCCTGGACAACCATCGACTAGCGAAGGCCATGAAGCAGGTAAGGTAACTCAAAATCGAGTCCTTGCAATCAATACCAACTAAAATAAACCACATTATTTAATGGGTTAATGAATTTCATTAAACAGTTGGTAATGAACCTCACATTAGATTAGGTTAGTTTAGTTTTTAATTTTTTTTTGTCAACGAGGCTAGGAAGGGACCCAAAATGGGTATCCTTCCTAGACCGTAGCTGGTAGTTGCGATTCCCAATTGTCATATTGGAAACTACAACTATCAGCTGTAGTTGGAATTCAAATTCCAACGATCAAATTTTGACCGCATGAGGACCGCAGGTTTGACCCACGGTTCATAGACATTAAATTTTTTTTATTAAATTTTTCATTTTTCTAAGGTTTTTTTTTTTAATTTATGGAAAACATCCCAAAAGGGATGCCACTTTTGGGTAAGACCCAAGGAGGCAGGGGTATCCATTCCGCCAAAAATGCCCAGGACTCGGACCTGGCCTACCACCTTTGACATACTCAAGGAGCAAACAAACACACAAAACCAATTTAAAAATAAGTAATAAATAAGTAAATAACAAAAAATAATAAAATAAAATAAAAAACATGCTCCTTGAGTGTGTCAAAAACAAAAGCACAACCAAACACGCACAATAAGATAAAATAAACCACAACACAAACCACATAGAAAAACACAAGAACCACATAACAAAACACAAACAAGACAAAAACAATAGAACACTACAAAGACATAACCCAAAAAAAAACATGAAAAATAAACACAACCAAAACCTAAAAAATTGAAAAATAAAAAAAAATAAAAATAAAAAACAACCAACATCAGACAATAAACAAAAACAAAAAACATAGAAAACACTCACACATAAAAACACGAACTAACACAAACAAAGAGAAACCCAAGAACAAGAATGAAAAAAACACAAGAACAATAACAAAAAACATATATAAAAAAAAACATAAAACAACAAAAACACAAGAACAACAAAAAACAACACAAAGAACACAAAAACAAAACAAAACAAAACAAAAGAACCCACCCACCTTAAAAAACTAAACAAAAAAAACAAAAAAGAAAAAAGAAAAAAAAATTGAACATAACAATGACCTATCTAGACCAGAAGACTATTAAGGCAAGAATCAATAGAGGAAACAAAATAAAGAATAGAATGAGCTAGGGAACTAAAAAAAACTGAATGAACCAAAGAGAAGCAAAAAAAAAAAAGCAAGAAGAAACTAGGTACCTTCACAACTGGAGCCATCCAAAGAAATGATAGAAAGAAGAGCTTCCCTAATTTGAGAAGCCCACCATCTAGGAGGGTGGCCATAACAAGTAAGATCACCTTTGTCCAAAGCCCAATTAGCTAAAGCATCAACACTCTTGTTTTGATCTCTCGACCACATGATTGTAATCAACTTTCAAAAATCCCATCCTGGATTAATTGAATCTTCTCAATAATTCTTTTTATTCTCCAATCCACCTTATGATTCTTAGAAGGAGTCTTCAAGAGATTAATCATAAGTTGAGAGTCAGACTCAACTAACACCTTTTCCCATCCAACCTTAGTAGCCTCCTGAAGGCCTCTGAGGATACCATACCCCTCAACAAGGTTATTGGAAAGAATACCCAAATTCTCAGCAAAAGTAAAAACCAGGGAGCCATCTAAAAGTCTACCAATTCCTCCCACACTGGCTTTTCCAGGGTTCCCTCTAGAGGCTCCATCAAGTATTGACTTTTCCAAAATCCTTAGGAGGAGGTTGCCAATTTCTTGTCCTATCCATCTTACTAATACTCACATTCCCTTTAAGTTGGTTGCCCTTAGAAGATTTAATCTTCAATCTTTGCATCACTTGATCCCATATTTGGTGGGAGTTTTGGGGGTGATTAAGGAGTTGATGGACTGATTCAACTAAGTTGGCTATGGTCTTTTGCCAAATATAGTGAATATCCTTCCTATCTTGATTAAAAATTTGGCTGTTCCTTTCATTCCAAATATTCCAAAGAAGAATGGTAGAACCCATCCAAACTAACTGCCTAATAAAATGATCAACACCCTCTTGATTAGGCCAATCCCTCCAAAGTTGTTCAAAAGTAAAAAAATTGGACCACCGTAAGCCAAGTAAAGTGGCCATTCTCCTCCATAGCTCAGAGGCTAAAGTACACTCAATAAAAATATGGTTGAGAGTTTCTACATTCTCTTCACACATTTCACATCTAAAAGGGCCATGAAAACCACGCTTCATAAGTTGCTCACTAGTAAGCACCCTACGATGCAATAAAAGCCAATTAAAGAACCTCACCTTAGGCCAGAGCTTTTGAGCCCACAATCGAGAAAATATGTCGAAATAATTGTTGGGATTATTATGGCATAAGGTCAAATAACCTTGAGCAACCGAATACTCACCCTTAGTAGTGTTGTTCCATCCAAAACAATCTTTTTCATGGGACCAAGAGAGGGATCTCATATGAAGGATGCCTTGGATATCTTGTCTTTGCCTTTCTGGGATTTGAATAGGCCAGTCCTCAATAGGGATCCAATATCTACCAACCTTTGAATTACCAGTATGGTACCGACAATAATTAGCCACCTTTATCCAATTAGCTCGGTGAAGCTCCTCCATCCAAGGCCTCCAATCAGAAACCGAGTTATCAAAGGCTTGTGACCATCCCAAGAATCTGTCCAAAAATTTGCCTATTGACCATTATGAATGATCCAAAATAATTTTTTCTTTATCAAATCCTCACTAGTCTTAAGAACTCGCTAAAATAGGAGAACCTTTGGTAGGAAGTTGATAGCGAACAAGGTCTTCAGGACTTTTGTTCTTAGCATATTTAGCACGGAGATTATTGGCCCAAAGAGCATTGGGGTTATGCAACATCCTCCAATATAATTTAGCAGCTAAAGCTTTGTTGTTATTAATAGAAGACCGAAATCCTAACCCCCTTCACTCTTAGGAAGACATAAAGTATCCCATTTCACCAAGGCCCATTTTATTTTCTCCTTAGTACCACTCCAAAGGAAATGATGACTGATTTGATCCAATTCTCGAAGAACAGCCTTTGGGATATTCAAAATGAAAGAAACATAAATAGGAATAGCTTGAAGGACTGATTTTACCAAGGTGATTCTACCCCCAGAAGAAAGCCACCTGTTGGTCCACTTTCCAATTTTCTTCTTGACTTTGTCCAACAACCAATTCCAATCTTTATTTTTTTGCCTTTGAATATTTATGGGAATACCTAAATAAGTGATTGGAAGGGAGGTCTTCTTATATCTTAATTTATCCAAGACCATGGATTCCTCGTCTAGCAGAGCAGTGAAAGAAAATAACTTTAGATTTGTCTTCATTGATCAACCGCCCGATAGTCTTAGAAAAACAACTAATGATTTGCTTAAAATTAGAAGCTTCCTTAATCGTAGCTTTACCTAAAAGAGTAGAGTCATCCACAAATTGAAGATGAGAGATAGTTCTAGCTCCATGAGCAATGGTAACTCCCTCAAGGGTTTTGTTTTCCCTCTTTTTGGTTATAGTCCTACCCAAGCATTCAACAAGAATGATGAATAAATAAGGGGATAGCGGGTCACCTTGCCTAATACCTCTGGAAGTCTGGGAATGACTGAGAAGGCCTACCATTGATAAGAACTAAGTAGGAAACTGAAGAGATACATCCCATAATCCAATCCATCCAATCCTTAGAGAAACCAAATTGCCTCAAAACTTTGATAAGGAAGTGCCAATCCACTCTGTCATAAGCTTTGGATAAGTCTAACCGAATGAACATGGAAGGATATTTTTGCATATCCATGGAATGGATGGCTTCTTGAGCAAGAACTATCTCATCTACTATTTGACGTCCTTCCACATAACCCCCTTGCTCTGGGAAAATAATCTTATGCAAAAGAGGCTTCAACCTTTCTGCCATTATTTTAGTAATGATTTTGAGAAGAACATTACATAAAGCAATAGGTCTAAAAGCTGAGATATGATCAACCTCTTGAGATTTTGGAACAAGAGTAATATAAGTTTTATTGATAACCTTCAAAATTTCTTTGGCTTTCCTGGCTTCTTCCACCACCTCTAATAAATCAACATGAAGGATATCCCAGAACTCTTGGTAGAACTCAATGGGAAAACCATCAGGACCTGGGGTTTTCCCTTTTTGCATTTTAAAAACTACTTGTTGAAGCTCATTGATAGTAACAGGAGCAGTCAAAATAGAGTTCTCCTTAGAAGTGATAAGAGAAGGGATTGCTTGAAGAACATTTTGTTGTGAAGTCGAGTCAAGAGGAGTAGCAAGAAAAATATTGGAAAAGTAATCAACAACAATAGAGTTCATGCCATCCCAAGTATAAAAAACATCTCCAGAATCTGATTTTAAGGAAGAAATAAAGTTGTGAGATCTTTGAGCTAGAAGAGATTTGTGGAAGAAATTTGTGTTTCGATCTCCTTCTTTGAGCCATTGAATTCTAGATTTTTGCTTCCATAAGATTTCTTCTCTTTTTTCCCATTCCTCTAACTCGAGTTGTGAGTTTAATTTCATTTGCACTTCTCTTCTCTCTGAGGCCATCTAAATGGATTTTCTTATTCAAATTTTCAAGATGAGCAATAAATTCATGTTTTTTTTATGAACATCCCCAAACTCTTTCCAGTTCCAAGTCTTGATTTTGGATTTAATGTATTGCAGTATTTTGGCAAAATAGAACATCTTAGTCCCATTCCTAGGTTTACCTTCCTTCCACCATTGTTGCACACAAGGTCTGAAGGAAATGTCTCTAAGCCACATTAATTGAAAACAAAAAGGAGAGAAACTCACATTGGTTTTCCATATTTCCACCATGACTGGCCAATGATTCGAACAAGCATTATTAAGAGTCTTCACTTTAGGAATGTGACCATGGATTAAGAAATTTTCAGAGAGCAAAAACCTATCCAATATCTCCATTATACAAGATAAGCCTTAATTTCTGTTAGACCAAGTCATAAGGCCATTATCTGGTTGGATATCCATAAGATGGAGGTTTGCAATATATTCGCTCATGAGGTCAGTGCTTTTATTCAAATTTCTATTTCCCCCCTTTTCTCATCCAGAGAGAGGATGGTATTGAAATCTCCTCCGATCAAGATCCAAGCTTTAGGAAAATGAGAGATAATATGAGTAATATCCTTCCACTGTCTTCTTTTTTCCTCCAAAGAAGTTGGAGCATAAACAATAATGTAGAGCATAATTTGGTTGGAATGTCTACTTTGAATAACTATAGCCAACAAAACCCAACTGCCAACCATATCATGAATAATTTTTACCTCTTTTGGGTACCAAAGACAAGCAATGCCACCAGAAGTCCCTTGGGAACTGAGGGAAAACACTTTTCCAGCTGGCCAAATTTTACTGACAATTGAGTCCATATCCTCCATTGGCATTTTTGTTTCTTGAAGTAAAACAATATGTGGATGATTTATTTGAATCATTCTTCTAATTTCATTTTGTTTTGAAAGACTCCCTTTGAGTCCTCTAATATTCCAAGTGATGATCTTCATTAATACCAGGACTAAAAAAGTTGGGAAGGGCATTAATCTTACCTTCCTCTACAAGTTTTTTTTTTCTCTAAGGTTTAATAGACAATTAATATCATTTAATATCATTAGGACTTGCCTAATCGATTTTTTTGATTTTTTTGAATGCTTTGTGAAGTGTTTTTGTCTTTTTATCAGTTTTTAAATGTTTTTGACGTTTTTAAGGTCATTTTTTAATGTGTTTTTGCTTGTTTTTAGTTAGATTTTCTCTTATACAAGGCTTTTATTTCAGAGGTTGTTGGAAATTTGAGGCATTTTATGTTGTCATTGATGTCACATGGATCATTGATGTCACATTGAGTTTTGGTGGCAAAAGTACTTCATAAATAAGCATTTATGATATTTTGGAAAGCATGGCTATTTACAGGGTTTTTATGAAAACCAAGGCAAGCAAAATAAAAGGTTTTATTTAAAACCATGGTGGGCTTATGTGGAAAGGGCTTTTCTTAAAAGCCAAGGTGGAATTTTGTTTCATCGAAAAAGGACCTCCGGTGATGAAGATATTAAAGTTTAAAGTTTAAGTTTAAATTAATGGAGGGCCGACCTATGTGCAATTAATGGAGGTTGGCATATATATATATATATATATATGTAAAGGTTTCAATTTATTTTAGAAAGGGGGCATATTATATATCGTCGGAAATCTTATTTCGAGGGCTATTTGACTAACTTATTTAGAAGGAGAAATAAGGTGTGTGTAAAGAGATATTTCTGATTTTGCAAAGGGGTTCCAAAAGTGAAGTTTGCCTTGTTATTTTTCAAGAGGATTAATTCTTTCATGAGGTGACAAGGTATGCAATATTGTGATTTATTTTATTTTATGGTATAAGTGGTTTTGGGAGTGAAAAGGTTATGCAATGTTTTGATTTATTTTATTTTATGGTACAAGTGGTTTTAGGAGAGATAAGGAAGTTGTGCAATTAAAGGCCTTGGTGATGATTATTGAAAAGTGGAGTAATGTTGATTATTTTGTGATCTACTAACCCTTGTGAAGATTGGCAAAAGAATTTTGTGATTGTGGCAGATTTACAAAGAGGTTTTTTCATCTTCATAAAAGGTATGGGCACATTCTCCTATTGATTGTTTATGGTGGTTGATTTCTGAAATATCATTGGAGGGAAAAGGATTGTTTGTGGTTTCCTTTTCGAAAGTGGTTGGTTGAATGCTTCAAGGTTTTCTGAATTGAGAGTTGTGTTTAAACCTTGTTTTATAAGCATAGTTGTTGAAGCCCATTGGTTGTGAAAGAACTTGAGTTAGAAAAGAACATGAGTATCATTGTTATGTGAGATTTGTGGTTGAGCATTGTTGGAAACATTTGAGTTGGTTGATACATACTTGGACTAGGGTTGTGTGAGAGAGAGTTGTCCCTTGTGATGATTGGTTGAGTTGAGTTGATTGAGCCTAGTCAAGTGATGTGTGAAGTGATTGTTCAAGTTCTATGAAATAAACTATTCCATCATTCTATGTTGAGTTGAGATTAAGGTTAGAACATATTGAGTCTCTAAAAATTCTCTTTATGCTTCTATGATATTGACTTGAGTTGAGTTGAGATTGATTTGAGTTAAGTTGAGTTGAGATTGATTTGAGTTGAGATTGAGATTAGAACATATTGAGTCTCTAACAATTCTCTTTATGCTTCTATGAGTTGATTTGAGTTGAGATTGCCATTCATTGTTGAGTTCATCTTTCTATGTTTGAGTACTACTTGAGCATGATTGATTGAGCCTTTGAGAAGGCCTTTGGGACAGATTTGAGGATAGTTTTGGGACAGCTTTATGGAAAGAATTTTAGAGCAGATTTGGGCAAGTTCTTGGTGAGCTTGCTAGAGCAGATTTGGGCAAGTTCTTGGTGAGCTTGCTAGAGCATATTTGGGCAAGTTCTTGGTGAGCTTGCTAGAGCAGATTTGGGCAAGTTCTTGGTGAGCTTGCTAGAGATTTGGACAAGTTCTATGTGAGCTTGTTAAGCAGTTTTGTGAGTATTTAGGTTCTATGTGAGCCTATTGAGCAGGTTCTTAGTGAGCCTATTGATAGAGATTTGGAGGTGAGAGAGTATAGAGGATAGAGTCTCAGTGGATAGAGATCCAGCAACCAACATAGTTGAAGATAGATCTGAGTGAGGAGTCTTCAAGTGGAGAGAGGTCCACCAATTAGTGCAATAGAGAGACAAAGTCTTCTAGAAGATCACATAGCTAGAGCAGAAGGGGAAAGAGTTCTCCTATGGAAGAGATCCATGAACTTGAGATTAGGGGATCAACATCTCCTTTGGACAGAGATCCATAAACATTGTAATTGGGAGTGATTCCCAAAGAGATTGATTGAGAAAGTTTTAGTAAAATATTTTCTCTATGGAGTAGCCCACATTGGGTGAACCACATAAATTGTGGTGTCTCTATTGTGTATGGTTTTGTGCTATTGCTTTATTACTATTATTAATACTACTATATTTATCACAGACATAATATTGATATTGGAAGAAAAAAGTAAAAAGTGGTCTTATACTGTTCACCCCCCTCTCAGTATAAGCTTGTGTTCTTCAATTGGTATCAGAGTGGGTTCCTTCGAAAAGGCTAACAACTTGAGGGCAGATTCTACAAGAACACAGATGGCTTCACAGAAAGGATTATCTTCAAATAAGGCTCCATTGTTTGATGGTAACAATTATGCTTTCTAGAGCATGAGAATGAAGAACTACTTGATATCACAAGGATATGAGGTATGGCAGATGGTTGAAAAAGAGTATAAGGTTGAAGGTGATCCCGAGGAAGATAAGACTACCAAGAAATTGGTTGAGATCAATGCAAGAGCAATGAATTGTATTTTGAGTGGGCTACGTGAGATAGATTTTGCAAAGGTCATGGTATGTACTTCAGCTAATGAGATGTGGACCAAGTTGAGGAATACTTATGAAGGAGATTCCAAGGTAAAGTTGGCAAAACTACAAACTCATAGAAAAATATTTGAGGAATTGAAAATGGAAGATTCTGAAGATATTGCAAAGTTCTTACTTCGAGTTGATGAGATTACTAACACTATGAGAGGCCTAGGTTTTGAGATGAAAGAATCAGAAGTTACTCAAAAGGTTTTGAGATCACTTCCCATGAAATATGATGCAAAGGTTTCAACAATAGAAGAAACAATGGATATCAACAAGTTAACAATGGAAGAATTGCAAGGTACTCTCATAGCTTATGAGATGAGGGTAAGTAAGCATCAAGCTCCAATAAAAGAGATTGCATTCAAGGCTTAAAAAAGAGAAAGGGAAAGTTTCAGAAATAGATAGAGTTTTAGAAAATGATGAGGAAGCTAACTTCATCAAAAGGAATAAGGACTCAAGGAATTTTAGAGATATAAGGAAAGTTAGGTGCTACAAGTGTGGTGATCTTGGTCACTATGCATACAAGTGTCCACATGAAGAAATCAGTGATGATGAAAAATAGGGTCACAGAAGAAAAGAAGATGGAAAGCATAAGCATGACAAAGATGACAGATTCAAGCAAAACAGGTATGAGAAGAAGAAAATTTGTAAGGCAAAGAAATCTTACTACATTGTAGAAGCAAGTGATAGTTCAGATTACAATGATAAAGATCAGTCAGATGAAGAAGAATGTACATTCTTTGGAATAAGTGAAGAAAAGCAAGAACACCTATTCCTAGGTATTGAAGTTAAAGAAGAGGATGTGCCTATTGAAGAAAGACATGAAGAGCTTGCCATAGCCATTGAGCAAGAAGATAGGTACAAGAAAGGTCTAAGGATACTAAAATGCTTCATATGTGGAGATTTTGGGCATATAGATGATGATTGCACATACTACAACAATTACAACAAGGAAAGTGTATTTGAAAAAGAAAGCAGACAATTCTAGTGACAATTCCAAAGAGTGAAAACAAAGAAGTCTCATTTTTGGTAATAGAAAAGGAAGAGGATGAGCCAATGTAAACAAAAATCAAAAATCAAAAGGTTAAAAGAAGAATACAAGAATCTTGAAAACAAGATTCGAACAGATGTCAAAATTAGAGAAGAACTACTTCAAACAATCAGTAATCTCAGAGAAGAGCTTCAAAATGCAAAAAGGATAGAAGAGAGGATGAATGAAGAACTAAGGGTAACAACGACAAGACATGATACATTAGATGAAAATATTCAAAAGGAGTGGAAACTTATTTTAAGGTTATATCTACTCAAGAAAAGTCACACTCAAAAGGAAAGGAAGTTCTAAAATATGAAAGCAAGGAAGCACCTAAGATTTGTGAGGAAAGTTCCAAAGTTCCTATGGCTCCAAATATTCAGTTTGGTTCTTGTTTTGAGATAGGTGAATCAAGTTCAAAGGGAAAATAAATTCTTGAAGAGAAAGGCAAGGAAGAGGTTTTAGATGCTACAAAGAAGGTTCAAGAATGCAATGCACAAGTTGAAGATGATCATAAGGATAATGGTCAAGAAAGGTATGAGGAACCAAGGCATGAACAAAGGGATTTTCAAGGATATTGTTTTTCTTGTAATGGATTTGGACACAGGGCTATACATTGTAGGATCCATGGATCAAAGAAGTTTGATTTTGCTAGAAGAAACTTCAAAGGAAGAAGGTATGGTTTTCAGGGACATTGCTTCTCATGTAACAGGATTGGTCATAGAGATTTTCAGTGCAAAGGAAATGAGCAACATGGTTTTGGTTTTAGAGCTACACAATTCAGAAGTCATGGTTATAATGGTCATGAAAACAGAGCTTCACAATACAGGGTTCAGGAAAGGAATGGATATGGAAATTATTTCAAGAATAATTTCAGGACATGGGCACCATCCAAAGGCTACAATATCAAGTGTTTTAATTGCAATAACTTTGGGCATATTGCAAGATGGTGTAGGACTCAATTCCAAACAGGTTCAAGGCAAGAAGGTCAAAAAGGTTCTAGACAAGAAGATCAAGTAATTCATCAAGAGAAGGATATCAGAAAAACATGGAAGGAAGTTGATAGAGGAAAGAATCAAAGTGATATGGGAGTAAAAGTACTCCCACCCCAAAATTAATCACCTCAAGAGAGAAGGGGGTGAGGGGGCTAAGCTTAAGAGTCATATATTTTAGCCCCATAGGTGTCCCTTTTGCCATTGATGTCAAGGGGGAGAGATTTGAGTAAGGGGGAGAGCATTGAGTTAGGGGAGCAGCCTCCAAAGAGAGTATTGAGTTAGGGGAGCAACCTCCATAGAGAGTATTGAGTCGGGGAGCAACTTTGATTCTTAGAGATGGTTTTTGTAGTGATTGTGGTGTTTGCATTAGAGGTGTTGCCATCAATGACAAAGGGGGAGATTGTTGGAAATTTGAGGTTAATTTGAGGTATTTTATGTTGTCATTGATGTCACATGGATCATTTCACATTTAGTTTTGGTGGCAAAATATTTCATAAATAAGCATTTATGATATTTTGGAAAGCATGGATATATACAGGGTTTTTATGAAAACCAAGGCAGGAAAATAAAAGGTTTTATTTAAAACCATGGTGGGCTTATGTGGAAAGGGCTTTTCTTAAAAGCCAAGGTGGAATTTTGTTTCATCGAAAAAGGACCTCCGATGATGAAGATATTAAAGTTTAAAGTTTAAGTTTAAATTAATGGAGGGCCGACCTATGTGCAATTAATGGAGGTTGGCATATATATATATGTAAAGGTTTCAATTTATTTTGAAATGGGGCATATTATATATCGTCGAAAAGCTTATTTTCGAGGGCTATTTGACTAACTTATTTAGAAGGAGAAATAAGGTGTGTGTAAAGAGATATTTCTGATTTTGCAAAGGGGTTCCAAAAGTGAAGTTTGCCTTGTTCTTTTTCAAGAGGATTAATTCTTTCATGAGGTGACAAGGTATGCAATATTGTGATTTATTTTATTTTATGGTATAAGTGGTTTTGGGAGTGAAAAGGTTATGCAATGTTTTGATTTATTTTATTTTATGGTACAAGTGGTTTTAGGAGAGATAAGGAAGTTGTGCAATTAAAGGCCTTGGTGATGATTATTGAAAAGTGGAGTAATGTTGATTATTTTGTGATCTACTAACCCTTGTGAAGATTGGCAAAAGAATTTTGTGATTGTGGCAGATTTACAAAGAGGTTTTTTCATCTTCATAAAAGGTATGGGCACATTCTCCTATTGATTGTTTATGGTGGTTGATTTCTGAAATATCATTGGAGGGAAAAGGATTGTTTGTGGTTTCCTTTTCGAAAGTGGTTGGTTGAATGCTTCAAGGTTTTCTGAATTGAGAGTTGTGTTTAAACCTTGTTTTATAAGCATAGTTGTTGAAGCCCATTGGTTGTGAAAGAACTTGAGTTAGAAAAGAACATGAGTATCATTGTTATGTGAGATTTGTGGTTGAGCATTGTTGGAAACATTTGAGTTGGTTGATACATACTTGGACTAGGGTTGTGTGAGAGAGAGTTGTCCCTTGTGATGATTGGTTGAGTTGAGTTGATTGAGCCTAGTCAAGTGATGTGTGAAGTGATTTTTCAAGTTCTATGAAACAAACTATTCCATAATTCTATGTTGAGTTGAGATTAAGGTTAGAACATATTGAGTCTCTAACAATTCTCTTTATGGTTCTATAAGATTGACTTGAGTTGAGTTGAGATTGATTTGAGTTGAGAGTAGATATTTATTCTATGAGTTGAGTTGAGATTGATTTGGGTTGAGAGTGAGATTAGAACATATTGAGTCTCTAACAATTCTCTTTATGCTTCTATGAAGTTAATTTGAGTTGAGTTTTTTGTGTATATTAAGAGAATTGCCATTCATTGTTGAGTTCATTTTGAGTACTACTTGAGCATGATTGATTGAGCCTTTGAGAAGGCCTTTGGGACAGATTTGAGGATAGTTTTGGGAACAAATTTGAGAAGAATTGTTAGAGTTTGGAGTAATTTGGGCAAGTTCTTGGTGAGCTTGCTAGAGCAGATTTGGGCAAGTTCTTGGTGAGCTTGCTAGAGCAAATTTGGGCAAGTTCTTGGTGAGCTTGCTAGAGCATATTTGACAAGTTCTATGTGAGCTTGTTATTAGTTGAAGTTTATGTGAGCTTGTTAAGCAGGTTCTATGTGAGCCTATTGAGCAGGTTCTTAGTGAGCCTATTGATAGAGCTTTGGAGGTGATAGAGTACAGAGGATAGAGTCTCAATGGATAGAGATCCAACAGCCAACATAGTTGAAGATAGATCTGAGTGAGGAGTCTTCAAGTGGAGAGAGGTCCACTAGTTAATGCAAGAGAGACAGAGTCTTCTAGAAGATCACATAGCCAGAGCAGAAGGGGAAAGAGTTCTCCTATGGAAGAGATCCATGAACTTGAGATTAGGGGATCAACATCTCCTTTGGACAGAGATCCATAAACATTGTAATTGGGAGTGATTCCCAAAGAGATTGATTGAGAAAGTTTTAGTAAAATATTTTCTCCGTGGAGTACCCCACATTGGGTGAACCACATTAAATATTGTGTCTCAATTGTGTGTGGTGACTTATGCTATTGCTTACTACTGCTATCTATTATTAATCACTCTATATTTATCATAACATAATATTGAATTGGAAAGAAAGTAAAAAGTGGTCTTATACTATTCACCCCCCTCTCAGTATAAGCTTGTGTTCTTCAATTGGTATTAGAGCGGGTTCCTTCAAAAAGGCTAACAACTTGAGGGCAGATTCTACAAGAACACAGATGGCTTCACAGAAAGGATTATCTTCAAATAAGGCTCCATTGTTTGATGGTAACAATTATGCTTTCTAGAGCATGAGAATGAAGAACTACTTGATATCACAAGGATATGAGGTATGGCAGATGGTTGAAAAAGAGTATAAGGTTGAAGGTGATCCCGAGGAAGATAAGACTACCAAGAAATTGGTTGAGATCAATGCAAGAGCAATGAATTGTATTTTGAGTGGGCTACGTGAGATAGATTTTGCAAAGGTCATGGTATGTACTTCAGCTAATGAGATGTGGACCAAGTTGAGGAATACTTATGAAGGAGATTCCAAGGTAAAGTTGGCAAAACTACAAACTCATAGAAAAATATTTGAGGAATTGAAAATGGAAGATTCTGAAGATATTGCAAAGTTCTTACTTCGAGTTGATGAGATTACTAACACTATGAGAGGCCTAGGTTTTGAGATGAAAGAATTAGAAGTTACTCAAAAGGTTTTGAGATCACTTCCCATGAAATATGATGCAAAGGTTTCAGCAATAGAAGAAACAATGGATATCAACAAGTTAACAATGGAAGAATTGCAAGGTACTCTCACAACTTATGAGATGAGGGTAAGTAAGCATCAAGCTCCAATAAAAGAGATTGCATTCAAGGCTTCAAAAAAGAGAAAGGGAAAGTTTCAGAAATAGATAGAGTTTTAGAAAATGATGAGGAAGCTAACTTCATCAAAAGGAATAAGGACTCAAGGAATTTTAGAGATATAAGGAAAGTCAGGTGCTACAAGTGTGGTGATCTTGGTCACTATGCATACAAGTGTCCACATGAAGAAATCAGTGATGATGAAAAATAGGGTCAAAGAAGAAAAGAAGATGGAAAGCATAAGCATGACAAAGATGACAGATTCAAGCAAAACAGGTATGAGAAGAAGAAATTTTTTGTAAGGCAAAGAAATCTTACTACATTGTAGAAGCAAGTGATAGTTCAGATTATAGTGATAAAGATCAATCAGATGAAGAAGAATGTACATTCTTTGGAATAAGTGAAGAAAAGCAAGAACACATATTCCTAGGTATTGAAGTTAAAGAAGAGGATGTGCCTATTGAAGAAAGACATGAAGAGCTTGCCATAGCCATTGAGCAAGCAGATAGGTACAAGAAAGGTCTAAGGATACTAAAATGCTTCATATGTGGAGATTTTGGGCATATAGATGATGATTGCACATACTACAACAATTACAACAAGGAAAGTGTATTTGAAAAAGAAAGCAACAGTTCTAGTGACAATTCCAAAGAGTAAAACAAAGAAGTCTCATTTTTGGTAATAGAAAAGGAAGAGGATGAGCCAAGTAAACAAAAATCAAAAATCAAAAGGTTAAAAGAAGAATACAGGAATCTTGAAAACAAGATTCAAAAGATGTCAAAATCAGAGAAGAACTACTTCAAACAATCAATAATCTCAGAGAAGAGCTTCAAAATGCAAAAAGGATAGAAGAGAGGATGAATGAAGAACTAAGGGTAACAATGACAAGACATGATACATTAGATGAAAAGATTCAAAAGGAGTGGAAACTTATTTTAAGGTTGTATCTTACTTCCAAGAAAAGTCACACTCAAAAGGAAAGGAAGTTCTAAAATATGAAAGCAAGGAAGCACCTAAGATTTGTGAGGAAAGTTCCAAAGTTCCTATGGCTCCAAATATTCAGTTTGGTTCTTGTTTTGAGATAGGTGAATCAAGTTCAAAGGGAAAAGAAATTCTTGAAGAGAAAGGCAAGGAAGAGGTTTTAGATGCTACAAAGAAGGTTCAAGAATGCAATGCACAAGTTGAAGATGATCATAAGGATAATGGTCAAGAAAGGTATGAGGAACCAAGGCATGAACAAAGGGCTTTTCAAGGATATTGTTTTTCTTGTAATGGATTTGGACACAGGGCTATACATTGCAGGATCCATGGATCAAAGAAGTTTGATTTTGCTAGAAGAAACTTCAAAGGAAGAAGGTATGGTTTTCAGGGACATTGCTTCTCATGTAACAGGATTGGTCATAGAGATTTTCAGTGCAAAGGAAATGAGCAACATGGTTTTGGTTTTAGAGCTACACAATTCAGAAGTCATGGTTATAATGGTCATGAAAACAGAGCTTCACAATACAGGGTTCAAGAAAGGAATGGATATGGAAATTATTTTAAGAATAATTTCAGGACATGGGCACCAACCAAAGGCTACAATATCAAGTGTTTTAATTGCAATAACTTTGGGCATATTGCAAGATGGTGTAGGACTCAATTCCAAACAGGTTCAAGGCAAGAAGGTCAAAAAGGTTCAAGACAAGAAGATCAAGTAATTCATCAAGAGAAGGATATCAGAAAAACATGGAAGGAAGTTGATAGAGGAAAGAATCAAAGTGATATGGGAGTAAAAGTACTCCCACCCCAAAATTAATCACCTCAAGAGAGAAGGGGGTGAGGGGGCTAAGCTTAAGAGTCATATATTTTAGCCCCATAGGTGTCCCTTTTGCCATTGATGTCAAAGGGGGAGAGATTTGAGTTAGGGAGAGCCTCCAAAGAGAGTATTGAGTTAGGGGGAGCAACCTCCATAGAGAGTATTGAGTCAGGGGAGCAACTTTGATTCTCAGAGATGGTTTTTGTAGTGATTGTGGTGTTTGCATTAGAGGTGTTGCCATCAATGACAAAGGGGGAGATTGTTGGAAATTTGAGTTCATTTTATGTTGTCATTGATGTCACATGGATCATTATCTCACATTTATGTTTTGGTGGCAAAATATTTCATAGATAATCATCTATGATATTTTGGAAAGCATGGATATATACAAGGTTTTTATGAAAACCAAGGTAGGCAAAATAAAAGGTTTTATTTAAAACCATGGTGGGCTTATGTGGAAAGGGATTTTCTTAAAATCCAAGGTGGAATTTTGTTTCATCGAAAAAGGACCTCCGATGATGAAGATATTAAAGTTTAAAGTTTAAGTTTAAATTAATGGAGGGCCGACCTATGTGCAATTAATGGAGGTTGGCATATATATATATGTAAAGGTTTCAATTTATTTCTGAAAGGGGGCATATTATATATCGTCGAAAAGCTTATTTTGAGGGCTATTTGACTAACTTATTTAGAAGGAGAAATAAGGTGTGTGTAAAGAGATATTTATGATTTTACAAAGGGGTTCCAAAAGTGAAGTTTGCCTTGTTCTTTTTCAAGAGGATTAATTCTTTCATGAGGTGACAAGGTATGCAATATTGTGATTTATTTTATTTTATGGTATAAGTGGTTTTGGGAGTGAAAAGGTTATGCAATGTTTTGATTTATTTTATTTTATGGTACAAGTGGTTTTAGGAGAGATAAGGAAGTTGTGCAATTAAAGGCCTTGGTGATGATTATTGAAAAGTGGAGTAATGTTGATTATTTTGTGATCTACTAACCCTTGTGAAGATTGGCAAAAGAATTTTGTGATTGTGGCAGATTTACAAAGAGGTTTTTTCATCTTCATAAAAGGTATGGGCACATTCTCCTATTGATTGTTTATGGTGGTTGATTTCTGAAATATCATTGGAGGGAAAAGGATTGTTTGTGGTTTCCTTTTCGAAAGTGGTTGGTTGAATGCTTCAAGGTTTTCTGAATTGAGAGTTGTGTTTAAACCTTGTTTTATAAGCATAGTTGTTGAAGCCCATTGGTTGTGAAAGAACTTGAGTTAGAAAAGAACATGAGTATCATTGTTATGTGAGATTTGTGGTTGAGCATTGTTGGAAACATTTGAGTTGGTTGATACATACTTGGACTAGGGTTGTGTGAGAAAGAGTTATCCCTTGTGATGATTGGTTGAGTTGAGTTGATTGAGCCTAGTCAAGTGATGTGTGAAGTGATTGTTCAAGTTCTATGAAACAAACTATTCCATCATTCTATTTGAGTTGAGATTGAGATTAGAACATATTGAGTCTCTAACAATTCTCTTTATGCTTCTATGAGTTGATTTAGTTGAGTTGAGATTGATTTGGGTTGAGAGTGAGATTAGAACATATTGAGTCTCTAACAATTCTCTTTATGCTTCTATGAAGTTAATTTGAGTTGAGTTTTTTTAAATTGCCATTCATTGTTGAGTTCATTTCATGTTTGAGTACTACTTGAGCATGATTGATTGAGCCTTTGAGAAGGCCTTTGGGACAGATTTGAGGATAGTTTTGGGACAGATTTATGGACATTTTAGAATTTGGGCAAGTTCTTAGTGAGCTTCTAGAGCAGATTTGGGCAAGTTCTTGGTGAGCTTGCTAGAGCATATTTGGGCAAGTTCTTGGTGAGCTTGCTAGAGCAGATTTGGGCAAGTTCTTGGTGAGCTTGCTAGAGCAAATTTGGGCAAGTTCTTGGTGAGCTTGTTAGCAAGATTTGACAAGTTCTATGTGAGCTTGTTAAGTAGGTTCTATGTGAGCCTATTGAGCAGGTTCTTAGTGAGCCTATTGATAGAGCTTTGGAGGTGATAGAGTATAGAGGATAGAGTCTCAGTGGATAGAGATCCAGCAGCCAACATAGTTGAAGATAGATCTGAGTGAGGAGTCTTCAAGTGGAGAGAGGTCCACCAGTTAGTGCAGAGAGAGACAGAGTCTTCTAGAAGATCACATAGCCAGAGCAGAAGGGGAAAGAGTTCTCCTATGGAAGAGATCCATGAACTTGAGATTAGGGGATCAACATCTCCTTTGGACAGAGATCCATAAACATTGTAATTGGGAGTGATTCCCAAAGAGATTGATTGAGAAAGTTTTAGTAAAATATTTTCTCCGTGGAGTACCCCACATTGGGTGAACCACGTAAATTATTGTGTCTCTATTGTGTATGGTACTTGTGCTCTTGCTTACTACTACTATCTATTATTAATCCACTACTATATTTATTGCATTAAGACATTATTATATTGAATTGGAAAGAAAGTAAAAAGTGGTCTTATACTATTCACCCCCCCTCTCAGTATAAGCTTGTGTTCTTCAATTGGTATCAGAGTGGGTTCCTTCGAAAAGGCTAACAACTTGAGGGCAGATTCTACAAAGAACACAAATGGCTTCACATAAAGGATTATCTTCAAATAAGGCTCCATTATTTGATGGTAACAATTATGCTTTCTAGAGCATGAGAATGAAGAACTACTTGATATCACAAGGATATGAGGTATGGCAGATGGTTGAAAAAGAGTATAAGGTTGAAGGTGATCCCGAGGAAGATAAGACTACTAGGAAATTGGTTGAGATCAATGCAAGAGCAATGAATTGTATTTTGAGTGGGCTACGTGAGATAGATTTTGCAAAGGTCATGGTATGTACTTCAGCTAATGAGATGTGGACCAAGTTGAGGAATACTTATGAAGGAGATTCCAAGGTAAAGTTGGCAAAACTACAAACTCATAGAAAAATATTTGAGGAATTGAAAATGGAAGATTCTGAAGATATTGCAAAGTTCTTACTTCGAGTTGATGAGATTACTAACACTATGAGAGGCCTAGGTTTTGAGATGAAAGAATCAGAAGTTACTCAAAAGGTTTTGAGATCACTTCCCATGAAATATGATGCAAAGGTTTCAGCAATAGAAGAAACAATGGATATCAACAAGTTAACAATGGAAGAATTGCAAGGTACTCTCACAACTTATGAGATGAGGGTAAGTAAGCATCAAGCTCCAATAAAAGAGATTGCATTCAAGGCTTCAGAAAAAGAGAAAGGGAAAGTTTCAGAAATAGATAGAGTTTTAGAAAATGATGAGGAAGCTAACTTCATCAAAAGGAATAAGGACTCAAGGAATTTTAGAGATATAAGGAAAGTCAGGTGCTACAAGTGTGGTGATCTTGGTCACTATGCATACAAGTGTCCACATGAAGAAATCAGTGATGATGAAAAATAGGGTCAAAGAAGAAAAGAATATGGAAAGCATAAGCATGACAAAGATGACAGATTCAAGCAAAACAGGTATGAGAAGAAGAAATTTTTTGTAAGGCAAAGAAATCTTACTACATTGTAGAAGCAAGTGATAGCTCAGATCATAGTGATAGAGATAAATCAGATGAAGAAGAATGTACATTCTTTGGAATAAATGAATAAAAGCAAGAACACATATTCCTAGGTATTGAAGTTAAAGAAGAGGATATGCCTATTGAAGAAAGACATGAAGAGCTTGACATAGCCATTGAGCAAGAAGATAGGTACAAGAAAGGTCTAAGGATACTAAAATGCTTCATATGTGGAGATTTTGGGCATATAGATGATGATTGAACATACTACAACAATTACAACAAGGAAAGTGTATTTGAAAAAGAAAGCAAATCTAGTGACATATTCCAAAAAGTGAAAACAAAGAATGTCTCATTTTTGGTAATAGAAAAGGAAGAGGATGAGCCAATGTAAACAAAAATAAAAAATCAAAAGGTTAAAAGAAGACATCAGGAATCTTAAAACAAGATTCCAACAGATGTCAAAATAGAGAAGAACTACTTCAAACAATCACTAATCTCAAAGAAGAGCTTCAAAATACAAAAAGGATAGAAGAGAGGATGAATGAAGAACTAAGGGTAACAACGACAAGACATGATACATTAGATGAAAAGATTCAAAAAGGAGTGGAAACTTATTTTAAGGCTATATCTTACTTCCAAGAAAAGTCACACTCAAAAGGAAAGGAAGTTCTAAAATATGAAAGCAAGGAAGCACCTAAGATTTGTGAGGAAAGTTCCAAAGTTCCTATGGCTCCAAATATTCAGTTTGGTTCTTGTTTTGAGATAGGTGAATCAAGATCAAAGGGAAAATAAATTCTTGAAGAGAAAGGCAAGGAAGAGGTTTTAGATGCTACAAAGAAGGTTCAAGAATGCAATGCACAAGTTGAAGATGATCATAAGGATAATGGTCAAGAAAGGTATGAGGAACCAAGGCATGAACAAAGGGCTTTTCAAGGATATTGTTTTTCTTGTAATGGATTTGGACACGGGCTATACATTGCAGGATCCATGGATCAAAGAAGTTTGATTTTTCTAGAAGAAACTTCAAGGGAAGAAGGTATGGTTTTCAGGGACATTGCTTCTCATGTAACAGGATTGGTCATAGAGATTTTCAGTGCAAAGGAAATGAGCAACATGGTTTTGGTTTTAGAGCTACACAATTCAGAAGTCATGGTTATAATGGTCATGAAAACAGAGCTTCACAATACAGGGTTCAGGAAAGGAATGGATATGGAAATTATTTTAAGAATAATTTCAGGACATGGGCACCATCCAAAGGCTACAATATCAAGTGTTTTAATTGCAATAACTTTGGGCATATTGCAAGATGGTGTAGGACTCAATTCCAAATAGGTTCAAGGCAAGAAGGTCAAAAAGGTTCTAGACAAGAAGATCAAGTAATTCATCAAGAGAAGGATATCAGAAAAACATGGAAGGAAGTTGATAGAGGAAAGAATCAATGTAATATGGGAGTAAAAGTACTCCCACCCCAAAATTAATCACCTCAAAAGAGAAGGGGGTGAGGGGGCTAAGCTTAAGAGTCATATATTTTAGCCCCATAGGTGTCCCTTTTGCCATTGATGTCAAAGGGGGAGAGATTTGAGTTAGGGGGATAGAGAGCATTGAGTTAGGGGGAGCAGCCTCCAAAGAGAGTATTGAGTTAGGGGGAGCAGCCTCCATAGAGAGTATTGAGTTAGGGGGAGCAACTTTGATTCTCAGAGATGGTTTTTGTAGTGATTGTGGTGTTTGCATTAGAGGTGTTGCCATCAATGACAAAGGGGGAGATTGTTGGAAATTTGAGGTTAATTTTTGGCATTTTATGTTGTCATTGATGTCACATGGATCATTGATGTCACATTGATGTTTTGGTGGCAAAAGTATTTCATAAATAAGCATTTATGATATTTTGGAGAGCATGGATATATACAGGGTTTTTATGAAAACCAAGGCAGGCAAAATAAAAGGTTTTATTTAAAACCATGGTGGGCTTATGTGGAAAGGGATTTTCTTAAAATCCAAGGTGGAATTTTGTTTCATCGAAAAAGGACCTCCGGTGATGAAGATATTAAAGTTTAAAGTTTAAGTTTAAATTAATGGAGGGCCGACCTATGTGCAATTAATGGAGGTTGGCATATATATATATATGTAAAGGTTTCAATTTATTTTAGAAAGTGGGCATATTATATATCATCGAAAAGCTTATTTCGAGGGATATTTGACTAACTTATTTAGAAGGAGAAATAAGGTGTGTGTAAAGAGATATTTCTGATTTTACAAAGGGGTTCCAAAAGTGAAGTTTGCCTTGTTATTTTTCAAGAGGATTAATTCTTTCATGAGGTGACAAGGTATGCAATATTGTGATTTATTTTATTTTATGGTATAAGTGGTTTTGGGAGTGAAAAGGTTATGCAATGTTTTGATTTATTTTATTTTATGGTACAAGTGGTTTTAGGAGAGATAAGGAAGTTGTGCAATTAAAGGCCTTGGTGATGATTATTGAAAAGTGGAGTAATGTTGATTATTTTGTGATCTACTAACCCTTGTGAAGATTGGCAAAAGAATTTTGTGATTGTGGCAGATTTACAAAGAGGTTTTTTCATCTTCATAAAAGGTATGGGCACATTCTCCTATTGATTATTTATGGTGGTTGATTTCTGAAATATCATTGGAGGGAAAAGGATTGTTTGTGGTTTCCTTTTCGAAAGTGGTTGGTTGAATGCTTCAAGGTTTTCTGAATTGAGAGTTGTGTTTAAACCTTGTTTTATAAGCATAGTTGTTGAAGCCCATTGGTTGTGAAAGAACTTGAGTTAGAAAAGAACATGAGTATCATTGTTATGTGAGATTTGTGGTTGAGCATTGTTGGAAACATTTGAGTTGGTTGATACATACTTGGACTAGGGTTGTGTGAGAAAGAGTTGTCCCTTGTGATGATTGGTTGAGTTGAGTTGATTGAGCCTAGTCAAGTGATGTGTGAAGTGATTGTTCAAGTTCTATGAAACAAACTATTCCATCATTCTATGTTGAGTTGAGATTAAGGTTAGAACATATTGAGTCTCTAACAATTCTCTTTATGCTTCTATAAGACTTGAGTTGAGTTGAGATTGATTTGAGTTGAGTTGAGTTGAGATTGATTTGAGTTGAGAGTGAGATTAGAACATATTGAGTCTCTAACAATTCTCTTTATGCTTCTATGAGTTAATTTGAGTTGAGATATTTTTTTAAATTGCCATTCATTGTTGAGTTCATTGTTTGAGTACTACTTGAGCATGATTGATTGAGCCTTTGAGAAGGCCTTTGGGACAGATTTGAGGATAGTTTGGGATTTAATTTAGAAATTTGGGCAAGTTCTTGGTGAGCTTGCTAGAGCAGATTTGGGCAAGTTCTTGGTGAGCTTGCTAGAGCAGATTTGGGCAAGTTCTTGGTGAGCTTTCTAGAGCAGATTTGGGCAAGTTCTTGGTGAGCTTGCTAGAGCAAATTTGGGCAAGTTCTTAGTGAGCTTCTTAAGCAGATTTGACAAGTTCTATGTGAGCTTGTTAAGCAGGTTCTATGTGAGCTTTAGGTTCTATGTGAGCCTATTGAGCAGGTTCTTAGTGAGCCTATTGATAGAGCTTTGGAGGTGATAGAGTATAGAGGATAGAGTCTCAGTGGATAGAGATCCAATAGCCAACATAGTTGAAGATAGATCTGAGTGAGGAGTCTTCAAGTGGAGAGAGGTCCACCAATTAGTGCAATAGAGAGACAGAGTCTTCTAGAAGATCACATAGCCAGAGCAGAAGGGGAAAGAGTTCTCCTATGGAAGAGATCCACGAACTTGAGATTAGGGGATCAACATCTCCTTTGGACAGAGATCCATAAACATTGTAATTGGGAGTGATTCCCAAAGAGATTGATTGAGAAAGTTTTAGTAAAATATTTTCTCCGTGGAGTACCCCACATTGGGTGAACCACATAAAATCTTGTGTCTCAATTGTGTGTGGTGATTTGTGCTCTTGCTTACTACTACTATATTATTAATCACTACTATATTTGGTTATTGCATTAAGGATATTAATTATATTGAATTGGAAAGAAAGTAAAAAGTGGTCTTATACTATTCACCCCCTCTCAGTATAAGCTTGTGTTCTTCAATTGGTATCAGAGCGGGTTCCTTCGAAAAGGCTAACAACTTGAGGGCAGATTCTACAAAGAACACAGATGGCTTCACAGAAAGGATTATCTTCAAATAAGGCTCCATTATTTGATGGTAACAATTATGCTTTCTAGAGCATGAGAATGAAGAACTACTTGATATCACAAGGATATGAGGTATGGCAGATGGTTGAAAAAGAGTATAAGGTTGAAGGTGATCCCGAGGAAGATAAGACTACCAGGAAATTGGTTGAGATCAATGCAAGAGCAATGAATTGTATTTTGAGTGGGCTACATGAGATAGATTTTGCAAAGGTCATGGTATGTACTTCAGCTAATGAGATGTGGACCAAGTTGAGGAATACTTATGAAGGAGATTCCAAGGTAAAGTTGGCAAAACTACAAACTCATAGAAAAATATTTGAGGAATTGAAAATGGAAGATTCTGAAGATATTGCAAAGTTCTTACTTTGAGTTGATGAGATTACTAACACTATGAGAGGCCTAGGTTTTGAGATGAAAGAATCAGAAGTTACTCAAAAGGTTTTGAGATCACTTCCCATGAAATATGATTCAAAGGTTTCAGCAATAGAAGAAACAATGGATATCAACAAGTTAACAATGGAAGAATTGCAAGGTACTCTCACAACTTATGAGATGAGGGTAAGTAAGCATCAAGCTCCAATAAAAGAGATTGCATTCAAGGCTTCAAAAAAAGAGAAAGGGAAAGTTTCAAAAATAGATAGAGTTTTAGAAAATGATGAGGAAGCTAACTTCATCAAAAGGAATAAGGACTCAAGGAATTTTAGAGATATAAGGAAAGTCAGATGCTACAAGTGTGGTGATCTTGGTCACTATGCATACAAGTGTCCACATGAAGAAAATCAGTGATGATGAAAAATAGGGTCACAGAAGAAAAGAAGATGGAAAGCATAAGCATGACAAAGATGACAGATTCAAGCAAAACAGGTATGAGAAGAAGAAATTTTTTGTAAGGCAAAGAAATATTACTACATTGTAGAAGCAAGTGATAGTTTAGATTACAGTGATAAAGATCAATCAGATGAAGAAGAATGTACATTCTTTGGAATAAGTGAAGAAAAGCAAGAACACATATTCCTAGGTATTGAAGTTAAAGAAGAGGATATGCCTATTGAAGAAAGACATGAAGAGCTTGCCATAGCCATTGAGCAAGAAGATAGGTACAAGAAAGGTCTAAGGATACTAAAATGCTTCATATGTGGAGATTTTGGGCATATAGATGATGATTGCACATACTACAACAATTACAACAAGGAAAGTGTATTTGAAAAAGAAAGCAACAGTTCTAGTGACAATTCTAGCAGTAGTGAAAACAAAGAAGTCTCATTTTTGGTAATAGAAAAGGAAGAGGATGAGCCAAGTAAACAAAAATCAGAAATCAAAAGGTTAAAATAAGAATACAGGAATCTTGAAAACAAGATTCAAACATATGTCAAAATCAGAGAAGAACTACTTCAAACAATCAGTAATCTCAGAGAAGAGCTTCAAAATGCAAAAAGGATAGAAGAGAGGATGAATGAAGAACTAAGGGTAACAATGACAAGACATGATACATTAGATGAAAATATTCAAAAAGGAGTGGAAACTTATTTTAAGGTTGTATCTTACTTCCAAGAAAAGTCACACTCAAAAGGAAAGGAAGTTCTAAAATATGAAAGCAAGGAAGCACCTAAGATTTGTGAGGAAAGTTCCAAAGTTCCTATGGCTCCAAATATTCAGTTTGGTTCTTGTTTTGAGATAGGTGAATCAAGTTCAAAGGGAAAATAAATTCTTGAAGAGAAAGGCAAGGAAGGAAGAGGTTTTAGATGCTACAAAGAAGGTTCAAGAATGCAATGCACAAGTTGAAGATGATCATAAGGATAATGGTCAAGAAAGGTATGAGGAACCAAGGCATGAACAAAGGGCTTTTCAAGGATATTGTTTTTCTTGTAATGGATTTGGACATAGGGCTATACATTGCAGGATCCATGGATCAAAGAAGTTTGATTTTTCTAGAAGAAACTTCAAGGGAAGAAGGTATGGTTTTCAGGGACATTGCTTCTCATGCAACAGGATTGGTCATAGAGATTTTTAGTGCAAAGGAAATGAGCAACATGGTTTTGGTTTTAGAGCTACACAATTCAGAAGTCATGGTTATAATGGTCATGAAAACAGAGCTTCACAATACAGGGTTCAAGAAAGGAATGGATATGGAAATTATTTTAAGAATAATTTCAGGACATGGGCACCAACCAAAGGCTACAATATCAAGTGTTTTAATTGCAATAACTTTGGGCATATTGCAAGATGGTGTAGGACTCAATTCCAAACAGGTTCAAGGCAAGAAGGTCAAAAAGGTTCTAGACAAGAAGATCAAGTAATTCATCAAGAGAAGGATATCAGAAAAACATGGAAGGAAGTTGATAGAGGAAAGAAACAAAGTGATATGGGAGTAAAAGTACTCCCACCCCAAAATTAATCACCTCAAAAGAGAAGGGGGTGAGGGGGCTAAGCTTAAGAGTCATATCTTTTAGCCCCATAGGTGTCCCTTTTGCCATTGATGTCAAAGGGGGAGAGATTTGAGTAAGGGGGAGAGATTTGAGTTAGGGGAGCAACCTCCAAAGAGAGCATTGAGTTAGGGGGAGCAGCCTCCAAAGAGAGTATTGAGTTAGGGGAGCAACCTCCATAGAGAGTATTGAGTCAGGGGGAGCAACTTTGATTCTCAGAGATGGTTTTTGTAGTGATTGTGGTGTTTGCATTAGAGGTGTTGCCATCAATGACAAAGGGGGAGATTGTTGGAAATTTGAGTTATTTTATGTTGTCATTGATGTCACATGGATCATTGATGTCACATTGAGTTTTGGTGGCAAAAGTATTTCATAGATAAGCATTTATGATATTTTGGAGAGCATGGATATATACAGGGTTTTTATGAAAACCAAGGCAGGAAAAATAAAAGGTTTTATTTAAAACCATGGTGGGCTTATGTGGAAAGGGCTTTTCTTAAAAGCCAAGGTGGAATTTTGTTTCATCGAAAAAGGACCTCCGGTGATGAAGATATTAAAGTTTAAAGTTTAAGTTTAAATTAATGGAGGGCCGACCTATGTGCAATTAATGGAGGTTGGCATATATATATGTAAAGGTTTCAATTTATTTTAGAAAGGGGGCATATTATATATCGTCGAAAAGCTTATTTCGAGGGCTATTTGACTAACTTATTTAGAAGGAGAAATAAGGTGTGTGTAAAGAGATATTTCTGATTTTGCAAAGGGGTTCCAAAAGTGAAGTTTGCCTTGTTATTTTTCAAGAGGATTAATTCTTTCATGAGGTGACAAGGTATGCAATATTGTGATTTATTTTATTTTATGGTATAAGTGGTTTTGGGAGTGAAAAGGTTATGCAATGTTTTGATTTATTTTATTTTATGGTACAAGTGGTTTTAGGAGAGATAAGGAAGTTGTGCAATTAAAGGCCTTGGTGATGATTATTGAAAAGTGGAGTAATGTTGATTATTTTGTGATCTACTAACCCTTGTGAAGATTGGCAAAAGAATTTTGTGATTGTGGCAGATTTACAAAGAGGTTTTTTCATCTTCATAAAAGGTATGGGCACATTCTCCTATTGATTGTTTATGGTGGTTGATTTCTGAAATATCATTGGAGGGAAAAGGATTGTTTGTGGTTTCCTTTTCGAAAGTGGTTGGTTGAATGCTTCAAGGTTTTATGAATTGAGAGTTGTGTTTAAACCTTGTTTTATAAGCATAGTTGTTGAAGCCCATTGGTTGTGAAAGAACTTGAGTTAGAAAAGAACATGAGTATCATTGTTATGTGAGATTTGTGGTTGAGCATTGTTGGAAACATTTGAGTTGGTTGATACATACTTGGACTAGGGTTGTGTGAGAGAGAGTTGTCCCTTGTGATGATTGGTTGAGTTGAGTTGATTGAGCCTAGTCAAGTGATATGTGAAGTGATTGTTCAAGTTCTATGAAACAAACTATTCCATCATTCTAATTTGAGTTGAGAGTAAGATTAGAACATATTGAGTCTCTAACAATTCTCTTTATGCTTCTATAAGATTGACTTGAGTTGAGTTGAGATTGATTTGAGTTGAGTTGAGTTGAGATTGATTTGGGTTGAGAGTGAGATTAGAACATATTGAGTCTCTAAAAATTCTCTTTATGCTTCTATGAAGTTAATTTGAGTTGAGATTGCCATTCATTGTTGAGTTCATTTTGAGTACTACTTGAGCATGATTGATTGAGCCTTTGAGAAGGCCTTTGGGACAGATTTGAGGATAGTTTTGGGACAGATTTTTGGAAATATTTGTGGAAATATTTGGGAAGTTCTTGGTGAGCTTGCTAGAGCAGATTTGGGCAAGTTCTTGGTGAGCTTGCTAGAGCAGATTTGGGCAAGTTCTTGGTGAGCTTGCTAGAGCAGATTTGGGCAAGTTCTTGGTGAGCTTGCTAGAGTAAATTTGGACAAGTTCTTGGTGAGCTTGCTTGAGAAGATTTGGACAAGTTCTGTGTGAGCTTGTTAAGCAGGTTCTGTGTGAGCCTATTGAGCAGGTTCTTAGTGAGCCTATTGATAGAGCTTTGGAGGTGACAGAGTACAGAGGACAGAGTCTCAGTGGATAGAGATCCAAAAGCCAGCACAGTTGAAGACAGATCTGAGTGAGGAGTCTTCAAGTGGAGAGAGGTCCACCAGTTAGTGCAGTAGAGAGACAAAGTCTTCTAGAAGATCACATAGCCAGAGAAGAAGGGGAAAGAGTTCTCCTATGGAAGAGATCCATGAACTTGAGATTAGGGGATCAACATCTCCTTTGGACAGAGATCCATAAACATTGTAATTGGGAGTGATTCCCAAAGAGATTGATTGAGAAAGTTTTAGTAAAATATTTTCTCCGTGGAGTAGCCCACATTGGGTGAACCACGTAAAATATTGTGTCTCAATTGTGTGTGGTGACTTGTGCTCTTGCTTACTATTACTATCTGAGTTATTAATGCACACTGCTATATTTGGTTATTGCAATTAAGGACATTAATTGATATTGGTTTGGAAAGAAAGTAAAAAGTGGTCTTATACTGTTCACCCCTCCTCTCAGTATAAGCTTGTGTTCTTCAGAGGTTGACCTCTAGAGCTCGTGAGCTAGACCTTTTGAAGACTCTCCACAAACATCTCACTCCTAGAGAGCGAACGTGGTTTGGAGCTATCAGCTTCAGCTACGTCCTAGATCTACCCACTATTAGTGTAGATCAGGGCTAGTTTACTGTGTTGTCCTAGCATTGGAATGCATGGACCAACACCTTTCACCTACCCACGGGTGAGATGACCATCACTCTCGAGGACATCTATCAGTTCTTTAGGATCCCTATTGATGGCAAGGCCATCATCTCTTCCTCCTCCTAAAGCAAAGGGCCTATATTTGATGCTATCTTTGATAACCAGAGCCAGGAGGCTCAGTGCATGATTGACCACAGAGGAGTCCACATCGAATACTGGCAGGGTCAGCACATCTTCTCCATGAGAGAGGCGATATTCATGCACCTGGTGGTGTAGATTGTGCTTCTATACTCCTCAGGCACGAGGATTCCCTAGAACCTCCTGGCCAGTGTCAAGAGAGTTAGTCAGAGCTCCACTACTCAGCCACTGCTCCTAGTTTGGGGGAGCACACTACTATGCCAGCTCTATTGGGAGTTGTATCAGATTACTAGTCGAAGCTGTCATGGTATCAATTACAACCTACTGCTATAGATCTCAGGCTAACAGCATATTAGGATCAAGCATCCTATAGATCTACCCCTTGACATTACTATGATTGATGATCAACATCAGTGCTATACCGTGTGCTGTCCTTAGGAGGAGGAGGGATTCCAGAGCAGGACCCATGCTAGTGATGTCGATCATTACATTGTAAAATTTGTAGTGCTTGGGTTGGAAAACATTGAATGGTGCTCCTATATGGATTGCTCGAACTGGCCAAATGCAGGCGAGTGACTATGACAGACTCACCAAGACAGGTGGCTACTCGATCATAAGGTCAAGGTTAGGGAGTACCAGGTCTACTCTCATGTCCTACGATAGTTCGACTTGGTGTAGGACATCCCAAAAATTTTATTTGTTTACATGCGTGTAGTCTTGGAGATGCACCTACTATGGATTTAGCCTACAACACTTGGAGATGAGGCTGACGATTTCCAGGAGTCTAGGGACAACAGTGCAAGGACCACCCCCGCATATGACACATGGTGGTCCCTATTACAATGGTAGGGATTAGGACCTCTAGGAAGGGTGGATGACCAGGCAAAGGTAGAGGTTGATCTATATGGGCATAGGGTGCGCCAGTGGACTGAGGGTGGATGGGGTGCAAAGGCCACCACAAAGGAGGCTCCCTAGGCAGAGACTGAGGAGGAGGCTAAGGGATCTAAGGAGGGTGAGGCACCTCCTAACAATGAGGTAGGACAACTCCTAACTCATATCGTTGACTTGTAGGATAGCGAGATACTTCTACCATCCTTCTAGAGGCAAAGCTGGCTCACAGGGATAGGCAACTAGCTAAGGCTCAAGAGTAGATCATGGGTTTCATAGCACATGATATAACGATAGAGACTCAGGTCCATGATCTCACTAGTACACGTGATGTGGCATTGGTGCAGCGGGGTAAGGCTATCACAGAGTGAGATTTGCTTAGGTCATAGAGGGGGGATCCTTCATCCTTCCAAGCTATTATGGGATCTCTAGCTGCACCATTATCATTATTACCAGGCGATCATGACCTGATGATAGATATTTGATGCTTATAAGATTGATTAGTGGATGCCAATGCTAGGCATACATCCGAGGTAGCTCGAGTGGACCAACTAGAGGGTCACATCAGGTTGATAGGTGGGGATATCTCAAAGGATTTACATGTTATGGGGTCGTAGAGGACTAGGTCTAGGTCTATAGGGCATTCCATAGTGAGCTCCAGCCAACGGATTCACAGGATCGAGAGGACACATAGGTCCTCTAGCACACATGGAGGTAGCTCCCATACCAAGACCAGAGAGACCGGTCAGTCTTTTGCAACCTCTAGTCATAGGTCTCACTGCATAGATATACCAATATCTCGTGTGCTAGGCCTATTTGGATTATGAGGTACATAGGGCCCTCAACAGGGCACACAACAGGCACCATATTCGACTACAGAGTGGGCTCCAGAGCACAGGGCAGTGGGAGGTGGTGAGAGCTCCAGTTTAGGAGGAGCAGGTCATAGCTAGGGCTCTATCATATCCAGGCTATATTTTTGCATATGTATCATTTTTGGTGTAAGGTCTAGGACCTACACGATTGTAGCCTACGGCACTCCTGATGTACTCTTTTGGACACACACACACACACACACACACACACACACACACACACATATATATATATATATATATATATATAATATATATATATATGATTTGATCATTTATGGCTCATTATGTGTACTTGATATATATTTTTAATTTTCTGTTTATTTGATGCACATGGATGCAATGCTTATGTTAATTTGATGCTATATGATGTGATGTATGGATGACATGCACTAGATAGCTATTTAATTTATGATGATGATGATATGTAGTGATCTAGATGCTTAGATGTGCTATTTGATGATAGATGCATATGGATGCGATGTTTACTTAAATGCATATTTGATTTTACTTTATTGCATGCATTTAATTTATGACGATGTCACGATATGCTAATGCAATGTATGTAATGCATTATTTACATGATGGTAATCTAATGTAAATGAACTTGTATGCTTTAATCACTTAAAACATAAGGAATGAATGCAATTATGTGTTTATAAATATAATGGACGACACCACAAAATGTATAAAAATCATGAATGTAATTGAAAAATCCTCACAATAAGAATTTAATCAATTAATCACCCATATATGAAATGCAATGATATGCAGTTGTATGATGCGAATGATATAATGTGTCATTCTATTTTCTTTTGCAAATTTGAAAAATATGCACAATATAGTCAGTGGCCGTCTAAATATTATTTCTAATATCCATCTGGTATCTATCCTATATCTTGATTGTGCTTTATATGATGATGTATCATGGACTCGATACTTTGCAGTTTGATGATTTTATATGGTTTGCGATATTTGGTATTTTGTTGCTATTAGAGAAATTTTTGAGGTTTTCCATGAGACTCAAACACCCTAGTAGACTTATCAAAAGTTGCATACTAACCACACTAGACTTTTGAAGTGCAAGGCTTTTGCTAGGATAGGCCCTAACTATTCATTATCCATGTGTGTGCACATGAATATATTAAGATAAGACATGAGCGTTCCTCGATGTTAGGCGGGATTCTTTCAGCCCATTGCTAAGATAGGGGTTCCACAAATGTCTTATCCAATCCCAAGTTTAGATTTTAGTTGGACTAAGCCACTAGGCAATGTAGGACACCTAAAGCTAGCTCTTCCACATTCAAACATTGGTTTTCCCATAAGAAAAATGCAAGTGTATCAGACATATCATCATGCGTAAGGTATAGTAGTGCTGATAATTCCAGGGATTCAGGCTCCTTCCTTTCTATCCTTCAATTTTTGGGATACTTTCTCATATGTGGTGAAGCAAGGGAGTCGATTCCATCTTGAATCTAAACTGTCTCTGGATCTTCATTTGATCTCTCTTCAAACTGGATTTTTGATCTTCATTTGATATCCACTCAAACTTTGATTTATGATCTTCATTTGATCTTCACTTTGAACTTGATTTGAGCCTATTTTTTGATCTTCATTTGATCTTCACTTTTTGGAATTTACATGTGATAATTTTATTCAAAAAATTTCCTTTGGGGATTTACTTTGGGAAACTATTTTTGGTATATCGATTGAGGATATCGATCTTATGATATCAATATGGGATATCAATATGGGAAGTCGATCTATGATATCGATCTAGGGTATCAATATTGAGGATTGATGTGGGATATCACTCTGGGATATTTCTCATTTTATCATAAGCAAGGGATTCTAAATAGGGAACTAACCTATCCTTTTGCCAATTGCCAACATTTCCCATACCGTCACGCATAGAGGGATAAGCAAGAATAACTCTTTTCACCTCAGGATACCCGGTCCTACTTCGTGACTTTCATCTTCCCCTAGTCCTTGTTAGGATTGTTTAATTTGTTGATTAGTGATAGGATTATGATATGCTAAGGGCTATACTAACTGAACCTCAGCTACAAAAGTAAAATCAAGCTTTCTATCAACTCTTGATAAGACCTCTAGGTATGGTTGAATAACCAAAAAACCCTAGTATATTCTCCATAGCAACAAAATAGGTTGTGTTGAAAAATACAATTACTCACATGAATTATGGATTTATGATAAATGCAGAGATGCATGATTTAAACACAAACGTGGTGTCATTTGTAAGACTGACAAACATAATCCCTCCTACTACGGAATGCAACGGATGACGAATGCCTATATGCAATGCAATAATGCAGTGGATGCATGAGTGAATGCAAAATGAAAATGCAAAATTCAAATGCAAATGCAAATTTTTTTGGATTTTATGCTTTACCATTTTTTTTGGATTTTATTGATTTTATAATTTTTATGAGTTTTGAGCCTCATATCTGACCAAACGATGAGTACATGCCTCTGGAGCCTTTAGGAGTGACCAAATGGTGAGGAAATGCCGTTGGAGCCTTTAGATTGACCAAGCAATTTTTCAACAAAATCCTTGGAGCTTTTTAGGATGATCGAGCGGTTTTTAGCAAACCCTCGGAGCATTTTGGGTTTGACCAAAGGGATTATGAGCACCTTTGGGAATTTTTGGGATGAAAAAGTGACCTTTTAAGAATCCTTGGAGCTTTTGGGGGACCATGCAAATTTTCAAAAACTCTTGGTACATTTTGATTGACCAAACTACTCATAGACGAGCTTGGAGACTTTTAGGATGATCGAGTGATTTTTAGCAAATCCTTGGGGCCTTTGAATGACACGACCAAGAAATTTTAGGAACCCTTGGAGCATTTTGGGATAGGGCATGCTGCCCTATGTACCTCCAGTGTGTGTGCCATTCAATGATGGTGAGGGAGGTGCAATACCTCTAGATTCCTCATTTTTCCTTATCAAATTTGGCGTGGCTGGTGGGAAAGGTATGCTACCTTGAAGACCCCTAGCGTGCATGCTATTTACTGAAAAGTAATTAGATTGTTTAGGAAGAGTGATAGAAATCAACTCTCCCAGGTGAAGAATGGACCTCATCGATGTACCTATGCTTTGGAATGGGTGAACGAGAGAACCATCCTCGCGGATCTCATCCCATTCTACTAGGTCTTGGATGACCCTCTTAAATGAATGGAAACCCTGAATGTCGTGTCCATGCGCTCGATGATACACACAAAAGGGACCCCCATCAAGTGACCCAGTATTGGATGCCCTATGCTTGACTTTAGGTAATATGAATGCCTTTACCTCGTGTAACTTTTGGAACAAAGTTAGAGTAGTCATCTGAAATGAAACTACCCATTGCACTAGCCTATTGGGCTTTTGAGGTGACTGACGACCTCGGGGTCACTCTTGAGGAAGTGTGACCTCCACTTCAGCATGTTGGGGCACTATGATGGAACCATCTACATGATAAACCCCACTATCTATCATATGTTGCACCACACTCTTAAATTCATGACAATATTGAATGCCATGACCCTTTATTCGGTGATAGAGACAATAGTGATGCTCCCTGTAACCCGTAGGTTTAGCTCTATTTGGGTTTAAAGTGATGATATCAGATAAGGTGATGACCTTAGCCTCTTGCAACTTCTAAAAGATGTCAGACATAGACTCTTTTAATGGAGTCCCACTATGCTGTGACTATTTTGGGCTCTTGACCCACATTGACTTTCTTTGAGGACCCACTGGTTGGGTTGGCCACACGGGATTTTGCTTTCACTGAGGTTTTTCTTGTACTTGCACAGGAAGTGATTCGACCTTAGACAAGGGTTGCTTTTGTGATCCCAGGTTTTCAAACTGGTTCCTGATAAAATGCAACACCTTATCTTGCTCATCCATTCGATGATCCATCCATTCTAGATGGCTTAGAATGGATCGCAATACTGACAAAGAGTTCATGTGTATTTCCAATGACTGATTCGAAATACCTTTGTCATTTGAAGGAAATAGAAAAGTGGATGCTATGGATCCATTAGGTAATTGTAAATCACCTATTTCCTTCATTTGAGTTGATGTGGAAGATTCTTTATGATACACTTCATCAGTGCTATCCACATGCTCATGCCTATGACTTAGCTCAAGTTGTTGTTTCACTTCGTTGTGTTGAACTATGTCAATTTTAGTACCCCCAATATGATGTGAGGAACCTACTTGTTTGTGCTCTTGAGATGGTGCCATGAGAAATGAGTCAGGAGTGACTAATTTCAAAGGTTCTGGCCCTGGAAATGTGGAAACACCACTGGATTTCCCCATATTCAGCTCTATGTGATTAGGAATCACTTGATCTTTTGGCCTAATGTCAACCATTCCCACAAACTCATGAGAAGACTCCACAACTACATGCGTCGTAGGTAATTCATCAACATACTGAGGTTGTCCTATTTTAGTCGTGATAATTGAACCTTCCTCATACTCATACGATGTCTCTAGGATAGGATCCATAGGTAGAGACTCAATGAAAAGTTGACCTAGATCCTCAGTGGACTCTATAGTGGGCAACATCGTAATGTTGGCCTCTATAAGCTCTTCATATTCACCATCATCCTCATGAGGACTATCTGGTGACATGATGGATGAATATGGTGTGATACACTCGGATGCATCCATGACCATGCTAGGTTCTTCCTCCTTGATAGGAGTATGAGGATCCTCTAATGACACCTCCAAAGCAGCTATGAGCATCTTTGTGAGGGCATTCATCAATCCTTCCCTGCTAAGCAGTGTTGAGATTACAGGATTCATAGGTGACTCTACCAGTGATAGCGGTGGGGATGGTAACTCCACCATAATCTGCAAAGATATGTTCACACTTTGGATAGACTCATCCCGTTTAAGTTGCAAATGCATAGGTGCCTCACTAGGTTCTTGCGGATGATCCTCAGGCTTATAATACTTGAAGGGATCTGGGTCCACCTCAACTACATGGAATTCACCTCCATGGGTGTACTTAATGCATTGATGCACTATTGACAACACACACTCCATGGCTCTTATCCATGGTCTTCCAAGCAGCAAGTTATACTGTCTTGATCCCTCTAAAAAGTAGCACAATGTAGGAATAATATTTTGTTCCACCTCGATGGGGAGGACTATTGTGCCTACTGTAGGGGATTCCACATCATTAAAGGATTGCAACATTAAAGTTGTTTCCTTGATGTGGGACGATGGAATTTTGAGATGTTTGAATGCTGAGGTGGTGATGATATTAATCGATGATCTTGTATCCACCAACACTCACTTATACGCAATATGATTTATCCTCACTATGATATGCAATGGAGGATTAGATTCCTTGACAGGGATAGGTTTGACTTCTTGTTTATGGAAAGTAATCATAGGTTCCTTATATGGTGGAATAGACTATATATACCCCAAGGATTGTGATGACTTTCGAGCGTTGACACTGCTCACCTGTCGAACTTGACTACTCTCGACCTCATGCTTACGCATGGGATCCTTAAACATCTCTTTATGTTGTTATTTGATAGCCCTAGGAATGTCTATCCATCTAGAGGAATGGCTATCTACTTGCTTAAGTGGCAACTCTTGACGATGCAATGGGTGCATCACGTTGACTTGTTGCCTAAGCACTCTAGGTATGAGCTTCTTTTTGGGAGTTACCTCACATGATTGTTCCTCACATACTTTCTGTTGGTAAATCCTCTCTTCATGACATTGGAGCTCATCCAACCTTTGTTGATGCACTCTATTTTTCTCCATGCACTCACGCTCTAGGCACTTATACTCACTGTGCGCCTCCTCCAATTGGTCTTGGAGTAGTCATATCTCATGGGTTGCATGAGACTTAGACTCCCTATATGACCGAATCATGGAGTAAGATCCACAACTCTCTATCTCACTAGGTGGAGACCTAATGATGTGGGTTCTCACTATGTGTGAGGCAACCCCATGATCTGTATGGGTGAACCCCCTGCATGATGAAGGGAACTCGCGACGACTATCAGAATGTCATGCTAGGAGGATTGGATCCTTAGGTGCATGATGAGTGCGATGCCTAGCAAGGAGGTGTGCGAGGTATGAAATATCCTTAGTAGAACATCAAAAGCTTTCAGAGCCTCTCCATGAACTCTTTGACTCATTAGCTCGTGATTGAGCTCTATCATGCCTAGTCATCATGATGAACCGACTAAACAAGACTCGAGAGGTTTCCTCTCTTACTAAAAATTTTGGCCTCAAGGAGGGCCTTATCTTGATGAATTTAGGCAATAAAGAAGCATACAGAGTAAACAATGTGATTATCTCCTTTACATTTTAAAAGTGAGCCCTAAACTATTTGATGTGTTTCAATGATTTGTTGTATCAGTATAGAAACTCCTTATCATGTTTTGAAAAGTTGATGTTATACTCAATTTGTTCAAAGGTTTTCACCTATATACTCGCACAAGCCAAATATGGTAGTGAAGTCCATACTCAATGAGGTAGCATAGGTACTACCAACCCTCACCTAACACATCATGCACAGTGATACACTCTTTCAAAGATGAGTGCGTGCTATTTTGCATGGATAGGACAGTTCTTGGGTTGGCCTTGGCCACGAGCGGGTCTCGATAATACAATTTCAAATGAGCCAACCAAGTGGTAATGACATCCACTGTTGGTCTCAATAAAATGGGTTGGATGTGAGAGCCCAACACCACTGATGTTTAAATGAAACATGGTGTGTGTGGTTCATTTTAATTTGCATAAAATAAATGCATCATATAGCACTCATGCTCATTTTCTATATGCTATGCAAATGAAAGAACGTTTCAAATTTAGAAAATGCAAGCTATTCTAGATGCTCCTTTAGACAATGCATATTACGATGATAATGGCCACTACTTGGGCCTCACACATGCACACCAAACACACAAGTTTTAATATAGCACGTTGTATTCTAGGGTGGATTGCAATCAAAGATCCATTGTTCCTAGCAGCACCTATCGAAAACTAAGAAAGAGAAACCTAAGGACCTAATCCATTTTCAATTCATTTTAGCCTTAGTAAATTTACGTTTCAATTTTTGTTCTCTGGAAAACATAGACAAAAAATAAAAAACACAGAGGGTGAAAATGGGGCCTACCTCAGGTCCTCATCCGATCTGCACTCTATTTTTTTTTGTCTACTCTGTCAGATGTAAATCATAGGTCTGATCTATGGTTCAGACTGTAAACCACATGTTGTACCTACGGTTCAGTTGTTGGCCCATAGTTGATAGTTGTGGTCTGTACCTGCAATTCCAAAAACACAAGAAACATAGTCAGATGTCTATTTTTACGGGGTGCCACCGTGATCGCCTTCTGTAACCACCAAAAAGGCTCACACCTAATGTATCCTATTGCAAGAATTGATAAACAAAATACAAAATGCATACAAGAACAAGAAATTGACAATGAAATGATCAATAAAAGATGCTTTATTCCATTATATTTCAATGCCAAACTCAAATTACAAGTACATCCCTCTTAGGGATAATCATCTTGATACAATTGTTACAATAGGATGTATTTTTATTTCCCTCTCAAGGGTAGGTGTGATTTCAAAGTGCCCTTCAGGATGACATGAACTGCTCTAGGGTGGAGTAGACCCTCTTCTTCACGTTGAGGAAGGAAATGGATGGTTGTAGCTCCTTTAAAACCTATCTCCTACGATCAAGAAACAACACAAGAATGTCAAAAGCATAGGAAGCCTCTCATGATGAGGCCCTTTAAAGACAAATAGCATGAGAATAGCATAATGACATAAAATCAAGAAAATGCATAAACTATGCTAAACATGTGCAAATCCTATCAAGATTGATGGAAATATATGAACAAGAAATACAACTATCAATCTATGGAATCAATTACTTGAAATGAAGCACTATAACATGAAAAGAAGCCATTAATGTCTAAACTACTATAATGAGAACAAGTTAGTAAAAACACTAATTATGTTGGTCAAAAGTCTCTAAAATCCTAACTAAACCATTAAAATGCTAAATGTGATCTAATTAAGCATATTGGAAATGAAATAGTAAGGAGATCTGTCACCTATTGTAAATCGTAGCTCTAATGAGCGGTCTACACTATAAACCACGATTGAAAGCCATGGTGAGCAACCAAGTGGTTTGCCCTCCAAATTCAAGGGTTGTGGGCTTGACCTCCTTGTCCAATTGATGTTCAAGGGTCACCTTTGGTGTCCTCTGACAAGTTTGGTGGTTGAATCATTGAATAGGGCCTTTGTTTTCCCGAATTAGCGTTTCTTGGCTCTCCTAGGTCCTTAGGGCATCCATGGCCTAATTCGTCATGATGCTTGAAAAATTGACAATGGTGATGGCAACAAGGCTCTCTCTATGCACTCAAGTGAGTCCACAATTCGATAGGGCTTCACTACTTTGATCTCCAAATGCACTCTCTCATAGTTTACCCTAATTCTTAGGGGTACTTATAGGATGTCCCAGGGCTAGGGGTGGCTTCATGGAGAAGCCAAGATCAAGAAGGGGTGGTTAGGACAGTTGGATTGGAAGCTTTCGTCCTCTAACCACCTTCTTCTAGAACAAATGGCCGTTCAAACCGATTTGGCTTGGATGAAGGCCAACTGAACTTTAGTTAAGACCATAGGTTACAACTACGGTCCAGACTATAAACCGTAGGCCTCAGCCATGGTTTAGCCTGTAGACCATAGGTCTGGGCTACGGTTCAGACTGATTAGGCCAAGGAGCCCAAATTGAGTGGTTAGAACCACTGCTCTATCTTGGAGTCTGTCCAAGATCTTCCATATGGTATTGTAGCATGTCCATATGAGTAGTCGCCCTCGACATGATGTGTTTTAGGTGTCTACATAAATTTTAAAGCAAATGAGGTGGAGTTAAAGATTAATCCACGACAACATAAATCTTTAGAAGATAAGTCTCATTATGAACAATATGAAAAATCAAAGAGAATGATGAAGATGAGAGTTTTGATGGGTATAAAAAAATGAGAGGAAGGCCACCAAAGTAGGAATAAAGAAAAAAATAAGCTCAAAAGGATATTGATCTGGGAATCCAAATAAAAATATCATAGGTGTTAACAAGAAGTGGAGCTAAGCCCAATAATAAAAACAGGTGTTGATAATAAAAATGATATCATGGAATATTAGGGGTATGGATAAAAGCCCTAAAAAAGAGTTAATATTAAGGAATTATTAGGTTGTTATAGCCCTAAGTTTATTTTAATACAATAAATAAAATTAAGCAATAATGAATGTAAGGATGCTTTTATGAAGATTTGGAAGATAATTTAGTAGTTTCTTATACAGGAGAATTAGGCAGTATTGCAATAATATGGGACAAATGCAAATGGGATGGACAACTATTAGAAGTAAAAAGTAATTGGGTTGTTGGAATATTTTGTAGGAAAGAGGAAAACATCAAAGTCGGGGTTATAAATGTATATGCTTCATTTATAGTTACTCCCCATGAAATATTTTGGAAGGACCTTAGCATATTTTTGTCAAATACAACGATGATTCATTGTGATCTATGGATTCTTGAGGGTGGTTTTAATATTGTTCTATCTCCTTTGGAAAATAAGGGTGGCATTCCAAGATGGTCTAAATCAATGCAATATTTTGCTTCATTTATCAATTTAAGTGACCTTTGAGATGTTAGTACCTCAAGCTTCAATATACATGGGATAATAGACACATTGGGTAAATCATATAATAGAAATATTGGAAATATTCTTGTTATCTAATAAATAGTTGCAAACAAAGTATACAATCTCTTTAGATATTTTATTGGGAGCAGGATCAAATCACAAACCCATTCTTTTGACTTGTGACTTACCTAGTAATGGTCATACAAAACCTTTTCACTTACAGCCTATATGGCTCCAAGACCTTGGTTTTTTCTAAATGGTCATGTTACGATGGGATGAATTAAAATTTGAAGGATTATGTATGTCCAGGTTTGTTCAAAATTTGAAATATTTAAAGGAGCAAATGAAGATATGGAATACCAAATATTTTGGTAAAATTTTTAAATAAAAGAAAGAAATTGAATCCAAACTCAAAAATTTACAAGAGATAGTAGAAATTAATGGAATTGGTCAGGAGTCTTATGTGAAAGAAAAATAATTACTTTTTGATTATCATAATGTATTAAAAAATTAGTCATATTGGTTCTAAAAATATAGAGAGAAATGGCTAAAGGAAAGAGATATAAATACCAAAAATATCATGTTACAACATAAATAAAATTTTATGTTCGTCATATAAAAATATTATAACTCCAAATGGAAGAAATATTGAGGATGAAGAAGATATAAGGAAGGAAGCAATTAATTATTTCAAAAATATTTTGTTAGATTCTAGGCAAGATAAGAAGGCACAAGAAAAACTTCTACAAAATATTCCATCAATTATCACTCGAGGGATAAAATAAAATATTGATGAAGAAGATATCTACGGAGGAGCTCCCTGAAGTAGTTTTCTCTTTCCATCCTAACAAGGCAGCTGGTCCTAATGGATTTCTTGCAATTTAATTTTAATTTTTTTGGGATTTATTGAAAGTAATATGTTAGTTGCAGTTGAAAAGTCCCGAAAAAGGAAGGCTATAATAAGTAATACCAATGCTATTTTTAAGACCTTGGTTCCCAAGAAAGGTGACAAAATATTTTGATAATTTTCATTTAATAAGCCTTTGTAATATGATTTATAAGATCATTTCAAAAATTAGTGCAAATAGGTTGAAGGGCATTCTAGGGCATCTTATCTCAGAGGAACAAGGTGGCTTTGTTCATGGTAAAAAAATTCTTGATGGTATAATTATTCCACAAGAGGCCATACATTCTCTTCATTCCATGAAAAAACCAAGTATGCTTTTGAAATTAGATATGAACAAAGCATATGATAGGGTTTCTTGGAATTTTCTACATGTTATTCTCAAAATTTTTGGTTTTGATTATAGTTGGTATGAGTGGATTAAATGTTGTTATAACACTACAAAATTTTCTATTTTGATCAATGGTTCTCCTTTTGGTTACTTAATTCATCTTGTGGACTTCGTCAAGGTGATCCACTTTCTCCTTATCTATTCATTATTTTGGCAAAAGCATTAGGGAGAGCCTTTTCAAAGGCAAAATGGAAGGAAAAATCAAGGGTATTCAAGTTGCAAAAAATTGTCCCTCTAAATCTCATCTTCAATTTGTTGATGATACTTTTCTTTGGGTCATTCCTTAGTTGGTGAGGCCATGGAGTTTAAATCAATATTAGTTAGTGAGAATGCTATTGGATAATAGGTAAATACTACAAAATCTAGTATTTTTTCGTTAATATTGCCTTAGATTTACAATAATTTTTTTGGTTGGATAATAAGGGGTTGTACTCGGGTTCCCCACCCTTGACAAATTACAACTCTCTTCTTTAGAGCTTGAGAGTTTACAAATAGATACACTTCTCATCTCAATTGAGATGCTATAGCTAGAAACCTACATCATTTTACATAAAATGTTTGAATTCTTGATTTTCATTTTTTGGATCTTTTCAAATTTTTTGTATGAATACAAATATTCCAGAATTCAACATCCTTCTTGACATTTTTCTATAGCAACCTTCACAATACCAAAACTTCACCTCTACTATCTATGCATTGCATCTTAGTAGAGTAATATTTCCAAAACATCGCACTATCATAGTCCACTTTACCAAATCTGGATTGCTAGTTTCCTTCTTGAAACACAAGTGCAACCACAAAAATTATAATAAATAGTTTATATGAAAACACATTATTGTTATAAAATAAAGTAGATATTACCAATGGAAAACATTAAAGTAAATCTTAATCATTATTTGATTTAGGTAGTCAACATTTTCTTGTCAGCTTTAGCTAAACTTACTACTTCCTCTAACCATGGAAAGGAGAATTTAACTTCACGATCCTCAATCAAAACCCCTCTATTGGCTAGCCTATCTACACATTTGTTTCCTTCCCTTAATGTATGTGTAAACCTGATTTCTTCAAACTCTTTAGCAAGATCTTGAATTTCCACAATTATCTCTTGTATGTTCCATGGAGCCTTTGCTTTCCTCAAAATTGCATTTATTACTATGAGAGAATCACCTTCCATCCATACTTTGTTCCATTTCATTTGTTTGCATATTTTTAACCCTTCTAAAGCTGCCCAAGCTTCAACTTCATTATTTGTCTTAAATCCACTATTGAAAGCATAATGAGACAAAATCTCTCCTCTATTATTTCTAATTATTCCTCCTCCTCTTGTTAGTCCTGGATTTCCTTTAGATGCTCCATCAAAATTCAATTTAACCAACTCCACATTTGGTGGTTTCCACTTTATATTCTTTGCCTTATTTTTGCTTCTCTTGTACCCAACATCATAATTCCATTTAATGACTTGACTCCATCTATCAAGGCTCTTTGCTTCCATATTAGGGACTGGGTGAGTTGATAGGGTTGGTTTAGACTCCTCTATGGCTAAACATATCTTCCTTTTCATTACCTCTAAACTACTTTCCTTTCCTTTAAATATTCTTCTATTCCTTTCTAGCCATATAGTCCAAAGTATTGTATCTTTTGATATATCCCATATTGTCTATAAAGCCTCACTTTTATAAGTGCTCTACCATTGCTTTAACCAATCTTCAATTCTGCTATTCATCACCATGCATTTACCAAACATATTAAGAATCCATTGCCATAGTTTCCAGACTATTGAGCAATGTCCCAAGAGATGGTCTATACTCTCCTTCTTTTTACAAAGAACACATTGAGAGGGGCCATGAAAACCCCTTTTCATAAGGTTATCCTAGGATAAAATTCTTCTATGACCTACTAGCCAAACAAACATTTTGACTTTAGGAATGCTTGGGCTATCCCAAATATCTCTCCATATTCTAGTGATATTACTATTTTTTTGGTGCTTTACATTATATCCACTTCTTGTTGTGTATTCTCTTGAGCTATTCAACTCCCAAATCAATTTATCCTTGGCTCCCCTTAGAATAATCATAGTTGTTATCTTTCTACTCAATTGCCTCCTAGCATCAATGTCTTGTATACTTGTAAAAAAATATTCTTTCCATTTGTATCTTCCTTCTTGATCCTTGTACAAAATGTTTGAAACCCTATCACCATATTTGTCTTGAAGCAATCTCATCCAAGGTTTCAAAATTGGATCTAAATTGAGTGGTTTTTTATCACACCAAGTATCCATCCAAATAGAAAATTTTTCTCCAGTTCCCACCACCCATATTAAACCTTTAATCATTAGATCAATAGATTTTTTTAAACCATTCCAAAGAGCAGAACCATTTGGTAGAGAGAATGCAATAAATATTAAACTTGGGTCATTGGGCTCAACATACTTAGAAGAATTCTTGCCCATTGTCTTTGACTCTCTTTGTACAATCTCCAAATTACTTTTCCCCTAAGAGCTAAGTTTGCATCTGTAAGAACTCTTAAACCAAGACCTCCCCTAGTTTTATCATCACACACCTTGCTCCATTTCACCAAAGGAAATTTCCTTTTATCATGTAAACCTGACCATAAAAAGGATCACATAATATAGATTAAAATTTTTCAACTGATTTTGGCATAGTATACAATGACATATAATATGTTGGAATGGCCTGTAAGATTGACTTAATTAACTGCACTCTTCCTACTAATGATAACCATCTACCTTTCCAAGCTGGTAGTTTATTTTAAACTTTACTAATAATTGGATTCCATAATTCTATCCTCATTCTCCCCTCAAATAAAGGCATCCCTAGATAAGTTGTTGGTAAATTTGCCTCCTCCATTTGAAGTAACCTGTAAATTATTGCTTTGATATTAGTTGGAGTGTTAAGGAAGTAAATTTTAGATTTTGTCCTATTAAATTTTTTCCCTGATGCTCTTTCATATTCCTTTAAAAAGTTATTCAAAGCTCTAGCCTCATTTATCCTTGCCCTTCCAAAAAGGGTTGTATCATCTACAAACTATTGATGGGTGATGTTGTTGATGTTATTACTAACCTTAAGTCCACTTATAAGCCCATATTTGTAAGCCTTCTTTAAGTTCCTACTCAAAACCTCTGCCATAATAATGAACAAATAAGGAGATAGAGGATCTCCTTGTCTAAGGCCTCTCTTAGCTTTAAAATATTTTGTTACTAACCCATTGACCAACACTGAATAAGAAACTATAGAGACACAAGCTTTAATCCATCTAACCCATTTCTTCTCAAATCCAAACTTTTCTAAAACTGCAAAAAGAAAATCCCATTTAACCCTATCATAGGCTTTACTCATATCAAGTTTTAAGATCATTACTTTCTCTTTTCTTGAAGTTGCTGAATGTATAACTTCATGAGCTACTATGATCCCATCTAGAATTTGTCTCCCTTTCACAAATCCTCCTTGCTCTTCTAAAATAATTTTGTCTAACAATGGCCTTAATCGATTCACCATCACTTTGGAGATAATCTTATATGCCATATTACATAGGCTTATGGGTCTAAAATAATCAAACAATTCAACATCCTTCTTTTTTGGAATTAGGGTAAGATATGTTGCATTTATTTTATAAGGTATGTATTATTTTACCCTAGACTGTTCCACTACCACCAATAAAGAATCCTTCACTATATCCCAATTATGTTGGTAAAAAGTTGCAGAGAGCCCATTTGGACCTGGGGATTTATCCTTATTAAAAGAGAAAAGAGCTAAATGAACTTCTTCTAGAGTAATAGGCTCCATCAATTTCCTATTGTCTTCATTCGTTATAATTGAAGGTACATCTTGAAGAAGTTTATCATTAAGAACTTCAATCTCCTCTGATCCTAGAATATTATGATAAAAAGACTTTACCTCTTTTCTAATTTCACTCTGATATTCAATCCAAACCCCTTATATTGATTTAATTCTACTAATTCTGGATGTTGATCTCTACACTATAGCCATCCTATGAAAAACTTTGTATTTTATCTCCTTCTTTTAACCAAGTTTGTCTTGATTTTAATCTCCAAAGTTTCTCTTCCTTACTCAAAATATTATGATATTCACTTAGAAACTCTCTTTCCTTTGAGCTTGGATTATTATGATCACCTTTTTGAAATTTTGGAAGTTTATCTTTTAGTTATTTCTTCTAAAAAGTATTTCCAAAAGTTTTCTTGTTCCATTATTTTAATATAGATGTCATAGATTTAATTTATTTTGGAAGAGCATACACCCCACCATTTCCTAAAGAATTCCAAATTTGTGCTATTGTATCAAAAAATTGAGGATGGTCTTCCTACATCTGCTCATATTTAAAATATGATCTTTTTTAAATTCACTTACCACAATTTTAACTCTTATTGGCCAATGATATGAACCAATTATTGTTAAGATATTGTTGAGCATGCAAATGACACAACGTCAAGGGCATGTCAACGTACTTGAAATAGAGATCTATTCTATCTTGAAAAGGAAATCTCTTTCCTCCAAGGTTTGGGTATGCCAGGTCTTGGCCAGCGTGGATAGACTTATAGGTTGTTGATAATTTTTCCTTTGAGGGGCCTTTGTTGGTTATGTCTAAAAATTATAAATTTCTTGGTGCAATGCTAAAAATAAAAATGCTCGACTACATAAAAGTAATTCTACTCCTAATCTAAATAAGATTCAAATAAAAGTCAAAGGCTAAAGGACAAGAGCAAATAAAAGAAAATAAGTTGATACTGCCCTAAACTCTAGCCCCAATCTGATAAAGCAAAAAACCCAAATGAAACCTATCCTGATTTGACCAGTATTCACACAACCTGAGGTTCGATATGGTTCAGATTTTAGAGGAACAACAAACTGTGAAATGGATTGAGTGCAACCACCATTGGCATGCACAAATTAAATACAACAAATTTTAAAAGCCTTTATATTAAAAAATAATCATTAAGTACAATGTTTCAAATTTATCCACTTCGATGGATTACAAGAGTAAAGCTCAAAAAATGGGAGCCACTTGGTTTAGAAATACCATTCGACTACAAAGAGAAAAAGTGGAAAGTTAAAAAGGGGCCAACTAACAGATGGTTTTTGTGACCCATGTAACTAGCCAGTGAGCTACAATTTATACAATTTTTGGCCTTTATTTAGCATTACATTTTGCAATTAATTACCACCTAATTCTAGGATGGACTTGTTGAAATTAAATTTCTTTTCATACTACAGTCATGCTTCATTAAAAACACACCACTTTGGCCATGCCTCATAAAGTCATCATTTGCAATAAGCCCTACAACATCCACACTTCATTTAATCTCAATTTTCATGACACTTAAGAATTTTGGAACCGCCACACCTCATATATGCAAAATCTAGGTTGATCATTAATTTTCCCATCTTCCTTCTTGCATAGTGGTACTTGCCAAGTTCACATTGAAGTTCCATGTTTGTAATTACATCCACCATATTTAATGCAACCACCAACAAATTTTCTACAAAAATTAAAAAACAAAGGTTAGTACATTAACATTACTATTAATTTATTTTTTTGTTTTCCTAAGGTTTGCATTTTTTGTTTTTAATTTTTTTTTAAATTTTAAATTTTAAATTTTTTGGCATTGCAACAAATTATTTTCTAAGGCTTAAGACCATGCTTTTTCGACATTAAATAATCGCTCATCGTTAGGGCATCAATCCAGGTAGCCTCTAGTTTTTAGATGCAAAATCATGGTCGAGCTTCATGAGCTTCTTTCCATTGTCGGACCTCACCTTCTAATTGCAGAGCATTTTTTATTGTTGGACTTCACTTTCTCATAGTCGGGAAGAATTTTTAATTGTGGCTACATTGTCTTCCCTGAGTTTGAGTGTCAAATGCATTTTCAATTACCAAGATTTTGGATTTTTTATCTCTTGAAATTAGTGGTGCAAAAGTTTCGACAATCTCTACACTTATAAAACTTTCCTTTCTCACATAATTTTTGGTAAGTTGACGAACCTTCGGTACCTCTTCACACTCCTCTAGGGTACAATATTTTTGGCCACTTCTACACTTAGCAAATTTTCAACTTGCTTTTTGGCACGTTGACGAACTTTCAATACCCTTCGCACTCTACCATGGTACATTATTTTTGGCAATCTCGACACTTAGAAAATTTTCATTTTTCTCAAAGTTGTCGGACTTTTGATACCTCTCCGCATGGTAGTATGGTGCAATATCTTCGGGTAAGCTTATACTTAGCCAAATTTTGGATCTGAGGTTGTGCATTGAATTTCATATTGCTCAGAATAAAATTTTAATGGCTCTATATGAATTAAAAAAACCATAAACAATTCTCAATCGCCCATAATGCTTTTTAATTACCCATTTTTAAATAACTTGAATGTGATCTTTAAATATCTAGAACTAATTTTCAACTACCTGTAGATGACTTCTAATTTCTTGAGATCGGTTTTCTAATTGTTGGACTTCATTTTCAATTTTCGAAATTAATTTCCAAATGATGAGCTTCATTTTTTAGTTGCTAGGATTTTTAGGTTCCTTTGTTGATGCCATCCTTCCCCCAAAGTTCAACACTATTAATATTTAGCAAATTTTAATCCATTTAAATGTTGTTAGGTGACAAAATTTTGGTACCTCTTCGGAATGCAACGTGGTACATTATTTTTGGTAGAATTAACACGTATAGAATTTTTCTTGAGCTAGGGTACAATACTTTTGGAAAACCGATGAACCTTCAGTATCTTTACACTCTCCGCTAGGGTAAAATATCTCCAACAATCTCAAAACTTAACGAAGTTTCATTTTTCTCAAAGTTGTCAGATTTCGATACCTCTTCGCACTCTGCTAGGGTACAATATCTCTGACAATGCCAATACTTAGAAAATTTTTCTTTCTCACATCATTTTTGGTAGGCTGTCAAAGTTTTGGTACCACTTCACACTCCTATAGGGTATAATATTTATGGGAATGTCCATACTTAACTAAATTTTCAACTTGTTTTCAGTATTGTGTAATTGCTCCCTAGATTTTGGATTCATGCATTCTTCATTTTAATGGCTTGTGAATGATTTCCTCACTGCCCGACATTGATTTTTGAAGCTTGAAAACAATTTCTATCACTTGAAAATGACTTAATTATCCGAAATCAATTCTCAATAACTCAAATATGAATTCCAAATGCCCAAAAACAAATTCAAATGCTTGAAAATAATTTATGTGGCTTGGAAACAATTATTTAGCTATTCAAAATTAATTTTCAACCATCTTGAAAAGATCTTCATAGCCCGAAATTGATTTCTTAAATATCTGGAATTAATTCTTGATTATCCAAAAATAAAATGCAACTACACAGAAACAATTTTTTAAATGTCCAAAGATGAAAAGTAATTGCTCGAAAACAAAAATTTAAACTGCCCAAAAAAGAAATGTAATACCTGGAGATGACTTTTAATTGCCTTGAAATGAATTTCAAACTGCTCAAAAGAGAAAAATTTCATTCCACTTGAGCGTTAGGGTTTCAAAAAATACATAAGGCTCTTCTAATAACTTCTTGGATGACCCTGGTAGTGGCATATTGAACAATATGCCAAAGGCAGATAAATTCAAGCATTAATTTTCATTGAAGCGTACACCAAAACTAACTTTTCAAAAAGTTATTTTCAGATAGCATCAAAATAGGAGCTGCAAATATAATCATGTCAACAATTATCACAATAATCTCAAGATGCAACAAAATTTGAAGATGCAAAAGAGCTTTCAACTAAAAAAACTTAGGGTCAACATGATCTACAAATTGCAAATAAACCTGAGAAAAGAGAAAGGTTTATCAAAAAATTCAAAAAGTGGTTCCCCAGTCTAGATTGGGGCGTGTTATGCAAGCGCAACAACAAATGGTGACTTTTCTGGAAAATGCTCCCAAGCATTTTGGAATAGAAAGAACCCTCTCTAAAAAAACAATGAAACTTCAAAATTAGCAAAACAAAAAAAATGACATCCACCCAAGGTTGGGGTTCAATAATTTCATCTAAAAGTAATAATTCATTTTTTTTAGTATAACTATGTGCATGTGAATTCATTCTTATTCCAAGATCAGTTAAAATTTGCCTCTATAGTTTAGAAATTGGTCTAGTTCACCCTTGGCGAAAATTGTCTACTGATGATGAATTTTGTCATGTAGGTAGACATGTCATCAATTACCGAGTATTGCTCCATTACTAGCCAGGCATCTATAGCCCCAATGGAGTTATATCTAATCCTACTCTAGACCTTGCTCTATTTCCAGCCAAGCATTCATAGCCCAGGTAGAGGTTTGAATCACCCAAGCACTTGAACCCCCTTTTTTTGTGTTTGAACATAGATTTTTTTTGAATACTGAAAATTCATGAGCATTGGGTTTTGCTTTTGGATTGGGGATCACTATGGTAAATAAGAGGGCAAACACTTGAATGTATTTCATTTAAAAACCAAACCATATGGATTCATTCCTCCTGATTTGAATTTTTCTTAAAATATTTTTAGTTGTGAAGCTGCAACATCATTTCGGTAGTGCTTTGAAATTCATCTACTTTACCCCCAAATATTGGATAAAAATTAAATAGTTGATCAAAATTATTTCATATTCATTGAGTTCAATGTGGGACTTTTCACCCCTAAATATGCAGAAACCTTTCCAGCTTTGAGCACCCACAATTAGGTTGCACTTGGATGATTTAGGCCAAACCAAAGAAAAGCATGACACAAACTAAAATTGAAAACAAAGCAAAGCAAAACTAGCATAAAAAGATCAAAATTAGAAACAAAACAAACAAAACTAGCTAAAAACCATGAAGCCACAACTATATTCAAATCTATTTATAGACAAGGATAAAAAAACTCTTAGGCACTGAAATAATATTTGAGAAATTGTCCATTCACTGGTAATGAGACATCTTCTCCAGTTAGGCTTCTTAACCTGAAGTATTTTATCCTATAATCTCAGATATCTTATAGGGACCTAACCATAGGGTGTTAAATTTTCCATAGTATCCTTTCTTTTCATGGACCTTATCCTACAATAACACTAGGTCAACAATTTTGAAGGCTTCTATTTTGGCTCTCTTATCAAACCATATTTTTACCATTTCTTGATGCTTACTAAAATGTTGTAGTGCTTCCTCTCTTTTTTCATCCAAGCTCATCAAATTCAATAGCCTAGCTTCTACCCTATCATCTGTTCTAAGTGGTCTTTCATGAATTGTAAGGTAAGAATCTTTATGTGGGTGGGAAATATAGGATCCTAACCATAAACTAGATGATAGGGAGATGTGCCTAATGATGAATTAATCCTTGTTATTTCTGATCACATTGCATATTTCAGTTTATTATGCCAATCCCTAGGTTTTTTGTCTAAATTTTTCTTAATTATTTCCAACAGGTTTTTATTAGTTGATTCTACTAATCCATTTCTTTGAGGATAGTAATTAGAATAAAATTTTAGAGTTACCTTGTTATCGTAAGCCTATTCAACAAATTGCAAAGAAGAGAAAGCAGGGCCATTATCACATACCAGAGCATATGACATCCCTATAGATTAAAGATACAACGCCAAACATAAATAAAGAAATCACAATAAAGGAATGCAGAACAGTTGTACAAAATGAATGATTTTTATTAATCAATGGAGTTTAGAAACTCCTTTTAAGTACAACGGGGCACTGTAACCCTTTTCGTGATACAAAGTTACAATTTGTGCTAGGGTTCTCCGAAACCCTAGCTGGCACAATGTGGTGGCGTCTCCGAAGAATGTATCCTTAACCTCAACAGAATGAGTGGGCTTCATTGTATCCTTTGGCTCGGACCACTCCAGCTTAAGCAGTTGCTATCAACAAATCGAGATCTACCACTAGAATCCTGCACACATTAAAATTATCAAAGAGTTAGAAACTAATAAGAGGGCTCCACTTGTGTGAGCCCTCAGAAACGATCTAAAACCCTAGATTTATGAAATAAAAATAAACAGAATGCAGAATTCAACAGTAGATTAATACATAAAGAAAGATTACTTGCTTTAGACGAATCTATACCTTTTCCTGTTAACGCGGCGAGACCAGGCGGCGACGATGGATGCGGCGAAAGGGTTTAGTTCAGACTTAGGGCCGTAGAAGACTCAGAAGACTCAGGATTAATAGCAATAGCCAACTCCAGACTTAGATAGGGAAGATAAGTAGGTTTAGCCAAAGAGATAGATAGGGTTTGAGCCATCAAGGTGACTCAATTTATAATCTACTCTTAGGGCACACTTTAGGGTTTTAACGACACTTTGAACGTGTGGCTAAGATTAAAGTGGATCCAAGGGTAGAGAATAAATCTAGGTTGTGAAACGGATTAAGATGGATGGACGGATGAGATTAAATGAAGGATGGACGGCTCAGATTAAATCACTTAAACTTTATTTATATATATATTAAAATATTAAAAAATATATATATAAATATTAATTTAAATAAATTTGGGGATGAAAAATGGCGAGAAAAGTGAAATTGGGCCAAATAATGGTGGGAAAGTGTGGATTTGGGCCAAATAATGGCGGGAAGGATGGATGACTGACACGTGGCTGGCAGGAAGGTATAGATGACTTACAAGTGGTTGGATTTTGGTGTCTATAGATGCCCCTTTTTGAGCTGCTTTGTGTGAAGACACAATGTAGCACAAAAACTTAAGACACCTGAAAAGCTGGATCAGACGCAACTCTCTCTCAAGACTAAAGCACAACTTTGAAGACCAAAGAATAAAAGAATATTTAAAATTTTTCAGCTTACCCCCTCAATTGGCGAGCGAGAATGGTTCTCACAAGCCAATTGGAAGAAATCGGAAGATAATGAACCGTTTTTGCCCCAACGGTGAAAAAAAGGGTTGGTGCATGCACCATCTGTTTATGTCCCAATAGAAAAGGGGTTGGTGTACAAACCAGAAAAGAATATGATTGAAGACGATATGAGTGATGTGAAAGATGGACCGTTTTACGCCCCAACGGTTATAAAGGGATTTTTGCCAAACTGTAAATTCCATGATCATGTAAGATGAATTCCACTATAGGAAAATTAGAAATTGATAACGGATGCCCCAACTCCTGTGTGTGAATCCATACTGTTGATGAAATTGCCTTGTTGGTGCCATTGATATGCAGAGATGAAAGATGCATGAAAGAGTCCAGAACTTAGAGATGCTCCTAGTGACTGTATGGATAATTCCTCGAGTCGGAACCAATCAACCTAGGTAGCCACAATCTCTAGCAAGACTTAAAATAATGACGATATGAAAGATTGTCCATGTTTAAGGCCCCATGAACTAGGCCATCAATGACAACTGTTGAGAAAATTAATCTTGGTATGAGGTCACTTGAAAAGTAGAATACCCAAAATTGATTTCCAATTTTCAAACAGTGAAATAATTGATGATGATAAATGGTAAGTGTCCTTATGGTGGTTTAATCCTCTTACCGAATTGCATGGATGCAAATCGTTGCAATCGCCAAGGTGATAGAATATACCACTAGATACGAGGTTTACTTTAATTTGATTTGGCAAAAATATGCATGATGAAAGAAGAATGAATGAAATTGATGATAGATCAGAAGAATTGATGAATGTGGTTAATTTTGTGAAGGTTTTGAATATTTTTAACCCAATTTGTAAAACAATGATGAATGATGCGCTTTTTGAGAGAAATGACAAAATTTGTGTCCAAAACTATTGTAACCTTCACAAAATGTTTTATTATGATAAGAAGAATGGATGAATGCAATTTGATGAAATTTGGAGGAGGTAAGCTTCAATTTTGTAAGTTTTGTTCCTTTATTCAATACTGACACCAAACGTCGGTCTGCGTTTGTGGTTGGCAGAGACGCCCGTCGGTGTTTAGGTGCTCTGCGAGATGCAGGACTACGTCTGAATCCGCCATGAAACGCCCTACTACGTTTCAGGGCACCAAAATCAGCTATTTAAACAGTTTCAGCGAGAATTTCGCTCATTTGTGCGTTCGAGCTTAAGAGAAGTGCGTATGAGGGAGTGGAGTGAAGTGGAGTGAAAGGTTGTGTGGGAGAGTGAAGCACGCGGGAGCTATGGCGGAGATGGGAGCGGACGCGCCAGTGCGGCCAGGTGAGGTATTTGTTCATTTAAGCAAGTACTTATTATGTGTTTTTTTTTTTTTTTTGGAAAAATTTGTAACAAATTTTTGTTTTGTTGTTTTGCAGCTTAGGGTGTTAGAGGCACGACACCGATTCTCCCCTATCATTCCGGGGATGAGGAGGTCATTGTCCCAGGTAGACTAGGAGATATTGGATGCAGTGGGGCTAGCGGAGGTAGCCCGGTTGGAGGTAGTTCGGGCGGATGAGGGGTACCTCTCGGCTTTGGCCGAGAGGTGGGATCCAGATCGGGGGACGTTCCAGCTCCCGACTGGAGAGATGACGGTGACGCTTGAGGATGTATACCACATCCTCAAGGTGCCCGTGGAGGACGCGCGGGTGGAGGTTGGACGAGATAGGGCCACGGAGATGGCCAAGGTGTTTGGGGATGACTGGAGGGAGATCCGGACGGAGAGCGGGGGGATCCCATACTTGGCCATGTATACGGCCAAGGAGTTGGGAGCGGTGGAGGCTCTGACGATGTTCGTGTTGGCCAACATTGTGGCCCCGAACAGCACCGGGTGCAGGTTCCCATGGAACCTGATGGGTGTAGTGAGCGAGATGCTCACTAATAGGGTAGTGTATGCCTGGGCACCCACTTTATTGGCACAGGTGTACCGGGAGTTGTATGAGGTTTGAAGACGGGGCCGAAAGGGCCTGGGTTGCAGTGTGGTGCTCTAGTGCTGGGGCTGGGAGCACTTCATAGTGGCCCGATCGGAGGGGTTGCCATGGGCTCACTGGGACTTGAGCCAGGCTTATGGTAGGAGATGGCCAGTGGCGGAGGAGAGACAGTCGAGCCGCCCCGTGAGATTGGGGCAATGGTATAGGAGACTATGGGCAGACTTGATAGATGCCCGAGTCATTTGGAGGCCTTGGCGGGAGGCGAGGTGGATCGAGGATGGAGAGTACCTGAGATGGGTACGATAGGCCAGATGGGTAGTAGGGCGGAGCCATGGTGAGGCAGAGTACATACAGATGTCTCGAGTACTCTGCCAGGTCGAATTAAGGCAGGATGTCCCCGGTGAGCCAATGCACTATCAGAGGCATAGATCAGAGGGGGATTTGCCATGTGTCGAGCCATGGAGGGAGGTGGCAGAGGACGATGAGGACATGGAGATCCCTGATGTGGACGATGTCAGGGTGACAACTGAGTATGCAGCATGGATGGCCGCAGAGCCGAGGTGGGAGCCACCATTGGTGGCTGGTAGAGCCAGAGAGCCCGAGGCTGGGGCTGGAGAGGGTGAGGGAACCGCAAAGGTTCCCAAGCACAGGGAGGGTCCCCCCCTTCGATCTGAAAGTCAAAGGTGAAAGGGGAAGATGGCACGACAGGCTCTAGGGAGTGAAGATGACGGGGAGGATGGTGAAGAGGGCCTAGGAGAGGCGGTAGGAGAGGCTAGGGAGGTACCCCCTAGCGGGCATGAGAATGAGCTGGCACAGCTACAGCAGTAGATAGCGGAGCGCGATGCTATGCTAGCTACCTGAGACGAGAGGATAGCTTGGCTAGAGTAGCAGGTGGTAGAGCGGGATGCCCTGTTAGTTTCTCAGGAGGAGAGGATGGCCCAGCTACAGGCGAACTTGGATGGAGTGACCAGGGTGCCCCAGGATGACAGGGTGACAAGAATCCAGGCAGAGCTAGCGGAGCAGGAGCGACAGCACAGGATAGATATAGCTAGGCTTAGGTCTAGGACTCGTTACATTGAGGCTCTGGAGGACACATTGTTTAGGCATCACATTATGTTGCCTGATCCTCCATCCTCCTTTGTCTCTAGGCGTAGTGAGTCTAGGCACACCACTAGGTCTAGGGAGTCTTTGAAGGTCTCTGCAAATCTAGGGTTGCATAGAAATCCATAGGGCAGGATGGCAGAGAGGGCCTAGGAGAGGCCGCAGGAGAGGCTAGGGAGGTACCCCCTAGCAGGCACGAGAATGAGCTGGCACAGCTACAACAGTAGATAGCGAAGCACGATGCTATGCTAGCTACCTGGGACGAGAGGATAGCTCGACTGGAGCAGTAGGTGGCAGAGCGGGATGCCTTGTTAGTTGCTCAGGAGGAGAGGATGGCCCAGCTACAGGCAGACTTGGATGAAGCGACCAGGGTGCCCCAGGATGACAGGGTGATGAGACTCCAGGCAGAGCTAGCGGAGTGGGAGTGACGATACGGGATAGACATAGCTACGCTTAGGTCTAGGACTCGTTACATTGAGGAGGATGGAGGATCAGGCAACACAATGTGATGCCTAAACAATGTGTCCTCCAGTGGTCTTTCATGAATTGTAAGGTAAGAATATTTATGTGGGTGGGAAATATAGGATCCTAACCATAAACTAGATGATAGGGAGATGTGCCTAATGATGAATTAATCCTTGTTATTTCTGATCACATTGCATATTTCAGTTTATTATGCCAATCCCTAGGTTTTTTGTCTAAATTTTTCTTAATTATTTCCAACAGGTTTTTATTAGTTGATTCTACTAATCCATTTCTTTGAGGATAGTAATTAGAATAAAATTTTAGAGTTACCTTGTTATCGTAAGCCTATTCAGCAAATTGCAAAGAAGAGAAAGCAGGGCCATTATCACATACCAGAGCATATGACATCCCAAACCTGATCATGATGTTATCTTCAATGAATTGGATCATGATCTTTATTGTGCAATTTTTGAATGCTTGAGCCTATGTCCATCGTGTGCAATAGTTAGTGGTGACTAAGATGAACTTATGGTTAGCTAATGAGTTGGGATTAATGACACCAATAAAGTCTAATCCCCATTGTACAAATGGATGAGCTTCAATTACTGGTTGTAATGGAATGGGATAATTCCTCTCTCGATGAGTTAGAAAATGCTACTCATTTCTTCAGTCATGCGATCCTGAGAGGGGAGCCCTTGTTCCACCCTTCCATAGGACCGAGGCGACTAGGGGACTCGACAGGGTTGGGCATCAGAGGAGGCTCATCAGGGTGACTAGCTAAAACCAGTTTGATGTTGTGAACTGGAGGCCTATTGGCTATGATATATCTGAAGATTATAGCTAAAATCCCCTAGTGCAACAACTTCCAACCAAAATTTTAGCACTTTTCAATGGATAAGGAGAGGAAATACATCAGGTAGTCGATAACACAAATTAGCTTACCGTCTCAAAGATGGTTGACGAAAGCTAGGTGAAAGCTTCGCAACGGCTTCTCCAAGTCATCACACTAACAAAATGCATAATGGGGACTCGAAAATGTTCCAAGGGGATGGGAGGGATGCCACATGCAAGGTGGACTTGTACCAGCCCAAACACTTCCCTTTGTTAGGGAATTGGTATGTCTCCATACCAATTATGCTTATTGCACCTGATGAAGCACCCAAACAGTGGGAAGTTGGTGATCTCCACAAGAATATCAATTGTTACCTTGAAATGGATCCCTTGGACTATGACCTCACTCTGGTTCCATGAGGAAATAAAATATCTGGTAATATGATCTTCGACTTCAAAGATTTCATCAGGAAAGGGATGAACCCCTTGGCATCCATAAAGACTTTGGAAATGGGGTCAAGGTTAAGTTGGGTGGGCTCTATGAAGGTGAAGAACACAAGCTTATACTGAGAGGGGGGGGTGAACAGTATAAGACCTCTTTTTACTTTTTCCTTTATACTTCAAAATAGTAAAGCAATATACCCAAAGCAATATCAAAGCAATGCACAATATCATCCACAAAGTGACACCAATTTTAACGTGGTTCACCCGAATGGTCAGGCTACGTCCACAAAACTTTTCTCTAAAAGTTATCTCAAAGTTCTTTGGGAATCCTTCCCAATTACAATGTTTATGAGCCTCGGCCCAAAGGAGATACCTTCCCCCAATCAGAATTTATGAGCCTCTCGCTCAAAGGAGATACCTTCCCCTCAATCCTAAATTTATGAGCCTCTCGCTCAAAGGAGATACCTTCCCCTCTCGCTCTGGAAATGATCCCTCGGAAGATCAACCGCCTCTACCTCTTGCCGGACGTGGAACTCCTTTCCACCGAAGACCTCCTGTCCTCAATGCTTAGCCTAAGAGACCTCTCGCCTTCTATGATCACGTCCACAAGTAGACTCAAGAACCTCGTACCAAACACCAGTCGATCGGTCTAGTACAAGTCTTCCTCTGTCCGTCGGATCTGTCCAACTCTTGAACAAATCAATCCTCTCGCATACAAGCCTTCTCAAAGACTTGCCAATCTGTCCTCGGGTTCTTCTCATAGAACCAATGCACCTCTGTCCTCAAGTTCTCTGATAGAACTATCAAACTCAGCTCACAAGTCCTCTCGCTAGGACCTGTCCAAATCTGCTCACAAGTCCCCATCGAAACCTGTCCAAAAACTGCTCACAAGTCCCCACCGGAACCTGTCCAAAACTGCTCACAAGTCCCCACCGGAACCTGTCCAAAACTGCTCACAAGTCCCCACTGGAACCTGTCCAAGAACTGCTCACAAGTCCCCACTGGAACTTGTCCAAAAACTCAGCAAGCTCACCAAGAAAAACTTTCTTAGTAGGAAATCACAAAGTGAATTGTTAGAGACCCAATGTGATTTGTCAAACTCATAGAAGCATAAAGAGAATTGTTAGAGACTCAATATGTTCTATACTCAAATCCCAATCTCAAAACTCAACTCAAATCAACTCAGCTCAACTCAATCTCAATCTCAAATCTGAAAACTCAACTCAATATCTGAAATGGATAGGATAGAATGTTTTCTTTCAAGAACATGAAACCCCAACAATTGCCAACTATGCAAAGAATCACATAACAATGATACTCATGTTCTTTTCACCATCAATTAGGGTTTCAACAACAATGCTCATCAAACAAGGTTTAGTCAACCAACACCATTCAACTCAACATCAACCTTGAAGCATTCAACCAATCATCACAAGAAAAGGAAACAAGTAGAAATCCTTTTCCCTCCAAAGATATTTGAACAAAACAGCCACCAACACAATATCACCAAATGCAAAGAATAACTTGCTCAAATCAACTCAATGGAGTAAGCCCAATATCATGAATCAAGTAAAGCAATAACTTGATCAAACAACCTCTATGGAAGCAACTCAACCATCAAACTCAAAACAGCCAACCAAGGGTTCCACCAACTCAATGCAAGTAGCTAGACTCACAAATATAAACCCTAGTGCACAAAGCTTCCACTATCTCAAACCAAAAATTATGCATTCACCAAAAACTCTCCTTAAGGATAACAATGCATAAGTAGTCTTCAACAAACCAGAAAATAGGATTTACACCTAGCCAAAGGATACCTAGTAGAATACCTTTTCACTCCAACCTTATTTCAGAAAACATACACCAATCATACTCATAAGAAGAATGTGCCCATACCTTATTGGAGTAGAAGATAATTGAACCTTCAAGCTGTCACCACACACAACTCTCAAACTTCCAACCAAGTTAGGGTTAGAATAAAAAGAAATGAGCAATAATATAAACTTCCTTTATTACACCTTTTAGCTCCACTTCTTTAAACACAACCACCATAACATGCCAATAAATCAACAATCATAGACTCACACCTTATACCTCCATTTTTAATTTTAGCATAGCAAAGAATAATCTTAAAAATACATCCAAAGAAATATGCCCTTATTTCTCCTAAGCTTTTATTCAATGCTAATCACAAAAGCCAAAACTCATAAAATTTAATCACACCTTATAAATCGCTGTCCAAGAAACTCCGAATTTTGTGGCATAAAGACGTTTTAATAAAAACGTGTGTTACTCTAGCAAAGCACCCTCGCGAGACTCGAAACGATGACCTCCGCCAATGTAGCGCCCAACAACAGCCTTCGTTGCCACTAGCCCACGTGGGCTACGAAGTTCACAAGTGAACTTCCCTCCACTTCACCCTTGAAAAAAACTCCCGAAGACTTTTCAACCGCACGTGCTTCTAAGTCTTCCTTCGATCGCAACGAATACAGAGCACAAACACCGCAAATTGCATTCGAGGAATTTTGAATTAATTAGCCTTCCAACCTTAGGAGTTGGAGAATAAATAGTCTCTTCAAAGACACCTTGACGTCGGCGAAAATAAAGACCATTTCGAAATTAATCAAAAGTCTTTTCAAAAAGGGTTTAAAAACCCTTAAATAATTTTAATAAATTAAGAATAAAAAAAGGTTTAAAAACCTTTAAGTATTTTTAATAAATTAAAAATAATTTCTCCCTTAATTAATTAAATAATTAATTAATTAAAACCTTGAAGGGTTTTAAATAATAATTAAATAAATAATAAAGAGAACCTCCATTGGTTTTAATAAAAACCATTTAACTTGGTTTTAATAAAAACCCTATCCAACTTGGTTTTAATAAAAACCGGTTTGGTTTTAATGAAAAACCCTTGCCAATGGAATCTCTCCGGATTCTCTTAAAAATATTCTCTTGGAATCTTCCACCTTTGAAGCCAACACATCCTCTTAACATTAATGCCATTTCCTTTTGACATCAATGACAACTCATAGACAAGAAGCTAGGATCTCAAACCCAAAATTGCCAACAATCTCCCCCTTTGTCATTGATGGCAAACCATGCTTCTCAACAACATAGAAACTCAACATAAATAGCTCCCCCTGTCTTGAGGCTCTCCCCCTTACTCAAATCTCTCCCCCTTTGTCATCAATGGCAAAGGGTCACCTTTGGGGCTCGGGACTAAGAATGAGCCTCTTAGCTTAGTCCCTCCCCCACCTCCTGATGAGGTGATTAATTCTTGGGTGGGAGTAAAACTCCCATTAGGCACTGATCATCATCAGCGTCTATAACTTCCTTGTCGGGCCTTCTCTTGAACTCTTTGTCCATATTCCTATTCCTGTCACTATTCTTGTTCTTGTTCTCATCCCTGTTCTTGTCCATGCCTTGATCCTTGGACCTGATCATGCCACTGTTCCTGTTCTCGTATTCTAGAATTTCAGCTCTACACTCGTCCGATTGTGTGACCTTCATTGTTGCACTTGAAACACTTGACGATGTTGTTTCTCCGAGGTAAACCTGATCTTTGAATCCACCAGCTTCGACCAAACCTGTTCCGACCAAACCTGTTCTGGCCAAACCTGTTCTGACCAAACTTGTTCTGACCAAACCTGTTCTGGAAAAACATGTTATGACCAAACCTGTTCCTGTTATTTGCCTTGCAATAAATTGCCTTGTGCCCAAACTGTTGACAAGAGTAGCAATACCCTTGAAAGTAACTAGCACTTCTGAAACTGTCATTTACCTCCTTCACTTGAGCCATGCAATGTGAAGCCATGTGACCAAACCCGTGACAAGCAAAACATCTGCCTTGAAACTTTCCTTTAATTGACCTCTTAGGTTCTGAAAACTTCTTCTTCTCATTCTGAATTTTGTTTTCTATTTTTGTGCATCTATCATTCAAGGACTCCTTTTCTGAAATACTTTCCTCATCATAACTCTCTTCCTTTTGGAGTCTCTTACTAGACTCTCCAACTTGTTCCTTGTGTGGCTTAACAAAACCAAGGCCTGTTTTATCTGTTGTCTTTCTTTGACCTTTGATGAGTGACTTAACCTTTTTGGAGCTATCTTGAAACCTGTAAAGCTTATCCTTGTACTCTTTAGTTTCCTCTTTCAAAGAAGCCATTTTCTGTTCTAACTCACTATACTCAAGAACCTTAGACTCTAACTCATCCTTGAGTTCTTGTGTCTTAGCCATAGAGAAGTCAAGACTTTCTATAAGATCATCTCTCTCCATACAACATTCATCTAACTTATCCTTGAGTCTAGCATTCTTCTTTCTTTCCTTTTTCAAAGCACTAAGAGCACTAATAAGTTCACCTTCAAGATCTACTTCACCTTCCTCTATATCTTCCTCTATTTGTTTGCTTTTTGAATCATCAAAGCCTTTTTCAGATTTCTTATCACTAGAGGTGCTACCCTTTTCAAAAACCATACATGCATCTTCCTTATAGTTTTTTGAAGCATCCTCATACATACTAGAAACCAAATCATTATTTGTGCAATCATCCTCAAGGTGACCAAAATTTCCACATCTAAGACATTTCATGATAATGAATCTATGTTTCGGTTCTTCCTCTTTTTTTGATATGAACAACATCTCATTTTCATTATCACTTGAAGAACTTTCACTATCACTACTAGAACACTTACTTGCTTTGTCTAGGTAGAAACTCTTCTTGTGCTTGTGAGAATACCTCTTTCCTTGATTGTTGTGCTCATCTTTGTTTTTCCTGTGATGCTTGTGCTTTTCAGAATCCTGTTTATCTTCATCACTTTCATTCTTGGGAACAGTACACTAAGTAGCATAATTACCAAACTTTTCACAATTGAAACATCTTATATTTTTCATACTTTTGTGCTTTCTAGAGAACTTGCCTTTCTTGTCGTAATATGCCTCTTCATCACTAGAAGACTCATCACTATCTTGAAGTTGTTTACCCTTGGAATTCTTGGTAGCCTTGAAAGCTGCCTCTTTCTTGACATCAACCTTCACTTGAGTTCTCAACTCAAATGCTGCAAGTATACTATGGAGCTCATCCTTTTTCAACTTATCCAAATCTTTAGCTTCCTCAATAGCAAAAATATTTTCACTAAATCTATTAGGAAGAGATCTTAAAATCTTATCACAAACATCATTTTCAGCAAGCTCAAGACCTAAGTCTTTCATGGAGTTAACAACCTCATCCATACGAAGCATGTAGTCACTAATCTTTTCATCATCATTCATCTTGAGTTGTTCAAACATACCTTTGAAGTGTCTCAACTTGGCCTTTCCGACATTTGTATCACCTGTATGAACCACCTTCAAGTGTTTCCACATTTCACTAGCTGTCTTGCAGTGAATCACTTTGGTGAGATCTGCTTTCTGTAAGCCTTTCAGGATTGCATTCATTGCTTTTGAATTGTTGTGATGTAGGAGCCTTTCTTCTTTAGTATTAGGACCATGTTCAAGAATAGTGTACTCATCTTCAATCACTTCCCAAACCTCATTCCCAAGTGCCATTAGATGAACCTTCATCCTTGCACTCCAAAGACCAAAATCTGACCCATCAAGAATAGGTGTTGCATTGCCACTTGAATGATCCATTGTGTTCTTTACTAGCTTTTCCTTCAAGTCGTTAAACTTTTCGAAGGCACCTGCTCTGATACCAATTGAAGAACACAAGCTTATACTGAGAGGGGGGGGTGAATAGTATAAGACCTCTTTTTACTTTTTCCTTTATACTTCAAAATAGTAAAGCAATATACCCAAAGCAATATCAAAGCAATGCACAATATCATCCACAAAGTGACACCAATTTTAACGTGGTTCACCCAGAATGGTTGGGCTACGTCCACAAAACTTTTCTCTAAAAGTTATCTCAAAGTTCTTTGGGAATCCTTCCCAATTACAATGTTTATGAGCCTCGGCCCAAAGGAGATACCTTCCCCCAATCAAAATTTATGAGCCTCTGCTCAAAGGATATACCTTCCCCCAATCAAAATTTATGAGCCTCTGCTCAAAGGAGATACCTTCCCCTCTACTATGGAAATGATCCCTCAGAAGATCAACTGCCTCTACCTCTTGCCAAGACGTGGAACTCCTTTCCATCGAAGACCTCCTATCCTCAATGCTTAGCCTAAGAGACCTCTCGCCTTCTATGATCACGTCCACAACAGCTCAACAACTCTGTACCAAACATAGTCAATCAGTCTAGTACAAGTCTTCCTCTGTCTGCTAGATCTGTCCAACTCTTGAACAAATCAATCCTCTCGCATACAAGCCTTCTCAAAGACTTGCCAAATTGGTCCTCAGGTTCTTCTCATAGAACCAATGCACCTCTGTCCTCAAGTTCTCTGATAGAACTATCAAACTCAGCTCACAAGTCCTCTGCTAGGACCTATCCAAATCTGCTCACAAGTCCCCATCGAAACCTGTCCAAAACTGCTCACAAGTCCCCACCAGAACCTGTCCAAAATTGCTCACAAGTCCCCATCGAAACCTATCCAAAAATGCTCACAAGTCCCCACCGAAACTTATCCAAAACTGCTCACAAGTCCCCACCGAAACCTGTCCAAAACTTCTCACAAGTCCCCACTAGAACCTGTCCAAAAACTCAGCAAGCTCACCAAGAAAAAATTTCTTAGTAGGAAATCACAAAGTGAATTGTTAGAGACCCAATGTGATTTGTCAAACTCATAGAAGCATAAAGAGAATTGTTAGAGACTCAATATGTTCTATACTCAAATCCCAATCTCAAAACTCAACTCAAATCAACCTCAATCTCAATCTCAAATCTGAAAACTCAACTCAATATCTGAAATGGATAGGATAGAATGTTTTCTTTCAAGAACATGAAACCCCAACAATTGCCAACTATGCAAAGAATCACATAACAATGATACTCATGTTCTTTTCACCATCAATTAGGGTTTCAACAACAATGCTCATCAAACAAGGTTTAGTCAACCAACACCATTCAACTCAACATCAACCTTGAAGCATTCAACCAATCATCACAAGAAAAGGAAACAAGTAGAAATCCTTTTCCCTCCAAAGATATTTGAACAAAATAGCCACCAACACAATATCACCAAATGCAAAGAATAACTTGCTCAAATCAACTCAATGGAGTAAGCCCAATATCATGAATCAAGTAAAGCAATAACTTGATCAAACAACCTCTATGGAAGCAACTCAACCATCAAACTCAAAACAGCCAACCAAGGGTTCCACCAACTCAATGCAAGTAGCTAGACTCACAAATATAAACCCTAGTGCACAAAGCTTCCACTATCTCAAACCAGAAATTATGCATTCACCAAAAACTCTCCTTAAGGATAACAATGCATAAGTAGTCTTCAACAAACCAGAAAATAGGATTTACACCTAGCCAAAGGATACCTAGTAGAATACCTTTTCACTCCAACCTTATTTCAGAAAACATACACCAATCATACTCATAAGAAGAATGTGCCCATACCTTATTGGAGTAGAAGATAATTGAACCTTCAATCTGTCACCACACACAACTCTCAAACTTCCAACCAAGTTAGGGTTAGAATAAAAAGAAATGAGCAATAATATAAACTTCCTTTATTACACCTTTTAGCTCCACTTCTTTAAACACAACCACCATAACATGCCAATAAATCAACAATCATAGACTCACACCTTATACCTCCATTTTTAATTTTAGCATAGCAAAGAATAATCTTAAAAATACATCCAAAGAAATATGCCCTTATTTCTCCTAAGCTTTTATTCAATGCTAATCACAAAAGCCAAAACTCATAAAATTTAATCACACCTTATAAATCGCTGTCCAAGAAACTTCGAATTTTGTGGCATAAAGACGTTTTAATAAAAACGATTGTTACTCTAGCAAAGCACCCTCGCGAGACTCGAAACGGTGACCTCCGCCAATGTAGCGCCCAACAGCAGCCTTCGTTGCCACTAGCCCATGTGGGCTACGAAGTTCACAAGTGAACTTCCCTCCACTTCACCCTCGAAAAAACTCCCGAAGACTTTTCAACCGCACGTGCTTCTAAGTCTTCCTTCGATCGCAGCGAATACAGAGCACAAACACCGCAAATTGCATTCGAGGAATTTTGAATTAATTAGCCTTCCAACCTTAGGAGTTGGAGAATAAATAGTCTCTTCGAAGACACCTTGACGTCGGCGAAAATAAAGACCATTTCGAAATTAATCAAAAGTCTTTTCAAAAAGGGTTTAAAAACCCTTAAATAATTTTAATAAATTAAGAATAAAAAAAGGTTTAAAAACCTTTAAGTATTTTTAATAAATTAAAAATAATTTCTCCCTTAATTAATTAAATAATTAATTAATTAAAACCTTGAAGGGTTTTAAATAATAATTAAATAAATAATAAAGAGAACCTCCATTGGTTTTAATAAAAACCATTTAACTTGGTTTTAATAAAAACCCTATCCAACTTGGTTTTAATAAAAACCTGTTTGGTTTTAATGAAAAACCCTTGCCAATGGAATCTCTCCGGATTCTCTTAAAAATATTCTCTTGGAATCTTCCACCTTTGAAGCCAACACATCCTCTTAACATTAATGCCATTTCCTTTTGACATCAATGACAACTCATAGACAAGAAGCTAGGATCTCAAACCCAAAATTGCCAACAGAAGGCCATGCTAATAGGATGGTGATAGGGGTAGAAATAGGGGGATAGGAAGAGAAGGGGACTGACAGGGGAAAGTAGTAGAGTCAAAGCAAGGAAAATAGACAATGAATAGGCAAAAATATTGAGGTCAAGGCTATTTAAATGGTGATGGGACAAGCAGAGGAGGCTACCAACATAGGAAGAAGATTGGACAAAAAAATGGTGGGAGGCACGAGATGCCCCTTGGAGGAGATTGGACAAGTGAGAATAGACATTCCCAACTATGGCCAGATCAACCTCAACCGACACACAATACGAAAGATAAAAAGTCATGTGTGAGGCTAGAGAATATTCTAGAAACAAATATGCTATGGGAAGGGGATAATGCTAGGAAAAGCAAACGATAGCTTGGAGAGGAAGTAAGTGTCAGGGAAAAGTGCTATGATTATTAGTTCAAGGGCTAGGTTACCTTACCAGCTTGTGGTTCTCTACCACGTAGCAAGAGGAGTATATGGCACTGATAACTTGGAGCACATCAGCTTGGGAGGTACGCATGTCGATGATATTGAAATCTGGATGGTGCCTTAATTCATTTGAGTGGGGAGTGTACCAGTTTCTCCATGCCTTGCCACCCAAGAATGTGAACTTCATCATATAATCGGTCCACACATGGCATTTACTTGCAACCTGGGGTAAAGGTCCAAAAAGCCCACCCATGGTGAGAAGAGTCCTTGCACTTAACATTGATTCAAGATTCACATCCTTGGGACCTAGCACCTTAAATTTTACTTCTTTCTCAAATTACTGCATCAGATATTTCCTTGGAAAATTTCTCTCTCTATATTTTGAGGGTGGTTGATGTGGTTGCTAGGTTGGAATTAAGATCAACTATTTGGTTAGCCTTCCTAAAATTGTACCAAATTATCATTTGCAGTAGGTCTCGAAATAGTTTCCTAGACTCCTGGATGGTGTTGAATACTTTCTAGGATGGAGTCTTGTTACTTGTCATGTAGTTGATTATGTTTAGGGAATCACCTTCAATGATGTCCCTTCTGGGGTCCTCCTGAAGAAGGACAAGGCCTCACCATAGAGCCATGGCCTCTACAAAGTTGTTGGTCTGGGGCTCGAGAAATTTAGTATACGTAAGGATAATGGTGCCTTCATGGTCTCAGATGACACCAACTATCCCTGCAAGCCCAAGATTACCCTTGGAGGCTCCATCAAAGTTTAGCTTGATCCACCCTTTCGGAGGTGGCATCCACTTGAGATTGGTTTTGGGGTCCGACCTCGATTGATCTCCAGGTTATTTGTTAAGAATACCAAGGGATTTGAAAAGGGCTCGCTCAAGAGCTTAGGAAGGAGCCAGGGAGCAAGGGATGAGCCATATATTTTTGATAGCATAGATGATGGATCTGGAATCCATTGCTATAGGATCCCTAGGATAGGACAAAAATGCCCTGCTATTGCGCTCTAACCAGATATTCCAGATTAAATTATGGAGGTAGAAGACCAAAGGGACCATAGATTAGGATGGCTAAACAAGTTTAACCACTGAGAGAAAAGATCAATAATGGAATTAGGCTGAACCCACTAAATGTGAAAAGATTTGAGCAAGTGATCGAGGGATACGAAGGATAAAGCACAGTTGGCGAATAGGTGGTTTGTTGATTCCTAGCTAGAGAGGCATAGGTAGAACCGGTTGGGTATCATGAAATGTCTTTTGACCAGGTTCTCTATCTTGAGGATCTTGTTTTGGATGGCTATCCAAGAGAAGAAACTGATTTTGAATATGATTTTCTTCCTCCATATGAGGTTTTAAGGGATGATATCCACCTACAACAGCTGTGGGAAGGTGTACATTGAATTAATAGATAAGGAACCTCTATCAGTTCCTCTCCATATGGGCCTATCCTCCACCTCTCCCATAGGAATGGTGACTGTATTGAGTAGGCTTGAGAGACCAGAAACTTGGCGAGGGAAGTTGCCTCCATTGATGGGTCTCCACTTGGGATTCCCATTGAAATTGGTGATAAAGTTTCAACCTTGCTTCCCATGTTGACATCAGTGGATAGTATTAGAACCCCCAACTTGCTGTCCTCACTCAGAGGTTATTGAAGTCATCTATGATTCCAGAAGTCGATGGTGCTCCAATTTCCCAAGATCCATCTACTACCTTTCTGAATGAGACTCTTGGTCTGAGTGATTGATTTTTAAAATGCAGAATCATTCTGGGGTCCTTGGTCACTTAATAAGGGATGGTTTTAAAAGTATTTCTTTTTGGCTATTTGAACCCACTCGACCTCGCTGCTGATGTAGATCTTTCATGTGTGCTTGGATAGGAGAGCGAGGTTCATTTGGGATACTTTTCTAAGTTTGATGCCTCCTTCACTCTTATGGTGATTAACTAAGTCCCAGGACACCAAGGGAATCCTCTTCTTATCCTCACTCCCAGACTAGAGGAACCTATTTTGGATTTGCTCTATCTTGGTGATCATAGATGCTGGGATTCTAAAGATAAACATGAAATAAACTGGGATACTCTGAAGGCAGGTCAAAGTGAGGGTGGCCTTGGCAGCCTGGGAAAGGAGGTGACCTTTATAAGAGGCTAGCTTTTTCTGGATCCTTTCAATAACATTGTTCCACATAGTCCTAGAGGGATTACCAAAGAAAAGGGGAGCCCAAGATAGGAAGTGGGGAGAACCTTCGAGGAGCACCCAAGGATCCAAGCAATCTTAATTTTCCTGGTCTGGGGGTGTTGATGAAGTAGATTTTGCTTTTGAGGAGGTTGACCTTCTAGCCTGCAACATTCTCATAAAGGTGAAGAATATGCTTAATGGTCTTGGCCTGGGCAACGAAAGCTGAAGTGGCCAAGATAGTGTCATCAACGAACTACTAGTGGGTAACTGGATTGAGACCAGAGGCAACTTTGATCCTTGAGATGAGCCCTCTCATGCTAGAACTTGTAATGGTACTTCCTAGAGCCTCAGCTAGGATGATGAACAAAATTAGGTATAGGGGGTCTCCCTGCCTCAGGCCCCTAGAGCTAGGGAAGAACCCAACGGGGGATCCATTGACTAAGATAGAGAACCATAGAGAGGATATGCATCTTTTGATGAGGTCAACCCAGGTTGGGTGGAAGCCAAATTTAAGAAGGACTCAATGAGAAAATCCCATCTTACCCTGTCGAAGGCTTTTTTCATGTCAAGCTTGAGAAGGAAAGCTGGGTTCTTGGCCAAGGTGGCGGAATGCAGGACCTCATGGATGGTGATCACTCCATCTACAATGACTCTCTCTTTGATAGAGCTACCTTGACAAGGATTGATGATGAGGGGATAATCCCTTTAATCCTGTTAGCTAGGGCTTTGGTTAGGATTTTATATAGGACATTGCATAGGCTGATAGGGCAAAAATTGAAAAGATACTTGGAGGCTTGAACTTTGGGGACAAAGGAAATGAAGGTTGAGTTGATCCCTCGAGGAATGGCCTTGGAAGACTAAAGATCCCTAACTATAGCACACACATCAGGCCCGATCAAGTTCCAAAACACTTGGATGAAACACAGAGGGAATTCATCTGGCTCGGGGGAATTGTTCAGGCTGCATGGAGAACAAGGCCTCTTTGATCTCTTCAACAGAAATAGGGCTGATGAGAATTTTATTGGTGGCTAGAGAAATGGAATGGGGGATATTGTCCAAGAGAGTCTTGGCCTCCTGAGGGGAGCCCTGGGAGTGGGTAGCCAGGAGGGACTAGAAGAAGTTGACTGCTTCATCTTGGATCTCAGAGATATCCCTTGTCACCCTTCCATCACTGTAGGTGAGCTCTAAAATTTTGTTGGAGCTCTTGTTTCTCAAAGTAGATGCATGGAAGAATTTGGTATTCAAGTCACCATCATTGAGCCATAGGGCTCTAGATTTTTGCCTCAAATACATTTCTTCTTTGGCCAAGATGTTGTGGAATTCTTCTAGCAGTTTGCTTTCTTAAGCCCTGGAGTTGCTATCTTGATCACCTTATGGGAATTACTATTCTATGAAATCTAGCTTCTCTTTGATCAACCGTTTGCTTTCAAAAATATTTCCAAAGGTTTCTATGTTCCACAACCTAAGATTTTCCTTGATAAACCTAAGTTTTTGGTATAGTTTCCCAGATGGGGATCCTTTGAAGGGTTGTTGTCACCACTGGGTGACTTAGTTTCTAAAGTATAGATGGTGGAACCACATTACCTCAAAGTAGAAGGGGCTATTGAAAGAGGGAGATTTTTTGGCTTCAAACAGAATGGGACTGTGATCAAATCCAATTTTGGGGAGGGGTTTGAGGGTGGCATCCCAAAAAATAGGGATGGAGTCTTTTGAAAGTAGAACCTTATCTAATTTGACTTGGATGAGATTAGTTTCAGCCCTTCTATTACTCCAAGTTAACTTTACCCCCTTCAGCTAGATGCCCATGAGTTCATTTGCATCTATGAAATCTCCAAATTCTTCCATGCTTCTGGTAATCAGGGTTCTACATCCTTTCTTGTCTGAAGGGAACAAGAGGCTGTTGAAATATCCTGCAAGGATCCAGGGGATGGTTTTGAACAAGTTTCTCATGAGGCTTATTGATTCCCAAAGCAATGCTCTTTCCAAAGGGTTGTTGGGGGCATAAAAATTAGAGAGGATACAAGTGATGTTGCTGGTTTTGTAGTGGAACAGTATATTGATGATTCTGCTAGAGGAAGAAATCAATATTCCTTCAACTTTGGATGGATCCCAGATACATAACAGTCCTTTGGACGTCCCTTGGGTAGGGGTAAAGATAAATTCACCGGTGTTCCATATAGCCTTGGCTACTCTGGGAGAATAAATATCATCTACTTTAGTTTCTTGTAGGATGAGAATTGAGGGATTGCATTCTTTCCTAAGATTTGTGACTATTCGCTTCTTAGGAACCCCATTGAGCCCTCTCACATTCCAAGTGAGAATCTTCATTTACAACTTTTTTAGGGATTTTTTGCCTCCTTTCCCCTGTTGGAAAGGAGGTTTGGGATTTTTAGGCTCATCTCTTATCATATTGAGAGAGTCGAACAACAAGGTGGTTTGAAAGCCATTAGCTATATCATATTTTACCTCTTTCCTTCTTTGCTCAACAAGGGATGGTCATCCTCTCTTATCATTTCCAAAATTAGTAATGGATTTTTTGCTCTGGGTCCTCTTGGAGATGAAACCTTCCTGGGTTGCCTATGATGGGACAAGACTTCCCTCTTCTTCATCGTTGGATTGGAAGGGAGCTAGTTTGGATGTTTCAAGCAGGAGGAGAGAGGGACCTGATCTGAAAGGGCATTCAGAGGGAACTATTTCTATCATTCTTTCCTGGGGAAGATCAATGGGGGGAGGGGGAGGGGGATCCGACATGGGGGGTTCCACATTATCCTAAATTAAATTAGGGTTGGACTCAGGCTAAGGACATACCTATTTAGGTTTCAAAATTGGATGAGGATTGATTATTTGTTTCCCTTTGTCCTTTGAGGACTCGTATCTCCTTTGCCTCGAGGATTGGTGAGCCATTAGGGTGTTCTTCTAGGGAGTGGGTCACCCGTTCTTTGGATGATAATTTTGAGGTGAAAGGAAATAATTTTGGGGTCTAGGGTGAGCCTTTGGGAAAGAGTCACCAACCTCAGTATCCTTTGCAGGTTTAGGTTTGAGGAGCAGACACTGGTTCTTAAGGTGGTCTTGCATGTTGCACTAGCTGTAGAAGGCTGGCTTGTTTTCGTATTCCAATGGTTGGCACCATATGAAGGACATCGATATCAGGTTAACAAAGGATGGAAGCTTGGACTAAAGATTGGAATTTACGCATATGCAAATGTGGACCATTCTGGAGCTTACTTTGGTTGCAAAGTTGATGGCCACTAGCTTATCGACTGTACCCGCAATAGCTTTCAGGACCTCCTCTTGCCAAAGATGGAGAGGAAGATCTGGGATGTAGATCCAAATAGGAGAAAAGTTAATGCTATAGGTATTTGGATTGAAATATTCTGCCCATCATCTAAGAAATAAGATTCTCCTACCTAGGAACCAGGGCCCTCCTATTAGTATCCAACTTGCATCATCGCAATTACCCATATTTATGATAAAAAATCCTCTGGAGAGGGCTACGATATCCATGTTTCCTAAGGTATTTCATTTTGAGAAGACCCAATGCCTTATAGTCTCTATATTTGGCTGTCCTCCTACAAACTTCTTGATCAGGGAATAGGAGGCCTTGGAGATATAGTTGGAGAAAACTTCAACTGGGATGATAATATCCGGCCCAAATTGAGTTAGGTGGGCATCTGAGGTTTTTGGGGTGATTGGTTCACCAAAAGTGACCTGCACGTAGCATCCCTCAGGATCCCGCTTCTCTTTTTATGGCACCACTCTTACCTGGACCTGGTCCTCCAGCACTGCTTCTGCATTTCGGATCCTGCCATCTCCATTGTTGTCCTTCATCTTCACCATTGTTCTCCCTCTCACCTACCCAATTTTATCATTTATAATATTTCATCTAGGTAAGGGAGGGGATAATTATCCTTCTCAGATGCTCTATTAAGATTTCTAACATCTACACATAGGTGTATTTCCCCATTCTTCTTATGAACAAGTACATAATTTTAAGCCCAAGTAGAATGTCTTACCGAAAAATAATACGGACTACCAACAATTTTTGTATTTTTTTGAGAATGAGGGGCTCTAGCAAAGGATTTATTGGTCTCTATTTTTGATGGAAAGGTTTTGTTCCTAGCTTCAATGGAATGGTATGGGTAATGATGGATGTGTCATTCATCTTCAAATCTTCATAGCTCCATGCTATGGCATCTCAATAATATTTTAATGCTTGGATTATTCCTTCCTTTTCTTCCTTAGTACAAGCTTTTCCCAAGAAATTCTTTTGGCGGTTATCAACACTTCCTAAATTATGAGCTTCACATGATCCATTCTTTGATGGAGTTGTATGCTAGTTTCAAGTATGGTAATCCATATCAAATAGTCTTTTCAAAGAAACCATACCTTTAGGGATGTATTTATTTTTAAATTCAATTCACCCTCTTCCTCTAGTTTTGCATAATTTCTATCTTCCTTTTCTATGACCTGAGCTTCAAATATGCCAAAGTTATTGATAAAATCAACTTTATGTTTGTCATCCTTAAATACCTAGAAATTCTAGATGTTGTCTGGTAGGGAGGGAGTGACAACCAACTATAACGAGAATCGTTTTATCTTGGAATGGGTAATTGGTTCTAGAGTACTTAATACTCTTACCAATGAATCTATAGTGTGATTCTTTTTACATGGAATGGTTTGGATATTGAATGCATCAAATTCCTTGATTAAATCCTAAACCCTACTAAGGTAATTTGAGAGACGCTTATCATGGTAGACATATTGATTTCACACTTGCTTGATCACCAATTAAAAATCTCCTAGGACTTGTATATATTTAACTCCCTTCTTGATGGTAAACTATAGTCCATGAATCAATACCTCATATTCTACAACATTGTAGGTGCAAGGGAATTGAAGTCGATAAGCAACCATATGTGCTTTGCATTTGGGATTGACCAATTTAATTCAACACCATTGTCATGTTTGCATTTTGAACCATCAATATTTAGAGTCCACAAATGATATTCAGTTATTTTAATTTGATTGATAGGATATCTACTACCAAATTATTTTATTTGGGCTTGGTTTCTATTGCTACAATGTAGACTCCCAATTCTAGCTCAGTGTACAAAATATCATTAACATTGTTGTACTATATAATTAGTTTTTTTTCTACCCATATCTGATTGGCTATACCATGCCAAGGAAGCCACATATATGAGAAATCAGTTGCCATATAACCATTCAAGGTTCTTGACCAATCATGGCTAAGCAACATCCCATATGCATCTAGGATATCCACCACCTGGATATCAATGCATTGTTGTATTCGAGGTTCAGAAGCTAATTGTATATGGATTTGGTTCAACACCCCAACCACATTCACCTTTGTCTTATCTAGTTGAACAACCTTATTTTTTGAGGGAGTAGGAGTTAGTCCTAATTTTTGGCTGATTGTATATGGCATCACATTGCCATAAGCACCTAAATCCATAAGATAATTATGTAAGTTTTTACTAGAAATTCTAATGGTCAAAAGAAAAGGAGGGGATTCTACCTTCTCTTTGTATACTGCCACCTGAGCATAAGTATTATTTTTTAATTCTTTTTTTACCTTGACCAAGGAGTGTTTTGATCAATAAATCCTTCTAGTCAGTTAATTGAGCTACCTCAAACAAAGAAATATTTGCCTTGGTTTTTCTTAAGGTCCTCAATGATATTATATCCTGACTTAATGTTTTCTAGGTTTTTCTCTTCCTGTGGTAATGGCATATTGAGTTTTGGTGGAGTAGGCATTATAGGACCTTTAGGTGGAATTGGGTTTTTGTTGGCTTGCTCATCAAGTAGGATAAATTTTTTTTTAGGAGGTGTAGAAGAAGTCACTGGGGATTTTCCTTTACTCTGAAGCATATAATTGTTACCTCTTTGAAACTATCGGTAAGCTTGCACCTCTTATTCTAAGTATTCATCTGATTCATCTTCATCCACTCCTAAGAATTCATGTCTTTAAAACTAGAGTTGTCACTACATTTTTATCAACTTGATTCCTAGTATTCTCATTGGTGAGAACTAATTCTAAAATTTCCATCTCCTTTTGGAAAATATCCAAAGTAGTTTTAAACCCTAAAAAATCAATTTATTTGTGTTGAGCTGTGGAATAGACCCTGCACAAACTGGGTAAAGCAAAATTTACCAAATTCATTGAAGTTCATTGGGTTATCTACGAGTAGAAGCAAATTGATGATAGATCACAACTAGATCAATAGGTAAAATGAAATGGCTAATAAAAGCTCCCTCTAATTGAGCCCAAGAAATGATGGAACCTAAAGGTAAGCTAATGTACCAATCATAAGCAAACTCATCCAGAGTATGTGGAAACATCCTACAAGTAACATCTTCATGTTCAATTTGTAAATAAATTAAGGCATCTTTGTATGCTTGTATATGTTCTTCAACTAATCTTGTTCCATCATACCTATAATGAGGGAGATATCTTTCAACATTCTTAGGCATATCATGTGCAAGTCCTGGGATGCTCGAAGGGCTACTTCCCACTAACCAAGGAGTGAGACCTACCATTAGTGTACTTTGGGGAGTGGTAAAAGGATCAACACAAAGGGAAATAGCCTCCAGAGAATTATTAGAAGTCAAAGGAGTACTTAGTCTACCTTTATCAACTTTGGGAATTCTATATGGAGAAAAACTAAAAATTCAACACCTCCAATAGATGACATAGACCTAGTGATGATGATCTTAGGCTCCAGCTTTAACAATCAAGATGCATAATATAAAAATTGAACCAAGAAAAGTATAGTTTTAGGCCTCCTTCTAGCACTAGTCTTGTTGAGTGCTAAGGGCCTAGAGGACTTAGAAAATCAATAATTTATTGCCCTCCTTCTAGCGCTAGTCTTGTTGAGCGTGTAAATGACACAACATCAAGGGCATATCAACGTACTTGTAACAAAGATCTATTCTCTCTTGAAAAGGAAATCTCTTGCCCCTAAGGTTCGAGTATGCTAGGTCTTGGCTAGTGTGAATAGACTTAGAGGTTGTTGATAACTATTCCTTCAAGGGGCATTTGCTGGTTATGTCTGAAAAATATAAATTTCTTGGTACAATGCTAAAAATTAAAATGCTTGACTACATGAAAGTAATTCTACTCCTAATCTAAATAAGCTTCAAATAAAAGTCAAAGGTTGAAGGGTGAGAGAAAATAAAAGAAAACAAGTTGATACTGCCCTGAACTCTAGCTCTAATTCAGTAAAGCAACAAACCCAAATGAAACCAATCCTCACTTGACAAGTATTCACATAGTTTGAGGTCCAAGGTGATGCAATATTTAGAGGAATAATAGATTGCAGAATGGACTGAGTGCAACCACCATCAACATGCACAGATTGAACACAAAAAATTCTAAAAGCCTTTATATTAAAAAATAGTAATTAAGTATAGTGTTTCAAGTTTGTCCACATCGGTGGATTACAAGAGTAGAGCTCAAAAAAGTGAAGCCATTTGGTTCAGAAATACCATCCGACTACAAAGACAAAAAAGAAGAAAGCTAAAAAAGGGTCAGCTAACAGATGGTGTTATCGATCCTTGTAACCGGCTAGTGAACTACCATTTATACAATTTTTGGCTTTCACTTAGCATTACATCTTGCAATTAATTACCATTGCAATTAATTACCACCTATTCTAGGACAAACCTGTTGAAATTAAATTTCCCTCTATACTGTAGCCATGCATCATTAAAAGCGCACCACTTTGGCCATGCCTCAAAAATTCATTTGCAATGAGCCCTACAACATCCACACTTCATTTAATCTCAATTTGCATGATGCTTAAGAATTCTGGAACCGCCACGCCTCATTAACACAAAATCTGGGTTGATCATTAATTTTCTCCATCTTCCTTCTTGCACGGTTGTACTTTCCAAGTTCACATTGAAATTCCATGTTCGCCATTATGTCCACCATATTTAATGCAACCACCAACAATTTTTTTGCAAAAAATTTAAAAAGGCAAAGGTTAGAACATTAATATTACTATTAATTTAATTTTTAAATTTTCCTAAGGTTTGATTTTTTATTTTTATTTTTAATTTTAAAGATTTCAAATTTTTTGGCACTATAGTAAATTATTTTCTAAGTCTTAAGACCATGCTCTTCTAGCATTAAATCATTGCTCATCATTAGGGCATCAATCCAGGTAGCCTCTAATTATCGGATGCAAAATTCATGGTCAAGCTTCATGAGCTTCTTTCCATTACTGGACCTCACCTTCTAATTGTCAAGCATTTTTCCATTGCTGCACCTCACTTTCTCATAGTTGGGTTTTATTTCCATTATCAGGTAGAATTTCTATTTCACCAAGTTTGAGTGTCGGATGCATTTTCAGTTGCCATGATTTTGGCTTTTTTATCTCTTGACATTAGTGGTGCAAATGTTTTGGCAATCTCTACACTTAGAAAACTTTCCTTTCTCACATCATTTCCGGTAAGCCGACGGACCTTCGGTACCCCTCCACACTCCTATAGGATATAATATTTCCGACCACTTCCACACTTAGCATATTTTCAACTTAGTTTTCGGTACATTGACAGACTTTCGGTACCCTTCCACACTCCACCATGGTACATTATTTTCGGCAATCTTAATGCTTAGCAAATTTTTATTTTTCTCAAAGTTGCCGAACGTGGTGCAATATTTGCGGATATACTTATACTTAGTCAAATTTTGGATTCGACGCTGTGCATTGACTTTCATACTGCTTAGAATAAAATTTCAATGCCCTTAATATGAATTCAAAAAAATCCCTAGTACCATTTTCAATCACCCATAATGCTTTTTAATTACTCAAAATAAAATTTCAATAACCTGGATGTGATCTTTAAATATCCAAAACTAATTTTTAATTACCCTTAGATGAATTTTAATTGTTTGGAATCAGTTTTCTAATTGTCGAACTTCATTTTCAATTTCTGGAATTCATTTCCAAATGTCAAGCTTCATTTTTTAATTGCTAGGATTTTTAGGTTTCTTTGTTGATGCCATCCTCCCCCCAAAGTCCAACACTACTAATATTTAGAAAATTTTAATTGCTGGGATTTTTAGGTTTCTTTTTTGGGATAGCATTGGTAGTGTTCGCAGGACTGTCAATCCTGCTAGGTTACTTAGGATCAATGGAAAGAAAAAATGGGACCAAGTTAAAAGTGTCTGCTCTTTAGATGGTACTCAATTTTTTGTTATTTTTGGAAATTTTAATCCAAGCTTTATTCGAATTTTAGGGCTTTCCAAATGTGGCAGACCTATGATTGTAATTTGATTCTTGTTCTATTAATTTATTTTCTTTACCTTTTCAAAAAAAACTTGTCAGGCGACTAAATTTTGGTACCTCTTCAGAGTGCAGTGTGGTACATTATTTTTGGTAAGATTAACACTTAGAGAATATTGCATGAGCTAGGGTACAATACTTCTAGAAAATTGACAGATCTTCGATACCTCTTCGCACTCCGCTAGGGTACAATATCTTCAACAATCTCGACACTTAGCAAATTTTCATTTTTCTCAAAGTTATCGGACTTTCGGTACCTCTCCACACTCCACTAGGGTATAATATCTCCAACAATGCCAATACTTAGAATTTTTTTTCTCACATCATTTTCGGTAGGTTGTCAAAATTTCGCTACCACTCCACACTCCACTAGGGTACAAGATTTTCGGGAATGTCCATAGTTAACAAAATTTTCAACTTGCTTTTGGTATTGTGTAATTGCTCCCTAGACTCTGACTTCATGGACTATTCATTTTAGTGGCCTAATGATTTCCTCACTACTTGACATTGATTTTGGAAGCCTAGAAACAATTTCTATCACCCAAAAATGACTTAATTATCCAAAATCAATTTTCAATAGCCCAAATATGAATTCCAAATACCCAAAAATAAATTCAAATGTTTGAAAATAATTTCTATTGCTTGGAAATAATTCTTTAACTATCTGAAATTAATTTTTAACTGTCCCAAAAAGATCTTCATAGCTCAAAATCGATTTCTTAAATGTTCTGAATTAATTCTTTATTATATAGAAATAAAATGCAACTACACAGAAACAATTTTTTAAATGTCCATAGATGAAAATTAATTACCCGAAAAAAAATTTAAACTGCCCAAAAAATAACTTTAATGCCCGAAGATGACTTTTAATTGCCTAGAAATGATTTTCAAACTGCTCGAAAGAGAAAAAGATCATTCCACTTGAGGACTAGGGTTTCAAAAAATGCAAAAGGATCTCTAATAACTTCCTGAGTGACTCTGGTAGTGGCATCTTGAACAATATATTGAAGGTAAACAAATTTAGGCATTAATTTTCATTGGAGCCCACACCAAAACTCACTTTTCAAAAAGCCATTTTTAGTTAGCATCAAAATAGAAGAAACTACAAATATAATCATGACAACAATTATCATAACAAGCTCATGATGCAACAAAATTTAAAGATACAAAAGAGCTTTCAACTAAAAAAAACTTAGGCTCTACATGATTTGAAAATTGCAAATAAAACCCCAAAAAAGAGAAAGGCCTATCAAAAAATTCAAAAAGCAGGTCCCTAGTCTAGATTGGGGCGTGTTGTGTGAGCACAACAAGTATTAATTTTAGCACAAGTTCCTTCATCTACTCAATGATCTGAGATTATGCATCTGTCTAATTTTTCTACTATTAGATTTTGGCCTTTCCTGTTGTTGGTCCATGTATATTTATCTTCTTCAAACTCAACTTCCCATAGATTATTATTTTGAATAAAAGCCGAGAAATCTCTCATACTTTGGGTTAATTTCCTAATTCCCTCATTTTTTTCATCTACCTTGGTTATGGCATTAAAATATCCTATGATCATGAATCGGGTTTCTTGGTCTTTACTTCTCATAAAGGCTACAATCCCACTCCAAACTTCTAATCTACCTGACTGAGTTATAGGTCCATAGACATTGATAAGGATGAAATGAATATCTGCAAAGTAGCAAGTGAATAAAGAGGCTATCCAATGCCTATTTTTGTGAATGGTTACACAAGAGGTTCTATAAGGATTCCAACGAGTTAGAATTCCCCCTACTACTCCTTCAAAATCCATAGCATCCCATTCACATCTTGTTCATATTGCTTTCATTGGTTTTAAAATTTCTTCTTTCGTCATCTTAGTTTCTTGGATACAAAGAATATCAAGCATATTACTTAAAAATAGGTCTCAAATACACCTCTTCTTTGATAGGGTATAGCACCCCTTATATTCCATGAGATGATAATCATGTCTCATTAGTAGCTAGTATCCCACCTACGTATTACTATTATCATTTTGTTGTTTGGTAAAGAGAAGTTCAACCAACATAATTTGTGTTCTTCTCTATATTTGCTCTTGTTTTCCTAGATATTGCTTGATAATTTGAGGGTTTCCCTCCTTTTGCATTTCCTATATCAGGAGTAGGTCTTATTATTCTATTCCTCACTATTCTTTCATAATTTTATTTTTCATCATATTTATCCTCTCTTGGCTCTACTACAGAAGCTTCTGATTTGTCTTGCTCATTTTCTAGTATTTCCTTATTTATAGTAGAGGTATTAAATTCTAAAACTACATTTTATCTACCAATTTTTTTCTCTTGAATGGTGCATGGTACTTCAAGAGAGTCTTCAAATTTTTATGAGACACATTCCTTAGGTTTATCGAGAATGTTCTTCCTTAAATCAGGATCATACTGAATAGATGGTTCCTTGTTAATATGTTGAACCTATTGTATTGTATCCTCTAAGTTTTGATCTACTTTTTCTTCATAGGCTAAAGCCTCAGAAGAGTTGGTATTTCTTCCAATATCCTTCCTTACTGGTCCCCATTGTTTATTTTCTTTCATTTTTCTAGATCTATTTTTGGAAGTTGAAAACCATCTTTAAGCATAACCATTTTTAAGTTTCTCTTGCTATCTTCTACAAATAAATCTATTTTACTCTTCTTAGGGCATGATCTCTCAATATGCCCCATCTCACGACATCTTCTACATCTAAAAGATATGTTTTCATAATCAATGGTTTAGGTCCACATATTATCCCCATACTTAATAATTATTGATTATGGTAAAGCTTTACTTATATCAATCATGACCAATATCCGAGCATAAATAGCCAAGAATCTATCTTTTGTAGTATTTGAAATCTTAAGGAATTCTCCTAGAATATTACCTATTGCCTTGAAGGTATCTATTTACCAAAATTCAATGGGCAACCAAAACATCCTAACCTAAACTTGTACTAGGGATGGATTTACATTTTAAAGTAAAAATCCTTCATACCAATGGATAAGGAAGAGTCTTGCTCTTCCCATAAACCAAGGACCCTCTTTTAGGATTTTTCTCTTTCTTCCCTAGAATAAAAAATGGTTAGGAATAAACCTTTGATAAGAAAGAATAGAATCATTTGTGGAGACTTCCAACTCTTATCAATCCATTTTCTTAAGGTTGAATCCCATGGTCAATACCCATTAAATTTACTAAAAATTGCCTATCTTAGAGATATGAGGATCTGTCTAAGGTGCACTCACTAACCTCTACCACTAGAGATGATTCTAAGGATTTAAGTAAATCGATCCATGGAAAGGAATCTAAAACTCAAAATATATTGAAATTTATCAGAATATCCTATAGCAAATATAATATTTGATAAAAAATTTATAATAATTTGCATTCTAAATTTATAAAATAAAGAAGAGAAAAGAAACTTAGCTGAAAAATATTGTCCAGATAGAATGTCTTACCTCAATGAAGTCCTAGCCCTTCATTGCTCTTCCCATAATCCGAACCCTACCTGATAAATATTTGTAATTTTTTTTTTTATAAATTGAAAAATCATCATTGCCCTTGTTCTATATGGTTAACTTCATAGGGTTGTATCTCCCTCCTTTTGCAGGATTCCTTCATATGACCACTCATTTAAATCTATTCAAGTTCTGCACAAATTGGTCTAAGAATCAACCGAATCAGATAACCCTTTGCAAAGATATTACTCCTAAAAGATGAGACATTTTTAAGAACAAAATGCCCTAATCCTTTGTGAAGCGACCATTATTCTTCCCTTAAATGATTAGTTGATTTAAGCTTATGTCAAGGTTGTAATATTTTATTATTGCAATTGAAGACTAGATTTACATCAAATTATTTTTTCAATAAGTTTACACAAGTTTTTATGAGGGGCGCTGGTCCCAGATTTACAACAAATTATTGTGAATATTTTAGGATTTAAAATTAAAAAATTTCCATCAACCTACTTGGGTATTCCTTTGTTTGATAAAGGAAATAAAAAGGATCTTTGGATCTAATTTTTGTATTGAATTAAATATTTCTTGGTAGGTTGGAAAGATAAGTTCTTAACCATGATAGGAAGGCTACAACTCATAAATACTACATTGCAATCCATTCCTATTTATATGATGTCACTTTCAAGATTGCCAATAGGTACTTTCTATGGAAAGATTTAGAGGAAAAAATAGGTTTTTTTCTTTGTAAGTGGGATAGGGTTTGCAAAGGAAAGAATATTAGAGGAGCAGACTTGTAGAATTATAGACTTATAAATTTGGCATTAGGATCAAAGCTTGGATGGATATTATTCAGAGATCAAGGAAAGAGTTGGGTAAAAATATTACTTCAAAAATATATAAGTTCTCTTGATGCAATGAAATTATTTAGGAAAATAACTCTACCCAAAGGATCGTCAACATGGAACTTTATATAAAAGAGTTTGTAATTGATAAAGAAATATATTAGATGGTCAATCAATGAGGGGAGTTATACAAATTTTTGGTCTCATGCTTGTTTTAAGCCTTATCCTCTTATATTTGTTTCAAAATGACAACCATTGGCTCAAGCATTCCTAGTATAAAAGGTCCAAATATCAAAGACTATATTATTATGAGCAACAACTCCGAATCATGGATTTATTTTAGTAATCTGGTTGAAGGAAAGGAACTCAAACAAATTGTATATGAACTTCAAAATATGATTCAAGAGTTTTATTTACCATTTTTTACACAAAAATATGAGTTGGTTTGGATTTTATAAAAGGATGGAAGATCTTGATCAAGTTGGGATATGACGATTTAGAACAATCAAGTTTTTTTTCTCCTAAATATTTTTCTTGGAAGAATGTTTGGTCATTAGAGGCTCTCCCTAAGGCATCAAAATTCCTATGGTTAGCAGTTCAAAGTAAGATTCTTATAGGAGAGAGTCTACAAAGAAGAGGATATTATGGACCCTTAAGATGTGCCTTGTATGAGAAGGATTCAGAAACATCATACCATTTAATTCTTCATTATTTAGGCTTGAAAGGAATAACATAATTTTTAAAAATAAATCTCAAAATCATACTCAAGTTTGAAACCATGTCTAAAAATATGGTGCTCATCATGGGAATTCTCAATTGCAAAAAAAGAGGTTCTCATAACTTGGCTATAGGATTGGAAGAGTCATATACGAAAACAAAATTAAAATAAATGATCTACTTCAATCTATGGTAAAATGGAAATGCTCAAAAATTGGGTTTATCAAAATTAATTTTGATGGTACATATAGAAAATTCAAGAAAATCTAGTGGAGGTGGTGTTTTTAGAAACAGTGAAGGCAACATTCCTCTTGCTTATTCAAAATTATATGGAACTTCAACTAACAACTATGCAAAGGCTTGCAGTAGAAAAAGGTTGGAAATATATTTCAATTAAGGGGGACTCACAAATTACTATCAATGATATTAACAAAAATGGATATGGAGACTAGATAAAAAATATTATTATTGTTGATGTTCATCATCTATTACTAGAGGTAATCTCTTGTTAGTGTGAGAATATTTATAGAAAAAATCGAGTAGCAGATAAATTAGTGAATTGTGGTGTTGATCTTCATCCCAATGAAATTCAAATTTTAGAAGGTGGCTGGCCAAGGGAGATTTTATGTCTTAATAAAAATGATGTCAAGGAGCTGATTGTGGAAACTTACACTTCGAGGAAATTGAATAATATATTTAAGAGTAAAAAGAAACGAAAAACTGTGAAAGAAAGGCATGCTATAGAAAATATAATATTTTGGTATTTTGATGAGAGTGGCCCCCAATAGAAACCACATACAACTTATTAAAAAGATAAATTAGTCGAGAATTAATGAATACATTTAAAAAGACCTCAAAATTATTGAGGAACATAATTTGTTGGAAACATCAAAATATATGCAAGGGAAAATAGGGTGGAAGATAAATTAGCCACATGTATATTATTTCTATCATAATTCAAATAACGGAAGGGAGATTTTAGATAGATATTCTCTCTCAATAAATATGATATTAAAGGATTCACATTAGGAAAAGTCATGCCTTAAGAAGAATTAAAAAGAAGGTGAATCTTACATGATATTAAAGAATTGAAGTTAAGAAAAGTCATACCTTAAATAAAAGTGATGAAGAAGGTGAATATTTTATGAAAAGACAACTAAGGAATGATTTATGGAATTTATGCTTAAATATAGTCTACTTGATCCAATATCAAATGTAATATTTTATTTTTGTAATGACCCTTAATAGAAGCCATACATGACCAACCTCCATATCTATTGTTGAAACACTAATTTGAATTATAGCCAAGGCCAACATTGTATGATATATTATTGTATAGGGTTACAAGAATCCATTATACAAATATTTAATTATTATTTATGTAAGACCTCTGGGTCACAATTAACCTTGTGATGGCTATACCTAACTTGTAATTAGCCTAAAGTTTACTTGTTATGTTGACTTAGGTTTACTTATGTAGATGGGTTTTTGGTATTTCTACAAATACACCCACCTATTGCATCTATTTTATAGAAGTTTTGTGATTCTTATCTATAAATAATAGAGTGATTATTTGGTGCTCAAGGACACCCATCATCTATCTCTCTTTTATTCTTTTTTATGCTTTTTGTATAATATTTGAGTAAATGGATTGTTTTTGTTCATCATTGAAAATATGTGTGAAATTCAACATGGTATTAGAGAAGGTATGGTGTGTCATGGCTTGGTCACATAGAAAAATCACTCAAGGCCTCCAATATTTCTTCTAAAATTTAGGACGAATTACTCTTCAAAGCTTCATAAGTATTTCTAACATAAGAGGTTGAGAGGATATCTTGTTTCATTATTTCTCATTCATTTTTCCAAAACAATTGGAGAATTTGCGCTTACTTCATTGTTTTTGATGTATCTTTGATACCTTGTATAATTATTTAAATTTGGTTTGACTTCTTCAATCCTCATAGGAGTGTTATAGCACCATGGACAAAGAGAAGGGAAAATTTTCAAATTTTAATTCAAAAAATCTTGTGCCTTTCAAAATTCATGCATGCCTTATTGACATACTCTCTTGAATTTGTTTTGGTACTTAATGTTCTTCTTCATATGGGAAGAAACCCAATTTAATTTGTATCAAAACAATGTCAAGGAAAACAAGTGGAGGGAAAAAAGTGGATAGCACAACAAATTATGAGTTTTAATATGCATCTTATTGTTTCGATCCTTTAAGGTAGAGTGAAATTCGAGATAGGTTGAGAAAGCTTCATTTCCATCTTGAAATGAAGGAGTTATTGGATGAACAATTGAGTGGAAGAATGGACCTGTGCTATAAGTGGTTTGAGGTTTGATCCATACTTTTATTCAATTGGATGGACTTTGGATTATGTAAATGACATTCTATACATAGGTATCAATGCATTTAGATCGAAGGTACATGTTTCTCAACCAATTATGTTGCCTTGGCTAAGGCATTCATGGACCCATCAACTCATGTCTACATCACTACAAGCAATTATTATTATTTTTTTTTGGCACTCATATGCCTTCTTGTTGAACTGTGAGCCTTTTCTATTGAATGATGGTTTTACCTTCTCAATGGCAAGGTGGACACCTTAGCTAGCACAAGGCACTCAACTCATGGGAGACCCAACTTCAAATACCCATTTTGGCATTCATAAACAATATTAATGAATCCATAGCTAATGTGGCACCATTGAATGCCATAAAATATGACTTTTCACTTATATATGTAGCATCAACCAATCAGATCCAAACATGTGTTAAACTTGCATTTGTTCTACAAGTGTAGTGGCATATAGGTGATGCAAAATTAGTGGTAACCATTAGTAAATCAATGGATACCAAGTGGAAAAATATATTTACATTTAGTATTTATAAGGTTTGAAGGGATAATTTTCTATTTTTAAGGTCTATTAGAGAAAATATTCTAGAGGTCATAACTTTTGCATTCAAAAGTGTTTTGAGTCATTTTTTTTCAAAATGCACAAATTTTCAAGTTGTTTGCATTGGTGGCATCTGTTCAAGGATTTGTTATAGTGTTGAGGGTCAAATTATGCATTTTAGTCTTAAATACCTATTGCTCTTTTTCAAAGGGACATATTTATAGTATATTAAACAATCAAAAGTTTTGGTCTATATTCATGGGATAAACAATTGGTTTTATGACATTAGAAGTAGTTATTGGGTTTTTTGGAGGTACATAGAAAATGATTTTGAATGTGGTATTTTCAATCCCTCCTCTTCCTATCAAATTCTTAGACTATTGATTCATTCTATACATGAGGATCTAACCTTTCATGATCTCTTTTATTATTAATTTTTTATCCAAGTATTCCTTAGAATTTAGAATGGTTATTTTCATAAATAGGTTTATACAAAGTCTTTTTCAGTGAGGACAATCAAGTGGTTCAAGAGAAAGTAAAAGTTTTAAAATAAGATGAAGTGTGTTGTAGAAGGGAGAGTTGTGCTTTTAAGTTTTGCCATATGTGACAAGAGAATTTTGGAGTAGCTTCTAAGAGGCAGTAATATTGTATTATCTTCCTTCCATGGAGTTACAAAGGGGGTCCTCTTTGTATATGTGTGGGAGTATCAAAAATTGGTTGTGGGTGAATATGGTCTAGCCTAAGAATATTCTCATGCAACTAGAGGGGAATTTTCATATTATTAAACTTCCAAATGCTTTGGGGATTCAAATGAGTCTTCCACAAGTATGGAGTCCCATTAGAGAAACTATTATGGGGGGAAGATGTTATTATTACTAATGTCTTCTCTCCTTGGTCCCTTAGTTCATATTATGAGGGGGTATTGAAAGTGTAATATGATTTATGGCATTGTATGATTTACTTTTGTATAGGCATATTGGCATTCAATGTACAATATATTTAATTATTATTTAGCTAAGACCTATGGGCCATGATTAACCTTGTAATGGTTAAATCTAACTTGTAATTTGTAATTAACCTAAAGATCACTTGTTATGTCATCTAAATTTACTTATGTAATTGGGGTTATAGTATTGATATAAATCCCTATTGAAATTATAATCTAATTCATGGCCAAGGTCAACATTATATGATGTAATATTGATAGGCCTAAGGGCATTTCATTATGCAATGTATTGAATTTATTTTAATATTTTATTATGTAAGCCCTATGGGTTGCGGTTAACCTTGTTATGGTTAAACCCACTTTATAACTTGTAATTAACCTTAATTCCTCTTGTTATGTCAACTTAGATTAAACTCATTTATGTATTTGGATGTTTGGTATTGGTATAAATACCCCTCCACTTCTCATTTTATTATTAGAGTGTTGTGTAATATTATCTACAAAAAATACAATGATTATTTATAGTACTAATGGGTGTTCCCCAATCTCTATCTCTTTTATTTTTTTCATCCTTTTATGCTTTTTGTATAATATTTGAGTGGATGGATTGCTTATGTTTGCTTCTAGAAAATATTATAAATTCAAATATGGCATCATAGTAGGTATAAAGTGACATTGTTTGGTCATGCATAAAGTACATTTAGAGCCTCTAATACTTCTGTCAATTCTTAGTGTGAATTAATCTTCTAAGTTTCATAAACATTTTTGATGTAAGGGGCAAAGAAAATATACTTTTCTATGGCTTCTCATTTGTTTTTTAAAAGCATTTAGGGTTTTTATGTCTACATTACCATCAAAGTGTTTTTTATCCTTGGTATAAAAATTTAAAATTATTCTTTGATGCTTCCCTTAGATACCTATATAATCCTCTCTCCATTAGGAAGGTAAAGGAGTGAAGTTTTAAAAAACAATTGAATTTGTTGTCATCATGCACACTCCTTTGATAGTTGTGCTTGTTTTTTTTGGAGGCATTGACATCTATCTTCATAGAGTCCAAATGTTTCTTTGTCATCATCATAGGACAACTAGAAAAAGAGAGGTCAATGTATTGCATTTACGTGATTATGGGTTTGAGCCTACATGCTCAACAAATATGAAAACTAGGTTGTAGATAACTTAATATGGTAGAACAACCTAATGGCCAACTAAGTAGAAGATTAGGCACTTTTTAGAAGTGGTTTCAAATTAAAAAAACATGCACATTTTTTCATTTAGATGGATGAAATCCTTTGGATAGTGTGTATTGACAGTTCTACAAGGTCATATCCATATTTAAAGCCATCGTGCAAAAATCCAATTGGTTATTCCATGCGTTTAGGAAACTCACTACATTATTTTGTGTTTGAATCGAAGAGAAAACTTTTAACCCAACACTCATTTATTCTATTGCAATTTAGGCACATTTGTATGAATTTTATATTATTCCTACTTCAGCTCTCTAGTAGCAAGGATGATGCCTTGAGTAGAACAAGTTGCATAGCCCATAGGTGACACAAGTTTGAAACTCTCTTTTGGAATTTTTCCAAATAGTTAAAAACATGTAGACATGGAGACCAATTTCATGGTTGACATGGCCAATTTTTGAGCCACTTTTACACTATTTTACTATATATATGTGCCTTGGAATAATCAAATAAGAGTGTTAATATCACATTGGTAAGAGCAACTTAAGTAAAAGAAGTAAGTGGAGTGCATCAGTGAAATAAAAACCAAGTAGCAACATAGGATTTGCTTATTCATTCCTAATGTTTGAGCATCTAATTTTTTAATTTTTAAGGTCCATTAAGGAAAATATTTCAAAGGCCATAAATTTTTCATACAAAAGCATTTTAAGCCCATTTTTCAAATCATATGATTTCTTGAGCTTCATACATTGGTGGCATCAGTTCATGGACCTACTATGGTGTTATGGTCAAATTGTGTAAGATGGATCATAAATCCCTATTTATTTGTCTTAATGGGTGAAAGTATAGTATTTTGTCACCACAAATTATTGGACTACTACACAATAAGAACCTATGGTGCATCCTTCAAGAATATAAAGAAACTGTTCTTCATGAAGAAACTTGACACCAAAGAGGAGAAAAAGCTCTTGGCTTGTTTTCCTTATTGATTGAACCAGAGCATCAAAGAGGAGAGTGACCCTATCAAGTTATGTTCAAAGTTGCATGAGTTATTTGGAAAAATTAATACTACTAAAGTAAATCTCTTGGAATTAGATCTCTCTTCTCTTAAATTGACTAATTTTGATAATTTTGAAGACTATATTGCAATATTCAAGGCATTAAGGACACTTATTGCATCTTTTACAGGGCAAAAGAAAGATGATGTAGAATATGTGAATATTGTCCTTGCTAATATCTCCTCTCTTTTTTAGGTGTTGAACCTAATGGTTCATATAATCTCTATAATCTTGGAATCTCAAAATACTCTCACTAATGATCAAATTTTTCTCTCATAGTTCATTTTATTTGGCAATACAAAATTGTTGGAATTCATAAATATGGGCTCATACAAAGGAATTCAAATATAAGGAGGATAAGACCTAAGGGATCAAGGACCAAGGTAAGTCTTCAAATAAGTCGAAGACCACTTGTAGATATTATAAGAGGGAGGGACATATGACGAAGAATTGCTTGCCAAAATTGCAAAGGATTGATGCTAAATTCATGAAGATTAGTGAACATCTTCCAAATGATGAGGGATATTATAAAGGATATGTATTAATTATAGAGTCCCACTAGAGGACCAATTATAGGGGAAGACATTATTATCACTAATGTCTTCTCTCCTTGGCCCCTCAGTTCATATTATGGGGGATGTTAAAATTATAATTTGATTCATGGACAAGGCCAACATTGTATGATGTAATATTGATAGGCCTAAGGGCATTTCATTATGTAATGTATTGAATTTATTATAATATTTTATTATGTAAGCCCTATAGGTTGCATTTAACCTTGTTATGATTAAACCCATTTTAAAACTTGTAATTCACCAAGCCCTCTTATTATGTTGGGTTAGGTTAAACTCGTTTATGTATTTGGGGTTTTGGTATCGATATAAATACCCCCTCCACTCCTCATATTATTATCAAGTGTTGTGTAATATTATCTATGGATAATAAAATGATTATTTATGGTGCTTACAAGTGCCTTCTACACTTTGTGTCTCTTTTTATTTCTTTCATCCTTCTACATTTTATATATAATATTTATAATAATGGGTTACTTCTATTCATTTATGGGAAATATTGTGAATTCTAGAAATACCCCCACCTAATTCATCCATTATATTAGAGTGTATCAATTTTTATATATAATTAATACAATGATTATTTGGTGCTCAAGGTCACCCATCATCTATATCTCTTTTTGTCATTTTTTACACTTTTTGTATAATATTTGAGTGAATGGATTGCTCTTATTTCTTACTAGAAATAGATCTGAAATCCAACATATATCTATCTATACATACACATAAAAACAAGCCTAATGTATTATAAAATAATGGTAAATGTAATATAATCATATAAGTGTAGTAGTAGCTATAAGCTTACCACAGTGGTAAAGTTCTTCAGTTTTCATTCAAGAGACCCAAGTTCAAAATCCACTTGGTACAAGGGTACTGGGATCCCTCATAAAAACCCATGTAACCAATTGAAAAAAAATCATATAAGTGTAGCTCAATTTCAAAACCTTGCATTACATACACACATATTTATCAAAACAAGCCTAAGGTATCATAAAATAATGATAAATTGGACATAATCATATAATTTTCACTCAAGTTTAAATGCTTGCATGGTGATAAATATTATGACCATAACACCAAACCCTAATAATATATATGTGTATAGGCACACATTTATCAAAATAAACCAAATATATTATATAGAAATGATAAATGAAGTGTAATAATATAAGCACAAAGCAAGCTAAAATCCTTTCATTGTGATGGATATTATGACCATAAGGCAAAACCATGATAATATTGTTTGTTGCAATACCATCCATTTTAACCACACAGTCTCTCAATAAGGTGATCCATAAATAATATAGTTTATTGTAGTATCACTTGTTTCAACTCCATAGTCTCACGATAAGACAATTTGTGATAATATGCTTTAAGAATGATAATGTGATCCATTGAAATACTATAATAATGCAATCATCGTAACCAATTGTAAAAAACAGTAGAATGAATATCACTTGTTAAAATATGCCTGTCTTTTATACAATGTTAATGTGTTTCCTTTAAATTTTCTCATAATATCAAACCCATGTAACCAACTTTTTTTTATGAGAATGAGGTGCCAAATGGGTTTGAAGGAGCAAAGAGTTTAACACCACAAGTGAAAGGTTCAATCTTATGGATAAATCTTAACATTATAGTAAAAAATAAATTCCTTGCAATAAAAGGGAAATCAATATGGAGGTTATCCCTTTCTCTTTAAATTCTCTAAAGTAGAATATATATAATAAGTCAAATTGAAAACGTTCTAAAAAAATGAAAGAAATTGAAGATGAAAATATTGATGAATTTGAAAATAAGAGAGAGAGAAAGAAAAATCCAAAGGAATATTAATTTGGAAGCTAAAAGCAAATAGCTCAAATGCTAATGGGAAGTGCAATTTGTTGAAATATGTGGTGTTAAGCTTCACTTGAGGCCATGACTAAATTTTATATTATATTTATTGTATAGCCCTTTGGGCCTTTGTACACCTTGTATAGGTGGGTTTATTGTAATATTTTATTAATAAACTTTAAGGTTTGTTCTTTAACCTTTGACCTAAAGGTCACATGTAATAGTATATTTATACCTCTTGAGACCAACCATTTGATTATCAATTGGAGTATGTTTCTTTGCTTTAGTGAGATTATTTTTGTCCTTATGGACACCCTTCATATTGCTTGTTTCATTCAATGAGTTATTCTTATTTCTAGTTAACATGTTAATTCAATTTGTTTCTAGAAAGTATTGTGAAATCCAATATGGTATTAGAGTGGATGTGAATCTTCATTACTCGATTACTTGCCTTTGATAATTTCTCTTTTATAGTCATTTCAAGAATTATATTTTTGGAAGCAATGTTGGTAATTTTTTAGGATTTATTTTCCAAAATGCTAGGTGAACATGGATAATGAGGATCTCACTATGTTACAACAAATTTGTTGCTTTGAAAGAACTATTCATTAATAGGTTCATCCTTCCTTTCTTTATAATCTAGTATATTTTTCTTTTATTAACTAAATGAATGCCATTTTGGATTGAATTTTTTGAGGTTATTTGAATCCCTCACTTATGTTTTATGGATTTTTTAATAAAATCCGTTTTCTTTTATGCTTTGGATTTTATGATATTGATGCAACATAGATGAAAGGATATACTACATGATTGTTTTTCAATGAGTTTATACATGTTTTTATGAGGAGTCCTAGTGATATGGATTATAGCACATGTTTGTAATAAGTTTTTAGCTAAGGATAAGCATTATTTAATGTGTTCGTATCCATAGCTTATGTTTGTAATGGCTATTTATAGGCTTCTTTTATCAATTGATAATGAAGTTTTGGATTGTCATTCATATCTCATATCTGTTGTAAATTGATTCCTCATCATAGGCTCTATCACTTCTTGGATTCAAATAGAAGCAATATTTATCAAACATTTTGGAAATTTGGTTGACATAGATATGATATCAAATTAGTTTACCTCTATCTGTAAATAACCTAATGAATCCATGAGTCAATTTAATGATAGTTTTCATAGGTTGTATACCAAAATAGAGATATATTACATCATTTTAGAAGAATAAGCCATTCAAATATACTTGGAAGCCTTAGAACCCTTTAATTCTACATTCCTAAGGAACTGTCTTAAAAATCCATCCTTGTCTAGAGCCTACAGTGAGGCAATAACCGTAGAACAATGGTGGATTTTGAAAGGGGTTGATGTGGATCAATTATCGTTACTTAAACCTAAGGCTCCAAATCAAATACTACCCATGAGTCAGGTTGATGCATCATATTTTCTCATGATGAATAGTTTTTTAGGAGTTATGGATTCCAACCAATGCCAATCATCTAATATAACACCCTTGAATCAAATGATGTCTAATATGAGCAATCAACAAGGTGAAATTGACTATATAGATGTTACAACTACCTTAGATATTGTTCAAAATGAGGTGCAAGTTTTAAAGTCACTACCCATCAATGAGGATTGTGATGATCAAGTTACCCAAAATGTAGAGATTGGCTCAGTTTTCAAAACATATGAACCTTTATAAATAAAATGCTTAGAGTCCTTATTTATAAGTGAGGATTGGGATAATCATAGAAAACTAAATGATCCACTTTTAGAAACAATTGAGCCCTCAAAAGTGGATGAAGGTGAGTTTGAAAAGTAGTCGATTGTTGAATTTAAATATTGTGAAGAAGTGGTTGAATGTCACACCCTAGTTTTATAATATGATTATTGTTGGTGGAATAAATGGGAGGACTTTGCTGCTCTTTCTAATGAAGTACTCACTTCACCTGATATGTAGGACAAGTTGAAAAGGCTAGTTCTACAACTTAAAATAAACATCACTAAATTACAGGGACAAATACCTCAAGATGCATATCTTGATAATTCTACAAATTATCCTCATGAGACAAAGATCGAAGATGCTAAAGTTATATTCTTTTATACAGTGGAGGGGTCCTAGAGTGGACTAGTTTTGAAACATATGACAAAGGACCTTCCATAAATTTGGATGAGATTATTAAAATTGATGATCAAAACCTTCAGCATCCTCAAAATAATGACCAGGAAGAAATGAAAGTAGGGATGCAATCTCATCAAATATTTTAGGAAGATAATTATTATAATGGTTGGGGAAGATATGAGAAATAATTTTTTTCTCACATTTCTACTGATGAAATTTTTGTTTCATTGATATGCATGATGCTGAAATCATTATCTCACATGAGGATCTTGCAATTTCTATTCAACTTGAAAATGGCATGCCATTTGCAAAAATAGAAAAGGTTCCAAAATTTGATCATTTTGAATATGAGTTTGTGGAACATCTTGCTACAATATAAAGGGAATAAATGGTAAATTTTTCTTATGATTCATCTATTTTGGATGAGGAAGAGGTAAAATATTCTCTTTCATTCTGGAATACTAAAAATTTGGGTACAAGTTCTCATGATTATCTTGAAGATTCAAATGAAGAAACTCCATGTGTGGCTAACAAGGAATTAGAATTTTCTATTCATCCTAAAGAAAATATTGCTTTGTTTGATCAACAAGATCTATGGTTTGAAAAGGATGGACATATTATTGATTGGGTGCCTAATTTTGGTGTGTTTGAAAAATAGATCATTGATGAAGGTAAAGGGCTACAAGATGATGATAGAGACCATGAGGAAAAGAAGAAATTATAATGGCTCACCAAGTTTTGGCAAATACTACTCATGGTATGTTGATTATGGATGATAAGGTATAATCTTCACCTTTGTTATTGGCTATGGAAATTCTAGGTAATAAGTGGTATGATATCCCTTTGGATGTTTATGTTATTGATGATAAAATATCAAGTGTTGTTAACAAGGAATTGGAAAAAACTCCTAAATTTGTTGCCATATATAAAACGAAAGAAAACATGATTGAAGCTTTGAATCAAGTTCATAGACAATTAATTATTGAATCTAGGATTCAAACTTGTAATGATCCTTGTTTAGTAGATATTCTAGATGTTTGAAAATCGTTGTACAAGTTTGATTTGCCTAAAAACATGAAAAATGACTTGGCTTTAAAATTTTTAGAAATAAGCTTCTACTTGCAAGACCTCATATTTGAAAAAGAGAGCCTAACTATAAATCATGAATTGAATTTTAAAATCTACATTTTAAGGAATATACAATAAAGAATTAAAAATCAGTTATTGTCTTATCATTTTGATGAATTGAAACTCCGCTATGGGATTACTAAAGGAACTAGATTAAAATGGTGGAATAAAAGAGGTAAATTAATTTTTTTTGTGCTGGTAAGCATGATCATACTATGGGATGATCCTCAAACAATTTTGTGTGTTTATCATGTTAAAATTTTTCTATTTGTGATAGAAATCAGGTTTGGGATCCAAGGAAGTAATAATTGAATTCTTGCTTGTACATATATTATATATTTTTGTAAACAACTTTTTGGGTTTTCATGTTTTGTTTTGCTTTTGTACATATATGTTTTTTGTTTTGTGAGATTTTTTTTTGTTTTTTTTTAATGTTTTCAAGTTTAGGGAGAATGTTCTTACTTGCTTATCAATTGTGAAATTTTGGATGTGTTTCCATTGTTGGTTTTCAATAAAACTGGCTTATGCCAAATTTTGGATTTCAGTTCATATTCCCATTTTTGTTGTTTAACTTTTGTAAAAGTTTGATTTTTGTCCCTTTGATTGAGGTAATATTTTGTAATTGCAATAAACTCCTGGTCGATTTGTTGGTATTTGTTCCTTTGTCATGTAGGATAAATTACCTGTTTTGAAAACAAATGAATTTTGAGGAAAATAAAGTAAGATTGTTTAATAGTTGTCCTTATGAATTTGGATTAAGATAGTAAAATTTGGAACAATGAAACCATTTTGCAAAAGCTCCATAGGTATTGCATCACATTAAAAGGAGTATTCTTTGAAATTTTGAAGGATGAAGTTATTCAGTTTTGCAGAATAAGGTAAAAATACAATATACTCTATTTTAGCCTTACTTGATCTCTAACCTAGGTAGCAGGTGAATTTTGAAAAGCAACATAAAGCTTGATACAAAAGCAAAGTAAATACAATGGAAAGTAAAGTTAAATCAGTCACAATAGTCTAGATAATATTCATCGGGGCTATAGACGCTTGACTAGTAGTGGAGCTATGTCTAGACCGAAATAAATAAAAGAAGCAAAAGCAAAATTCATCTAATATTTGGGTGATTCAAATAATCTCTAGTAGGTCTATAAAATCTTGGATAACATAGAGCAATATCTCAAAGAGAGCAAGGTTATCTCCACCGGAGCTATGGACACTTGATTGGTAGTGGAGCAATGCAAAGGTGCAACTAAAGAGTGAAAATTCTATAGCCCAACTACAAAACAAATAATGGAAATATGAATAGTTTCATGAATGTAAAACGAATCACACTTCACACACACTAAGCAGATGCAAAGGATTCATATATCCTATTTTGAAACTGTCTATTCACATTCTATGGATATTATTGATGCTTATTTTTATTTTTATTTTTGGGTTTTATTGGTTTCATATCAGGTTCTTAGTCTGAAATGCTTAGGAGCATTTCCTAGTAGAGTCACCATTTGTTGTTGCCATTGCACAACTTACCCCAAAATTTGGGACCCACTGAAAATTGGTTGAATTTTTTATGTTTGATTTGTGTTCTTTGTGTTGGTGGACAAAATTCAATTTGGTTGTCTATTTTACTTCATGTTTTTTTCGAGTTTCATAAAATGATTTTGAATGTTTTAATTTTGAAACTTTAAATTTCTTTAGGGTTATAAATTAAATCATTTAAAATGTATTAAATAAAATGTTCAAATATCAAAGAATTTGAATTTTAAAGAGATACTTAATTTTAAATGTTGTAATTTGTCTGGATATCATTTAAAACATTTAAAATTAATTTAATTTAATATTTATATATATTTTTGAGAAGATTTAATAAAAAAGTTTTGTTTGTTTTATGTTTGTAGGTTTTGAGGTAAGTAACATGATTTTCGAGGTGGTCAATGTGGTCAATCGATGTGATTTTTGAGGCTATCAAGAGGCGCATATTGAAGAGTCACCTAGTGGCTCTGGTTGAATCAAAATATTATATGAGAATTCATGATTATTAAAAGCGTTTAGCACATCGTCCAATCCATGTGGGATAGAAAGTCAAGTATTTCCTAACATATGGTGATAAGATATTCAAATAGGATATTCTGAATACTCAAGGGAAATATTTTGAATACTATACATTGTACTAAAGGCAAAGTCATTTGTTCTAGGAAAACAACATTATGGAAGATGAAACACAATCCATGTTGACATGAACATTCCATAGAATAGCATTCAAGGAAGTTTAAGATTGTTTCTGTTTTAAATTTTGATTTCGCGGTATTTGGGATTATAATTTTGTGCAAGAAAAAATTGAAGGTTTGAAGATTGGATGTATTAATTAAGTCTCGAATTATGACCAATTGAGATATCATGAAATGTCAGGAATCTAGCATCAAGTGTTTGAAATATTATAACAAAATCTAAAGGCTCTTGGTGGAGGTTAAAGCATGGAGTAAATTAAGCGTTGCTAAGATCTTGTGCTGTTCTCTTGAAGAGTTTGTTTACACCCAAAAGACAATTTCATTTTTGGTTTTGATTGTGGTGCAAAATTGAAGATTTTTTTGAAAATGAATTTGAAATGTTTTGTTTATTATTTCAATCGATAAGCGTCGGATAACTTTGAAAAAGAAAAATATTTTATTGTTCAAAATGATGAAGGTTGTATTCACTCCAAATATTAATTTACATGAATATGAATAATGGGTAATACTTGAAGATCGTTTGTTGTCTTTTTGCTATAGGTACTCAAGGGGAATGATGTTGTAAAGAAAAGCGAGAGTATTCTATGTTGATTGTAAGGATGCGTTAGTGTTGTACATGAAGACTTGTGATAAAAGAGATGGTGTAACAAGTATTTAGAGTCCAAAGTTAGCACAGGGTGATCCAATGATGTGACATAAGATAATACAATAATACATAAGATGTTGAAATCAATGTTACATTAATAAAGAGGAGAATGAATTTATTGATAGTGGGATAGCACTCTTTCAGGAAGAAAGAGATACGATAGTTATGTGCACAGTATTATTATAGGGCAGATTGTGTATTGAATTTTTTGGGATATCATGCTTGTCCATGGTGATCAGAGATGGCTGCACCAATGCTAAATATGAGAAATGGTTCATCTTCGTTTATGTTATATACAGTCATGATTAGTATATGTAAACAAGGAATATATTAATGATATTACAAGAATGACCCATGTATTACAAAGCCAAGGGATAGCAAAATGAGGTTGATTTCAAAGGTCGTATATCATTTCTTATAATAAATAATTTATCAAGTGAATAGTGAATGATGAAGACACAAGAGAGAACAAATTTCAATTATTTTAAACTACATGGGAATGACATAAACTGAGAAGAAAAAATTATGAAATGCTAAGAAAATAATTATTTTTCTATTATAAATAAGAGATTGAAAACAAAAAAGGGGGTCGAATGATTTTGGAAGGATGAATTGAAGAGAGAAAGTGGAAGATAGCCAAAGGATTTCCTCCCAGGTTACACAGAGAGCTTCACTGTTGAACATAGAGATTTTTGGAAGGGCGTATTGTAAGATTTTAATAAATGTATTTATTTTCATTATATTGAGACATGCATGCTGATGATGTTTCATAGATTTAATGATTTAATACATTTCACTTATTTTTCCTCAGAAGGTAGCACTTAGTCTAGATTGGATTGGGTTAATGTTGGTTGATCTAGGTTAGGTTTAATTCTAGAAAGTTTCTATTTTTGTTCTATAACCTACAGTTCAATTTCATTTTTATTTTATTTTTCCTTACTCTAAATTTTTTATTTTTATTTTAAATTTCAAATTCACGGGAATCAAAACCCTAATGCTATAATCTAAATTTTAAAACTTTATCATTAGGAAAAATGTTTATTTCACATTTTTAATTTCATGACATTTTATAATTGGAAATAAACATTAGCATTTTAATTAAATTGTTCAAATAATTTTCATTAAATTTTAACCTAAAGTATTTGGACATAGTTTAATTAAAATTATTTTCTAAGGTTATAATTAAATTTTTGCACTTTATAAAGTTAATTTTGGTAAAATTTAATTACTAACCTAATATTTGGAGAATGAATCTTATGGACATCACATTTCATGTTATATATCAAATATCTATATTTTAGGCCCTTGTTAATGGTTATGTGCACCTTGAAGTTGTTTCAACATTATTTTCACACTTTTCAAGAACAATAGAAAACCTTAGAGAAACTAATGGTTTTCTTTGTAAGAAAGGGTTTTATAATCAAAATCCTAATTGTGAGTGTAGTTTTGTAACTGGGCAAAATTATCACTCAACAAGTACAAAGTAGACAAGAATATTTTCAACCCCACTTGCTTTCAGCTATGCAGTTAAAGAAAGACATTAAAATAAGCAATATGCTTTATGTAGTAAAGATCAATAGGAAGACTATAAAAAAATATGATAAAGAAGTTTTTACAAGGTATCCAATTCTTCATGATTTTTGGGATGTGTTCCATGAAGACCTTCCAGGTCTACCCTATCAAAGGGAATTTGATTTCACTATTGAATTAATGTGAGGGGATGAACCCATTTCTAGGACACCATATAGAATGATCCCAATTGAGTTGTAGGAACTAAAAGTTCAACTTCGGGACCTATTGGAAAAGGGTCTAATCAAACTAAGTGTGTCACCTTGGGGTACTCCAGTTGTATTTTTGAAAAATAAGGATGGTTATTTGAGACTATGCATATATTATAGAATGGTGAATAAGGTAACCATTAAGAACAAGTATACTCTACCATGAATAGATGATCTCTTTGATTAGCTAAAGAGTGCTACCATATTTTCAAAAATAGATATGAGATTAGGATATCATCAACTAAAAATTAAGGAAGAAGATACCCATAATGTGACCTTTAAAAATTGGTATGGGCACTATGAATCCATGATAATACCATTTGGGTTAATGGACACACTGACTGCCTTCATGAATTTTATGAATAGTGTTTTCATGAAGTATCTAGAATAGTTTATATTGGTATTCTTAGATGATATACTGATTTATTTTTGAACTAAGGAAGAACATGACTAGCATCTTAGATTAGTTTTGGAAGCACTAAGAAAGAATTAACATTATGGGAAAACTATCAAGTGCGAGTCCTATACTTTGCAAGTACAATTTTTGAGGTACATTATCTTAGTAGAGGAAATTGTTGTAGACCCAAAGAAGATCAAGGCTATACTAAATTGGCCTCCACATAAAAATATGATAAAATTCAAGAGTTTCATGGGACTCATAGACTACTATAGATGTTTTGTGAGAAATTACTCTAATATTACCTATCCAATCACCAAAATTCAAAAAAAGAGAAAAGAGTTCAAATGAACGGATAAGTGTAAGGCTACATTTGAGACTCTAAAAAATAATTTGATAATGACACCAATTCTAAAGAACCTTGGATCCTCATGGAAAATTAACCATATGTACAAATGATTCTCTAGAAGGCTTGGATGGAGTTTTCTCATAGAAAGAATCTATAGTGTCATACAAATCTAGAAAACTCAAGAAGTATGAGATAAAATATACCACTCACGATCTAGAATTGGTAGTAGTTGTGCATGCCCTAAAGGCTTGGAGACACTATTTATTGGGTATACCTTTTGAGCTAAGAACAAACCATAAAATTCTAAGGTATATCTTTACGCAACCTATGTTGAATGCAAGACATAGGAAACGGGTAGAGTTCTTAGAAAATATGATCTACGCAACCTATGTTGAATGTAAGGAAAATAAGGTTGCAGATGCCTTGAGAAAAAGAAGGCACATAGCCACATTGAATTGGAGTCATATAGATTTTATGGATAGGGTCAAGGAAATACAACTACATGACCCATATTGCATAGAAATTTGGAATAAAATAAAGATAAATTTTGAAGAAAGTAAGGGTTTCAACATAAAATATGGGCTTTTATACTTTAAATATTGGGTAGTTATACCCAAAGTGAGTGACCTAAGAGGAAATATTATGAAAGAGGCTTATAATTCTCCCTATTATGCTCATCCAAGAAGGTAAAAAATGAGAGAACATATGAAAAAATCCTTCTATTGGTCTGAGATGAAGCAAGACATCACATAATTCATTACAAGATGTTGAGAATGCAAGAAAGTGAAGGTAGAACATCATCACCCAGCTATAAAATTATACGCACATGAGATACCTAGGTAGAAATGGTAGGTAATTTCTATGGAATTTATTATGGGGTTACCCAAGAATAGGTTCCAACATGATGCTATCTTGGTAGTGGTTTAAAAGTTGACCAAGGTTGCACACTTTAGACTAGGGAACATCAAGGATGATGCAATGATAGTGGAAAATAAGTTTTCTAAATAGGTATTTAGAGTACATGGATTTATTGAGGTAATTATTTGTGATAGGGATTCTAGATTCATGTCAGATTTTTGGTAGGCTCTACATCATGCAGTGGGTACCAAGTTGAATATTAGTTCAGCATATCATCTTGAAATGGATGGTTAGATTGAGAGGGTAAATCAGGTTTTGGAAGACATGTTATACGTGTATTACATAGATTAGAAGTCAAAATGGGAAAAATTATTGCATCTCATGGATTTTGCATATAATAATTGATACCATGCATCATTGGGGATAGCCCCATTTGAATTCTTGCATGGAAAAACATGTAGAACCCATTTCTTATGGGATAATCTAGAGGATCAAGTGATGATTAGACCAGACACTATCTAATAGATGGAGGAATAGCTCAAAGTAATATAACTTAGGCTCAAGGAAGTGATCGATCATCAAAAGAGCTATGAATATATGAAAATATCACCAAGATAATTATCTATAGGAGATAAATTCTTCTTAAGGGTAAGACCCATGAAGAGTTCCATCAAGTCAACCAAGTTAGATCCTTGCTATGTTGGGACCTTTGAGATTATTGGGAAGATTAGCCTAGTAGTCTATAGGCTCACTTTGATACCCAACCTATCTAAGATCCATGAAACTTTCCACATATCCTTGCTTAGGAAGTATGTTGCTGATCCTACTCATGTGTGGAATGTTTCTAATTTATAGATAATATATCCTACAACCATTGAGGTGTAGCCAATTAATATTCTAGGGTATCATTCCTAGGTGATATAGAATGAACCCTAGACCAATGTAAGGTCTCGTGGGACTGGTAATCTGATAATTATGCTACATGGAAGTGTAGACACCAAAACAACACCAATCCGATTATGCTACCAAGGCATTGACAAAATTGATGCACAAAGCCCTTAGGGCAGCCCTCAGAGGTCAAGCAGTGGTTCTAACCACTCCCAAAATAGTTTTGGAAGGTTCCTAGGCCAATTAGGGACTTTTTGAGGCTCAGTTCCTATTCGTCCCACCCCAGGATGAATAGCAGTTTCTATTCGTCCCACCCTGGAGCGAATACAACATTCATCCTGGGGTGGAGCGAATAGCAGGTTTGACTGGAAAAAGTCAAACCTGGACAAGTGGCCACCAAAAATTGCCACTTGCCCTACTCCTCGAGACATGCAGGTCAGAACCCAGGGCATGCCTATGACAGCCCCCATCAATGAGGCCATTTTGGGGAGATTCTCTTCCCCCACCAATGCATGTCGCCTTGATGGACAAATGGCCCCTTTGGCCTTGCATGCCCTTGCATGCCTTTTGCACATTTGACCTCCTAGGTCTATAAATTGGATGGCATTCTCATCCACGTAGAGGAGGTCATTTCTAGGAATCACAACGAAGTGCTACCGAGTTATTGCCTCACATCTATTGTGTCCTTTTCATCCATAATTTCTCCTTAGTGAGAGAGGTTATCGGGTGGCAAAAGAAGGTGCAATTTGACTCCAAAACCTGAATTTATTGTTCGAATACCTCATATAATTTGCCTAAAATACTTCTCCCCTAGTTTTGCATCAACCCACATTGGATTGGCATAGAAATTTGGGAGATTTTGGCGGGCGTCCTGCCCCCGGGTGCCCCCCAATTTGTGATAGTCGAATTCGTCCCACCCCCAGATGAATAGAAATATATGCATAATTTTAAGACTATTTTTAATTAGATATTTTTAATATGTCTCTAGGATACTACATTTCAAATTTCACTGCATTTTGACTTGTATCGGTCGAGATATCACCATTTTATGATTTACATGTATGTGGGCCCCACTTTTGCATGTAGGAGAATTTGAGTAGGATATCTAGAATATGATCACATGGGTCTCCTTATAATGTCATTTTATGCTTACTGACCAAATATTGTAGGTTTCTGACATGTCTAGGTAGAGAAATTGCTCGTTTGCCTTTTGTAGGTTCACAAAGTGCGATGGGATCGAACGCAGTGACCAAGCTTCCAAAACTTACAAAATCAGGTGATATCATCCCAAAATCACATATTTCATATCACTCTTGAGTTTCATTTCATTTAGAGCTCATTTGATACCTCTACCTTATGTGCACCTTTTTCAGGCTATGGGGATTGCATGTTTTAGAATCATACATAGATGCTTTTGATCTTATTTTGTTTTCTTGTGTGTAGATATAGGTGCCAAAATATGATAGGAGACATTGGAGGACAAGGATTACATTGACGTAAGTGGTGGCGACATTGAGCCCGCCCACCTCGAGTGTGGGCATGCGGAAGAACAGTGGATGTGCACCACGTTCTTTGGGAGATTGATATCTCTTGGCACTATTTTTGTAACAGATTGTATCAAGTGATTCAAGTCCTCAAAGGGAGGCATTGTAATTGAATTTGATATTATTTGATAAGGAGAACGCCCCATTTCACTTTATTGCTTGTCATACATTGTCATTTACTTTGCATGCTTCGTTATTTGCTTTCATAGGACTTAACACGCATTTACAAATTTTGTTGCTTCGGTTGGGGTGCACCATTTTTCCATTGCTATAGTGGCGATCATGGTGGGACCCAGTCCCTTTTTGTTTAGGTGATTTGTTGACTCAATTTTCACCTTTTTTTGTTGCAGGTTTTAGTCGCTCCAGACCTAGGCGAACTTGGGACTGCTATTCGTGCCGCCCTGGGATGGATTCAAATCCATCCCTCCCTAGGATGAATGCAGACCTGCAATTCATCCCACCCTAGAGTGAATAGAAAATAGCAAGTTTTTTGAGTTGGGTTTTAGAACCAGCAGACAATGGCAGAGAAGAGGTAGGATCTGAAACACTTTCTTCCTGTTTTGCATTTACAGAACTCTGTTTTCTGTTCATTTTCGCTTTATGTGCTTAAGTAGGAAAGTAGAAAACTATCGCAACTTCATTATAAAAAATGCAAAATTTACAAAAAATGCATAGAGTAGAAAATCATAATTAGGATTGCATCTCCTTTGGCCTGATTGCTTGTCACTCATCCATTGGTGGGTCTTCATTTAGGGTTGCTTTCCTATGCTTAGTGTAGTGGCTTCCATATTTCATATTTCCATATTCTGAAAGTAAAACATTGCCTTTAAGCTTGCATTTTAAAAAAAAAAATCATTGAATGCTCTCTTGTTTACTTTCTTTTGGATTAAAAGGAATCACACGCACCACGATCCACTTAAACACTAACGAGTTGGACTTCATCCCCAACCGTTGGTAGAGCGCAAGTGACGGTGGGTTTCATCTCCATCCACTTGGCTCAAATCCCATGAACCCGATCCATCTTGCCAAGGCTGGTTCCAAGATCCGTCATAGCCCATGGGTTATAGCATGCATCACCCTTCGGGGAGGTGTATCGCAGACTGTGGGTGAACTGGGTGAGGAACTGGTAGGACCTATGCTCCCTGGCCATGTGTGGGCTTCATTACCACACATCATAGGTGGGATAACGCAACCTGGAGTTCATAGCTAGGTTTTTGAGCTATGAGTATACAGGTGAAATCCATTTTAACTTGAGAATATCATTCAACAACTATCAAACACGGGACACAAGGTCTCTTTACAACAAACTTGAAACACACTAAAACCAGTTTTTAGGATACACCTTTAATCTATTAACAAAGATAAACATCTATTTGATTGTGTGTTTCCATTTTGGTATACTATTTCATAAAATTTGTAAGGAAGATAAACATTAAAATGTTTGATAGACATTCTTACGATGGTTTTCACCCACAACCAAGCCCAATCAAGGGTGGACGCTATAGAGAGTGTACATGGAGATACAAGTCATCTCCATTATAGTCCTCGAGATCTGGTCATACCACCTTGGAGGGCTGACACTCACCCCAATCCACGGACAGCTAGGACAGAGCAGGGTCTCCAAGAGACCCCCATAGATGGGATACCCCCATGCACCAAGAGCCAACCTAGGGAGATTGCTCCCATTATATGGACACGTCAAACACTCATTTTGATGATGACTGGCTAGTGCATGAAGAGGCACATAGAGATAGGGTAGTACCATGCATTCACATGCCTATTAGAGTAGAGGCACCCACTCAAGGGCCGGATCCCCACAATGATCATTGGGTGGGGCATGATGACCACATCTTACCCCTGCACCACCTAATTAGGGCTAGAGAGCCCAGATATCAGGATGAGTATGAGGCTCATCATGCAGGGTGAGCTAATTCAGCCCTACCTTTCCTCATTCATGAGGGAAGATATGAGGAAATCCATGACATTCCTCAAGAGCAAGTCATTGCATGGGGGCATTGTGCCTCCACACCACCTGAGTATCAGGAGCACCTACCTCGACTAGAGCCGCAGGTCAACGCTGCCAACCTCGACAGAGGGAAGCATGTTATAGAGGTCTCGGATCACCATGACCGAGAAAGAGATCGAGGGGAACCATCTAGGCCACCTAGACCCCAAATGATAGAACAAGTCCAATAGGTGGTTGCCATATACGCAGAATGCCAAGCTCAATTCAAACAGCTTTGACATGATAAAGAGCAACTAGACCACCTACATCAGCTCAAGAAAGAATGTATTCAACGTCAAACCAATGAGTTATTCCAAAAGACCCTACATGAGTGGGTTTCGACCCCAAGCACTCATAGGGTAGAGACCTATCGGAGGCAACAACCCCTAGTCAGAGAGAGGTCACCTAGACCTTATAGAGGATTACCTCCTAGACCTCCCCGGTCTGATCGAGATTTGACTCCCAGGACTGATGCAGGGCACCCTCCATGGGCAGCCGCACAGGTTTATAGACCAGCTCTAGAGATGCCTTACGAGGAGTATGATGGATATGAGCTAGAAGAAGAGCACATAGAAGCACCATATCAAGGTAGGGGGGTTGTTCCACAACCACCCCATAATAGGCCTCACATTCCTCGCAACCCACCATAGGAACAGGACAAAGAGGAGGAGATCAAGTCCTCCGATGCCTACAAGGCACTGCTAGAGCATCTCGAGTCAGTCGAGAATAGAACCTCTGGGCCCCAAAAGCCTACGTTACGTCAGCTCCATAGTCACCCTATGCATCCATCGATTCCTATGCCTCCCTACCCCAAACAATTCAAGATGCCTCAGTTGGCTACATTCAAGGGGGAAGAGGATGCGTAGGAGCATGTTACCCATTTCTTGAGCCAATGTTTTGGTATTCAGGACCATGATGCCTTGCTTCTAAGAACATTCATGACCACCCTCGTAGGCCCCACCTCCGATTGGTTCACATAGCTCCCGAAGCATAGCATCCACAACTTGGACCAGCTCATGGATGCATTCCTAGAATGTTTCACCTTCAATACCAAGAGGAAGGCAACACTTGCTGACTTGGCCGGTCTCAAGCAGTATGACGATGAGTCAGTTAACAACTATGGAAATAGATGGAGGGCTATGCTTTCAAAAGTGCCCTATCTACTCCCTGCATTGGAGTTAACCCAAATGTTTACTAAGAGCTTCTTGAGACCCATCTCCTTGCTTTTACAACTCCAGCAATATGCCACTCTTGAGGATGCCTTAGCGCAAGCTAGGACCATCGAAGAAATCAAGATCCAAGATGGCGAGATTGCAAAACCTCGCAAGAAGGAGTGGACCAAGACCACCAAAACCAACACAATGCAACCGAAACCCACCATGGTCAATCAGGTTGCCATCAGTGTTCTAGGGCCGGCACAAACACAACAACCTCAAAAGGTAGAGTATCATGCCATGCCCCCTATGAACTATGAGAAAGAAAACCAGAAACAAGGGCAGAATCAACAGCGCCACCCCAAGTGGCAATTTATGCCCATAACAGAATCTATGGATTCCTTGTTTGATCGCCTCTACGTGGCCAGTTTGGTCCACCTACCTGAGAGTAGACCTATGGATCCTAATGCACCAAAGCCCAAAGGCTATCGGGAAGACTTGTATTGCAAGTACCATCGATAGAAGGGTCATGACATCTTTGGATGCTACAAGTTCAAGAACTTGGTGCAGGACCTGATCGACAACAAGTCTCTCACGGTAGATAACCTCGTGGTGCCAAACAACCAATAGATGGAGGTCTTCAAAGATCCCTTGCCAGCCCATGGAGGGTAGGCTAAGCCCACAGCCCAAGTAAATGAGGTCCATCAGGCCTATCCCAAGCAGGGATTTGTGGGCATGGTGAGCATTGTGACACGGAACAAGAAGTACCCAAGTCCAACCATAGCCCCTAGGCTTCGAGCGATGTTCCATCAACTTCACAAGCTGCACCACCATTAGTGTAGACTCCCCCACCTAGGCCTGTGGCCATGATTCAGACCAAACTCACTCAGATTTTGAGGACCACATCGGCTAGGCTCTCCATCTACGAGCTCATCCAATAGTCGCAGCCTCATAGGGAGGCCCTGATGGAGATTTTGAAAGCCATTGAGCTGCAGCCCCAGGAAGCTAATTATTTCAACAATTTCGTGGGGCATGTACGCCAATGCACCGAGCCAGTCATCATGTTTAGGGAATATGAGCTAAGGCCAGTCCCCATTGACATGGTGGATCCACCTTTACACATCATCGCATGTGTGAATGGAACCCCATTCAAGAGGGTTCTGATAGACACTGGTTCATCCAATAATATCATTACTACAATGGCACTAGAGCACCTCAAACTTCCTATAGTGCACATCATTGCATCCACCTACACCCTCCGAGCATTCAATGATGCTATATGCTCGATAGTTGGCATGATTGTCTTGCCCATTCAAGTTGGGCAAAAGATGATTCCGACATTGTGCCACATAATAGAGGGTGAGATGGCATATAACATCTTGCTAGGCAGACCCTGGATCAGGAACATGAAGTGTGTCCCATCAATCATGCACCAATGTCTAAAGTACACGTACGAAGGGTAGGTTCACGTCATTTCGATAGACCTCGAGCCCTTCAAATACTGCAACCTGGTGCAACAGTTGCCCGAGTCGACCCTACCATCACCTCATCTGGACTTCTAGTTGAACAAGTCTCATATGGGTCTGATTCTGGCATCACCCCCTCCCATAGAGTGGCCTTCATCGTAGTCCATCCCATGTTCATCGTCAGCTCCTTCACAGGCATCACCGTCATCTATGGCCCCATTGCCAAAGGACACCAGGAAGAGGCTCATCGAAGAGGTTCCCCCAATAGTTTCCACCATCTCCTCTGAAGAAGTGCCTAGCACGATGGAGGAATGGGCGGCCGATGAGCCCATCATGGAATGGGCCCAAGAAGCACTCCCGTTTCCCCCTTCACCATGATCATTGATCATAGTTGAGATGGCTAGTACGGGTCTAGGGGAGTACATGATTCGAAATGTCATGGCAACACCTATAGTTGAGTTTGCAAAGACATGGGCAGACCTCTCCTTTCGAGAGGCACCCTCGTGCCTTTAGGCCTCCCTCCTAATCAGACAAACTTCATGTATGGAGGCCTTGATTATGGCATAGAGCCCTACCAGTAGGAGGAGGAAGACGAGGAGCCTTTTGGGGAGTATATTGATTACTTGTCTAACCCAGACTTCATGCTGAAGTATTTTGACCTATGCAACTGGTAGGGTTTTGGATTAGGTAGATATGAGCAGGGTATGCGGGCCCCTTTTTAGCCACAATATCAGATGGCATATGACAAATCAGGATTAGGGCATAACAACCCATTGCCCCTGGATGTCCTCATGGATGGCATCGATCGCTTGTGCATAGGTCAGAGAGATGAGTTGGCTAGGGACCCCTACGCCAACCCGCACACCATCTACTCATTGGGAGACTATTTCCTGATATCGGATGGGAACCCTGTAATCCTTAGTGACATCCTCCCCCATTTTGAGAGAGGTGAGAGCTCGCAAGCATGTCCTCACATTTGTGATGAGGGCCCCTCTTATGAGTGGACCTCGGATGATGACTCTGATTATGAGGTAGCATCGTACGACCCATTTGAGTTGGACAATGATCATTCATAGGTCATCCCCATTGATGATGAGCAGGAGGAATTCATGCGCATGTTCCCCATCGATGACCCCATCTGGCAGCAGCTCCTACCTCCTGAAGAGCTAGTCCACCCTCAAGAAGTCAGACCGCCTGGTGAGGGCGCCATCCATTTGCTCGAACTACTCGATCCTCACGTGCCAAGGGCACCACAGGACGAGAGTGAAGAAGTCCTCATCCATGATGATGATTATGAGGAGCGAGCATATATGGGACCTCATCTATCGGATCACCCAATTCCTGTGGGTAGAGGCGAGGGACTAATATATGATAGTGATGATGAGGATGAGATGGAGAGGGCCTACCTTGGTCCTCCTTATTTATGCCATCATCACCAGCCCATCGACATAGATGAGGTGTATCATCAGCTACGCGTTGGCCCATGCTTAAGGGCAAGACCAGTCAATCTGGATCAGATCTATCATGCGGTCTTTTTGGACCCACCGACTCACATGGAGCTCCTTGAGCCCAATGATCCCATCCTACAGTCTATTCATAGACAGGATCCGGTGATCCCTATCCCCCCACCACCGCACTTGGGGGTAGGAAGTGATACAGATAATGAGTCCTTCACCCATGGTCCTGGAGAACAAATTCATTCCATCAACATGATCTCCATTGATTTGACCACACCACTCCGCAATCCAGTCGATCCTTCCAAGCCATTGCACCTTGCCCTAGATGCTATCGACTGGGATCATGTTGATTCACCCCCATCACCTTCTGAGTATTGGCCATGTGGTGAGATGTTTCATTTCACCCCAAAACTTACTCAGGATGTCTTTCATGCTGAAGAGGAACCTGACGTTCCCATCGATGATCTTAATTCATTAGATGACATCCACTTGATCCCTACTCCACATCGGTTGGAGGATGGATCGCATATGTCAGTCGAGCCAATGATTGACCGAGACATAGGCTCAGATCTAGATAATCCATAGTTTATCAAGCTAGGGGAAGGCTTATCCCCTGAAGAGCAAGCCATATACATTCAGATTCTCATGGAGAGAAAGCAAGATTTTGCATGGTCATACAAGGATATGCCAGGACTAGACCCAAATCTGGTCATGCATAATTTAACACTCAACCCGACAGTCAAACCGGTAAAGCAAAAGCTATGGAAGATGCATCCAATAGTAGCCTTGATGGTGAAGGATGAGATACAAAAGCTCTTGGATGCCCGATTCGTTATCCCCATAGATTACCCACCATGGTTGTCCAACATGGTTCCCGTCAAGAAGCCTGATGGGAGGATTCGCATATGCATAGACTTTCGAGATCTAAACAAAGCGAGTCCTAAGGATGATTTTCCTTTGCCTAGCATCGATGCACTAGTAGACGCAACAGTAGGCCATGAAATGCTTTCCCTCATGGATGGTTTTTCTGGATATAATCAGATTCGTATCAACCCAGAAGACCAGATCAAAATGGTGTTTATGATGCCTTGGGGAACGTTTTGTTATAGGGTCATGCCCTTCGGTCTCAAGAATGCTGGTGCCACCTATCAGTGAGCCATGACATACATCTTCCATGATTACATGCACAAGATATTGGAAGATTACATGGATGACTTATTGGCTAAGTCTCTATTACGTCATGAGCATCCCGATGTCTTACGCAAAGTCCTCGATCGCCTCATTGAGCACAATGTCAGGCTTAACCCCAAGAAGTGCATCTTTGGCATCACATCTAGAAAACTCTTGGGTTTCATAGTCTCCAAGCGAGGCATCGAGGTGGACCCTAATAAAGTCAAGGCTATCCTAGAAATGCCTCCCCCGACCACCATCAAGCAAGTGCGAAGCCTGCAAGGCAAAATCATATCTATTAAATGCTTCATAGCACAGTTTTCGGATAAGTGTCGGCCAATGAATAGACTCTTGCATAAGGGAGTTGCATTCCACTGGGATGACGAGTGCCAAGAAGCCTTTGATGAGATAAAGCAATACCTAGTTTTGCCACCAGTCTTGGCACCTCCTCGACCAGGAGTACCATTCTATTTATACATCTCAGCCACTGAGATCGCACTGGGGGCCATGCTGGCCCAGAAGAACAAGTTTTTCAAAGAGTAGGCTACTTACTATCTTAGCCGCACCCTGGTCAGTTACGAGGTTCGATACGCATATGTCGAGAAGTTGTGCTTAGCAGTGGTTTTTGCCACTAGAAAGCTATGCCATTATATGTTGGGGCATACCACGCATGTTGTGTCGAAAGAGAATCCATTGTGATACATGATGAGTCATACTTATCATAGTAGTCGCACGATGAAATGGATCATGTTGTTAACGGAATTTGACCTAGAATTCATTGGAAAAAAATCTATCAAAGGTCAGGTCATCGCCGATCAGCTCATAGAGGCTCCTCTTGAGGATGATCAACCTCTTAGCATGGAGCTACCCGATGATGGGGTCTTCCATATCTCAGAATCACCAGATCCTGATGAGCCTAAGGCCCAGGCCGATATGACCCTGTTCTTCGATGGCTCCAAATGTGAGTGAGGGGGTGGCGCGGGAGTCATGTTCTTTACACCATAGGGAGCTCCATTGCCTCTATCATTTAAAATCAATTTCTCATGCACAAACAACAATGCAAAATATGAAGCCTTGCTCATAGGTCTTCAAGCAACCGTCGCCATGAAAATCAAAAGGCTCAACATTTTTGGTGATTCCTTGCTAATTGTTAACTAGGTCAAAGGGATCTTTCAATGTAGATGTCTAGTGCTGCAAGCTTATAAAGCCCTTGTGGATGTTTTCCTAGAAAATTTTGAGTGGTACGATATCGAGGCACTCCCTCGATCATCAAATCATTTTGCGGATACTATGGCCTCCTTGGGGTCACTTATCCCATAGAACCCTTCAGATGACATCACCACCATTCATGTTAAAATGCTATCACAACCTGTGATGAAGCACGAGAGCTCTGAAGCCATGCCAGGCATCCACATGATTCAAATTGAACCATCTCATGATAGGTTCTCACAAATTCATGATCACCTGAATCATGTTGATTGGGGGTCCTTATTCCCCCAAACCCCTTTTAATAGCAGTACCATGCTATTCTTACAGGTTCTCCCCCAATCAGCTTTTGCTAGGGATGAACTTTTAAAGGGTCAGGTCGTTCACACCATCGAAGCTTCTGTGTAGCAAGACTGGTATACTCCCATTCGAGACTACCTCAAGCTTGGTAGCCTCCCACCTGGATTGTCGCATGTCGCCAAAAGGACACTCAAATAGAAAGTGGCAAAGCATGTCTTGTTAGGAGAAATTTTGTATCGTTGGAGCTACGAGGGAATCCTCCTTCATTTCTTGGAACAATAGGAAGTTGCTTGGGCCATTGCCCAAGCACACGATGGTACATGTGGTGGCCACTTTAGCGGCATGGACATCACAAAGAGCATCCTTCGCATGGGCTATTATTGGCCATATTTAGAGTGAGATTTTTGTGCATATGTTAGGAAGTGCATGAAGTGTCAGCATCATGCTAACTTGACACACGTACCTTCCCAGGCCTTGCAACCGATCCAATCGGTTTGGCCATTTTTGTAGTGGGGACTAGATCTAATCGGGAAGATCTCCCCCACATCCTCGGGCCGTCACATGTTCATCATCACGAAAACCGAGTACTTCACCAAGTGGGTGGAAGCGATTCCCCTTACCTCAATGACTGGACCCCACATAGTGGAGTTCATAACGAATCATATCATTTGTCATTTTGGTATTCCATCCAAAATCATTTTGGATAATGAGACGTCGTTCAAAAACAAGGTTGTGCATGCTTTAATGAATAAGTACAAAATCAAACATAGCTTCTCGACACCGTACTATCTACAAGCAAATGGGCAAGCAGAGGCCTCAAACAAAATGCTAGTTGCCATCCTTAAGAAGACAGTTAATGGAAGTCATAAATATTGGCACACGCAAATCCCTCTTGCCCTATGGGCTTATCACACTAGTATTCGGATGCCCATTGGGGCAACCCCATTCTCACTAGTGTATGGTGCAGAGGCAGTCATGCCTCTAGAGCTAGAAATCCCCTCACTGTGCATATCCATGCAAGAATTCATCGATGATGATACTGCACGACAGGCTCGACTGGACCAACTTACGCTGCTCGATGAACGATGCATCCATGCCCTGGAGCATTTGCACATTTATCAAGAGTGACTAAAGAGAGCCTACAATATGAAAGTCCATCTCAGGGACTTCTAGGTTGGTGACCTCGTCCTAAAAGAGAACCAACAAAATTCTAACTTGCCATCCCACCTGAGGGATAAGTTCATGGTAAACTGGTTAGGTCCTTTTGTCATCACCAATAAAATAGGACCTGGAACATATCGACTCACCTCTCTTGAAGGAGTCAAAGATCCCAAACCCTTGAACATCATCCATTTGAGGTTTTTCCATGCTTAGAGCACCACAGTGCCCCAAAATGCTCCAAGGGTGCCTTAACCCGCTTGGTCAACCCAAAAATGCTCCTAGGCGATCTAGAACCATCTAGGTCACCCCAAAATGCTCCAAAGGTGCCTTAACCCGCTTGGTCAACCCAAAAATGCTCCTAGGTGGTCTAGAACCATCTAGGTCACCCCAAAATGCTCCTAGGTGGTCTAAAACCATCTAGGTCAACCAAAAAGCCCCAACGACACCCATAAGCCCTTTGGTCACCACAAAAATCCCCAAAGGCACCCATAAGCCCTTTGGTCACCCCAAATACCCCAATGGCCCCCAATAAGCCTGTTGGTCACATATACATACAAATATATCAATCAAAAATTCAAAAACATCATCAAAATATCGAAATACAAAAAACATTGCATCGCATGCATATACATACATATATATCAATAAAAAATCCAAAAACATTATCAAAATATCAAAAATCCAAAAACATTATCAAAACATCAAAAATACAAAAATATTGCATTCTCATCAAGCTGCATATCATTGCATTATCACCTGCATTAGGCATGTCCTTCATCACACATTGCATTTTTTTAGAGTGGCTCATACATGGCTAGCATTAAAATAGTACACTAAGTATAATGCACAATCAATGTTGTCGAGGTCATCACTCACCTCATTCCATATTCTACCTATCATTTCCATCTATATTTCCTACATTTCCATAGTCGTGTCTATTCCCTTCACTTGGCCATTTGTTTTAAAATGTCAGTAGGATTTTCGGTCACTCAACCATATCTAGTCTCTACTTAGATTTTGTAGAAGGCTAGCAAGATTTTTATGAGGTAGAGTCTTGCTTAGATTGTGCCTCGTATACATCAAATCCCAACACATTTCACACTAATAAATCCAAGTTTTGCGAAAGGAAATATGAAACCCACAAAGTGGTCTAGGGTACCTTGAGCGAAAATTTTTTCCTGGTCATCCCCTTGTGTGAATGGTTAAAAGATGCTGAGAATTGGAAAAAGGACAAGATCTTCCCTACCCAATTCCCCAAAATAAACAGTGGTTTTCACCACTATCAAAAATTTTCAACAACCCTTGATCCCTAAAGTCATAAGGATTCGTACTACACGTCCATGAGAAGGATGGGTAGTCATCCCCAAGGCCTAAAAGATCAATCCTGTTCCAAAGCAAATTCCCCAAAAGTTCAAAATTCAAAATCAAAATCCTCAAAAAGCAATAATCAAAGATAACAATGGTTATCACCACTCCCAAAATCCCTTGCTCAAAGAAAATCAAATACAAAATAAATAGTGATTATCATCACTACATATGAGCAAGTATCCCAATAAAATTGAATAAAAGTAGGGTGCTTGAGCTTGAATCCCTGGAATTCTCAGCATTTGAAAAACCATCTAGGTGATCCTCATTATGGGTTTGGTGGATAGCCTATCCGACAATGGCGGTATCCTAAACACATAATGATATGTCTACCACATTAGCTTTGTGTGTGTGTAGACCAATGTTTGCATGGGGATGAGCTAGCTTTTGGTCCCCTATAATACCTAGTGGTCTAATCCAACTGAGTATAGAACTATGGATTGTGGCATTCATAGAGTGATCCTCATTACAAGTTTGGTGGATATCCTATCTGGCAATGGTGGTATCTTTATGCATCTCACAGGAATGAACTCACTTGCACACATAGGGATATTGAGTATCTTGGTCATCCTAATAGATTCATACTATTGGAGCCAAATTTGACTCAACTTTGAAACCCCCAAATTTAAATTTTTGGTTTCAATCAAACTACTTATACTGTTGGTCATTGCTTAAAGTTGTTGTGAGTAATTTAATTTTTCATTGGTTGGTTTGATAAAAGTTTAACCATAGCTTTTAATAATGTGGGCCTCATTTTATTAATCAAAGTACCTCGAATGGTTAGGGAAGAAAATTTCAAATTAAATCCCCAAGTCAAAGTTCAACCTTCCTAAAATATTTTCCTTGGGCATAAACCAACAAATAAGGTCCCTAAATCATAAGTCAGTTAAAACATTCACCATGGTCTCAAATTCCAAAAAACCTAATGTTAAAATAAATATTAATTGATTAAAAGCCAAAGGGTATGCACCCCACTAAGCTAACTGGTGAGCACCTCATATTTAATCCAAGGGCCGCACACGATCTAGAGAAATCAAACGATAGCGCTTTAATAAAATCAAACCAAAGATAAGTCAAAAGTTAAGCATAGTCAAGGGATAAAAAGGTTGCACCTTAGACTTGATCAGACATAAGCGCATTACCTGAGAAAATATGATGGATGTACACTCACGAAATAGTCCGAAAGATAAGTCAAAGGGTAAATAAAACTTAACCTAAGATTTAAAAATCGAGCAAGTTGTATTCAATCTAATGGTAGCGCTTCATTGAGGACCAAATCCAATGGATGTGCACTCACTAAAGACTCCAAAGGTTAAATTTAAAGCTCTAATTAAGTTAAAATACTTGCACCTTTAACAAGATCAACGACAGCGCTTCGTCGAGGATCACATCAATGGATGCACGCTGTCCAAAAAGTTAAAAGTTTAAGCATGAGTCATAATGGTCAATGTTTTGATTAAGCAGTGAGTAAGTCTAAACAAATCGGATGACAATGCTCAATCATCCATAAAATCAATGGTTGTGCATCCTCTAAAGAGTCAAAGGTTTAAAGTAAAGTCATCATAAGTCAAATGTCAGGTTAAAATCTGAGCAAGTCCGACAGATCAGACGATCACGCTAAATGAAGCTTAGATCAACGGTCGCGAATGCTTAGATTAAAACAAACTTTAAAATTAATATTAAGAGAACGCATCCCATTTGATTAATATTAAGAGAACGCGTCCCATTTGAACTTTAAATCTAATGGTGGTGCATTAATTAAAGATGCATTAAAGAGGGTTAAGGGTCGGGAGAAATTAATTAAAGTTAATCATGATTAGCAAGGGTTTAATACATCGGCTAATTTTCCCCATTTTGCATTAATCATGATTAATATTATAAATGCTTGATAAAACTAAATTGGAGGTTGATTAGATCCAACAGTTGCGCTTGTCTCCACTCAGATTCGACGATCGCGCAAAAATCGTAGGATAGAAGGTAAAAGGCATGGGTAAGGACAAAATTTATTAACATTAATTGTATTTCGTAAGGGTTTAATACATTGACTAATCTTCCCTCTTTTCACCTTAATCATGATTAATAGAAAAGAAAAGGTCTATAACATCATTATCTAGCATGCATCTTATCAATAGTCCAATCGCAATGCACAAACTAAATCGAGAATCAATAGATGCGAAGGCCTGTAACTAGCGACAAAGATCCAAAGGCTAAATAAAGACCTTTTTATAAAACATGAATCGAATGACGGTGGAAATTAACCACACAGATCCAACAGTCCGCATGTGGGAAGATAATCAAAGTTTAATCTAAGCATTAGGTCGATTAATTTAGTTGAGGTACATATGAATTTTTCTCATTTATTTAGAAAACATGCATATGTATGATCCAACGGTCACGCCTCACCACCATAAGATCCAATGACGATCGCAAAAGAAAAGTAAGTGTGTTTTATGATTACCATCGATTAAGACAGGTTATTAAGGTTTAATAGTATAAGGATTAACATTAGATAAATATTATTAACTGAAGATCATAAAACATGTTATTTTAAGTTTTTACATGAGAACAAGTACAGTAACTATCATACAGGTTTCTGAACAACAACGGATACGCTACACCCTAGATCAATCCAACGATAACGCATGATCCAAAGGTAAAACCAAATGTAAGTCTAGAATAGATGTCTAATTAATTAAATATTTAAATATTATTAACAAGAGAATTAACACATTATTAGTCAATATCTTCATTAAAAAAATGAAAAGGTTCAAAGCATGCATCTTTTGGCTATCTAACTTACAGGTTTTTAAATATTTAATAAAGCGATACACTAAAGGCTGGTTGAGCAACCGAACGTGGTAAAAACTCTAAACCAATAGATATGAAGATATCAATAAAAATAAAATCATCATTGACTAACGTTTTCAAAGCTTTAGAAACTAATACTCTTGCAAGTTTAAAAGTACCAGAAACCACCATGACAGAACCTGTGAAAATCACGAACAAAAAAAAATCGATAATATCACCCGCAAGAAATATTCAAAGGACCAAGCCTCCAAAGAAAGGTGATTACTTCATAGAAATACCTACAACATTATCAAGGTAGGAATCAAAGAAGTGACTCATTCACAACAAGGTACACTTAAAGACATTATGAAAATCAATAGGCAAGACAGAGTCAAATTAGTACGCACAGAAACTATGAATCCAGAAAAATAATGATGGGAGGAAAGATTCGAAGAAATCGAAGAAAATCCCATGTATAGTACCTTGTTAAGAAAAAAGTAAACCAAATAAAAGATAAATCCTTATGCTCAAGCATGCCACCAGATCGTGTATATCTCATAGAGTTAATGGCGTACCACAAGATAAAACTAGAAAGCATAGTCACTGGATTATAAATAAGAGATAGTAGGGAAGAACTAAGAGCATCAACAAAAGGAAATAATGGAGCATAAAGGATTCCAAAATTATCATTTTTAGTTCTGCAAAAACTTAAGACGAAGGAAGCGTGTGAAGAAAAAAACATGGTTTCAAGTTACAAAAAGTCATGTAATCCATGCTTCGACGAAATATAGTTACCAGGGGAGCACTTCGACGGAGTATAGTTATGGAAGTGAATTATAGATGCTTCTAGATCTTGTTGTCCATTCCCACCTTCTTCCTCCTTATCACTGCCATCCTCCTCTTGGGAATTCCTTCTTTACCATCCTAATATTTTTTCTAGTATGCCACCCTCGCCCACTACCATTTCTTACCATTTAACCCCCGTCACTCCATCCATTAGACCCTCACCATCCTTACTTTTTCACTCTATCTCGTGATCAATGCAACTCCATCTGTTTGCCACTGGCATGCCACCCCTTGTATTCACAATCACGTTGGGTCCTCCTTCGTTCCTCGTCTAGAATTCACGATGACAACCTAGCCGGTCCCTAATGACTAAGCATGATGGCCAAGACAAGAAGAACAAAAAGAAAAAATATAATGCTGAATCCTTAGTTTCTAGGGCCAATCAAAGAGAGCAAAAAGGCAAAATTAAAATAACAAAGAGCTCCCTTCAGTCCAGAGAAGAACCTTAAATAGTCAGTTCAGAGCCACGTTGGCTGGACAAAACATAGAATGGATTCAATCAGATGTTGCCAAGTGTTCAGCTAGAATTCAACCAAAAATAATAGAATCAAGAACCAATAGCTATAAAAGGAAGCAGTCAGGTTTGGATTCTGCATCAAGTAATTAGAGAATATCATTTTTGCTAAGAGGTATACTTGAGTGCACTGTTAGTTGTGTTGTTGTATTTCTTTGTGTCTATCTTATTTTATTCATTCTTTCTTCCTCCCCTTGATGCGTAGGATTGTATGATAAGAAAGCATTCAAGAAGCTGAGAATATTTCCAGCCTTATTGAGCCTAGGATTCAGAGATTCTTCTGTTACCATATTGGAACAAGGAGAGTTGGAGAGACCTGTTACATTATTTGAACAAAGTCCTCTTCATTGTATTGATGTATTTATTTAAGAAAAATAGAGTTAAAAGGCATCTTGCCCACTCTACATGTAATATTTTATGAAATCAATACAATTCTTGGTTTTATTCCTGTCATTTCTTTGTCTTAGTATTGTGTGTATCTGTATGATGGGTTACATTATTTGAACGTAGTATATATGTTTCTTTCGTTGGTTAACTCTTGATTTTTGTTAGGACCCTCCTAACATAATACAATTATCATTATCTTAATATATTAACTTACAAGGGGTCACACCCTTTCACAAGCACACACTCCTTGGTTGGGTATATTAACCCAATCACTTTTTATTTTTAAGACATCGAAGAATATACATTATTAATATATAAGGAGTTTACCTTCTGTTTTCCAACTGCGATTCCTAATATTTCTTGCGATTCTATTTAAGTCAGAGTCTTCCACTTGGTATCTTACTAACTGGTACAGAGCTAAAAAAAAAAAAATTCCTCGGGACACCAACTGTAACTAACTCTTCCACTGTCTTCCATTGTCTTAAGCCTGCGGCTGCCCTCCACTCCCTTCATTGTTCTATAAAATTTTGTGACTCCACTGTCACATAACTATATTCATTTGACAAATGAACGCATCGTCCGCTGTCTAGAACTCCCTCACGATCACCTCACTAGGAACAGATGGTCTTGCTATTGGCGAACGTAGGAAAATCAACTCTTAATAGGCGATCGAAAGGTTTTTTTTTTTCAACAGTTACAGAGCAATATAAGCCAGCAGTGTCGCGAACCCATTTTTTGGCAGACAAAAAAAAAATTCGACGAAGAAAATTAATCGAAAACCTTATAAACTCCTAAATTATTTTTCGACGTGACCTTTCCAGCGGTGTTAATCCGGCATCATTTTTTGGCGTCAGGAAAAAGTTGTTTTTTTAAAAGGCCAGGGGAATTATCCCACATTGGTAGGGTTAAAAGAAAAAAGAGGTTTAAAAGTGACTTCAAACAAGTGAAGCTTGTGACTACCTTACGGTAGTCACGCGCCCGTGCGAAGTCGTCCGCCTCTTGGTAGCCTCGTGTCGTCCCGCCTATTTCCTTCCTCGTGTTTCCCGCCTACCACCCCTGTGCCTCTGTCATGCTCTGTCAGTCTGCCTCCCCACCTACTGCCCCTACACCTCTATCATGCTCTATCAGTCTACCTCCCCACCTATCGCCCTTGTCTGCCTGCTCCTTGTGTTTCCCACCTCTCGCCCTGTCGACCACCGTGCGCTCTCGATCCTGACGCTTCTGTCGTTACCCGCCTACCGTGCGCTCTCGACCCTGATGCCTCTACCATGCCGTGCTCCGTATTCTATGTCGGTTCAATATTAATCTATAAAAGCTACTATTAATTAATAGAGAGCACCAAATTTAAAAGTTTATAGGGCATTGCCCACCAAATTTTGGTAAAAGGAGGCAACATTTTTTTTTTAATTCTTGCTAAACCTTGGAAAACAAAGTTGCCAATTTTAATATTTTGGAAAAATTTGCATAGACAACTTTTGTAAAAGTTGCTAAAACAACTTGTAAAGTTGTTAAACAAATTTTACACTTGCTCACCTTGTACCAAGTTATATTGATTGTTATCTACACCAACCGCAATGGCTGAGGGGCGACGATCACTGGATTCCATTCATGAGAAACACGAAAGGCTCGCTAAAGAAGTTAAATAGGAAAGAGAGGAGAATGCCCATAACACAAGAGAACTCTTCGAGAAAATATTTGCAATGGATGTTAAACTTGATGCTATCAATCAAAATCAGGCAACAACACATTCAAATTCAACCAACAATGGGTCATCAAACCGAGCAATGTTAGGAGGTCCACAAACTTCCATTTTACCATGGACGACCAAATTAGACTTCCCAAAATTTGAAGGTGGAGACCCTACAAACTGGATCTACCGAGCAGAGCAATATTTCTCACTAAATCAAATTCTAAAAATGCAAAAAGTGCATATCGCCTCCTTCCACTTGGAAAACGATGCCATCCAATGGTACCAATGGTTCGAGAAAACTAACGGCACTCCGACGTGGTCAACCTTTACACATAATCTATTAGTGCGATTCGGCCCTAGCAAGTTTCAAAGCTTTACAAGGGCCCTCACTAAATTATGCCAAACCACTTCGGTAAGCGAATACCAAGCATAATTTGAAAGGCTAGCTAATCGAACATCCGGATTAGATGTTGCCTTCTTTCAAGAATGTTTTGTCAGTGGATTAAAAGAAGAAATTCGAATTGAGGTGCAAATGTATAACCCTACAAACATGTTAGAGACCATCGGCTTGGCAAAATTAGCGGAAGACAAAATCAAGGCACGAAATCGGTTCACAAAACCAACCTTGGGGAAACCATCAAACACTTATACCAACCCCAAACCAATGCAAAATGGAAGAACCCAAAACTCCTACACAACCCCCAAAATTAACCCCGCTCTACCAATTAAGCGTCTGAGTTTCGAGGAAATGAAGGAAAGACAAGCTAAGGGTCTTTGCTACCATTGCGATGAGAAATTTGACAGAAATCATAAATGTGCCTCATAGAAATTATATATTCTAGATGCCACAGATGGGGGGAATTCTACCGAAGAGGAACCTGAACTCGAAGTAGAGGTATTATCCAACACACTTGAAAGTGACGAAGAAAATGCACCAAAGGTTTCCTTCAACGCCCTTGCTAGATTTTCTGCCCCTCAAACAATGCGAGTTAAAGGGTATTTTAAGAAACAAAACCTTACTGTGCTCCTATATTATGGTAGCACGCACAATTTTATCGATCCAAAGGTGGCTAAGCAAGCAAATTGTTTTATATACCCTTGCAATAACTTCGAAGTGATGATTGGAAATGGCAGAAAAATTGCATGCAAAGGAAAATGCAGAAATATAAAACTAACTATGGGGGTTTATAACATGAAAGGCGACATGTACGTCCTACCCCTAGGTGGTTGCGACATTGTACTAGGCGTACAATGGTTACGAACCTTGGGCGTAGTCCAATGGGAATTTGATGAACTATGGATGAAGTTCACAACAAAGAACCAAACCTATATTATCAAAGGCCTAAAATCAGGACCTTCCCAAATCGTAAGCTCGCATAGAATGGAGAAAATTATCCGAAAAGGAAACAAAGGAATGGTCACCCAATTATTTTCAATTCAACCTAGTCACAAAGAAGAAGAGACACCAGAGTTACAAAATATTTTAGACCACCATAAGGCGGTATTCAATGAACCAAAAGGACTACCTCCACAACGAAGTCACGATCACACTATTCCACTACTTCTAGGGCATCAACCTCCTAATATTAGACCTTATCATTATCCATACCTCCAAAAGACCAAAATAGAGAAATTAGTACAAGAGCTTCTTAAGGCAGGAGTCATTAGACCTAGCAAAAGCCCTTACTCCTCTCCAATTATTTTAGTTAGAAAGAAGGATGGATCGTGGCATTTATGTGTCGATTTTTGAGCGCTTAATAAAATGACCATCAAGGATAAATTTCCTATTTCGGTCATAGACGAGCTATTAGATGAACTCCATGGGGCAGCTTATTTTTCCAAGTTAGACTTACGGTCGGGCTACCACCAAATACGAGTCAACGAAAAGGATATTCCTAAGACGGCCTTTCGCACTCACGAAGGGCACTATGAATTCTTGGTGATGCCATTTGGCCTTACCAACGCTCCTTCTACCTTTCAAAGTCTAATGAATAAGGTATTTCACCCTTTCCTTCGTAAATTTATATTAGTTTTCTTTGATGACATTTTGATTTATAGCAAAACATGGGAAGAACATTTGGACCATGTTAGACAAGCATTACAAATCTTGAAGGAAAATCAACTTTATGCAAAAATATCAAAGTGTTCCTTTGGAAAACAAGAAATTGAATACTTAGGGCATATTGTCTCAAAGGAAGGAGTTATGGTAGATCCTTGCAAAATTGAGGAGGTGAAAAATTGGCCTATTCCAAAAACCTTAAAAGGTCTACGTGGGTTTCTTGGACTAACGGGATATTATAGAAAATTTGTCCAAAATTATGGTAAAATCATTGCCCCTCTAACAACATTACTTAAGAAAAATGCTTTCAAATGGTCATCTAAAGTGGATGAGGCCTTTATCACCTTGAAAACTGCAATGTGTACCACCCCTATTCTAGCCATGCCCAACTTTTCTAAACCATTCATCATTGAAAGTGATGCTTCGGGAATAGGAATGGGAGCCGTACTCATGCAGGATGAAAGGCCTCTAGCTTTTATAAGCAAAGCATTTTCTCCTAAGAATCTAGCTCGCTCTACGTATGAAAAAGAGATGTTGGCGATTGTCCATGCTATTCAACATTGGAGGCCTTACCTTATTGGCCAACATTTCATTATACGCACTGACCATCATAGCTTGAAGTATTTTTTGGAACAAAGGACTAATACCCCGAAACAAAAAAAGTGGGTTACTAAACTTCTTGGCTATGATTATGAAATTACATATAAAAAGGGAAAGGACAACATGGCAGCCGATGCACTTTCTAGAAAATTTGAAGATATGCCTCAAGTCCATGCTCTTTCCTCCCTTATTCCTAAATGGGTAGATGAGGTGCATGAAGAATGGATAAATGATCCTACTATCCATGCCTTAATTCAACAACTTCAACATAATCCTAGTAGCAAACCTCCATACACTTGGAAGGACAATATATTAAGATACAAAGGAAGGATGGTCCTCACCCCCAATTCAACTTATCATGAAAAACTTCTTCATGAGTTACATACCTCACCCACTGTAGGCCACTCTAGTTTCTTAAAAACCTATAAAAGAGCCACTACCTCCTTCTATTGGGTAGGAATGAAAAATTACATCAAAATTTTTGTAAAAGAATGTGAAGTTTGCCAAAGACAAAAGGGGGAGACCCTTGCTATTCCAGGATTACTTCAACCTCTTCCTATACCCACCAAAACATGGGCAGATATTTCTATGGACTTTATTGAAGGATTACCAAAATCAGGAGGAAAAACAACCATTTTCGTAGTCGTTGATCGCTTATCTAAATATGCCCATTTTTGTCCCGTGGCTCATCCTTATACCGCTAGCACTATAGCCCACCTCTTCCTAGATAACATATTTAAATTACATGGTATGCCCTCCACAATTGTTAGTGACCGTGACCCAAATTTCACTAGCACTTTTTGGAAGGAATTGTTCAAATTACAAGGTACTCAACTTCGTATGAGCTCCGCTTACCATCCTCAAACCGATGGCCAAACAAAAGTTGTAAATAAATGCTTGGAAACATACCTTCGATGTTTTGTTTCTACTCAACCACTCCATTGGGTAAAGTGGCTTTCACTAGCGGAATGGTGGTATAACACTTCATACCATACGTCCATCAAAATGACTCCTTATGAAGCATTATATGGCCAAACACCACCATCCCTCACTTCCTATATTCCAGGGACTACAAAAGTCCATGCGGTGGAAATGGAACTCGCTACTCGAGATGACATACTATGGATCCTAAAAGAGAACCTACACATCGCCCAACATTGCATGAAGCAGCAAGCCGATCAACATAGAAGCGAACGTAGTTTCCATGAGGGTGATATGGTTTTCTTACGTCTCCAACCTTACCATCAATCCTCTCTTAAACAAAAAGGTTCTCAAAAGTTAGCACCCAAATTTTACGGGCCGTATAAAGTTCTCCAACGTATTGGGACCGTTTCTTACAAACTTGAGCTTCCTCCCTCTTCCAAACTTCACCCCGTATTTCATGTATCTTGCCTTAAGCTCGCAGTTGGAGCCCATATCACGACACAAACCACTCTCCCTAAATTTTTTGATGATGGAGTACTTCTAGTCGAACCAGAAGCTATCTTGGATCGCCGCTCTCGTCACCTTCGTACTCACGATATCACGGAAGTTTTAATCCATTGGAAAGGTCTACCTTTAGAAGACGCGACGTGGGAAACTCTTCACGATATCCAACAACAATTTCCAAATTTCTAGCTTTGAGGACAAAGCTCTTTTAAGGGGGGTGGCATGTTAGGACCCTCCTAACATAATACAATTATCATTATCTTAATATATTAACTTACAAGGGGTCACACCCTTTCACAAGCACACACTCCTTGGTTGGGTATATTAACCCAATCACTTTTTATTTTTAAGACATCGAAGAATATACATTATTAATATATAAGGAGTTTACCTTCTATTTTCCAACTGTGATTCCTAATATTTCTTGCGATTCTATTTAAGTCAGAGTCTTCCACTTGGTATCTTACTAATTTTATTATGAAATTCAAATGAGATTAAGAACGCCAATTTCCTTCTCCCCTTCTCTCTGTGTCATTAAAATTATTGTTAAATTGCTATAACAGCCCAATGAATCTATGCACCGGTCTACATAAGGCATAACAGTTGGTTATTTTCATGCTTGGTCATTTTAATAAGAATACTATAGTTTAATATAAATATGGAGCATGCAAATTAGAAGTTTAATTGTAGAATTGTCGTTGGGGTTTCCTTACCCGTTCTACCATCTTTTATAGCAATATTTGGGTTTAAAAGAACATGAGGCAGGTCGACTAGAGCCTATAATAGCTTGTTGGTTTCAAATGGGTTCTTGTAGCGTGAAAATTGATTTCCTATGGATGCAAGAATCGGTTCCAAAAGTTTTTTGGCATCGTTGCCGGGGAGGATTTCTTAGAAAGATTCGATTATATTCTTTAAATTTTTCTTCAATGATTATTTTTTAATCAACGGACGACCAATTAAAGTAAAGAACCAACGTTTTAATTTTCACTTTGTTAGAAGTTCTTTATTTTTCCTATGTCCGTAGTTTATGTTTTGAAGTAAGTTTTTACGTTCTTGATTTTCTTGAAAATTTTCTCTTTCTTGATTTTCTTAAATTTTTGGTTTCTTGATTTTCTTGTTTTTTCCCAAGAACCCACTCTTATGAGGATGAGAGATAATATCAAGCATTCTTGATAAGAGTATACATTGCTCTTTCTATATCCCAGTGTTGGCGACTCTGTTGAATGAACCCAGAAGAAAAATATAAAAAGGAGAGAACAGAACGTGCTGGCAAACACCAGGATAAGTGGTAAGGAGCTGTTTCCAGAACTCAAGAATCCAGAGGTATTTATACATACCCAAAAAACTCCACTTTTTAAGAATACCATTTATAATAGTAGATTAAATTCTAGTGGTAAAAGGTATGTGAAGAAAATCCAGAATACTATTATTGCTGATATTACTATAGATGAACGTTTAAAATCAGTAGTAGAAGATATATGTGATTATCCTCATTTAAAGGTAGATAATTCATCAATCTATGTTCAAACTGCCTAGAACCATACCACCGTAGGTACTACATATGTGAAATTAAATACAACAGTAGCTATGGCTCAGGGTAATGTTCATTTATGGAGAACTAACAGATATAGGCATTTTGTATTACCAGTAAATTTAAATGCCTTACCTAGTAAAACTCACAAATACCTCCCTAAGTTTTTAGGAAACAGTGCAGTAATGTGGAGAGGACCATATCAAAAGTTTTTTATATGCAATGGACAGCCTAGAAGTTGAACATGAAGATGTAGTATTAATACTATTTCTGCAGACTTTAGAAAAAGATGCTCGAGAATGGTTTAATTCCCTTCCTAACAATGATATCCCAGAATTCACAAAAATAGAAGAGGTTTTCCTAAAGAAGTTTGGTGAAATTAAAAATGAACAATCATTGTTAACTGAGCTAGCCACTATGAAGAAGAAAGAAAATGAGGCTGTTAGTGGTTTTAATAGAAGATTTTCAAAAACAAGAAACAAAATCCCTGCCAACCTCGGGCCTAGTGATATTCAGTCTATTTGTTTTTATAAGAATGCTTTTCAAGGAGAGTTTAATTATGAATTAAGGCAAGAACAAGCCACTACCATTGATGGTTGTATGGAAAAAGCAATGGATATAGAAAAAAATATGCTTGATAGTGGTAAGATGAAGCCTTATTCTTTAGAGATTAACATGCCTGAAAGAAAACCTAAGAGAGTGGCTTTTGATATACAAAGAAGAACTGAAACTGATCCTATGGAGAAGTTGACCAGTAAAATGACAAAAATGTTCAACAACATGAGTAACAAGTTAGCAATAATTGAAAGAAATGGAAATAGCGGTGAATCTTCACAGATAGAGCGACCACATGTTGATAACCGTCCCCCATTTAAGAAAAATTACAACAATAATTGGGGAAACAAAAATGGTTTTGAAGAATGGAATAGGAATAGGGGTAATGGGAATAACAATCGGAAAAACAGAGATTCTAATAGGGATCAGAACAAATTTCCCTAATCCAATACCATTTGCCAATGTAGCTTAAGGTTTTACTTATTTTTGCTCTACTTGTGATGCACGCCATAACCATAATGCATGTCGAATACACCTGAGTGATCAACGTAATGTAGATATGCATGCAAAATCAAAAGAGAATATAAGAATCAATGCATGTTGGTCCATTGAAAATGAATCTAAAGATAGGCTGTTTGAAGAAGATATGAATAAATATGCTTCAAATCATCATCCTCAGATCTTAGTGACTAAAGGAACTAAAATCTTATAGAAATCACATGAGTCAAGATATGATAAGATGAAGCAAGAGAAATTGATTCCCATTGCTCAAGAGGTTGAAGAATTAGAGGCAACCCATGTTTTAAATTTAAGGAATAGAACAGTCCTTGAAAAAACAGAGAAATTATCTACAAATGAACCAAGAAGATAAAATTTCACCAATAAAAATATCAGTAAAGAGAAAACTGATAGGAACCATAACAAAATTACTCCTGAGGTAATAGAATCAATAGAAGTTCCCAAATAAGAAAGTAATAAACCATTGGATATAAAGAAGATAGAATTTGATACTGGGTCAAAAATCAGTAAGCAAAAAGTTAATATCACATTTGGTGAACTTATGAAAGTTCAAAATATAGAGAACAAGTATGCAAAGCTTTTGGATTAGTAGAGTAGAAAGAATACCCTACTTGTCATGCTGCTAGAAAAAATAAACATGATACAAGATCACCATCTTCTGTTAGACCCTTCTATGTGTCATTAAGATATAATTCATATGAAGGAGAAATATATGTGATTCATAATTGTATGCTTGACAGTGGAGCTTCACATAATATCATGCCTAAGTTAATAGTTGACCAAATGGGATTAATATGTACTAGAGATTCTGCCCCTGTTTTTGTAATGGACAACAGACAAATTACATGTGTAGGGGTGATAACTGGATTATTAGTTTTCCTAGACCAACAACCCAAAAAGGGCATTGTCATGGATGTAGTAGTAGTTGATGTTGACCCATTATTCTCACTATTACTTAGTAGGCATTGGGAAGAACAATTAGGGGGATTAATACAACTAGACTGGTCTTATGCTACCATCCCCATATCAGATAAGGAGAATATAATTTTGATAAAGGAACAATTCAACAAACACTCAGTAGAGTTAATTCAAATAGATGAAACCATGATTAAATTAGTTAACTCTATGGAAGAAAAAGGGATGGGAGTCTATTCAATATGGCATAACCCATTCTTGATGGAAGTATCAGATGCAAAGAACATGGATCCAAAAGATATGAGAATAAATGATGCTGAATCAAATCGAGTATTGACCCAAGAAACGTGGACCGTGTCATTTGATGGGGCTAAATCCCAATCTGGAGCAGGTGCAGGTGTAAATTTGACTGATCTTAAAGGAAATTACCTTGGTATACCTTAAAGATTACAATTTCCTTGCACAAACAATGTAGCTGAGTACGGAGCTTTACTATTAGGGCTAAGGAAGGCAAAAGAGTTAGATATTAACTACTTAACTGTAACAAGGGATGCAAAACTTATTATACTACAAATAAAAGGCAAATATTAGACCAAGCATCCTAGACTTAAGCAATATAGAAATGCAGTACTAGAAGAAATTGATAAATTCTTGGTTTTCAATATTTCATATATTCCTAGAGAACAAAATCATGTTACAGATCTCTTAGTTGTGAATGCCTCAGGTCTAGATCACCCAAAAATAACTACAGAGTATATGGATAGATTTCCAACTATCTTAGTCTATAAACCTTCTGTGCCAGATAACATAGTCTATCTTTAGGTTTTTCAAGATGATATAGATATTAAGGATTTTATGACTTCGTAAAATAAATATGCAGATGTCATTTGTGATGAAAAAGATGAAGAAAAGTTAAAATATCAAATAGAAGAACCAGTAGAAGTAATCTAGTTGAAAACTAATAGAATACCCAAAGGATTGGTGTCTCTTGAAATCTTATTTGATGATTTTGACAAAGACTATAAACCTATAGGCAGAGAAGTGATATATGAGGATATTAATATTGGCTCAATGAAAGAACCCAAAATAGTGAAAGTAGACATGGCACTACCTGCTAAAGAAAAAGCTGGATATATTAGTTTCTTAAAAAAGAACAAAGAACATTTTGGTTAGACCTATGAAGATCTCAAAACTTTTAAAATAGATGTGATGACACATATAATACCATTGAAAGAAGAGGCCAAGCCTTTTAGACAAAAATAGAGAAAGTACAATCCAACTCTGTACCCAGTAATGCAAAAAGAGGTTAAAAAATTGTTGGACTCCAAGATAATAAGAAAAGTCAGATTTTCCTCCTGGATATCCAACTTAGTATCAATTTGGAAAAATAATGGGGACATTAGACTATGTGTGGATTTTAGAAATTTAAACAAGAGCTCACTAAAAGAGAATTACCCATTTCCTAACATGGAACATTGCTGCAAGCAGTAGTAGGTTCAACTAGATTGTCGCTGTTAGATGGATTTTTAGGGTACAATCAAATTTTGATAAATCCAAAAGATAGACACAAGGAAAAATTCACCACACCCTGGGGCACATTTGAATATTTAAGAATGCCTTCTGGATTGATGAATATAGGTGCTAATTTCCAAAGAGCGATGGACTTTGCTTTTAAAGTACTAATGTTCAAAATTGTAGTAGTGTACTTAGATGATATCACAGATTTTTATAAAAATCCAAATGATCATCTAGAACATTTGACTACAATTTTTTCCTGGTGCAAGGAATTTGGAATATCTCTAAATCTAAAAAAATGCATATTTGGAACTACACAAGGAAAATTGCTAGGTCATATAGTTTCAGAAAAGGTCACTAAAGGAGCCAGAAAAGATAGAAGCCATTTCTAAAATTCCCCCACCCAAGAATCTAAAAGGAGTAAGGTCATTCTTTGGAAAAATAAATTTTATCAAAATATTTGTCCCAAATTTTATAGAAATGACCAAACCCATAAATGATATGGTGAAGAAAACCGGAGAAATAAAATGGACATTAGAAAATATGGAAACATTTAACAAGATCAAAGAAGCCATATCAACCACTTCAGCTTTAAATTGCCCTGATTATGCAAAGGATTTTAATATCTATTCATATGCTTCTAAAAATTATATTGCTACAGTCCTTTCACAAAAATATAATGAAAATAATGAAAGGCCAATAGCCTTTATGATCTTAGGACTAAAAGGAGCAAATCTTAAATACACCCTGCTATTAAAATATGCCTATGCAGTCATCCAATCTTTGGAACACTTTAAAGGTATATTTGGCTCAAACAAAGTTTACTGTTGTATTCCCTTTATAACAATAAAAGATATATTTTCTCAATCAGAGCCATTGGTAGGACCAGTAAGATGGATGGTAAAACTTTTGCAATATGATGTTGAATTCAAAATAGTTAAAATAGTCAAAGGGTAGGGTTTAGCTAAACTGTTGGCTAACAAATAAGAAGTAGGATCTGAAAATATTCTTACCATAGATCAAACATATGATGACAGAAGAATAAAAAATGAAGAATGTAAATGACATGAATAAATTTTGTCTTATCTACAAACTTTGTCATTCCCCAAAAACATGTCAATAAATAGAATGAGGTCAGTCAAACTTCAAGCTCAAAAGTATTATATACAAAATGGAGTATTATATTGGAAACATCTTGATGGAGTATTATTAGTCTACTTATATGAAAGAGAAGTCCCAGAAATAATTAATGAATTTCATAATGGTTTTTGTGGGGGACATTTTTCTCCAAGAGATACAACCAATAAAATCATGAGAGCAGGATATTATTGACCATCCCTTTTTAAGGATGTATATAAATATGTAAGGAATTGTCATAAATGCCAAGTTTTTACAGGGAAAAAGCATCTACCAGCCATGCCCCTCAGGCCAGTAATAATTGAAGCACATTTTACTCTATTGGGTATTGACCTGATTGGAGAGATCAAGCCTAATTCACCTGGCTAACATAAGTGGATCATAACTGCAATAGATTACTTCACCAAGTAGGTGGAAGCTACACCTTTGAGAACATCTACATCGGCTACAGTCATCAGATTCATAGAATAAAACATCTTTACCAGGTATGGAGTTCCTAAAAATCTTGTAATTGATAATGCTCAATATTTTATGTCATATGATATGGTAGAATTTTGTGTTGAATACAAAATTGAATTATCTCATTCTGCTAATTATTATCCCCAAGGAAATGGTCTAGCTGAGTCATAAAATAAAAATGTAATAACAAGAATAAAAAGGTCATTAGGTAAAAAAAAATGGGATGGGATAGTGAACTTAAATTTTCTTTATGGGCTGATAGACTTTCTGTTAAAAGAAATACAAGAAGAACCCCCTATGAGATGGTTTATGGAGAAAAATCCCTACTGCCCTCAAAAATGGAAAAAAATGGCACTTGCCCTTTTATTGCAAGATCATGAAAACCATGATCCCATTCAGAGAAGGCTTTATCAAATTATCTTGTTAGAAGAACAAAGAAGAGAGACCCTCAATAGAATGATGGAACAAACCCAAAAATTGTAAATTTGTTTAATAAGAAAGCCAAGGGTATTCCTTTTTCTCAAGGAGATATATTCATCTATTGGGATCCTAAAAATGATAAGCATGGTGAAAAGGGTAAGTTTGAACCTAAATGGATTGACCCATACCAAATAGCCCATGTTATCAGTTAGAATACTTACAAGCTACAGACTTTGCAAGGAGAAATAATGGCTATCCCTATTAATGGCCAACACCTCAAAATGTACAATCCCTGTTGAAGTTGTACTAAAAAAAAAAACATTAAAAAATAAAATAATAAAAAAACAAAAATCCAAAAACAGAGTGGTGTATTTTGTTTATTAGTTAAAGCTTCCTTTTTATTCTTGAATAATTTTGAGTTTATTGTATACATGATATCTTAGTTTTATGAGTATATATAATTGTTTATTCCACCAAAAACAATAAAAGGAAAAAGAGAATTTATTTTAGATATTGATAAGCTTTACAATTCTATCAAAAATGGGTGTTTATGCAATATTTATTTGATATGAGATAAAACAGATAGAAAACAAAGCTGATTGAAACATCATGTCAAGTCTCACATTACAAATGATACTTAAGTGACTTCAAAGTTCCAAAGAACTAAGTTATCTTTGAGAGGGTAGTTGAGCAAAAAATTATTACACTCATCTTTTATAGCCAGAAACTAATCCTCAACTCAAGAATACTTATTGCACAATTTGCTTATATATCCAAACACTTCTCTCATGAGAAAGAAAAATAAAAAATAAAGTAAAATTGAGTCACTGCTTGAGATATCTTGGAAAACCTCTACCGGGGCTATAAAAATTTGATTGGCAGTAGGGTAAAACTAATATGGGATTAGAAGCAACTCCATCGAGGCTATAGATGCTTGACTGGCAGTGGAGCCCTGCAGAATGGTAAAAATTTTTAAAGAGTGAAATCACATATTAGGCTCGGTTATTTTGCTCAGATATGATAAAGTTATGAAATATTTAGAAATTCAAAAAGAATGCACAAACACACACATGGGAAAAAATATGATGAGACAAATTGCTGTGACAAAATATGTGTAATCATATCTTATGACTTAGCTAAAATAAGCATCACTATATTTCAAAATAAAACTCATTGATTTCTAAAATTTCTAAACCTTTGTTTCCAAATTGAATGAAAAGGGATTTACAGTTTTCCATACTCTACTTGCTTTGATATCATGTTTTCAGATATATATATATATATATATATATGAATGATGAAGAAAAGAAAGAAAAATAGGAAGGAATTTTTTTCGTTATATGTTTCAAGTTTTGTTTAGCAATCAAAATTTTGTTGTTTTTTGTTTAATTTTTGCAAATAAAACCAGGATATTCTGTGGTTCCCAAGTGCTTCATGTTTTCAACACATTGTCCCAGCCAGAGCCTATGTTGGAGCCAAATTTGACTCAACTTTGAAACCCCCAAATGGTTTCAATCAAACTACTTATACTGTTGGTCATTGCTTAAAGTTGTTATGAGTAATTCAATTTTTCGTTGGTTAGTTTGATAAAATTTTAACCATAGCTTTTAATAATGTGGGCCTCATTTTATTAATCAAAGTACCTCGAATGGTTAGGGAAGAAAATTTCAAATTAAATCCCCAAGTCAAAGTTCAACCTTCCTAAATATTTTCCTTGGGCCTAAACCGACAAATAAAGTCCCTAAATCATAAGTCGGTTAAAACATTCACCATGGTATCAAAGTCCAAAAAATATAAGGTTAAAATAAATATTAATTGATTAAAAGACAAAGGGTATGCACCCCGCTAAGCTAACTGGTGAGCACCTCAAATTTAATCCAAGGGCCGCGCACAATCCAGAGAAATCGGATGATAGCACTTTAATTAAATTAAACCAAAGATAAGTCAAAAGTCAAGCATAGTCAAGGGGTAAAAAGGTTGCACCTTAGACTTGATCATATGGAAGTGCATCACCTGAGAAAATCTGAAGGATGCGCACTCATGAAATAGTCCGACAGATAAGTCAAAGGGTAAATAAAACTTAACCTAAGATTTAAAAATCGAGCAAGTTATCTTCAATCTAATGGCAGCACTTCGTCAAGGTCCAAATCCAACGGATGCACGCTCACTAAAGACTCCAAAGGTTAAACCTAAGGCTCTAATACAGTTAAAATCCTTGCACCTTTAACAAGATCAACGACAGCGCTTCGTCGAGGATCAAATCAATGGCCATGTGCTGTCCGAAAGGTCAAAAGTTTAAGCATGAGTCATAATGGTCAACATTCCGATTAAGGAGTGAGTAAGTCTAAAAAAATTAGATGATAGTGCTCAATAATCCATAAAATCAATGGCTATGCATCCTCTAAAGAGTCAAAGGTTTAAAGTAAAGTCATCATAATTTAAATGTTAGGTTAAAATTCGAGCAAGTCCGACAGATCAGATGATCACGCTGAACGAAGCTTAGATCAATGATCATGACTAATTTGATTAAAACAAACTTTAAAATTAATATTAAGAGAATGCACCCCATTTGATTAATCATCGTGCTAGTTACCAAAATCGAACGACCGTGCTCATCAATCTTAAATATGATGGTGGCACACTAATTAAAGATGCATTAAAGAGGGTTAAGGATCGAGAGAAATTAATTAAAGTTAATCATGATTAGAAAGGGTTTAATACGTCGGCTAATTTTCTCCCTTTTTCCCTAATCATGATTAATATTATAAATGCTTGATTAAAATAACTTGTAGGTTGATTAGATCCAACAACTACGCTTGTATCCACTCAGATCCGATGGTCGCACCAAAATCGTATGATGGAAGGTAAAAGGCATGGTTAATAATGAAATTAATTAACATTAGTTGTATTTAGTAAGGTTTTAATACATTGATTAATCTTCCCCCTTTTCACCTTAATCATGATTAATAGAAAAGCAGAGGTCTATAAAATCATTATCTAGCATGCATCTTGTCAGTAATCCAATGGTAGTGCACAAACTAAATCGAGAATCAATGGACGCGAAGGCCTGTAACTAGCGACAAAGATCCAAAGGCTAAATAAAGACCTTTTTATAACACACGAATCGAACGACGACGGACATTGACCACCCAAATCCAATGGTGCGCATGTGGGAAGATAATCAAAGGTTAATCTAAGCATTAGGTCGATTAATTTAGTCGAGGTACGTATGAATTTTTTCCATTTATTAAAGAATACGTGCATATGTATGATCAAATGGTCATGCCTCACCACCGTAAGATCCAAAAATGATCACAAAAGAAAAGTAAGTGTGTTTTATGATTATCATCGATTAAGACATGTTATTAAGGTTTAAAAGTATAAGGATTAACATAGGATACATATGATTAACTGAATACCAATAAAACATGTTATTTCAAGTGTTTACATGAGAACAGGTACAATAACTATCATATAGGTTTCTGAACAGCAACAGATACGCTACACCCTAGATCAATCCAATGGTAGCGCATGATCCAAAGGTAAAACCAAATGTAAGTCTAGAATAGACATCTGATTAATCAAATATTGAAACATTCTTAACAAGGACATTAACACATTATTAGTCAATATCTTCATCAAACAAATTAAAAGGTTCAAAGCAAGAATCTTTTGGCTATCTAACTTATAGGTTTTTAAATATTTAATAAAGCGGTACACTAAAGGCTGGTCGAGCGACCAAACATGGTCAAAAATCTAAACCAATAGATAAGAAGATATCAATAAAAATAAAATCATCATTGACTAAAATTTTCAAATCTTTAGAAACTAATACTCTTGCAGGTTTAAAAGTACCAGAAACCACCATGACAACCTATGAAAATCGTGAACCAAAAAAAGCGGTAATATCACCTACAAGAAAGATTCAAAGGACCAAGCCACAAAAGAAAGGTGATTACTTCACATAAATACCTACAATATTATCAAGGTAGGAATCAAAGAAGTGACTCATTCACAGAAAGCTACACTAAAAGACATTATGAAAATAAATAGCCAAGACGAAGTCAAAATAGTATGCATAGAAACTATGAATCCAAAAAAATACTCATGGGAGGAAAGATTTGAAGAAATCGAAGAAAATCCCATGTATAGTACCTTGTTAAGAACAAAGCAATCCAAATAAAAGATAAATCCTGACGCTCAAGCATGCCACCAGATCGTGTATATCTCACAGGAATAATGGCATACCACAAGATAAGACTACAAAGCATAGTCACTGGCTTATAAATAAGAGACAGTAGGGAAGAGCTAAGAGCATCAACAAAAGGAAACAATGGAGCATAAAGGATTCCAAAATTATCATTTTTAGTTCTGCAAACACTTAATATGAAGGAAGTGCATGAAGAAAAAACAATGGTTTCAAGTTACAGAAAGTCATGTAATCCATGCTTCGATGGAATATTGTTACTAGGGGAGCACTTCGATAGAGTATAGTTATGGAAGTGAATTATAGATGCTTCCAGATCTTGTTGTCCATTCCCACCTTCTTCCTACTTATCACTACCCTCCTCCTCTTGGGCATTCCTTCTTTACCATCCTGACATTTTTCCTAGTATGCCACCCTCGCCCACTACCATTTCTTACCATTTACCCCCTGTCACTCCATCCATTAGACCCTCACCATCCTTACTTCTTCACTCTATCTTGTGATCAGTGCAACTCCATATGTTTTCCACTGGCACGCCACCCCCTGTCTTCACCATCACATCAGGTCCCCCTCCGTTCCTTGTCTAGAATTCATGATGACAACATGGCCGGTCCCTAACGGCTAAGCATAATGGCCAGGACAAGAAGAACAAAAAGAAAAAATATAATGCTGAATCCTTAGTTTCTAGGGCCAATCAAAGAGAGCAAAATGGCGAAATTAAAATAATGAAGAGCTCCCTTCAGTACATAGAAGAAACTTAAACAGTCAGTTCAAAGCCACGCCAGCTGGACATCATGCAGAATGGATTCAATCAGATGCTGCCAAGTGTACAACCAAAATTCAACCAAAAATAATAGAATCAAGAACCAACAACTATAAAAGGAAGCAGGCAGGTCTGGATTATGCATCAAGCAATTAGAGAATAACATTTTTGCTAAGAGGTATACTTGAGTGCCATGTTAGTTGTGTTGTATTTATTTGTGTTTATTTTATTTTATTCATTATTTCTTCATCCTCTTGCTGCACAGGATTGTATGTAGGTGGTTTCCCTAATCGTTGTTGTGCATTGATTTTATCTTCAGATAATTTTTTCAATCCATAGGTCTGCATCATGGTATAGGGATTGGACCTTGTCACCTCCCTTCTAATTTCCTCTTTCAAGTTATTGATGAGAATTGATTCATCCAACCTTGTGTTGTGTTTGGTGATATCCTCAAACTGCGTTTGATACTCAAGCACAGAAGTGATTTGATGAAGATCCTTAAGAAAATACCACATGTTTGGGTCCCACATGGCTCTGATACCAAATGGTAGAACCTTGAAGGTTCTAGCACAATTTTAATAAAGAAATAATTAAAATAACATCTAAATTAAAATAATTGCTTTTAGATATGAATCGCCTTTTGCATTGGTTTGGGAAATCCCTCCAATGGGTCTAAATAATATATATTCTTCTTGTTGGATGATTTGATATGGATGTCCAACCTAATATATATATATCTATCCTAAAGCTACGTTGGTGAAGAGATGTGATGGTTCACGTTATGAAGAGACATGATGGTTCACGTTATGAAAAGACATGATGGTTCACGTTATGAGTTAATACTATTATAATTAAATGATTAATAATGCTAACTAATACTAACTAATAATGTTAGGATTGAGGATCCTAACAGAATATTAAAGCACATAACACTTTGAACAGAGAAGGGAGGAGGAGGAGAAGGACAAGAAAGGAGACAAATAATTACAACCAAATGAGATTGCAAGATAATGGAGGCAGATGGATGAAACAAAATAAATAATAAGGAAAAACACTACAGAGAGGAAGGAGGGGGAGAAGGCCATCAATATAAACAATAAGCAAAATGGGGAAGCAAGGAGAAGACAACACAAGAGGAAAGGAGGAGAAATGAGGAGCACTAGAGGTACAAGGGTGGATGTCTTTAATTGAAAGATTTGAAGATAACTAACATAGGTGGAGATAAGATGAAAAGTAAGAACACAAAGATAAGGGGAGACAAAAGGAAAAGCAATCTAGGATTTATCAGATAAAATCGATAGGGCGGATGCCCCACTCCATGAGATACCCCTATAGATTGTAATCTACTAAAAATACCCCACCAATAACCCAAAATATTCCAAGAGTAGATAGATTTCTAGGGATATTTGCCTCTCTTGTTATAATTCTTCTTCTTTACACAATCCAACAAGGATCCTCTTTTACTAACTGCTATCCACCACGGGGCCATTCTATCTTAGCTACACTTTGTGGCTTACACTTTCTGACCATATCTATAGTTGTGGATGTGGCTCTATTTATAGTAGACATTCATAGGTCCTAAGATTTTCTCCATGTGATTTTTTATTTCTAGGGACATCATAGTAGGCCTTGGTACTTGTTGGTTGCATCCATTGGGCTACGGGATCACAACAATGAAAATAAAAGGACAAACAACAAAAAAATAAGAAGAAAAACAAGGAGAGAAACAGAGAGATAGAAAGAAAGTATTATGTTTCCAATGTGCAACCTAGGAAATCCCCTCATACTCCTTACTTCATAGTTTCTAGAGCCCCTAACAACTATTAATTCATTATCGAAGCATTTCCTTTGCAAGCCACAAACAAATAAATAATCATTCATAAGTCGTTGTGCTTACCATGTAGTTTTATTTACTTGCCGTATTATTTCCATAAAATTTTGGCATGCATCACATGCCTAAGCCCAAGTTGTTTGTGTGAATCATCCTATAAATCTACAATGACTAGACTAGATTATGTTGAACTTGAGTCATTTCTTGTATTCCATCTGAAACCGATTGTAGTGGATCATAATTGTAATTAAATCGTAATTCATTTTTTCACTTTGCTTGAGTATATTAGTACTCAGGATATAGTCAATCAATGTGGCAACTAAATTTACCATATTATTCCACCTTGTACAAGGTGGAATATCAAGGTGCTAACTCCAACATAGCTCTTTTTTGAGACTGATTTATTGCATCACTCTCGCTATGTGCTCCACCATCGCTAGTGGGTCATGTTCCTGGCTGCATCCATCAGGGTTGTCATCCCATGGATATGATTGGATCTAGGGTTGATCTATTAGGTTGATTTTAGATGTATGGATATTCTGACAAGTTTTTTCTTGAGGTGACCCTTTTTTCTGTCATGGCACAAGCTCTGCTAGAGATGTGATTATGTAGGACTTCAATGGATTTGACTCTCTAGTTAGCATCCGTTCAGATCTGATAGCCTCCTCGTAGAGTTGAGAAAATATATTTTCCCTAGATTGATGTAGAAGGAAACCAATATCAAGGTTGAAGGCTTGGATGTAGTAAAAATATGCTTGGGTAAAATACGAGAGGAGTTGATGGGGAATTATTTTCCAACTCATATCAAATATGATGTTGAAGTCCTTAACACTTTCAAGAGGGTTCCTCTTGATAAATGTAAAATGAGTTAGTATCTAGAATAGATCCTCAAATCCACAAAATGTGTCCAAGAGCAGCTCAACAAAATCTTCCCATGTGGAGATGCTCCCTCACTACAAGTTTTTGTACCAAAGCAATGCTCTACCTTCCAAAGAAATAACAAGTAGCCTAATCATCACATATTCATGCATGATATTATGGAGGGTAGTCAGGGAAGCCACATTTTGTAGGTGCTTAGACATGACTCCTTTAGTCCCACCATATTTTGGTAGGGTCTTTAATGCAACCTTTGGGATGTCGTGCAGATGAGGGATATTAAGGGGACTAGGATCATTCCAGTAGGGATAGCTAAGTTGAGTCATTATGGTAGTGGTATTTAGACATTATAGATCCTATCACCAGGTTGGATTCATCATATGAGGATACTTTCTTTGCCAATGAGGTCAAGACTACTCATAAAATCTTGAGTCCTCTGAGATGTTTGAAACTTTCAAAGCACTTAACGAGGTAACTGGTCATATTATTTGAATTTCCCACATAGAGAAATCGCCAAGTGATTTAACAAGATATGGGTAAACCAGAGAATCACATAAATTTAATTTTTTGGAATAACAAAGACTTTTTTGAGTCCCTAGTAGAGTCATCAAAAATGGTTGGTGCGCAAATCAGCGTCGGATGTGAAGGTTACATGCCCAATGATCCTTGACTAACATTGAACAGCCACCAGGCTTGGAAGAGGCAGCCAGTTCCTCAAGTCCTAGTTATCTATGCTACAAAGTAGAGAAAAAGAGAAGAGGGAAATAAAATATAAGGAGATCATAGTTAGAACTCACAAGGATGGGTATAACCACATCAAGACATGCTCCATCAACATTGCAAGTAGAAAAACAAGCACACTACCCAACATATCAGCCAATTGTGTTCCTACTCAACACTTAGTGCCTGTGGATCAAAATTAAATTACAAAACCGATGGATGGAGTGCATGAAATATAAGATGTAGAATTAGAATGCATCCACCTGACCAACCTAAGAAGAAATAGACCCCAACCTGATCTATATGTGAATTCCAAAACTACTGAGTGAAGTACATGAAATCCAGATACCATAATTAAATGACACCACTCATATATCCAAAGTATAAATAATAATTTATACTTAATCAAAAGATATAAGGACCAAATAAGTGACCAAACAGTAGCATACTTATATTTACAAAAATGGAGAAGACTTTACATATGAATTGTAATGGCTAACATTCTAGTATTTATAGAGATATTTACAATAATTTTAAATTCAAGTATTACTGACATTAGGTGGGAAGAGATTACTAAAATAGATAGATGTTCTATTGGTGCTCTAATCTGTGGGTGAATGATGGTTTTCCAAAAGGGATTAGGTATTTCTGCATAGATCTGATCCCTTGATCGCTTTGACATTCCTATCGAGCCATAAATTTTCATCTACTTTATCTCTTCGTATATATGGAAGGCCTATAATTAATTACCTTAGGAATTGTGCATTTCAAAACCTTACCTTCATGCTTATCACCAACTTGTACTTGGGTGGGTGCAATCATTAATGCCTTCATCCTGAGGATCCCTAATGTTTCCCTTTGATGAGCAATGACTCTAGTACTAGGTGGATATTCATGCATGATCCCTTATCTGTCAACCTCCCAAACTTCTGTCCAAAATAATATTACAAATAAATGGGCGATCGGGTTTGATTATGAATTGCCTCCCTCCCAAAACTTTGTCCAATCTATCACCCTCAGTAGGGTAGGAATTTAGGCATAGACCATCCCAAATAACTTTTCTAAATGTCTGCCTAGTCAAGAAAAGCTTTACAAATTATGACGAAGGCTTTTCTCCCGAGATGGTGCACTATTCTTTATTTGGGATGGGATTTTTGGAGCATAAGTTGGTAAGTTTCCATCCCATTTTTTCACTCAAATTTTAGGGCAGGGATTTAGGATCTACCTTGAGTATTTGTCAACCCATTTATCTGCTTGACTTCATCCTTAGCAAAATTTGATGTATCTGAGTTGCTCAACATTTGTCTACCCTTCTATATCTAGCACAAACATCATCCACCCTTATCCTTGAGACCCATATTAACCATCAATGCAAAAGTTCATCTCCAAAATTTAGCCATTTCTACAAGTTATCACTTTGCAAAATAAAGAGTGGGTGAAAGGAAGCAAAATTTCATCCATAGTAACATGGATAAATACTCTAGATGTAGATGCATTTGCATTTTTTTTGCTTGCATATTCTCACCATTAAACCATCATGTTGCTTGCAATGAGTCTCTTTAAAAAGGATTGACGATAGACTTAGTCTATCTTAATATTGGCCACCAACTTAAGCTACAAGCTTACTACAGTGGTAAGGGCTTTGGCTTCTCTTTGAGAGGTCCAAGGTTCAAACCCCACTCAGTATGAGGGGACCAAGACCCCTCATAAAAACCTATGTAAACTCATTGAAAAAATAGTGGCCACCAACTTAAGGATAAAATAATGGTGAGAAGCAATGATATAAATATATGGTGTCCTTGATGTGCAAGATTTTAATGGCATTTTGATTTACAACTTTAATATCTATAGTTGTTGATATTTTTGCTCTTATGTTATTGAGATTTTTAAATATTAACTTTAATGTTTGTGTATAAGAAAACATTAATTATAATAAAACAATCTTAAGAATGATTAATATTTAATTAAAAAAAGGAAATTTCTCATTGTCATGCATGGGGTGGCACTTTAAGGTAGTGGAAGGTAACATTCCTTAAAGATGAATGTTACCAATTTACCATGTATCAAGAGCACTAATGTTCCTAGTTTAAGAGGAGAATTTGAGAGGTTTTGTAGGATGATGGTTTTATGGTTGGAGAGGAAGACAACGAGTGTGTAAGAAGAAACATATCGAGAGGACATCGAAGCTGCTTGGCATTATCAGGTAGACTCTAGAGTTGTTTACTTTTAAAGCTAGTTTGTTGTTGTATGATTCCATCCTTATGTTGTTTGGGATGGTTGTTCTCTATTGCTGCTTTGAAACCCAGTTCCTTTCCTTTCTTGAGTTGCTCTTCCTGATCCTTCCTTAAAAAAGTGTTGAGCTATGATTTTACCTTTTGCTTGCTCTTCAAGTTAGTATTTCTGTTGGATCCTTTCTAACTAGTGTTTATTTTTGAACCTTTTGTATTGTGAAACCATCCTTATCTAGTGCCTCATGGAGTGTCAATGTAATATCCGTTATGAGATATGCCTAGCATTTTTATCGCTAGAGGATTTGGTTTTCATGGGAATATATTTGGTGGTTTTCGATGTTCGCATTTAGGACATTTTTATCTTGTTTTTTGTGTCTTTGCCTAAGCTGGTTGCATGTAGATTCAAGATAGGAAAATTTGGTTTTTTTTCTTGTTTCCTAAGTTTTGCAAAGCTAATGTCATAGTTTGAGTGCCCATGGTTTGTTAGCTTTGTTTTAGTTGGCACAAAATTTTTTGTACTCTATGTTTTAGGGTTTCGCATATTTTATTATTATAAGCTTTGCCTTTAATAATGCTTAGGGTTTGGTATTATAATATAAGCTTTACGTTTGGTTTATAAGAATAAATTTATCTAGCTTATTTTACATGGTTATATTAAGAAGTATGATGAAATTTATTAATTGCCTTGTTTTGGAGTTAGCTTTATATTATGTTTATTTAATGCCTGGATTTCTTTTGGAAAAGAAACTATTGTTGTAATAACCCTAGATTATCCAACCAAAACTAACCATCTTTTTTTTTTTAAACTTACATACATATGAGAGTATTTTATATAGTTTTTCATTGAATAAGTAGTCACATGAATTTCCAAGGCTATGCACCACACATGAATCAACTTGATAAAATTCTATCCATGTGTATGGGAGTGGTCAGTGTCCCATAATGATCAATGAGAATTTTCCAGTCTGTTTCAACTAGAACGCTCATTTCCATTTTTAAGTTTAACCCCAAGTTAAACTAGTTCCAACCATAGGTATCTTTTCAACCTAACCATAGGTATCATTCAACTTAACCATAGGTATCTTTCAACCTAACCATAGGTATCTTTCAACCTAAATTTAAGTGTATGCCTTGATGATTACTCATTGTTTTCCAATGATATAATATTTTTAGGTGCAGTGCTTAACCAACCAACCATACCCCATATGGTTTGTTAAGAGAATCATCCAACCAATTATCATAGGCATATGTTGTCTACCACTTTATCTCATTGACTATTAATTGTTTAGATATCTCATTTGTATAATATTTGATATGTTTATGTTCATCCCGTGTTTCCACATTTGTAGTTACAAAATTATAAAGATCTAATTTAACCAATCATAATCAAAGCATACATTTGAGAATTCAAGTAATATATATTAGATCAGGTAAATAATTTATTTCCAGAACATAATACTTCAAAAAGATTTACACTGATTATAGCCTATACAATTAGATATTCAGAAGTTACATTATGAAACCTTTTTCAATCATAAATTCCAACAAGCTATTACATCATTTCTTTTGTAGAAATATTTTAATGTTACAACAATAGCCTCATTGAGTTGAATACAATGTTAACCTCTTTTGGTCTTCAACACTCTAAGTCCAACCAGTACTAGGTGATAGGTTACTCAAGATTAGGATAATCCAAATTATGAACATGCATATCTTATCTAAAAAATGCCATGCAACAGTAATCCATAGAATGCAAACATTTTTCATCAACCAAGAATTCAACACAATTCAAGAGTAGGAAATCCCATACTTTCCTAAGAATGAAAATTTTCCCATTTATGTCAACCTATATTTCATCACACAGGAAACATGCTCTTAAATCTATACTAATTGCATCCATTGAAATGTCTACGGAGAACCCCCATATGTTCCCAAGAAATGCAACCTGGTTACCCTATTGGCAATTTTGGGTTTGAGATCCTAGCTTCTTGTCTATGAGTTGTCATTGATGTCAAAAGGAAATGGCATTAATGTTAAGAGGATGTGTTGGCTTCAAAGGTGGAAGATTCCAAGAGAATATTTTTAAGAGAATCCGGAGAGATTCCATTGGCAAGGGTTTTTCATTAAAACCAAACCGGTTTTTATTAAAACCAAGTTGGATAGGGTTTTTATTAAAACCAAGTTAAATGGTTTTTATTAAAACCAATGGAGGTTCTCTTTATTATTTATTTAATTATTATTTAAAACCCTTCAAGGTTTTAATTAATTAAGGGAGAAATTATTTTTAATTTATTAAAAATACTTAAAGGTTTTTAAACCTTTTTTATTCTTAATTTATTAAAATTATTTAAGGGTTTTTAAACCCTTTTTGAAAAGACTTTTGATTAATTTCGAAATGGTCTTTATTTCCGCCGACGTCAAGGTGTCTTCGAAGAGACTATTTATTCTCCAACTCCTAAGGTTGGAAGGCTAATTAATTCGAAATTCCTCGAATGCAATTTGCGGTGTTTGTGCTCTGTATTCGTTGCGATCGAAGGAAGACTTAGAAGCACGTGCGGTTGAAAAGTCTTCGGGAGTTTTTTCGAGGGTGAAGTGGAGGGAAGTTCACTTGTGAACTTCGTAGCCCACGTGGGCTAGTGGCAGCGAAGGCTACTGTTGGGCGCTGCATTGGCGGAGGTCATCGTTTCGAGTCTCACAGGGGTGCTTTGCTAGAGTAACACACATTTTTATTAAAACGTCTTTATGCCACGAAATTCGGAGTTTCTTGGACAGCGATTTATAAGGTGTGATTAAATTTTATGAGTTTTGGCTTTTGTGATTAGCATTGAATAAAAGCTTAGGAGAAATAAGGGCATATTTCTTTGGATGTATTTTTAAGATTATTCTTTGCTATGCTAAAATTAAAAATGGAGGTATAAGGTGTGAGTCTGTGATTGTTGATTTATTGGCATGTTATGGTGGTTGTGTTTAAAGAAGTGGAGCTAAAAGGTGTAATAAAGGAAGTTTATATTATTGCTCATTTCTTTTTATTCTAACCCTAACTTGGTTGGAAGTTTGAGAGTTGTGTGTGGTGACTGCTTGAAGGTTCAATTATCTTCTACTCCAATAAGGTATGGGCACATTCTTCTTATGAGTATGATTGGTGTATGTTTTCTGAAATAAGGTTGGAGTGAAAAGGTATTCTACTAGGTATCCTTTGGCTAGGTGTAAATCCTATTTTTTGGTTTGTTGAAGACTACTTATGCATTGTTATCCTTAAGGAGAGTTTTTGGTGAATGCATAATTTTTGGTTTGAGATAGTGGAAGCTTTGTGCACTAGGGTTTATATTTGTGAGTCTAGCTACTTGCATTGAGTTGGTGGAACCCTTGGTTGGCTGTTTTGAGTTTGATGGTTGAGTTGCTTCCATAGAGGTTGTTTGATCAAGTTATTGCTTTACTTGATTCATGATATTGGGCTTACTCCATTGAGTTGATTTGAGCAAGTTATTCTTTGCATTTGGTGATATTGTGTTGGTGGCTATTTTGTTCAAATATCTTTGGAGGGAAAAGGATTTCTACTTGTTTCCTTTTCTTGTGATGATTGGTTGAATGCTTCAAGGTTGATGTTGAGTTGAATGGTGTTGGTTGACTAAACCTTGTTTGATGAGCATTGTTGTTGAAACCCTAATTGATGGTGAAAAGAACATGAGTATCATTGTTATGTGATTCTTTGCATAGTTGGCAATTGTTGGGGTTTCATGTTCTTGAAAGAAAACATTCTATCCTATCCATTTCAGATATTGAGTTGAGTTTTCAGATTTGAGATTGAGATTGAGCTGAGTTGATTTGAGTTGAGTTTTGAGATTGGGATTTGAGTATAGAACATATTGAGTCTCTAACAATTCTCTTTATGCTTCTATGAGTTTGAAAAATCACATTGGGTCTCTAACAATTCACTTTGTGATTTCCTACTAAGAAAGTTTTTCTTGGTGAGCTTGCTGAGTTTTTGGACAGGTTCTAGTGGGGACTTGTGAGTAGTTTTGGACAGGTTCCAGTGGGGACTTGTGAGCAGTTTTGGACAGGTTTCAATGGGGACTTGTGAGCAGTTTTGGATAGGTTTCGATGGGGACTTGTGAGCAGTTTTGGACAGGTTTCGGTGGGGACTTGTGAGCAATTTTGGACAGGTTTCGATGGGGACTTGTGAGCAGATTTGGATAGGTCCTAGCAGAGGACTTGTGAGCTGAGTTTGATAGTTCTATCAGAGAACTTGAGGACAGAGGTGCATTGGTTCTATGAGAAGAACCTGAGGATAGGTTTGGCAAGTCTTTGAGAAGGCTTGTATGCGAGAGGATTGATTTGTTCAAGAGTTGGACAGATCTGACAGACAGAGGAAGACTTGTACTAGACCGACTGACTATGTTTGGTACAGGTTGCTGAGCTGTTGTGGACGTGATCATAGAAGGCAGAGGTCTCTTAGGCTAAGCATTGAGGACAGGAGGTCTTCGATGGAAAGGAGTTCCACATGCTGGCAAGAGGTAGAGGCAGTTGATCTTCTGAGGGATCATTTCCAGAGCAGAGGGGAAGGTATCTCCTTTGAGCAGAGGCTCATAAATTTTGATTGGGGGAAGGTATCTCCTTTGAGCAGAGGCTCATAAATTCTGATTGGGGGAAGGTATCTCCTTTGGGCCGAGGCTCATAAACATTGTAATTGGGAAGGATTCCCAAAGAACTTTGAGATAACTTTTAGAGAAAAGTTTTGTGGACGTAGCCCAACCATTCTGGGTGAACCACGTTAAAATTGGTGTCACTTTGTGGATGATATTGTGCATTGCTTTGATATTGCTTTGGGTATATTGCTTTACTATTTTGAAGTATAAAGGAAAAAGTAAAAAGAGGTCTTATACTGTTCACCCCACCCTCTCAGTATAAGCTTGTGTTCTTCAATTGGTATCAGAGCAGGTGCCTTCGAAAAGTTTAACAGCTTGAAGGAAAAGCTAGTAAAGAACACAATGGATCATTCAAGTGGCAATGCAGCACCTATTCTTGATGGGTCAGATTTTGGTCTTTGGAGTGCAAGGATGAAGGTTCATCTAATGGCACTTGGGAATGAGGTTTGGGAAGTGATTGAAGATGAGTACACTATTCCTGAACATGGTCCTAATACTAAAGAAGAAAGGCTCCTACATCACAACAATTCAAAAGCAATGAATGCAATCCTGAAAGGCTTACGAAAGCAGATCTCACCAAAGTGATTCACTGCAAGACAACTAGTGAAATGTAGAAACAGTTGAAGGTGGTTCATACGGGTGATACAAATGTCTGAAAGGCCAAGTTGAGACACTTCAAAGGTATGTTTGAACAACTCAAGATGAATGATGATGAAAATATTAGTGACTACATGCTTCGTATGGATGAGGTTGTTAACTCCATGAAAGACTTAGGTCTTGAGCTTGCTGAAAATGATGTTTGTGATAAGATTTTAAGATCTCTTCCTAATAGATTTAGTGAAAATATTTTTGCTATTGAGGAAGCTAAAGATTTGGATAAGTTGAAAAAGGATGAGCTCCATAGTATACTTGCAGCATTTGAGTTGAGAACTCAAGTGAAGGTTGATGTCAAGAAAGAGGCAGCTTTCAAGGCTACCAAGAATTCCAAGGGTAAACAACTTCAAGATAGTGATGAGTCTTCTAGTGATGAAGAGGCATATTACAACAAGAAAGGCAAGTTCTCTAGAAAGCACAAAAGTATGAAAAATATAAGATGTTTCAATTGTGGAAAGTTTGGTCATTATGCTACTGACTATGTTGTTCCCAAGAATGAAAGTGATGAAGATAAACAGGATTCTAAGAGCAAGGATTCTGAAAAGCACAAGCATCACAGGAAAAACAAAGATGAGCACAACAATCAAGGAAAGAGGTATTCTCACAAGCACAAGAAGAGTTTCTACCTAGACAAAGCAAGTAAGTGTTCTAGTAGTGATAGTGAAAGTTCTTCAAGTGATAATGAAAATGAGATGTTGTTCATATCAGAAAAAGAGGAAGAACCGAAACATAGATTCATTATCATGAAATGTCTTAGATGTGGAAATTTTGGTCACCTTGAGGATGATTGCACAAATAATGATTTGGTTTCTAGTATGTATGAGGATGCTTCAGAAAACTATAAGGAAGATGCATGTATGGTTTTTGAAAAGGGTAGCACCTCTAGTGATAAGAAATCTGAAAAAGGCTTTGATGATTCAAAAAGCAAACAAATAGAGGAAGATATAGAGGAAGGTGAAGTAGATCTTGAAGGTGAACTTATTAGTGCTCTTAGTGCTTTGAAAAAGGAAAGAAAGAAGAATGCTAGACTCAAGGATAAGTTAGATGAATGTTGTATGGAGAGAGATGATCTTATAGAAAGTCTTGACTTCTCTATGGCTAAGACACAAGAACTCAAGGATGAGTTAGAGTCTAAGGTTCTTGAGTATAGTGAGTTAGAACAGAAAATGGCTTCTTTGAAAGAGGAAACTAAAGAGTACAAGGATAAGCTTTACGAGGTTTCAAGATAGCTCCAAAAAGGTTAAGTCACTCATCAAAGGTCAAAGAAAGACAACAGATAAAACAGGCCTTGGTTTTGTTAAGCCACACAAGGAACAAGTTGGAGAGTCTAGTAAGAGACTCCAAAAGGAAGAGAGTTCTGATGAGGAAAGTATTTCAGAAAAGGAGTCCTTGAATGATAGATGCACAGAAATAGAAAATAGAATTCAGAATGAGAAGAAGAAGTTTTCAGAACCTAAGAGGTCAATTAAAGGAAAGTTTCAAGGCGAGATGTTTTGCTTGTCACGAGGTTTGGTCACATGGCTTCACATTGCATGGCTCAAGTGAAGGAGGTAAATGACAGTTTCAGAAGTGCTAGTTACTTTCAAGGGTATTGCTACTCTTGTCAATAGTTTGGGCACAAGGCAATTTATTGCAAGGCAAATAACAAGAACAGGTTTGGTCGAACAGTTTTGCGAAAGTTTGGTCAGAACAAGTTTGGTCAGAACAGGTTTGCCGAACAGGTTTGGTCAGAACAGGTTTGGTCGAACTGGTGGATTCAAAGATCAGGTTTACCTCAGAGAAACAACATCGTCAAGTGTTTCAAGTGCAACAATGAAGGTCACACAATCAGACAGTGTAGAGCTGAAATTCTAGAATACAAGAACAGGAACAGTGGCATGATCGAGTCCAAGGATCAAGGCATGGACAAGAACAGGGATGAGAACAAGAACAAGAATAGTGAAAGGAATAGGAATATGGACAAAGAGTTCAAGAGAAGGCCCGAAAAGGAAGTTATAGATGCTGATGATGATCATTGCCTAATGGGAGTTTTACTCCCACCCAAGAATTAATCACCTCATCAGGAGGTGGGGGAGGGACTAAGCTAAGAGGCTCATTCTTAGTCCCGAGCCCCAAAGGTGACCCTTTGCCATTGATGACAAAAGGGGAGAGATTTGAGTAAGGGGGAGAGCCTCAAGACAGGGGGAGCTATTTATGTTGAGTTTCTGTGTTGTTGAGAAGCATGGTTTGCCATCAATGACAAAGGGGGAGATTGTTGGCAATTTTGGGTTTGAGATCCTAGCTTCTTGTCTATGAGTTGTCATTGATGTCAAAAGGAAATGGCATTAATGTTAAGAGGATGTGTTGGCTTCAAAGGTGGAAGATTCCAAGAGAATATTTTTAAGAGAATCCGGAGAGATTCCATTGGCAAGGGTTTTTCATTAAAACCAAACCGGTTTTTATTAAAACCAAGTTGGATAGGGTTTTTATTAAAACCAAGTTAAATGGTTTTTATTAAAACCAATGGAGGTTCTCTTTATTATTTATTTAATTATTATTTAAAACCCTTCAAGGTTTTAATTAATTAATTATTTAATTAATTAAGGGAGAAATTATTTTTAATTTATTAAAAATACTTAAAGGTTTTTAAACCTTTTTTTATTCTTAATTTATTAAAATTATTTAAGGGTTTTTAAACCCTTTTTGAAAAGACTTTTGATTAATTTTGAAATGGTCTTTATTTTCGTCGACGTCAAGGTGTCTTCGAAGAGACTATTTATTCTCCAACTCCTAAGGTTGGAAGGCTAATTAATTCGAAATTCCTCGAATGCAATTTGCGGTGTTTGTGCTCTGTATTCGTTGTGATCGAAGGAAGACTTAGAAGCACGTGCGGTTGAAAAGTCTTCGGGAGTTTTTAAGGGGGAGTGGTTGGATGGAAGTTCACTTGTGAACTTCGTAGCCCACGTGGGCTAGTGGCAGTGAAGGCTGCTGTTGGGCGCTGCATTGGCGGAGGTCACCGTTTCGAGTCTCGCGGGGGTGCTTTGCTAGAGTAACACACATTTTTATTAAAACGTCTTTATGCCACGAAATTCGAAGTTTCTTGGACAACGATTTATAAGGTGTGATTAAATTTTATGAGTTTTGGCTTTTGTGATTAGCATTGAATAAAATCTTAGGAGAAATAAGGGCATATTTCTTTGGATGTATTTTTAAGATTATTCTTTGCTATGCTAAAATTAAAAATGGAGGTATAAGGTGTGAGTCTGTGATTGTTGATTTATTGGCATGTTATGGTGGTTGTGTTTAAAGAAGTGGAGCTAAAAGGTGTAATAAAGGAAGTTTATATTATTGCTCATTTCTTTTTATTCTAACCCTAACTTGGTTGGAAGTTTGAGAGTTGTGTGTGGTGACAGATTGAAGGTTCAATTATCTTCTACTCCAATAAGGTATGGGCACATTCTTCTTATGAGTATGATTGGTGTATGTTTTCTGAAATAAGGTTGGAGTGAAAAGGTATTCTACTAGGTATCCTTTGGCTAGGTGTAAATCCTATTTTCTGGTTTGTTGAAGACTACTTATGCATTGTTATCCTTAAGGAGAGTTTTTGGTGAATGCATAATTTCTGGTTTGAGATAGTGGAAGCTTTGTGCACTAGGGTTTATATTTGTGAGTCTAGCTACTTGCATTGAGTTGGTGGAACCCTTGGTTGGCTGTTTTGAGTTTGATGGTTGAGTTGCTTCCATAGAGGTTGTTTGATCAAGTTATTGCTTTACTTGATTCATGATATTGGGCTTACTCCATTGAGTTGATTTGAGCAAGTTATTCTTTGCATTTGGTGATATTGTGTTGGTGGCTATTTTGTTCAAATATCTTTGGAGGGAAAAGGATTTCTACTTGTTTCCTTTTCTTGTGATGATTGGTTGAATGCTTCAAGGTTGATGTTGAGTTGAATGGTGTTGGTTGACTAAACCTTGTTTGATGAGCATTGTTGTTGAAACCCTAATTGATGGTGAAAAGAACATGAGTATCATTGTTATGTGATTCTTTGCATAGTTGGCAATTGTTGGGGTTTCATGTTCTTGAAAGAAAACATTCTATCCTATCCATTTCAGATATTGAGTTGAGTTTTCAGATTTGAGATTGAGATTGAGTTGAGTTGATTTGAGTTGAGTTTTGAGATTGGGATTTGAGTATAGAACATATTGAGTCTCTAACAATTCTCTTTATGCTTCTATGAGTTTGAAAAATCACATTGGGTCTCTAACAATTCACTTTGTGATTTCCTACTAAGAAAGTTTTTCTTGGTGAGCTTGTTGAGTTTTTGGACAGGTTCCGGTGGGGACTTGTGAGCAGTTTTGGACAAGGTTCGGTGGGGACTTGTGAGCAGTTTTGGACAGGTTTCGATGGGGACTTGTGAGCAGTTTTGGACAGGTTCCGGTGGGGACTTGTGAGAAATTTTGGATAGGTTTCGGTGGGGACTTGTGAGCAGATTTGGACAGGTCCTAGCAGAGGACTTGTGAGTCGAGTTTGATAGTTCTATCAGAGAACTTGAGGACAGAGGTGCATTGGTTCTATGAGAAGAACCTGAGGACAGATTTGGCAAGTCTTTGAGAAGGCTTGTATGTAGAGGATTGATTTGTTCAAGAGTTGGACAGATCTGACAGACAGAGGAAGACTTGTACTAGACTGACTGATTGTGTTTAGGTATGCTTCGAGCTACTATGGACGTGATCATAGAAGGCGGAGGTCTCTTAGGCTAAGCATTGAGGACAGGAGGTCTTCGAGGGAAAGGAGTTCCACGTGCTGGCAAGAGGTAGAGGCGGTTGATCTTCGAGGGATCATTTCCAGAGCGAGAGGGAAGGTATCTCCTTTGAGCGAGAGGCTCATAAATTTTGATTGGGGGAAGGTATCTCCTTTGAGCAGAGGCTCATAAATTTTGATTGGGGGAAGGTATCTCCTTTGGGCCGAGGCTCATAAACATTGTAATTGGGAAGGATTCCCAAAGAACTTTGAGATAACTTTTAGAGAAAAGTTTTGTGGACGTAGCCCAACCATTCCGGGTGAACCACGTTAAAATTGGTGTCACTTTGTGGATGATATTGTGCATTGCTTTGATATTGCTTTGGGTATATTGCTTTACTATTTTTAAGTATAAAGGAAAAAGTAAAAAGAGGTCTTATACTGTTCACCCCCCCCTCTCTCAGTATAAGCTTGTGTTCTTCATACCCTTTCTCCCATATTAGACTATGCCATCACAATATTCAGCTTCTTAATTTAGCATGCATGATTGCATATACATGATTCTATTTGTACTATGCATTGGAATCATAGTATGGTAAAATGTGCCATTATACATTTTTTTTACCAATACTCAAGAGACAAAAGTACCTAGAAATAATATTTAAATAGTCTTGTTCATAACATAAAATCACAATGCCAAAAGAATACAGTACTAGCATCTTTGCCAGATTTGGCCAAAAAAATCCATCATAATCAATCAAAATCTCTAAGAGTAGACCAAACTATGTTTACCACATATTTTTAAAAAGGATTATTCCCTTTAATGTAAGTCACTCTAAGTTTCAACCTAGAATTAACTTCTTGTATTGTGACATATATGTATATATGGCATTGGATTTTATCAAAAATTTTTGTCTCATATTAATATTGTTCATGACTAGAGATTATCATAGACTCACGAACATTTTAAAACTTTATACCCTAAATGGACAAGGTAACCATATAAATTTTCCTTGGATGAACTTAAACTTCTTCTTTTTTATTATTTAATAACAAATCCAAGATCCAAAGTGATAATCACAAAACTTAGGTCTATGATTCCTATCCACAAACCTTGTTACACCTCCTTGTTTCATTTCACCATCCATACTCTAACTTAATTTTGATCATGCTTTCTTAAATCATTACTATTGATAGGAAAATTCTTCCCATAAGTTTTAATTTTTACAAGGGAAGGCCTATGTTAGGCGCTAGTGCTTTAGCCTAACGATTAAACACTTAGCACGCTACTCGAGGTGGTAGCCTCCCTAAAGCCTTTCGATGACATGGCCCCCATATCTTACCCAAATCCTCATGCCTTCACATATTTCATTCGTGCATGGGGAGCTCAAACCCTAAGCAACCAACCAGGTAGTGACAAGTGGCACAAACTGAGTCATAGATGGGTTTCATCATCAATGGTTATGGTTTTTCATTGTTAGAATTATTATTTTTTTCTTTTTTATTTCATAATACCTTTAGGGAAATAACCCTAAGTTTTAATTTACCAAAAATCAATGCCATTTCAGGCTTTCACAAGACAACGGTTGTGTTTCTCCAAACATGATTTGCATCACATAAAATCTCTCTAAAACCCAACCCAAGTCAAATTGGAAGTCCCTTGCACTCATCGAACAAGACTAGGGTTTCAATGTTCATCCAGAGGATGCATTGCATCCCATAAGAATGACGTCACTTGAGAATTCCTATCAAATATGTTGGCCATAGCGTCTACGTTATTTTATGACATACCCTATCTAGATGACAAACAAATATAAACATCACCACTGACCTTCATATCTACAAGTAGAGTGATTCTTATCCCTCATCCTGCAACTAGATCACTCAGTTTGTGATATGGCTACCCAAAACGTACTACATAGAGTATGATAGTCCTATAATGGAGCTTGAGCATTCTTACCAAAGGTAAACCTGTGCTCAAGATTGTGGAACAAGGCTTCTTCTATATAAAACTTGAGATCACTCTGTCTCTAACACATTCAAGAGTCATTCTCTTTTTTTTACAATAAAACCTAGACTTAGCCCTTGTGCCTACTATACATAAGTTTCCACCTTACCCACATAAACTCACATCAAGTCATATTCAATTTCATAATTTTATTTATAATATAGTCCATTAAACTCGAATCCTCTAAATTATTTAGAAGAACATTTTTTTATAAAGCTAATGCAAACCATGTTTTCAGATAAGAACCCTCATAAATTGTAGAACAAAAAACTTATTAAACTCAAAGTTGTTCTTTATACTCAATCAAACCCTTTATCCATTACAATAGTAAGGATACTTCTATATTATCACTTCATTCCTTAATCAAGCATCCTCATTATCTATATGGTATCTAAAATTCATAATCTTGACATGGATCTTTTGCTGACTTCTTTTGACCCAAGCTTTGGCAAGTCTCCCAGTTCTTTATCCCACACATGTTTTTTTTTCTTTCAAAAAAGTAACGAGGTGAGGAAAACTAAGGTAAATAATGAGGCCCTTCTAGTTTCTAATCCGAGTAAAACCCGGAGAGCATACTCCCTAGGAACCTCTAGACTTCCAAAACCAATTTGCAAAAAATGTGAAACTTTTGGTTTCTGATCCAATTCTATTGGAGAGCATACTCCCTAATATCACTCTACAAATATCGCTTCCCTCATGCCTTCCCAAATGCCTCTATTTATAATGGAACTCACCCTCCCCCCATAACCATTTTTTTTATTATTAAAAATTGTTGAAGATGAGCCCATAATAAATGTTATATAGAAATTGAAGTTATTTTGACTTTGAACGAGGTGGTCTAATTACAACCCAACACATACCAATTCTTCAACTAATATTTTCTTAATTGCTAAGCAACTAATTAATTAATTTAATTAATCACAATTAACTTGTAACTAATCTAGGGACAAAATAACACTAGATTTAATGCTTCTTTAATGTTGTCCACTAATCAAGCTTAACACAAATTAAAGATCTTGATTAACCAAGTAAACCAATATTAGAAATTAATTTATCAACTAACTAAGGAGACAAAGAAACATTCCAAGTAAATGCCTTACATGCCACTAACAATTTATATTTAGCAACAAATTCTCCTAGTTTATCCAAGCGTACTTTATGTATTTTTTTATTTCATTATTACCTCTATGAAATCAAACCTTAAGCTATATAATGCAAACACAAGGTAGGGTAAAAATTGGGATGTTACATACTACCCCCCATAGGCTAAACACAGTCTTCTGTGTTTCATTCCCAAGGTTAGTCAATTGCATTTCATTTATCACAAAGAACAAATCAAGCATTGAACTAATATATCTGTTTGCAACCACATTCAAATCTTGCAATATTTTATGTAAGCTAATCATGCAAACCCAATTTCCACACTATTGTTTTTCCTGTGGTTGGCATTTTTAAGATAGTCAACTATCACCATTCCACTAGGAGACTAGTCTAGGACATCACTGTCCAATAGTATAGTCATGGTGATGTGAGGGAAATTTCTTTTAATACCCTCTGGATTGTCTTTTTCATCCTTTCCCTTTTTCTAGTTCCCCATTCCTGGTGGTTGAGCAACCCCTTCTTTCAAATGAGAATAAAAACCTCTCCCACCTGATGAGTGTAGCTGGACCTAAAATATAGTAAATAGACATTAGCAATATCCTGTTCTAAAAGGATAAAGTACTTATACTACATAATCATGTTTAAGTTTTACATAGTAACATCAAGCATCATCAAAATTTAGTCAATCCATACATAGCATAATAAAATCCATCAGTCTACTTAATTTGCATAAGTGTCCATCATGTTATCACAAAGTCTCAACTAAAATTAGGCACTACGCAGTGTCCTCAAATAAGTATGAAAAGTGTTTTTTCATGTCTTCCACCTTTTTCCAGGTGGCATTTTTCTCAGAGTAAATATCCCATTGGACATTACATTGCTCCATATTTCGTTTCCTCATCTATTTAGTATAGAACTCAAGAATCTCCATGGTATTGACCTCGATGTATGTTGGATTCATCATCTGCAACTTAGAAACATCCACAACATGAGTATGATCAAATATATATTTCCTAAGCAGGGACACATGGAAATAATTGTGAATATTTGCCAAGTTAGGTAGTAAGTCAAATCTGTAAGCAACATGACTGATATTTTCCCATATGGTAAATGATCCTACATATCTGGGATCCAAATTAGTGGACTTAATTACACTTTTCATAGATTTGACTCAAGAACATCTTGTATCCTATGGAAAATTCCAAAGGATTCCTTATCAAGTCTGCATATTTCTTCTAGTGGTCCAAAGCTTCCCCGAGCCTTTAACATATTATCTTTAGTTGCTTATCTATTTCATTCAAAGATTCTAGTCCAACAGTGACCCGATCTTCAGGATTATCCCATGATAATGGAAATCTACACCTGCGGCCATACAAAGCCTCAAAAGGAGCCATATTTAGAGAGGCATGATATCCATTATTATAGGTAAACTCAACTAGATGCAAGAAGTCTTCCCAAAAATACTTCTGGTCCATGTATTACATGCGTAGCATGTCATCTAATACCTGATTGACTCTCTCAGTTTGTCCATCCATATCAGGATGATATGAATAACTTATATTCAGTGAAGTACCAATTTCTCAATGGAGAGCTTGCCAAAATTTTGACGTAAACCTTGAGTCCTTATCTAAGATGATCATTTTGAGAAATCCATATAATCTAAAGATATCCTTAGCAAACCTGTTAGCGATAACTACTACATCATCAGTAGTCCTACCAAGAATAAAGTGTGCAAATTTGGTCAATTTATCAACTATTACCATTATGGCATCATGTTGATACCTCATTTTTGGTAGTCCCACAATAAAGACCATAGATATAACTTGCCATTTTTCCATGAGCCCATCGTAAGGATATAGCAAAAAAATAGGATGCTTATGTTCTACTTTCACCTTTTGACATTCTAGAAACTTAGCCACAAAGTTAGTAATATCTTTATTTATCCCTGAAAAATAAAATATTTTCTTCATATTATCCCTCATCTTAGCTCCTCCAAGATGAGCAGAATAAGGGGATCTATGAGCTTATCTCATGATAAGATTATGAAAATAATTTGTTTTTGGAATAATAATCCATTCCTTGAAACATAAGAATCCATATTTGAAGCCAAAATCTTGGGCTATCTTCGGGTCCTTCCTTATTTTCTCTTGCACTTCCCTACAATAAGGGTCCTGAAGTTGAGCTCTCTTAACCTGATCCATCATGTCCACATGAATTCTAGTTAAAGCAATGATATATCTTCTTCTGTTTAGTGTGTCTTCCACCGTATTCTCTTTACCTTTTATGTATTCAATACCAAAGTCATACTCTGCTAAAAATTCAATCCACCTTCTTTGATGTGCATTTAGCAATGGTTGAGTGAAAATATACTTCAGACTTTGGTGATCTGTTCTTAATTCGAAGGGTCTTCCTAGCAGGTAATACCACCAAAATTTCAAGGCATGCACTACTGTGGCCAATTCTAATTCATGTGTGGTGTAGTTTATTTCATGTCTCTTTAGTTTCCTGGACTCATAAGCCACCACTGATCCATCTTGTGACTGAATGCCTCCAAAAACTTCCAAGGAAGCATCAATACAGATTGAAAATTCACCTTGAGGATATGGAATCCTTAACATAGGAGTGGTAGTCAATAATTATTTTAGCAGCTGGAATGCTGTTTCACATTTGTTTGTCCATTGGAATGAATTCCATTTTATCTAAAGATTGGTTATAGGACAGGCCATTTTGGCATAAGATTTTGCAAACCTCCTATAATACTCATATAGGCCCATAAAAATTTAAACCTCTGTTAAATTTTTAGGGGTTGGCCAATATAAAATAACTTCTATCTTCGTAAGATCAACTACAATTCCATCTACAGATATGACATGTCCCAAGTAATGTACTTGTGACACATAAAATTCGTATTTGGAAAAATTTCCATATAGTTAATTTTCCCTCAACACCCTTAGTACTATCCTCAAATGCTTGTCATGCTCCTCCTTGCTGCGAGAATAGACCAGGATGTCATGTCATCTAAAAATACCAAGACAAACTTTTCCAATTGTTTTTTGAACACACTATTCATTAAATTCATGAAGGTTGTGGGTGTATTTGTTAACCCAAACGGTAAAACTGTGAACTCATAGTGTCCATTTTGAGTTTTGAATACTGTCTTATGTGTATCTTCTTCTTTGATTCTCAACTTGTGGTAACTAGACTTCAAGTCTATCTTTGAGAATATAGTAGCCCCTTTTAGTTGATCAAAACAATCCTCTATCCATGGTAAAGGAAATCTATTTTTAACTATTGCTTTATTCAACATCCTATAATCGATGCATAATCTCAAGGATCCATCCTTCTTCTTGACAAAAAAAACTGGTGCACCCCAGGGAGACACACTTGGCTTAATTATTCCTTTATTCAACAAATCTTGTAGTTGCACTTTAAGCTCTTGCATCTCTATAGAGTTCATCCTGTATGGTTCTTTATGTATAGGTTTTGTATTGAGTATTAGATCGATAGTAAAGTCAAATTATCGCTTAGGGGGCATCTCAGGTATTTTAGATGTAAAGACATCCTTAAACTCTTGAAGGATGGGGAATTTTTCAAATATTTTCTACTTTTTAACCTTCTTTATATTTACCATGAAAACCAAAACTTTCTTTCTAATCACTGATGCAGGAGCATCCGGAGGCGAAGCAGCAATCTTGCATCAGCCAAAAATGTTTTTTTTTTTTTTTCTATGTGCCAAAACTGCTTTTTGAGGAAGAGCGCCAAAGGGCCAAACTGTCGCGATATCGCGACGCTTTTTGACGAAGGGCACTAAAGGGCCAAACTGTCGCGATATCGCGACACTTTTTGACAAACGGGGCCAAGGCGCAAAACGGTCGCGAAATCGTGACATTTTTGAAGCAAAGCAGCTTGGGCGCCAAATGGTCACGAAATCGTGACATTTCCGAAGCAAAGCAGCTTGGGGCGCCAAATGGTCACGAAATCGTGACATTTTCGAAGCAAAGCAGCTTGGGCACCAAATGGTCACGAAATCATGACATTTCCGAAGCAAAGCAGCTTGGGCGCCAAATGGTCACGAAATCGTGACATTTTCGGAGCAAAGAAGCCAAGACGCCAAATGGTCACGAAATCGTGACATTTTCACAGCAAGGAGGCCAAGGCACAAAATGGTCGCGAAATCGTGACATTTTTGAAGCGATGGAGTTAAGGCACAAAATGGTCGCAAAATCGCGACACTTCCGAGGGCAAGACTGGAGGGCGCAAAAATGGTCGCGAAATCGTGACACCTTCGGAGGCAAAGCTCTAAGGCTCAAAGACGTCGCGAAATCGTGACACTTTCGGGGGGCAAGACTTGAAGGCGCAAAGACGTCGCGAAATCGTGACATGTCGCGGTTTCACGGCCCGAATGAAGAAGCCGAGTACGGAAGGCAAAGATGTCACGAAATCGTGACATGTAGCGGTTTCGTGGCCCGTAGGGAGAAGCCGAGTGTGAAGGGCAAAGACGTCACGAAATCGTGACATGTCACGGTTTCGCAGCCCAAAGGAAGAAACTGAGTGCGAAGGGCAAAGACGTCGCGAAATCGTGACATGTCGCGGTTTCGCGGCCCGAAGGCGAAAAGCGAGCACGAAAGGCTTAGGCGTCACGATTTCGCGACGTGTCACGAAATCGCGGCCCCAAGGAGAAAAGAGAAGCCAAACGCCGAAACGTCACGATATCGTGACCAAAGAGGAGAGAGAAAGTCAGAGAGCAAAGACGTCGTGATATCGCGATAGAACGCTCATGACTCCAGACCAGCCGGCGGTTGTAGAGGCCGTTACAGCAGGGCACGTGGCATCGAATTACAGGCGGCCATAGAGCACTAAGCGGTTACAGGGACCCTTGCAAGAGGACACGTGGTACAGATTATTGAGGACTATGGCGCATTCCTATGAATGATGACTCGAAGGGGAATGGACAGGCGACTGCAACGCACTCCACCATTACAAGCCATGATGGTCCGGGGTGCCTGGCAGCATCTTGTAGATAGTGGCAGAACACTCGTGCGGGTGGTTACAGGGAATCCCGCATTCTATGTAATGATGTCCGACGAAGGTCGGCTGGGGGGATAAGAGGGCCGCATACGCATTGTAAAGGGGGGGTTCTTGGCCATTAGAATATGACTGCTGTATTTTTTGATTTTTGATCTCTGTTAATGAAATTGGGTGAATTTTTTGTGTGTTATCTGAATCTTGCGTTAAGATATCTGAGTCTTGCATCAAGTGGTATCAGAGCCCGAAGGTTCTGAGTGTGCAAACCGATCGCCGACAGTGAGGCAGTTTGCGCCAGGATTGAGGTTGTGGGTTGTGAAGAAGAAGCAGGATGCCTCCACGCAGGAACCGTGGTGGTGTGAGGAACAGACAAGCAGAGGTCGATCTTAGAGCCTTGCAGAGGCAAGTTGAAGCCCTACAGGAGGAAATCAGAAGAGGAGTTGAGCCAAGAAGGGAGGAACCCAGTGAGGATGAAGTTTGGGAAGAAGAGGGTCCATCTGATGAGGAAGAAGCATTGGATCCAGCAGAGGCTAGGCTGTATAGAGCCATATCCCAGATCGGGAAGAAGCCAAAATTTGACGTCTCTACTTACTCTGGGAACCTCAACCCTGAGGAGTTGATAGACTGGATCAACGACATGGAGGAGTATTTCGAGTACGAAGAAATCTCAGATCCAAATCGGATCCGGTTCACGAAAACCAAGCTGAAGGGACATGCTAGCATCTGGTGGAAAGGGGTGCAGCTGGAAAGAAATAGGAGGGGGAAGGAAAAGATCACCAGGTGGGATAGGATGGTGGAGAAATTGAAGAGACAGTTCATCCCTGCAGATTATGAGTTGGATTTGTTGAGAAAGATGCAGAGTCTTCGACAGGCAAGTAAATCTGTCAAGGAGTATACGGAGGAGTTCTATCAAATCTCGATTAGAACCGGCCGTTCGGAGGCGAATAAGGAGAAAGTCGCACGGTACATCAATGGATTGCGAACCAACATTCAAGAAGAGCTGGGGCTAGTTAGGATGAGCACGGTGGAGGATGCATACCAGTTTGCATTAAAAGTGGAGGAGAAACCGAATAGGAGATTTGATGGTAAGCAAAGAGGAAAGGACAGGGGTGGAAGAGCCGGTGGAAGGACCAATGGGGGAAGATACAGAGATTTGAAGAAGACTGGTGAATCAAGCAGTAGTCAGAACCGTAAAGAAGAGAAAGAGGATAATACTCAATGCCCACGCAATCGTAACAACAACTACCCGAGGGGAAGAGGTAGGTCTGGGCGAGGGTTTGGAAGAGGTGTCTTTCGAGGAACCTGCTTCAACTACGAAGAAGAAGGGCATAGGGCATACAACTGCCCGCAACATCAAGAAAGGCCAAATCGGAGACCTGAGGGTCAGGCCCGAGCTACTGTAGCAGACGAAGGTGTAGAATCTGAGCACTCGGAGGAGGCAGAAAGAGGGGAAGCAATGACCATCAGAAGAGTCCTGTTGAATGAAGAGAAAAAGGGAGACCAAAGGAACAACCTGTTTCAAACAAGATGCAAGTGCGCAGGCAAGGTCTGCAACATCATCATCGATAATGGAAGCACTGACAATTTGGTTTTTGAGGAAATGGTTGCCAAGCTACAGTTGGAGAGGAGAAAACACCCGCACCCTTATCGAATTGCATGGTTGCAAAAGGACCATCGGGCGCTAGTGAGTGAGCAATGCCTGGTGAAGTTCAATATAGGAACTTACCGAGATGAGGTCTTATGTGACATCTTGCCTATGGATGCATGTCACCTGTTGCTTGGGAGACCATGGCAGTTTGATCGAAGTGTTGTGCATGATGGTCGAGCCAACACATATTCTTTGTCGAAGAATGGAGTTCGCCACAAGTTGAAACCCTTGAAGGAGGCGGATGAGAAGGTATGCAACAGTGCCCGAGTCTGTCTAGTTGATGGCAAAAGATTTTTGGAAGGCCTGAAGCCAGATCATATGTGCTATGCAATAATCCCTAGGGTTAGGGAAGAAGAATGCAAGGAAACTCCAGTGGAAGTCATGGGACTGTTAGAGGAGTTCCCAGATATCATTTTTGATAATGTTCCCCGAAGGTTTACCGCTCGTTAGGAAGATCGACCACCACATAGATTTGGTGCCCGGATCGAGCTTGCCAAACAAGGCCGCACACCGAATGACGCCTGTGGAAACTGAGGAGTTAAATCGGCAAGTTCAAGATCTGTTGAAGAAAGGGTTGATTAGGGAGAGTCTTAGTCCATGTGCAGTACCAGCAGTACTAGCACCCAAGAAGGATGGAGAATGGAGGATGTGCACAGACTCTCGAGCAATTAACAAGATCACCATCAAATACAGATTCCCACTGCCAAGGATGGATGATATCATGGACTGCTTAAGTGGAGCTGAGTACTTCACAAAGATTGACTTGAAAAGCGGTTACCATCAGATCCGTATTAGAGAAGGGGATGAGTGGAAGACAACCTTTAAAACCAGAGAGGGGCTGTATGAGTGGTTGGTTATGCCATTTGGGCTAACCAATGCACCGAGTACCTTCATGCGGTTAATGAATGAAGTCCTCAAGGAATTTCTAGGAAAATTTGTTATTGTCTACTTAGATGATATCCTGATTTTTAGCAGAACCCTAGAGGAGCACCTGATGCACATCAGGAGGGTTTTTGAAAAACTGCGGGAGGAGCAGTTACTGATCAATCTGAAGAAGTGTAACTTTGTGAAGAAGGAACTAGTGTACCTGGGATTTGTTATCTCAGTAGATGGTCTCAAAATGGACCCCAAAAAGGTGAAGGCTATCCTCGAATGGCCTGCTCCAAGAAGTGTGACCGAGGTTAGATCATTTCATGGTCTGGCCAGTTTTTATAGAAAGTTCATTAGAAACTTTAGCAGTATTTGCGCATCTCTTACAGAGACAATGAAGGGGAGCAAGAAGGAATTCAAGTGGACAGCTGGAGCAGACAAAAGCTTTGCTATGCTGAAGAAGAAGGTCACTGAGCAACCTGTCTTAGCACTTCCAGATTTCAATAAGGTGTTTCAGGTAGACTGCGATGCGAGTGGCAGTGCCATAGGGGCCGTATTGAGCCAAGAGGGTAGGCCTGTAGCTTATTTTAGCGAGAAGCTCAATGATGCCGTAAGGAAGTATTCGGTATATGATCAGGAGTTCTACGCCATAGTTCAAGCACTTAAGAAATGGAGGCACTATTTGTTGCCAAAGGAGTTTGTTCTTTATACCGACCATCAGGCGCTGCAGTATATAAACAGTCAGGGAAAATTGAATCAGAGGCACCTAAAATGGGTAGAGTTCCTGCAGAGCTATACCTTTGTGCTGAAGCATCGGAGCGAAAGGTCCAATAGGGTGGCAGATGCCTTGAGTAGGAGGCAATGTCTGATGATGGAAATGAAAGTGGAGGTTGTAGGGTTTGCTGAGCTCAAGGGTTTATACCCTGCAGACCCCGATTTCGCAGAAGCTTGGAAAGCCTGCACTGCGCCTGTTATGTTGGACAGGACTAAGTGGTTGAATTATCTAATTCAAGATGGAATGCTGTTCAGGGGGAACCAATTATGCATTCCGAGGAGCTCAATGAGAGAGAATCTCATCAAGGAAAAACACAGTGGAGGTTTAGCTGGACACTTTGGTCGTGACAAGACCATCTCCCTTGTCAGTGAGAACTACTACTGGCCACAATTGCAACAAGATGTGGCAAAATTTGTGCAGAGTTGTAGGATATGCCAGATGGCAAAAGGTGTGAGGCAGCCTACTGGTTTATATCAACCGCTACCTATACCTGAGAGGCCATGGGAGGATATTAGTATGGATTTTGTGCTTGGTTTGCCCAGGACGCAAAGGGGACACGACTCCATATTTGTGGTAGTGGACAGGTTCTCAAAAATGGCGCACTTTATCCCATGCCAGAAGACTAGCGATGCGGTCCATGTGGTTGGTTTATTCTTTAAGGAAGTGGTACGCCTTCATGGGCTGCCAAGGAGCATTGTGTCGGACAAGGATACCAAGTTTGTAGGGTATTTCTGGAGAACCCTGTGGAAGAAACTGAAAACGGATTTAAAATTTAGTTCTGCATACCACCCCCAAATAGATGGCCAAACAGAGGTGGTCAACAGGAGCTTGGGCAATCTACTACGATGCTTGGTAGGGGACAAGCCCAAGGGATGGGATTTAGTTCTACCGCAGGCAGAATTCGCTTACAACAACTCTGTCAATAGAAGTACCAATAAATCGCCATTCCAGATCATCTATGGGAGCAGCCCAAGAAACGCTTCAGAGTTGAGAAGAATAGATACGAGAGAGAAATGCAGTGCTGAGGCAGAAGACTTTGCCGAACACCTGAAGGGAGTGCATGAGGAAGTGACAAGACACATTGCCAAGATGAATGCTCAATACAAGACAAGGGCGGACCAAAAACGCCGAGCTAAGGAGTTTAAAGTAGGAGATTCTGTCATGGTCCATCTGAGGAAGGAGCGGTTTCCTCGCCAAGACCTATAACAAACTAAAAATGAAGAAATTTGGGCCATGCAGATCATTGGCAAACGGGATTCGGGTAATGCATACGAGGTGGAGTTACCAAGTGAACTTAACATCTCCCCCGTGTTTAACATTTCAGATTTGGTCGAGTATCATGAAGGAGAAAGCAGTGAGATACCCAACCCAAATTTGTGGAGCATTCCAGCAGCCATCCCAGTCGTAGACGAGATCGAAGAAGTCCTGGATACGCGTGAGGGCCGCAGTACTCGAAACAGGAGCTATTCTGAGTATTTAGTCAAATGGAAAGGCAGGCCCATGGAAGATGCGACTTGGTTATCAAAGGCAGAGGTTGATCGCCTGGGTCTACCTCAGATAGATCAGAAGTGAGGGTCACTTCTCAAACTCACCCCGGGTGTCTGATGCAGGAGCATCCGGAGGCGAAGCAGCAATCTTGCATCAGCCAAAAATGTTTTTTTTTCTCTATGTGCCAAAACTGTCGCGATATCGCGACGCTTTTTGAGGAAGAGCGCCAAAGGGCCAAACTATCGCGATATCGCGACGCTTTTTGACGAAGGGCACTGAAGGGCCAAACTGTCGCGATATCGCGACACTTTTTGACAAACGGGGCCAAGGCGCAAAACGGTCACGAAATCGCGACATTTTTGAAGCAAAGCAGCTTGGGCGCCAAATGGTCGCGAAATCGTGACATTTTCGAAGCAAAGCAGCTTGGGGCGCCAAATGGTCACGAAATCATGACATTTTCGAAGCAAAGCAGCTTGGGCGCCAAATGGTCGCGAAATCGTGACATTTCCGAAAAGCAGCTTGGGCACCAAATGGTCGTGATTTTCGGAGCAAAGAAGCCAAGACGCCAAATGGTCGCGAAATCATGACATTTTCACAGCAAGGAGGCCAAGGCACAAAATGGTCACGAAATCGTGACATTTTTGAAGCGATGGAGTTAAGGCACAAAATGGTCGCGAAATCGTGACACTTTCGAGGGCAAGACTGGAGGGCGCAAAAATGGTCGCGAAATCGTGACACCTTCGGAGGCAAAGCTCTAAGGCTCAAAGACGTCACGAAATCGTGACACTTCGGGGGGCAAGACTTGAAGGCGCAAAGACGTCGCGAAATCGTGACATGTCACGGTTTCATGACCCGAATGAAGAAGCCAAGTACGAAAGGCAAAGATTTCGTGAAATCGTGACATGTAGTGGTTTCACGGCCTGTAGGGAGAAGCCGAGTGTGAAGGGAAAAAGACGTCGCAAAATCGTGACATGTCACAGTTTCACAGCCCGAAGGAAGAAACTGAGTGCGAAGGGCAAAGACGTCGCGAAATCGTGACATGTCGCGGTTTCGCGGCCCGGAGGCGAAAAGTGAGCACGGAAGGCTTAGGCGTCGCGATTTCATGACGTGTCACGAAATCACGGCCCCAAGGAGAAAAGAGAAGCCAAACGCCGGAACGTCACGATATCGCGACCAAAGAGGAGAGAGAAAGTCAGAGAGCAAAGACGTCGCGATATCGCGACAGAACGCTCACGACTCCAGACCAGCCGACGGTTGCAGAGGCCGTTATAGCAGGGCACGTGGCATCGAATTATAGGCGGCCATAGAGCACTAAGCGGTTACAGGGACCCTTGCAAGAGGACACGTGGTACAGATTATTGAGGACTATGGCGCATTCCTATGAATGATGACTCGAAGGGGAATGGACAGGCGGTTGCAGCGCACTCCACCATTACAAGCCATGATGGTCCGGGGTGTCTGGCAGCATCTTGCAAATAGTGGCAGAACACTCGTGTGGGTGGTTACAGGGAATCACGCATTCTATGTAATGATGTCCGACGAAGGTCGGCTGGGGGGATAAGAGGGCTGCATACGCATTGTAAAAGGGGGGGTTCTTGGCCATTAGAATATGACTGCTGTATTTTTTGATTTTTGATCTCTATTAATGAAATTGGGTGAATTTTCTGTGTGTTATCTGAATCTTACGTTAAGATATCTGAGTCTTGCGTCAATCACCTTCTTAAGTTGCATAGCAAAGATTAATATAGGTTCGAATATCCCTTGTTCAATATACAACCTAATCCTCTTCTCGTTCTCATCAGTGAATTTGACCCATCTCTCCTGAAAGTTGACCAAGGCCTTACGGTACTTTAACCAATCAACCCCTAAAATTATGTCAAAGGTATGTAATGGAGCTACATATAATTGCCAAGTGATAGAATTTGTGGGTAGGGAGATTTATATCAAGGGATAATATTAGTCTATGGAGTAGGTTTGTCCAGAACCATACTCAACTTTCCACCCTTTTTCCAAAGAATTTGGATTCTCTGGCATGTCCCTGATAAAACTACTAGAGATAAAACTATCCGTAGCACCATTGTCTGATCGACTGTAGAGCTTAAATTTAATTTTATCAATCCGAGGGAAATGAAGGTCAGATTTAAAGAGTAACAATCTAGTATAGATTATATCGTAGGATTTAATACTAAGCTTAGCTCAAGTTTATTTTTTAGGCTTCATGTGTATAGAAAAGTAAATGAACAGAATTAAATTTGTGTAGAAATGAATGAGATGTAGGATATGATGAATGAATGCAATTATATTTTACTTTTACTGATGAATTAATTTACTAATGCACTTAATTACTGATGAATTGATTTACTGATACACTTAGTTACTGTAAACATGATTTAATTTATTTGTGAGGATCCTCGTGCAATATATTTTATTTTATATAATTTTAAATGCAATTCTAACTAATCCTAACCTAATGTAGGGATGAGAGCTCAGGGACTGTCTATTAGGAGTGGTCCCTACCTCCTAAAGGGTAGTGTAAGAATTTCTCCCCTAATTTACCTTATCTCTGTAACTAAATTTTATATCTCATACTAATATTTATGCATATTCTATGAATGCAGGTAATAAATACACAACTTACAAAACAAAATTTAAACAATCCACATAATTGATACAGATTACCATATTTGAAGAAAAAAGTGCTATTTTATTACTGGAGCTTCAACTGTACATGCTGATCATTCCTTCTGAATTGTAAACTTAGAACAAACTGTAAACTGTAACGAGTAGTGTCTAGACCTCTTTCAAGGTCTCCTATGTAATTTATATGAAAAATAATACAATTCTAAATAGTTTTACCATGTATTTATCATGTGGATTCTATGGACTAATGACTGTATATTAATCAAAATAATATAAAACCTAACATAATAAGTATTCTGACTTGGACTTATAAATGTTTTGATTGGTCCAAGGGGCATCCTACACATAAGCCTAACAAGACAACACTACTTTAATTGACTCGTAGGATATACATTAGGATCTCATGTTCTATATTCTAGGAAAGTTTAACAATATTTGCGTTTATATCTCAAACTTTCCAAAATAAACTGGTTACAAGATTTATAAAGTAAATCATAACTTTATCAACTTGAAATATTCTTGCGGATAGTACGTGAGAAATGGAATATTTTGCTAGATAGAAAGTATCAATTGCCATCCATTTTAATGTGCCATCCATCTTAATGTGTCATCCATATTAATGAAATTACAAAGTTCATAAAACTAAGAAACAAAACAGTTTATACTAGCAATAATATTTCAAATATTATTTGTACAAATCATATATAAAACAGATATAATACAATCTATATTAGCAAACGTATTTTTTTAGAAAGAAAAGAAATATTTCTAACCATTGCAAATACTAACTGTACATATTACATAAATGGTGCAAATACTAATTGTACATCAACTTATAAAAATATACAGATAAAAATGTTTCCAATATTGCCTGTACACATGCCATACAAATAAGATATAAAAAATATAAGTCTGAATATTTTAATAAAAATCTTTAGTCAGTGTTCATTATTTTTGAGCTTGTTGAGATAAGATTCGAGATGATCGTGGTATTGCTCTTAGTAGTCTTTGTTCCTTTTTAACTTTTTGTACCTGCTTCTTAGCCTTCTGATCTGTAGATGCTACGACTGTTGCAACTAGTGTTTCCACCATAACCATATTAATATACTCAACCTCTTGAGCACTTCCTTTCTGCTCTGTATCCTTTGTCTGTGAAGGATGAAGTTCCTCATTGTTAATCTTTGGATCATGCTCTAAAGGCATCCTGAAATCCAACGCAAGAATTTTTAATGCATTTCCTTTCTTGGTGGGAAGATCCGGTTTTGTAGGTTGATTTTGTTGCGTAATATTAAGAATTTGTTGGGAACTGTCTTCCTCAAGGATCTTTGAAAATTTAATTGGTTTATTAGTGTAAAACTGTTTGCTAAATTTTATCGATTTTTTAGGCTTTTTACCAGAAGTAGAGTTGTTATGTGGGGAGACTTCAACAGGCGGTGGCAGGTTGACAGAGTCCACAGGCTTTGGTGTCTTATCCATAGAAAGCTGCTTAATTAATTCAATCTGAACAACAAGGGCTCTCTGGATAATTTTAGATTTTTTTGTAAAATCCTCTCTTAGCCTATCGATTTTAATTTATAGCGCTATATTTTGTGCACAAAGATAGGACAGGGTCTCTACAGTAGACTCATTTATATGTAGTTCTTTTTCAGGCCCTTGTTCATCTTCTTGTTTAAAATTTTCTACAATTTTCTTCTTCCTTCTGATATCTGGTCAGGATTTATATTTTCCAGGTTTACGTTTTTGTTATGGGTTTTCAGGCTCTTTATCCTGGCTATCAAAATCATGTTCTTCCTTTGTTGAGTATTCTCCCTCAAACTCAGTGGATTCTGAGCACTCAGGTATGTTGGATTCTTCCACGATATGATTCCAAGACACTTTTATTTCATGAGCCTTTTTCAAAATAATTAATTTAATCAAGACATGGTGAGCAATCAAGTGTAGCTCAGGTTTTTATCGAGAACTTCTGGGTTTCACTCTTAAAACAATTGACTTCAAATATTGGAACATAAAATAAGGGAGGTTGATAACACGGTCTGTTTTATCTGGATATTTCAAATTTATTAGCATCTAAATATGATAGGCTGATAAAAAAAACATTCGTTCATCAAGAGTGAAAACTTTAATTATAATGACAACCTCTTTCCATAGAAGGGGGAGTGTAGAGGTTGAAACTCCCTTGATTGATCCTTCCTTATCTCTTAGGATTGTACACTTCTCACCAAATTTGGTCACCAGCTGGGTGACACTTTTCAATTTTTTGTAGAAAGGTAAACTAGCCTCAGGTAAACCCAACACTTCAGAAATCAAACTCAGATTTAATTCTAACTGCAAACCTCCAACATGGGTGAGCATAGTGTCAGGGTTACAGTTTAAGATAAATTGTCTTGCCACCCCTAATTCATGGCCTCTAAATTTGGTTAGTGCTTCCCACTATCGAGCCTTTTCAAACAGTTCAATTACAGAGTTGCTCGGGTTTTGTGTGTCGATGGACGATGACTCACTATGCTTTTGGAAGATAGGTTTAGGCATGGTGATGGCTGAGGGTTGAGCGAAGTTGATTTTTCACCAAGAACCCTACATGTTATATATAAATAGAAGTATTATTTTAGAAGTTGGCAAAACCCTTAAAAACTTATTGTCTTGTTTTTATATTATATTTCTCTTTTTTTTATATTATTTTATTATAGTTTTCTTTTATACAAATATATCTTCAAAATTTAAAAGTTACAACATATAAAAGGAATACAATACAAAACATCTCCAAAATGTAAAAAGTACAAAATATAAGAGGAATACAATACAACATATTTTCAAAATGTAAACAATTACAACATATAGACTTTAAAAACTCTACTGATATCAAATTAAATCAGAATGTAAAACAATCCTACTGTTGTACATCAAGAGATAAAAAACGTAAAATTTTATAAAAATGCTATTACATCGAGAAAATATAAAAAAATTATAATACAGAAAAAATCCTAAATTTATATTTTTCTTTTGTTTTACAAAAACCCCTAATTTTGTACAAATTATTCACATAAGCGTCAGAAAATCCCTAATTTTCCAGAAAATGTCCATTAAAAAAAAAGAGATTTTCCTAAATTAAGATGACTTATCAAGATATTTTACCAAATGAAGGATTTTTAAAAGGAAAAACAAATGCGATAGCAAGATTTACTATAATTTTACCCTACAATATGAAATTATCATTTTCCCCAATTTTTACCCTAGAATATAGTTTAAAAATGAAATGTCAGATCTTTTTCCTAATAAAATTTTAGGGTTTGCCCTAATTTTAACTCAAAACAAATTTTTTATGTATTTCCCATTGTTACCCTGAAACCTAGTTTCAGAATTCATTCAATTGTAGCTTGAAATGAAAAATTCCATATATATTGTCACCATAATTTCATGTATACTGTATACGAAAAATAATCATATTTTCTACCTAATCTATGCCTAATCCCTAATTTTTACCTAATTTTAAACTAAAATATGTTGGATGTACAGAGAAATAATAAAGAAAGAGAAAAAGAAAAATTTCTTTTACCTATCACAATCGCAAAAAATATTGGCCATCTTTTCTTTTTTTTATGTCGTTGTTCACCTTCGTCTACGGCCTCTGAAAATCCTCCAAATACAACACAGAAACTACACAAAACTGGCCTTATTTCACACAATTTCTACAGATATACAAAACCCTTTTAGATTTTAACAAGATTTGATGATAGGTCTCGTAAGTTTTCTTTGCATGGCCCCATGCAGTGTCGACGGTAGATAAGATTTTTCCTGTCGATGAATGATCTAATTACCCTTGCCCTAATGTCATCGATGGCAGAAAACATTTCATCAACCCTAATTACCCTAGGATCTACGGTGGTTTGATGATAACGTTTTAATGTTTTTAACCTAAAATATACGCTTAATTTGGCAAACACGTGTCGATAATCGGTATTTTTTAATTTGTGTTTGTTTGCTTATGTCTCAACCCTTGATTTTCAATGCAATCGATGGTAGAAAACAACTTATTTGCGTCATCACCTTTCATTGGTTGGAGGAAGTCACATGTTTATAAGGGTAATTATCATCCATTGATCAAGTTTTAAGATCAACGGTGTAAATTTTGATCCGTGCGCATGCATATAATTGGTCGCATTCGTGCATCTTCGTGTCCCTGTGTCGACATGTGGCACGTAATATAACTCGTGTTTGCCACCTTCCTTAGCACGTGATGTGGCCTACGATAATCGTCGGGGCAAATATAACTTCGTGGCAACCTTAATGATAATCGTCGGGGCATATAATTTAATTTTTATTTTCATTTCATTATTTCTTAATTAATATATATTATATTACGTATATTTATATTACTATATATTTAATATATATAATAAAGATATTGTTATATATTATACATTATTATATATTATATATACATTATTATATATATTTTATAATATTAATTCGTATATGATTATTTTAAATATATTTTATTATAATAATTATTATTAATATATATATTAATTATTATATACATATATATTAGATTTTTACAAGTGGTAATTACAGACGAGTATTACGAAATACTATTACTAATAATGGTATTATGGAATCTTGTATAAAAATATTTACAAAAATTATCTACTAAATATTCTTACGAAAACTACTTACAGAAACTACTTACGAAAGATGCTTACGGAAGCTACTTACGAAAGATACTTACGGAAGACACTTACGAAAGATACTTACGAAAGATACTTACGGAAGACATCTACCAAAACCATTATAAGAGTTAAGAAAATACTTTACCTGTTTTCTTCCCCCAAATTATGAGCTATATATGCCTTTATCTATCCTCCCCCCAAACTGTAATTTTGGCTATATAGCCAAAACAAAAGGAAGGGTACTTATTTATTTATTTATTTATTATTTTTTAAGCAAAAAACCCCTTGTGGGGCCACCTTGGTTTGAGAGACCACGAACAAGGGGTTCTACAAAATTAAAGTCACTCGGGAGTCACACCCAGCCCTGTCGCACCAACATTATCAATTGGATTTTGGATACCCAATTCAGCTTTTTGGTAGGGTGGAGATTCGAACCTAGGACCTCCCTTGGAGGATTGCCCTCTCCTCTCCAACTCACCTACAACACCTGGATACTTATTTATGTTTTATGGATAATATAATAATGATTTTAAATATGGGGGTTTATTTATAAGTTTAATGAGTATGCTTCCTGTATGTCATTAAGAAGTTTCCAAAGATAGAAAAATATGTTATATAAAGTCTGATTTCAGCCTTCTAGGAGACCTGAATTTATAGGAAAAAGGAAAATGGATATGAAGATGGCTTTCTTCTAAAGGATAAAATGTGATGGACACAAGCCATGGTTTTGTAGAAAATATTGAAATCATAGTACTTTCATGAGGATGTACTTTGAACTCTTAGTTGCATATGATGTTTCTAGGGTTATTATTCAAAGACATCAAATATCCTAGCAATTTTGAACAACTTCATTTACTTATTTCACAAATTAATATAGTGTTAAAGTTGTCCTAGTAGTTTCAAGCCTCTTGCAAGACCAACTGTGTGTGCAGTGAAGATTCATTTCCTATTATGAGTAAGGATTGAAAACAACAAGTGTTATATATGCCAAAAAGCTAGCTGATCTTATAAGCATCTAGAGGTCTTATCTAGACTTATTGCTAATACAAAAGGATACCTTAAGAAATAATACCCCATGGTGTTTGAAATACTAAGAATTCCAGGGATTCAAGCTCCTTTTGCCCTTTTTGCTTTATGCTTTATTTGGGATACGTGCTTAGCAAGGGATTTTTAGTGCTTTGTGAGGTTCTTGCTTATTTTGAAGAAAAGAAAAGAATTTTTCATTACTTTTTGATGTTCTTGCTTATTTTAAGGAGAAACAAGAAAATTTTTATTAGGATACTTGCTCGATTAGATGAGGAGCAAGGGATCATTTTTTTTTTTTCAATAGGGTGAAGGGTGAGCTTGTCCTTTTTCCAATTCATTAGTAATCTAGACCATGCGTATAAATAGATAAGCAAGGGAAACTTTTTACTTATGGCAAATATAATACATGAGTTAATTTTCCAAAACTACACAATATTTTAGATGTGTATATGTGCGTGGTCAAACAAAGAAAAACTTGATCATCTAGAAGTTACTTATAACATTTCAAAATATTTGTTCTATTTTCAATGAAAATTTTGTTTAGTATACCAGATATAATTTGAATTTTTGAAAAATACCTAGATTTCATCTAGTAACAGGATACTATACATCATATGGTAATCATCTTCCTACAAAATTTATAATAAAGAATTTTTCTTGAAAAAATTTGGAGACTGAAAATGGAAAAGAATGTAGATACTTCATGATGAAATAAAGGAAGCATAATCATTTTTTTATTTTTATATAGTAATTATATATATATATATATATATATTTTAAAAGAGAGTTTATTGAATAGTAACTGATTGCAGTTTAGAAATACACTGCAAATCAGTGCGCTGTCTAAACTGATGTATGAATTCTTCCTTAGATAATGGCTTCTTATAAAGTTTAAGCCTATGTCCATTTACTAATAATTTTCTTATTGAATCATCTATAGGCTTAAGCTTAACTGTACCGTTTCCAAATATTTCCTTAATTTCATAGGGTCCTAGCCATCTTGTTCTTAATTTACCTTGAAAATATTGGTAATGAGAGTCAAATAACAAGGCCCAATATCTAGATTGAAATATACGTGGTACAATGTGTTTATCATACCTTTTATTTCATTGTTGTTGAGTTATTTCAGTTCTATGTAATGCTTCAAATCTTCACTCATCCAAAATATTTAATTTTTCCAATAGTTTTTTTTGTGCATTATCCAAATTCAAGTTAAGTTGTACCGATGTGCGCAAGGTTTCTATCTCAAATTCAATGGGCATGATGGATTTTTTTCCATAAAACATTTCATATGGTGATAAACCTATGGTAATTTTCCAAGTTGTATTATATGCCCATACAACTTCTTTTAATATTTCAGACCAATCACCCTTATTAACAGTTATAGTTTTTGTGATTATCTTTTCAAGCTCTCTATTTGTAACTTCTACTTGTCCATTAGCCCGAGGGTGATATGGTGAGGTTTTCTTATGTTTTATCTGATAGATGTTGACAAAATGATCAATCACATTGGAAGTAAATTGAGGTCCCTGATATAAAACTAATTCTCTTGGTGCTCCAAAGCATTGCATTATGTTTTCATAAAGAAAATTAGCTACTAGTTCAGCTTGAGCTCGAGGAAGAGCTTTAACTTCAGCCCACTTGGTAACATAATTTGTACATACAAGTATGTGTTTATTACCATCACTTGGAGGGTCTATTGGTCCAACAAAGTCAATTCCCCATTTTTCAAATGGTTCAAGAGCTATCTATGGAACCAAAGGCATTTCCATAGAATGTGTAGGCTTGCTAGCTCTTTGACAAGCATCACATCTATCAATAAATGGATGAGCATCTTTAGTCATAGTAGGCAAAAAGTACCCAGTTTGAAGTATTTTCATAATTGTTCTTTGGGTGGCATAATGACCTCCACAAGGTTCTTCATGTGCTTCCCTAATAAATCATATACATAATTTTATTGCACACATCTCCCGATGATTTGGTCAGGATATTTTTTAAATAGAATTCCATGAATCCATGTAAAAGGAATACTTTGATGTATTAATTTCCTACACTCATGTGGTGTAAAATTTTGAGGTATTTTTCCTGTTACTAAATAATTTACAATATCAACATACCAAGGGGTAAAAATAGAAAGAGCAAACAAATGTTCGTCTAGAAAATTATCAAGAATTAACTAATTATCATAAAAAATCTGCATGCGAGATAAGTGATTTGCAATAACATTATCTTTTCCTATCTTATCTATAATTGTGACATTGATTTTTTGTAGTAAAAGAAGCCATCTAATCACTCTACCACCCATTGTTGCTTTGTTCATTAAGTATCTAATGGCAGAATGATCAGTGTGAATAAATACTTCATACCCTGTTATATAATGTTTAAATTTATTGAGAAAATGAATTATAACTAAAAATTCTTTTTCTATAACAGTGTAGTTAAGCTCAGCTTCATGCAAATTTTTGCTTACATAATAGATAGCATAAGGTATTTTATTTTCTATTTGTTGCAATACTGCTCCTATTGCATAACATGAAGCATCACAATGAATATGGAATGGTAATTTCCAATTTGGTCCTCTCAAGATTGGAGTAGTAGTCAAATTTTCTTTTATTTCTTCAAAGGCTTCTTGAAATTCGTTTGTCCAATTGAATTCATTATCTTTAGTTAAGATATTAAACATGGGAGTAGCAACTTTAATGAAGTATTTAATTAACCTATGATAGTATCATACGTGTCCTAAAAAACTTCTCACCTGTTTGTGTTTTTGGACATTGAAGGGTTTGAATAACTTGCATTTTCACAGGGTCTACTTTAACACCGTCTTCTGATATATAATTTCCTAGAACAATACCTTCTCTCATCATCATAAAGTACTTTTCATGACTTAGAGAGAGATTTTGCTCCTGACATCTTACTAAAACTTTTTTGCAAGCTTGATAATGTTTCTTCACTATCTTTTGATTTTTTATCCATTAAGTCCAAATATGAGGTCAAATTACTCAACAAATTAGTTTTTAAACCTTCCAACATATTTCCAATTTCAGCTCTTGTCACTCCTCCTCCTGTGGATGTATATTTATTGCTTCTTAGAGGTTTGTTTCTTGAATAATTTCTACAAAGGTTTATAATCTCCTCAAGTGATATAAAATGAATGTCTCCTTTTGCCATAAGATTTGAAATCTCAAGAACATCTTCTTTTAATCCTTTCAGAAAAAGTTCTTTTAGGATTTCTTCTTCAAGGTCTATATTTACTCTAGATCCTACAAATTGAAATCGTTCGAGATAATCCTCCAAATATTCTTCTTATTTTTGATTCATAGAAAAAAGCTCAACTTTCTTATCCCTAACTCTATAATTATCTTGATATATTTCAAGGAATAGTTGTTTTAATCCATTTTTGCCATCCCAACGATTACAAACTCCTTCTCCTAGACCCATAAACCATATTAAAGCTACATCTTTAAGAGTAGATAGAAATAATCTTAGCTTTTTCTTATTAGTGGTGTAAAAGTAAGCTTGACATACTACTTCAAATTCGAAAAGAAAAACATCAAGATATTCATAGGGTTTTCCATGAAAGGTAGGCAATATAGAAACATAAACTGATTTAGGTTATCTTTTTGTCCCTTCTGTATGTAAGATTGGGAAAGGGAACATTTTCTTTGTCTGTTATCTCTCTGATCTCTCTCTTGCCTTTGTCTCCCATTTCCATAGTTTTCTCCTTCCTCTCCCAAACCGCTTTGTTCATCAGCCATACCTGAATATAGGATTTCAAGAATTGAATCAGGTATAGGTTCGAAAAATATAGAAGAATGATCTATGTAGTTTTCAAATTTTGTATTGGACAATAAATATGAATTGGGATCTTGATCTAGGATTTCAGATTGATTGGTTGATGTTGTAGCCTCAGTTTTTACTAGTTTATAAATCCCAGGCGTTCTAAAGTCTCTTGGGGATTTTTCTTCTATTTTATTAGTTTTTACGAATCTTCCTCTAGAGTCTCTAGGTCTGCTCATGAATGTTCTAAATTTTTTTTTTTTTTTAGAAATATGTCTAATATTCTTTGAATAATTTATGAATATAGTTGATTGGATCAAGTTGTTCTGGTGTCATAAAATATTCCTATTCAAAATTAAAATAGTCTACCAATAATTGAATCAACTGAACAAGGTAAGCTTTAGTTGCAATAGGATAAGGAATTCCAAATTGTAGCTCGTAACACAACTCTTGGCACAATTATCTAAAACGTACAACTCTAGGAATTCTATAGTATCTCTTGTTGTATTGTAGGGCTAATTCTTTCCTATCTATATCTGCAAGGAAGTTGTGAACAATGAGAGAATCCTCTAGGTATTGATTCCAATGATAAATTACTAGATTTACTATTGTTCTCCTATCCCATAGCCAATTTTCACAACTTATTCCAAGATCTTGATAAGGTGAAGAATGATTTACCCGTAAATTTTTTGCTATATTTATCCTCTTGATTTTCTTCAGTTCATCTTATATTTCATTGATAGAATCAATGCGTTCACACAATCCTTCCCACTCTGGTTTGGTTGTTCTATAATATTGATCAAGAAGAAGATTAACCTCTTGTTGTATTAGTAATTTTCTAAGGTCTATAAATTCAGTTTGACTACTTTCAACCATTTGGTAATTTTTATTTATTTTCTCTTTGATTTTTGTGTTTTTTTTTTTCTGTTTGGGTTTGGATTTTCTTTTTTGTTTCAATCCTACTATTTTCTAAGCTTTAATATAAATTTTTGAACTTATAAATGCTCTTAACACAGTAGAAAAGAAATATATTTAAATTACTAAGTAGTCCTAATGCTACTAAAATTAGATGCATCATACAACTAATTTCAGCATAATTAGGGAAAAATAAAAGTACTTGGAAAGTAAAGTTTTACTGGAAATAAAATTGCTGAAGTAAAAAGGTAAATTACTATTGTTCTTTGACTATCAGGAGGGATTTAATTATAGTTGTGTCACTTAATCTAACTACTTCCTATAAAATAAAAATAGAGTCTTAAAATAATATTAGGTTGTTTTCAGCGTTCACCTACTTCTTATTCTTTTTCATAGGTCCTAAATCAAATTAACAATAGTAATTACCCAAAGCAAAGAAATTGCAAAAAATAAAATTTGCTGGAATTGAAATTTGCAAAAAATAAATTTGCAGAAAATAAAATTTTAATCTATGAAAGTAGTAAAAATGAAACCTTTATGAAAAATGAACCTAGCAACGTCGAAATACGAGGCTTGTTGGAAACATCTACGGGATACTCTGACTCGTATGCACACCAAGGTATTGTATGTACCCCTTTCACATAAAAGTAAATCCTCTCGCTTTGCACTGCCAAACAAATTTTTTGACTAACCACTACGACGCTACTCTCCCTGGAAACAGTGCCAAAATGATCGACTGTAGAGCTTACATTTAATTTTATCAATCTGAGGGAAATCATGGTCAGATTTAAAGACTAACAATCCAGTATAGATTATATCGTAGGAGTTAATACTAAGCTTAGCTCATGTTTCCTTTTCAGGCTTCATATGTATAGAAAAGTAAATGAACAGAATTAAATTTGTGCAGAAATGAATGAGATGCAGGATATGATGAATGAATGCAATTATTTTTACTTTTACTGATGAATTAATTTACTGATACACTTAATTACTTAATAATTGATTTACTGATGCACTTAATTACTGTAAACATGATTTAATTTATTTGTGAGGATCTTCGTGCAATCTATTTTATTTTATATAATTTGAAATGTGATTCTAACTAATCTTAACCTAATGCAGAGGTGAGAGATCAGGGACTATCTATTAGGAGTGGGCCTTGCCTCCTAAAGGGCAGTGTAAGACTTTCTCCCCTAATTTACCTTATCTTTGTAACTAAATTTTATATCTCATACTAATATTTATGCATATTCTGTGAATGCAGGTAATAATTACACAAGTTACAAAACAAAATTTAAACAATCCACAGAATTGATATAGATTACTATATTTTAAGAACAAAGTGCTATTTTATTACTGGATCTTCAACTGTACATGCTGAGCAGTCCTTCTAAATTGTAAACTTAGAACAAACTGTAAATTGTAACGAGTAGTTTCCAGACCTCTTTCAAGGTCTTCTATGTAATTTATATGAAAAATAATACAATTCTAAATAGTTTTCTCCATGTATTTATAATGTGGATTCTACGGACTGATGAGTGTATATTAATCAAAATAATCTAAAACCTAACATAATAAGTATTCCGACTTGGACTTATAAATGTTCTAATTGGTCTAAGTGGCATCCTACACATAAGCCGAACAAGACAATACTACTTTAACTGACTCGCAGGATATACATTAGGATCTCATATCCTATATTCCAGGAAAGTCTAACAATATTTGCGTTTATATCTCAAAATTTCTAAAATAAACTGTTACAAGCTTTATAAAGTAAATCATAACTTTGTCAATTTGAAATATTCTTGCGAATAGTATGTGAGAAATGAAATATTTTTCTAGATATAAAATATCAATTGTTGTCCATTTTAATGTGTTGTCCATCTTAATGTGTCATCCAAATATGATGTGGCATGCTGAAGTCAACAAACTTTATTATACTTTAGTAACTGCTGGTAAAATAATCTTCAGTAACTGTCTTTAGTAACTATTTTCAGTAGTTACCTTCAGTAGTTACCTTTAGTAATTACCTTTAGTAGTTACTTTCAGTAATTACCTTTAGTAGTTACCTTCAGTAGTTACTTTCAGTAATTACCTTCAGTAACATAATTTAGTAATCAACATCTATAACAAGATCAACTATTTTTGTCATCGAACTCTGTTGGTTCTTCTTCTCATCTGAGGTGCACTCCAAAGTTCTGCAATCTCTTCATTAATCATCCATATGTTTTCTTGCATTTTTCTCAGAACTCGGAAAAATTTGATATAAATAAAACACTTATGTTAGATTACTATAATTAATCATATTTACTAATAAATCACATTTTATTAATAATAATTTATATAAAACATATCAATTAATCATATAAATGAAACAATTCTGGTACAAAAATATGTGGCAAATAGCCACTCATCACCTGTCTATCAAAACTCTAATATTTTTGTCAAAAAACTTACCTTGTAAGAGCATAGGGGTCACTTGTCCATCAAGATTCTAATTTTTAGTAGCAAAATAAATTTGGTGTCCTTTAACTCTTACCTTCTAGTTAATTCCTATACACCGTGGATAATTTCTAGCATAGTGAGGTCCCCCATACTCATAGCATCCAACATTTAAATTCTAAGTCAAACCTTGAACTGATTTTTCATTACCTTCAGTAGGAGCTGATTCTACCTGATTCATAGGTTTGGCCTTCTCCACGTTGGTAAATTTTCTATCCTTAGACTAAAACTTCTTAAATATTTTTTTTGACCCATCATTTCTTTTACCAAACTTAAACCCTTATTTACTCTTTTTATTTGGCTCATTATTCCACTTTCTTTTATGTGGGGTAGTTCTTCTTGAATACTTGGATTGGGTTGTTATTTTTGTGATTGTACTTTGCTTGACAAGCTAGATCATATGCAATTTCCAAATTGGTGGGTTTGAACATGTTGACAAAGATCCTAAGCTAATGATCTAATCCTAAAAGGAATTGATGCACCTTCATTTTATCATCATTTTCATAAGTCGAAATGTACTTAAGGAGTCTAGTGAAGTTCCTATAGTATACATCCACTAACTGCTCCCTTTTATTTAGCTGAGTAAACTCATCTATCTTCCTGGCGTAGTATTGCTCAGTAAGAAATCTCTTTTTAAATGATTTTTCAAACACGTCCCACTCACAATGAATTATGTTTATCTTTTTATCCTTGTAGTAAGTTTTCCACCATTCCAACCCAGCTTCTATCAAAAGTCTTGTGACAAAGACTATCTTTGTGGTTGAGGAGTAATTTCTCATAGAGAAGTAAATTGCTAGTTCATTTAACCATGACTTGATAGAATCTCCACTTTCCTTTCCTAAAAAATTTCTAACCTTAACATGCTTTAGGTCTTTCTCTAATTCGACATTAATACAAGTTTTAACTACCTAATCAGGGTCATTTGGTTCGTCCATAACTTCTTTTTCTTTAGGAGCTTCAGGTGCCCTATTATTATTTCTTCGAATTTTCTCCCTAAGAACTTCCACTAAATTATTCTATTGTGTCAACTGCTCTCTGTAGGTTGACATCTCATCTTGCATATTCTAAACTAGATTTGTGAGATTCTCCATACCCTCAGGGTTTCCTTAACTCTCTCCCACATGACCCTATCCAAAATTATCAAGACTAGCTAGACGAGATCTCTAAAGAGATATCTTTGCTCCACTATCAAGTTTTAGTGGTATAATCTTTGGTTAAAGAAATATGTTAGTTCGTAATCTTATACCGAAGGCTTATACTAACTAAAGTTTTTTGTTAGCTCTACTAGCTTTACTAAAGTATTTCTCCTTTCTAAATGATGACTTAAGCTGAATATCAACATCTTGACTAAGTAAGGAAGAATTTTGGTTTAGAAATTCAAATGGCAAGTACGATCCCAAAAGAACATCAAGTACATTGCTTAAGACCCACGTTAGTGGAGGGTTCATATAGATATTCCAATCTGATTCACCAGGGGTTCAACATGGGGTGCAAGACTTGCTCTTTTTTACTTCCACACAATTTCTCTTTTCTTACTTTACATATAGAATTTAGAGACATCAAATTTAGATTTTTGTGCCTATCTAACTTAGGCTCTGATACCAACTGTAATAACCCCAAATTAATCAACCAAAACTAACCATCTTTCTAAAAAAAAAACTTACATACATATAAGAGTCTTTTATATTGATTTCCATTGAATAAGTAGTCACATGAGTTTCCAAGGCTATGCATAACACAAGAATCAACTTGATCATAATTTATCCATGTGTATGAGAGTGTCCAGTGTCCCATAATGATCAGTGGAAATTTTCCAATCTGTTTCAACCAGAATGCTCATTTCCATTTTTAAGTTTAACCCCAAGTTAAACTAGTTCCAACCATAGGTATATTTTCAACCTAACCATAGGTATCATTCAAATTATCCATAGGTATCTTTCAACCTAACCATAGATATATTTAAACCTAATTTTAAGTGTATGCCTTGATGATTACTCATTGTTTTCCAATGATATAATATTTTTAGGTGCAGTGCTTAACCAGCCAACCATACCCCATATGGTTTGTTAAGGGAATCATCCAACCGATTCTTGTAGGCATATGTTTTCTACCACTTTATCTCATTGACTATTAATCGTTTAGATCTCTCATTTGTATAATCTTTGATATGTTTATGTTCATCTTGTGTTTCCACATTTGTACTTACAAAATTATAAAGATCTAATTTAACCATTCATAATCAAAGCATCCATTTGAGAATTCAAGTAATATATATTAGATCAGGTAAACAATTTGTTTTCAGAACATAATACTTTAAAGATATTTACACTGATTATAGCCTATATAATTAGATATTCGGAAGTTACATTATGAAACCTTTTTCAATGAATCATAAATTCCTACAAGCTATTGCATCATTTCTTTTGCAAAAATATTTTAATATTACAATAATAGTCTCATTGAGTTGAATACAATATCAACCTCTTATGGTCTTCAACTCTCTTTCAGGTTCATCAGGTACTTCAGGAATAAATGCCTTAGTCAAACCAGTACTAGGTGATAGGTTACTCAGAATTAGGACAATCCAAATTATGAATATGCATATCTTATCTACAAAATACCATGCAATAGTAATCCATAGAATGCAAACAGTTTTTCATCAACCAAGCATTCAACACAATTCAAGAGTAGGAAATCCCATACTTTCCTAATAATGAAAATTTTCCCATTCCTTTCATCCCATATATCATCACACAAGAAACATGCTCTTAAATATATACTAACTACATCCATTGACATGGCTACAGAGAACTTCCACATGTTCCCAAGAAATCCAATTACTCTTTCTCCCATATTAGACTATGTCATCACAATATTCAGCTTCTTAATTTAGCATGCATGATTGCATATACATGATTCTATTTGTAATATGCATTGGAATCACAGTATGGTAAAATGTGTCGTTATACATTTTTGTTACCAAGACTCAAGAGACAAAAGTACCCAGAAATTACATTTAAATAGTCTTGTTCATTGCATAAAATCACAATGTCAAAAGAATCCACTACTAGCATCTTTACTAGATTTGGCCAAAAACATCCATCATAATCAATCAAACTCTCTAAGAGTAGACCAAACTATGTTTACCACATATTTTAAAAAGGATTATTCCCTTTAATGTAACTCTAAGTTTCAGCCTAGAATTAACATGTTGTATTGTGACATATACGTATATATGTAGAATTGGATTTTATCAAACAATTTAATCTCATATTAATATTTTTCATGACTAGAGATACTCATAGACTCACAAACATTTCAAAACTTTATACCATAAATGGACAAGGTACCCATATAAATTTTCCTTGGGTGAACTTAAATTTTTTTTATTATTTAATAACAAATCCAAGACCCAAAGTGATATCACAAAACTTAGGTCAATGATTCCTATCCACAAACCTTGTTACACCTCCTTGTTTCATTTCACCACCCGTACTCTAACTGAATTCTTATCATACTTAAAACATTACTATTGATAGGAAAATTCTTCCCATAGGTTTTAATTTTTACAAGGGAAGACCTATGTTAGGCACTAGCGCTTTAACCTAACGGCTAAGCACTTAGTGCGGTACTCGAGGTGGTAGCCTCCCTAAAGCATTTCGATGACATGGCCCCTATCTCTTGCCTAAAGCCTCATGCCTTCATACATTTTATTCATGCATGGGGAGCTCAAACCCTAAGAAACCAACTGGGTAGTGACAAGTAACACAAAATGAATCATAGATGGGTTTCATCATCGACGGTTATGGTTTGTCATTGTTAGAATTATTATTTTTTCTTTTTATTTCATAATACCTTTAGGGAATAATCCTAAGTTTTAATTTACTAAAAATCAAATTCGTTTAAGGTTTTCATAGGATAGCAACAACATTTCTTCGAACACGATCTACATTGCATAAACTCTCTCTAAAACCCAACCCAAGTCGAATTGGAAGTCCCTTGCACTCGTCGAACAAGACCAGGGTTTCTTATAGGACTAAAAAATAAGGAACACTTTATTTACAAGTTATCTTACAATAAATAAGCATCAAGATTAGGAGGGAGATATGACAAGTGTCATAAGATCCACTTCAAGTGTCTTTCAGAAGACACCACTCCAACTCAAACTGAAGACAAATGTCAACCTGTCAATTATAGGCATAGTGCACATTATAACAATAATAATATTCTAACATTCCCCCTTAATGTTTACTATCCTAAAAAGATAATTCAACATTAGATAACATTCCCCCTTAATGTTGAATTCTTTTACATGGATATAGCAAATAACTAAACTGAGAAAACTTGTCTTTCCCAAGTGACTTGGTGAAGATGTCTGCTACTTGATATTGAGTTGGTACATACTCCATGTGTATAATGTCTTCTTGGACTATTTCTCTAATGAAGTGATGATGGATCTCAATGTGCTTTGTTCTAGCATGGAAAACTGGATTCTTGGTCATCTTGATGGTACTTTGATTGGTCATCTATGAAAGTAGTAAAAACGAAACCTTTATGAAAAATGAACCTAGCAACGTCAAAAGAGGAGGCTTTTTGGAACCATCTACGGGCCACTCTGACTCGTATTCACACCAAGGTATCGTACGTACCCCTTTCACATACAAGTAAATCCTCTTGCTTTGCACTGCCAAACAAATTTTTTGACTAACCACTACGATGCTACTCTCCCTAAAAACAGTGCCAAAATGATCGACTATAGAACTTACATTTAATTTTATCAATCCGAGGGAAATCAAGGTTAGATTTAAAGAGTAAAAATCCAATATAGATTATATCGTAGGAGTTAATACTAAGCTTAGATCAAGTTTCTTTTTCAGGCTTCATGTGTACAGAAAAGTAAATGAACAAAATTAAATTTTTGCAGAAATGAATGAGATGCAGGATATGATGAATGAATGCAATTATGTTTTACTTTTACTGATGAATTAATTTATCGATGCACTTAATTACTTAAGAATTAATTTACTGATGCACTTAATTACTGTAAACATGATTTAATTTATTTGTGAGGATCCTCGTGCAATCTATTTTATTTTATATAATTTGAAATGTAATTCTAACTAATCTTAACCTAATGCAGGGGCGAGAGCTCAGGGACTGTCTATTAGGAGTGGGCCTTGCCTCCTAAATGGCAGTGTAAGAATTTATCCCCTAACTTACCTTATCTCTGTAACTAAATTTTATATCTCATGCTAATATTTATGCATATTCTGTGAATGCAAGTAATAAATACACAACTTACAAAACAAAATTTAAACAATCCACATAATTGATATAGATTACCATATTTTAAGAACAAAGTGCTATTTTATTACTGGAGCTTCAACTGTACATGCTGAGCATTCCTTCTAAATTGTAAACTTAGAACAAATTATAAACTGTAACGAGTAGTGTCCATACCTCTTTCAAGGTCTTCTATGTAATTTATATGAAAAATAATACAATTCTAAACAGTTTTCTCCATGTATTTATAATGTGGATTCTACGGACTGATGACTATATATTAATCAAAATAATCTAAAACCTAACATAATAAGTATTTCGACTTGGACTTATAAATGTTCTGATTGGTCCAAGTGGCATCCTACACATAAGCCTAACAAGACAATACTACTTTAACTGACTCGCAGGATATACATTAGGATCTCATATCCTATATTCCAGGAAAGTCTAACAATATTTACATTTATATCTCAAACTTTCTAAAATAAACTGTTACAAGCTTTATAAAGTAAATCATAACTTTGTCAATTTGAAATATTCTTGCGAATAGTATGTGAGAAATGAAATATTTTTCTAGATAGAAAATATCAATTGTTGTCCATTTTAATGTGCCGTCCATCTTAATGTGTCATCCAAATCTGATGTGGCATGTTGAAGTCAACAGACTTTATTATCTTTTAGTAACTTCTGGTAAAATAATCTTCAGTAACTGTCTTTAGTAACTATCTTCAGTAGTTACCTTCAGTAGTTACCTTTAGTAATTACCTTCAGTAGTTACTTTCAATAATTACCTTCAATAATTACCTTCAGTAGTTACTTTTAGTAATTACCTTTAGTAACATACTTTAGTAATCAACATCTATAACAAGATCAATTACTGTTGTCATCGAAATCTGTTGGTTCTTCTTCTCATCCGAGGTGCACTCCAAAGTTCTACAATCTCTTCATTGATCATCCATATGTTTTCTTGCATTTTTCTCAGAACTCGGAAAAATTTGATATAAATAAAACACTTATGTTAGATTACTATAATTAATCATATTTACTAATAAATCACATTTTATTAATAATAATTTATATAAAACATATCAATTAATCATATAAATGAAACAATTCTGGTACGGAAATATGTGGCAAATATCCACTCATCACTGTCTATCAAAACTCTAACATTTATGTCAAAGAACTTACCTTGAAAGAGCATAGGGGTCACTTGTCCATCAAGATTCTAATTTTTAGTAGCAACATAAATTTGGTGTCCTTTATCGCTTACCTTCTGGTTAATTCCTATACATCATGGATAATTTATAGCATAGTGAGGTCCCCCATACTCATAGCATCCAACCTTTAAATTCTAAGTCAAACCTTGAACTGATTTTTCCTTACATTCAGTAGGAGCTAGTTCTACCTGATTCATAGGTTTGTCCTTCTTCGCGTTGGTAAATTTTCTATCCTTAGACTAAAACTTCTTAAATATTTTTGTTGACCGATCATTTCTTTTACCAAAATTAAACACTTATTTACTCTTTTTATTTGGCTCATTATTCCACTTTATTTTCTGTGGGGTAGTTCTTCTTGAATACTTGGATGGGTTTGTTGTTATTTTTGTGATTGTACTTTGCTTGACAAGCTAGATCATATGCAATTTCCAAATTGGTGGGTTTGAACATGTTGAAAAAGATCCTAAGCTAATGATCTAATCCTAAAAGGAATTGATGCACCTTCATTTTATCATAATTTTTATAAGTGGAAATGTACTTAAGGAGTCTAGTGAAGTTTCTATAGTATACATCCACTGACTGCTCCCTTTGATTTAGCTGAGTAAACTCATCTATCTTCCTGGCATAGTATTGCTCAGTAAGAAATATCTTTTTAAATGCTTTTTCAAACACGTCCCACTCACAATGAATTATGTTTATATTTTTATCCTTGTAGTAATTTTTCCACCATTCCAACCCAACTTATATCAAAAGTCTTGTGACAAAGACTATCTTTGTGGTTGAGGAGTAATTTCTCATAGAGAAGTAAATTGCTAGTTCATTTAACCATGACTCGATAGAATCTCCACTTTCCTTTCCTAAAAATTTTCTAACCTTAACATGCTTTAGGTATTTCTCTAATTTGCCATTAATACAAGTTTTAACTACCTAATCAGGGTCATTTGGTTCTTCCATAACTTCTTTTTCTTTAGGAGCTTCAGGTGCCCTATTATTATTTCTTTGAATTTTCTCCCTAAGAACTTCCACTAAATTATTCTATTGTGTCAGCTGCTCTCTGTAGGTTGACATCTCATCTTGCATATTCTAAACTAGATTTGTGAGATTCTCCATACCCTCAGGGTTTCCTGAAATCTCTCCCACATGACCCTCTCCAAAATTATCAAGATTAGCTAGTCGAGATCTCTAAGGAGACATCTTTGCTCCACTACCAAGTTTTGGTGGTATAATCTTTGGTTAAAGAAATATGTTAGTTCGCAATCTTATACCGAAGGATTATACTAACTAAAGTTTTTTGTTAGCTCTACTAGGTTTAGTAAAGTATTTCTCCTTTCTAAATGATGACTTAAGCTGAATATCAACATCTTGACTAAGGAAGAATTTTGGTTTAGAAATTCAAATGGCAAGTACGATCCCAAAAGAGTGTCAAGTACATTTCTTAAGACCCACGTTAGTGGAGGGTTCATATATATATTCCAATCTGATTCACCAGGGGTTCAACATGGGGTGCAAGACTTGCTCTTTTTTTACTTCCACACCATTTCTCTTTCCTTACTTTACATATAGAATTTAGAGACATCAAATTTAGATTTTTGTGCCTATCTAACTTAGGCTCTGATACCAATTGTAATAACCCCAAATTAATCAACCAAAACTAACCATCTTTCTAAAAAAAAAACTTACATACATATAAGAGTCTTTTATATTGATTTCCATTGAATAAGTAGTCACATGAGTTTCCAAGGCTATGCATAACACAAGAATCAACTTGATCATAATTTATCCATGTGTATGGGAGTGGCTAGTGTCCCATAATGATCAGTGGAAATTTTCCAATCTATTTCAACCAGAATGCTCATTTCCATTTTTAAGTTTAACCCCAAGTTAAACTAGTTCCAACCACAGGTATATTTTCAACCTAACCATAGGTATCATTCAACTTATCCATAGGTATATTTCAACCTAACCATAGATATCTTTAAACCTAAATTTAAGCGTATGCCTTGATGATTACTCATTGTTTTCCAATGATATAATATTTTTAGGTGCAGTGCTTAACCAGCGAACCATACCCCATATGGTTTGTTAAGGGAATCATCCAACCAATTCTTGTAGGCATATGTTTTCTACAACTTAATCTCATTGACTATTAATCGTTTAGATCTCTCATTTGTATAATATTTTATATGTTTATGTTCAACTTGTGTTTCCACATTTGTACTTACAAAATTATAAAGATCTAATTTAACCATTCATAATCAAAGAATCCATTTGAGAATTCAAGTAATATATATTAGATCAGGTAAACAATTTGTTTTTAGAACATAATACTTTAAAGATATTTACACTGATTATAGCCTATATAATCAGATATTCGGAAGTTACATTATGAAACATTTTTCAATGAATCATAAATTCCTACAAGCTATTACATCATTACTTTTATAGAAAGATTTTAATGTTACATTAATAGTCTCATTGAGTTGAATACAATATCAACCTCTTCTGGTCTTCAACTCTCTTTCAGGTTCATCAGGTACTTCAGGAATAAATGCCTTAGTCCAACCGGTACTAGGTGATAGGTTACTTGGAATCAGGACAATCCAAATTATGAATATGCATATCTTATCTACAAAATACCATGCAATAGTAATCCATGGAATGTAAACAGTTTTTCATCAACCAAGCATTCAACACAATTCAAGAGTAGGAAATCCCATACTTTCCTAATAATGAAACTTTTCCCATTCCTTTCATCCCATATTTCATCACAGAAGAAACATGCTCTTAAATATATACTAACTACATCCATTGACATGGCTACAGAGAACCTCCATATGTTCCCAAGAAATCCAATTACCTTTCTCCCATATTAGACTATGTCATCACAATATTCAGCTTCTTAATTTAGCATGCATGATTGCATATACATGATTCTATTTGTACTATGCATTGGAATCACAGTATGGTAAAATGTGTCGTTATACATTTTTGTTACCAAGACTCAAGAGACAAAAGTACCCAGAAATAACATTTAAATAGTCTTGTTCATTGCATAAAATCACAATGTCAAAAGAATCCACTACTAGCATCTTTACTAGATTTGGCCAAAAATATCCATCATAATCAATCAAACTCTCTAAGAGTAGACCAAACTATGTTTACCACATATTTTAAAAAGGATTATTCCCTTAAATATAAGTAACTCTAAGTTTCAGCCTAGAATTAACATGTATTGTGACATATACGTATATATGTAGAATTGGATTTTATCAAATAGTTTTATCTCATATTAATATTGTTCATGACTAGAGATACTCATACTCACAAACATTTCAAAACTTTATACCATTAATGGACAAGGTACCCGTATAAATTTTCCTTGGGTGAACTTAAACTTTTTTTATTATTTAATAACAAATCCAAGACCCAAAGTGATATCACAAAACTTAGGTCAATGATTCCTATCCACAAACCTTGTTACACCTCCTTGTTTCATTTCACCGCCCGTACTCTAATTGAATTCTTATCATACTTAAAACATTACTATTGATAGGAAAATTCTTCCCATAGGTTTTAATTTTTACAAGGGAAGGCCTATGTTAGGCGCTAACACTTTAACCTAATGGCTAAGCACTTAGTGTGCTACTCAAGGTGGTAGCCTCCCAAAAGCCTTTCGATGACATGGCCCCCATCTCTTGCCTGAAGCCTCACGCCTTCGTACATTTTATTCATGCATGGGGAGCTCAAACCCTAAGAAACCAACTAGGTAGTGACAAGTGACACAAACTGAATCATAGATGGGTTTCATCATCGACGGTTATGGTTTGTCATTGTTAGAATTATTATTATTTTCTTTTTATTTCATAAGACCTTTAGGTAATAACCCTAAGTTTTAATTTACTAAAAAATAATTTCGTTTAAGGTTTTCATAGGATAGCAACAACATTTCTTCAAACACGATCTACATTGCATAAACTCTCTCTAAAACCCAACCCAAGTCGAATTGGAAGTCCCTTGCACTCACCGAACAAGACCAGGGTTTCTGATAGGACTAAAAAATAAGGCACACTTTATTTACAAGTTATCTTACAATATATAAGCATCAAGCTTAGGATGGAGATATGACAAGTGTCATAAGCTCCACTCCAAGTGTCTTTCAGAAGACACCACTCCAACTCAAACTGAAGACAGGGACAAGTGGCAGAAGACAAATGTCAACCTGTCAATTATAGGCATAGTGCACATTATAACAATAATAATATTCTAACATTCCCCCTTAATGTTTACGATCCTATATGAATATAGAAATAAGGCCAACTGAATAACAAATATCTAGTCTAGCTGAAATTAAGTAGATCAAACTTCCAACTAGTTGCCTGTAAAGTGTACCATCAACCCTTTCTTCTTCATAATTATTTACCAATTTCAATCTAGTTTCCATGGGAGCTAGAGAGGGCTTACACTCCTGCATGCGAAACCTCTCCAAAATAGACTGAATGTACTTATCCTGTGAGATAAAAATATTACCAGGATGTTTCCATACCTCTATTCCTAAGCAATAATGGAGGAGGCCTAAATCTGTCATCTCAAAGTTCTTGCATAAGTCCTCCTTGAGAAACCTTATTCCTTCTATGTCATCACCTGTAATGAGAAGATCATCCACATACAATGTAACCAAAATGATGTGGTTCCTCCAATGTTTCACATAGAGTAGATTCTGTTGTAGATCTAGTGAAACAAAGGTTGAGAAAATAGGAGTCAATCTTTGCATACCAAGCTCTGGGTGCTTGCTTCAACCCATATAGAGATTTCTTTAATTTGAGGACTTTGTTGTTTTTTCCTTCAACTATGTACACTGGTGGTTGTTTCACATACACTTCCTCCTTCAAATGACCATTGAGAAATGCACTTTTGACATCCATTTGATATATTGGCCAATGTTTTTGAGCTGCCATAACAATAACTATCCTGATTGTAGTCATCTTAGCCATAGGAGCAAAGATCTCCTCATAATAAATTACCTCTTGTTGCTTATAGCCTTGAGCTACTATGTGAACCTTGTAGCGATCTAGTGAGCCATATGCTTTATATTTTGTTTTTTATGCCCATTTTGTGCCAATGGTATATTTTCCTTTGGGTAAATCAACTAACTCCCAAGTGTGATTTTTTTCAATGGAATCTAATTCTTGATCCATGGCATGAACCCATTTAGGATCACCAAGTGCTTCTTTGACATTAGAAGGTTCAGGTTGGCTAAGGACTTTGGCCATTAAGGCATAATTCACTTGGTGTCTTAGGGTTGAAGGCCTTTTACTTGTATAGGTGGGCAAATGATTTTGGGCTCCATATATTGTGGCTTGAACCCACTTGGGTAAAGTGTTGCGGGCCAAACAAGGTTAACTTCTTTCCTACTTTTGTCACATGCCCATGTATTTAATTTATCAACCCAAGGAGCTTTGTAAACTTGCGAAGGGTCTTGAACAAGATTGCTTACAATACCACTTGAGATGAGTCCGCTAGTTCTACTATTGGGGGTGTTTCAAACGGTCATCAATCATTCATACACTCAATAATTTATGTAAAAATAATTAAATCTATAGAAAGGAAATATTCACGCATTCCTGGAAATAAACCTATTGCAATACTGGAAATAACAATGTGATAAACAATCTTATAAAAGCGGTAAACTAATCTAGAAAACACAAGAAAAATAGGGGAAGAAATATTGGCTTGGAGTGGGCCGAGGCTCCAACAGCTTCCTCCCAGCTGAACACGCACTTAGAAACTATTAGAACTGTATTATGATTATCAAAGTATTAAAATGCTCCTTCTGTATATCTCTCTATAATTACTATCAAAATATTCTATCTTTTATATATCTCAGAGAGGTCTGCATGTGTTTATATAGCACACCCACATAATTTCTATTACAAAGAAGTTATAATAGTCAATTCATTCCAGACTAAACTAAGACAGTCTGGTAAATGTGATCGACGTCTGATAAAACTGGCATTCGATTCTAACAGTTGCATGTTCATTTATTGGTTTGTGCTTCACCTGGCATTGGTAGGATGTTCTCATACGTTGGTGAGATCCCCAATTTAGCTCTACATGATGTAGAGTTGGAACTGCACTAGTCGCTATTGTCCACGTTGTGCTTGTCTGGTCAACGGGTGAAGAACAAGGGTGCCTTCACTATGAGGAAGGTGCCTAAGTATGTCGGGCACCTTATCTATGTGGAAGGTGCCTTACTGCCATTGGCACCTTCCTGGAAGAGGAAGGCACTTATCTTCTATTGGCACCTTCCTATGAGAGGAAGGCGCTTGCCTTCTAGTGGTGCCTTCCTGTCGGTGCCTTCCTTATGAGAGGAAGGCGCTTGCATTCTAGTGGCACCTTCCTTATGAGAGGAAGGTGCTTGCCTTCTAGTGGCGCCTTCCTGTTGGTGCCTTCCTGTGAGAGGAAGGCACTTATTTTCCTTTGGCGCCTTCCTAGAAGAGGAAGGCGTTGGCCTTCTATTAGCACCTTCCTGGAAGAGGAAGGCGCTTGTCTTTCCTTGGTGCCTTCCTAGAAGAGGAATGCACCTACTTACGCTTGGTGCCTTCATGGAAGAGGAATGCGCCTACCTTCTCTGCGTAGATTTCTAAAGAAACAAAGTGCCAGGTCCATAAAAAGACCTCGATTGATCCAAATCTAACTAAATCAACTAAAATTCCACAAAAATGCACTGAAAACACATGAATTAGATAACACACATAATTTCATAAAATAATTATATAATAATTCATAAAAATATGCAATCCTTATTATACAACCGCATAATAATCAAGAAATTGTATACAAAATATGAGTATTTTTGATGCTCATCATCCCCCCATGCCTAACATATGCCATGCCCTTGTGGCATAAAAACTGTAGGTAGCCCTACTGACCCCTCATCATTGTCATTTCTTGGTGGATCTGGTTGTACCTACGACCTGTGTTTGCCTCTTTTTCTTGCTAGCATCTGGAGGTGTGGCTCTTCTTTTTCTACGTGGAGCTGAGGATGCGGCTGTCGGCTATCCTTTCCTCGTTCTGGCCACTATCGACAGTGATCTAGCTAGTGTCATCTCTGCTAAATGGAATGTAGCTTTTGTAGCTTGCCATAGGTCAGTTTTCGGAGGTCTGACCGCTGCAAGAGGGATATCTAAATTATCCCTCCTAGAATGAACTACTTGGGCTTTGTACAATCGGGCTGCTTTAGGAGTAAGCCCTGCATTCTCCCTTGCAATGGCAATGATCTCTAATTTGGGGCCATATACCCACCATCATTCAAAATACCTTCTTATCATGGAGGGCCATCCCCGGGATGACCTATAAATATCCCAGAACTGGCTATCCTCTATCGGATTGATGCAGATACCAGAGTCCCCCTACATCCTCGAGGTTGCCTTCCTGGTCTCCTTAGCTGTTGTCATCTCTTTGAGCAGTCATTTGAATTTTTTTTGCCTCTCCATGAATGGTTGCATATCCCACTCATCTTCCTATGGCTCAGAGAAGGTCACCTTCACCTTCTTTCGAGTCATCTTGGGCCCTTTTCCTTTGGCCTCTACAAAAAATGCGGTGGCTCGAATAGGGGTTTTCCATTTCTCCCTGGCAGACGTCTTCTCGCTTTGAGGGTCCTGCTCTGTGGCCCCTAGAGCATTCTCTTCACTTTGTGTTGCCATCCCTGAGGGTGATTCTTCATCCCCTTGTCTGTCCTGTGTCGACCCCTTAGGTTCTTCTCTTCCTTCCTTAGGTCCAGGGAGTTCTTCCTTATCCCTCGGTCCTGTCTGTTGTTGCTAGCCTTCGTCCTGCTCTGTATCACTCAAGACGATGACAGGGGGTGTTGTAGGAATTCTTTCCCTTTCACTCTTAAAAATAGAGGAATTATCCCCTACCTTTGGGTTGCTCTATCGGGCGTCCGATTGAAATTCTCTCGAAGAGAATACTCGTTCTGTAGATTTGGGAGAATTCGTCGAGACTTCTGTTGCCTAGTAAGTTTGGGTCGATGCATCCCTTCGCTCTATTCCCCTGTCCTAGAGTAGCTGGTTCTCCTCCTACAACTGCCAGACTAGCTGCTCGAGTTGGGCGATTCATCTTTCTCGCTCTTTCAATTCCCCTCTGTGCTTGTTCTGGCAGTCCTCCAAAAATTTTTGGGCCATCCAACAATTGGTTTGCCACTCCAGTGCTTCCTCCAAGGTTGCATCGACCTAATCATTGCTCTTGAAAGTCCTGCATCTTGTGGGTTCCAGTTTGTCAATTCTCGAAGGGTTTGGGCTGCAACGTCAACTTTTGGGTCGCTCTTTTGTTTTTCTACTGAGAGGAGGAGTCATCGCAGGTGTTTCCTCCTAGGGACTGGCAGTTGAAACTCGACCTCACTGCTAAAAAGCGGTGCCCCTTCCTCTTCATATTCAGGCACTATGGAGTGCCCTCTTTCCTCTGTGCATTCGGGCACTGGAGAATGCCCTCTTTCTTCTATGCATTCGGGCACTAGTGAATGCCCTCTTTCTTTCATGAAATAGGGCAATGCCAATTTCCCGATACTCACCATTTCATCTGTAGGGCTTCCCTCTTCTTGCCCTATTTTGAAATAGCATCCTGTTGCCTTTCTTGACCACCATCTCCCTCTGCATTGAGGTTCTGCCTTTGTGCTTCTGCATGGTGAACCAGTGCTGATATCAGCCCATGGTGGGCCAAGGCAAACGGTGCTCCTTTCTGGTACCTAGCCACTTTGTCCTTCAGGGCATTTTCCAGGTAGAAGGGCATGTTCAACTTCCTTCCATACACCAGGTGATTTAGAAATTGCACATGTTTAGTGTGTAGATGGGTATACTTATCGATGCATGTAAAGAATCGAGTAACCTACTTGAATATCTTTTGCAGATGCATGGGAAGGCTGCTTTTGGGTAGCCCTTCCTTATCTATCTTCATAGTTTCTCAGTGCAGTAGCACTTTAGCATATAGCTTCAACAGTCCACCTTTGTATATGCATTCCCCTGTGAGGGGCAATCCAGTCGCCTGTGAGATGTATTCGAGGGTGACTGGAATTTCTACCCCCTGCACCTAAGCTACGTCACCCCTCAATGAGGAAATGAATTCCTTGGTTGCATCCATATACTAGCCCTAACTGACTAGGGTATAGCATTCGAGCCATACTTCGGCCTCGAACTATGTTCTTACCGCCCCCATGATTCCTTTCGTATCACTCGACTCATTCTTCTTCATTACGTGATTCTTCGACCTTCCTCCCATGGCGCCTTCCTTCACTACTATGATTTTTTTCTATCCTTACTTCTTCAGGAAGGTGCTTTCTTATAGGGAAGGCGCCTAACCTTAGCATTTATTTCTAGGGTACACCTTTCGAGCCATATCATTGGCATGCGGTTCCGGCTATGGGGGGATATGATTTTTATGACGATGATATTTTTTTCCGATACTGCATAATTTATAAATAATTATATAAAAATTTGAGTTAGTATGTGCGTACCTGATTCGATGTTTCATGCATTGTGAAGAGCGTTGATTCGTTGATTTGTGACACGAGGGAGGGGTATGGTCATCTGATGCCACTCATTCATGTGGTGGTTTTGTTTCTATCGAGGCATCCGAGAGACTTAGGTGTTGGCTATACACGAAAGGTGCTCTTTGGTACCTTCCCAATGTGGAAGGTGCTTATGTGGCACCTTCTCGATGTGGAAGGCACTTATATGGTGCCTTCTCGATGTTTTCGGTGCTCTCTGAATGGATGCGCCTTCTGATGGTGGAAGGCGTCTCCAATTGGATGTGCCTTCTGGTGGTGGAAGGCATATCTGATTGGATGCACCTTTCGGTGGTGGAAGGCACCTTTTTGATGATGGCATCTTCCTTATTATGAAAGGCGCTTCTGAATGGGTGCACCTTCCCGATGTGGAATGCACCTCGGTCTGTATGCACCTTCCCGATGTGGAAGGCGCCTCAGTCGGTATGCGCCTTCCCAATGTGGAAGGCATCTTGGGTTTTTTTTTTTTTGTGTGCGCCTTCTCTATAAGGATGGGGTGCCTTCTTCTAGTGGGGTGCCTTCTTTATAAGGAATGCACCTTATTTTGGTAGGGTGCCTTCTTCTAGTGGGGTGCCTTCTTTATAAGGAATGCGCCTTATTTTGGTAGAGTGCCTTCTTTATAAGGAAGGTGCCTTCTTTTGGCTGGGCGCCTTCTTTATAAGGAAGGCGCCTTCTTCTGGCTAGATGCCTTATTTATAAGGAAGGTGCCTTCTCCTCGATGTGGAAGGCATCTTATTCTCAACAATCATACTGTGATTTACTGGAAAATGGTGATCAATCCTTCTTAGTCTCGCTTCATGTTACCTTAGCTTCTACCTACGAGTACTAGTGTTAGAATACTGAGCTGAATCAGGCCTGGTTTCCCAGATACCTATTCCTCATTTTGTCAGGTCCTCCACCTGCAAAAAGCAAATGAAAAGAAAGAAAAATAAAGGTAGTTAGATGCATTCCATGCATTTTAGGCCCTGGGTTAGGATGCCTACAGCTTGCATGCGGGCGTTGTCCCTGCAAAACACACTGTAAGAAAAAAACTAAATTAAATAATTTTGGTGAGCACCTCCATGCCCATCGTTTTGCTTATTAAGAGTTTGGTCCAGATCTAACAATATGGGGTCCCCCCCATGTCTATTTTAGATTCCACCTGTAAGGTTTTAGATGTTTTATAGGGGCACAATTGATGGCCATTGATCGTTAACACGGTGTTGTTGTCATCAATTGTTCTAATGCGCACTGCCACATTCTTGATGAGCTCTACCACCTCATACAGTCCCATCCATATTTGCATTAATTTACCTTTTCTCTCTTGGAACTAAGAATCATACAAAAACACCCATTATCCTTCTTGGATGTACTTTAGTTTAATGTGGCCAAGTAATTGGCTATATCTGCGTACCACATGATTTTCTCACTAATAGTGAACAAATGTTCATCCGAAAACTGGTCTTCCACTGCTTTATGGTCTATCGATATCAATCTGGATAGAAAATCTGCTACGACATTGTCCTTGCCTAGTTTGTCGACTATTGTGATGTCGAATTCCTCCAGTAACAAGAGCCACCTAATAATTTTGCCATCAATGGCCAGCTTGCTCATCAAGTATCTGATGGTCATGTGGTCCGTGTGGAAAAATACCTTATACCCGGTGATATAATGGCAGAATTTGTTTATGGCATGCACAACTGCAAGGAACTCCTTCTCCATCATCGTGTAGTTGAGCTCGACTCCTGCCAAGTTTTTACTGACATAGTAGATGGCGTAAAATTCTTCACCATCCTTCTATCAAAGGACTGCTCCAATCACACCGTTGGATGCATCATAGTAGATATGGAATGGTATGGCCCAATTTGGTCCTCTTAAAATTGGTGTGGATATCAGTTTATCTTTAAGCAACTGGAATGCTTCTTCATAGTCTTCCATCCAATTGAACTCCACATATTTGGATAATAGAGTGTGCAGTGGTTTTGTAATTTTGCTAAATTTGGCATAAATCACTAGTAGTACCCGGCTGATCCAAGAAAACTCCTTACCTCTCTCTGCATTCTGGGGCTGGGTAGGTCTCTAATGACCTCAATTTTTCTTTTATCAACTTGTATTCCTTCTACAGAGAGGTGGTGTCCTAGTACGATGCCTTCTTGCATCATCATAAAGCATTTCTCGTTGCTCAGGGACAAATTGTTTTCCTTGCTTCTTTCAAGCACTCTTTCCAAGTTCGTCATTGCCTCATCAAAGGTTTCTCCATAGACGATGAAGTCATCCATGTATACTTTGACCGCATCTCCCATCATGTCTAAAAATATGCTAAGAACTGCCCTTTGAAAGGTGGTAGGTGCGTTGCACAATCTAAAAGGTAATACCCGATAGACAAACGTTCCCCATGGGTAGGTAAACATTGTCTTGTCTGATCCTCTTATCTTATTTGGATCTAGTTGTATCCACTGAATCCATCCAAGAAGGAGAAATACTTCCTCCCTGAGAGTGTATCCAAGACTTGATCAATGAACGGGAGCGGGAAGTGGTCCTTCTTGGTCACTTTGTTTAATGCTTTGTAGTCCACACAGATTCACCACTTGTTCTTTTTAGGGACTACCACTAACGGTGATACCCACTCACTGTCAGAAATAGGATAGATGAATTCGACAGTCAAGAGTTTTTATAGTTCTTCCTTGACAATGCCTTTCATTGCCAGATTCATTCTTCTGTGGTTTCTTGCTTGGAGTTTCTTGATCATATAGGTATATATGATGGGTACAGATCTCTGGGCTGATACCTTGCATATATGAGTAATCCCATGCAAATGATTTTTGGTGTCTAACCAGGAACTCTTCTACTTTTGTCAATTGTGTGGGAGTCAACCCACTGTTGACATTCAACGTTCTTCCTGGCACGACGTGTATCTGCTGAATGTGGTGATCTTGGGCACCAAAAAATGGTGATCCAGGTGTGGAGATAGAGGACTCCTCATGGAGGAACTCCACAATAGCACCATATTCATCTTCTTCTACCAACTCATCCAACATCATCACCAGCTGGATCATGGATAGCTCAAGATTTTCATGCTCGGTCAACATGGGTTCTCCTACTGAGTCGACGGACTATGCTGGGGGTAAAATAGTCAACCTTTTAACATTTCGTTCATCGAAGATGGTCATCAGCCCATCTTGAAAGTTGATGTAAGCATCAGTTGTTGCCAGCCATGGCCTTCCCAAGATGAGAGGGTAACCGCCCAGCCTAGTTTTAGATTATAGGACTAAAAAGTCAACTGGGTATTCCCATGCACTGACTGTCATTATTATGTCTTCCAACATTTCTTCTGGCACCATGGTCGATCTATCAACCAGTTGTAGCACTATCGTAGTGGGTTTCAGGTTCATGAGTTGTAGCCTCTGCATGGTATCCTAAGGCATTACATTGATGGCTTCTTCGAGATCGACCAACGTATTGGACAGGGAATGCCCCTCGATTTTTACAATCAGCACAAGGCTACCCAGGTCTACATGCTTTGGATGGCATGCTTTGCCCATCATCAAATCTGCTAGTTTACCCATGACATTGATAGTCTGGGTTTCTCTTCATCCTGGCTTCCTTAGACACATCTCTCTTATCGCCTTGGTATATATCGAAACATCTCAGAAGGCTTGAAATAATGGAATTGTCATTGTGAGGTTCTTCAAGCTATACAAGATATCAAACTTCGGTTGCATTACTTTCCTCTATTTTTGCAGTCGGTTGGGAAATGGAGTCTTTTCTCTCTTAGGCATTTATTCTATCACCTCTTCTACAAGAGGTGTTTATCCTACCTCTTCCTCCTCTTCTACCAGTGGATGTGTTCCTACTCCTAGCTATCTACCAGACCTAAGCTGAATATGGTACATCGAATACATCTCACCCTCCACGTTGTATGCTGGCTGGTTCACCCTATTATTCAGATTTGTTGTTAGTTGTGCGGGTAGCTGCACAGGTCTCACTATTGGAAATGTCGATAAATTTTGTTGGGGGTGAGCTGGTGTTACATTCTATGGAGCCTGATTCCACGAAGTGTTGCCTATCCATTTTTGCCTAGGATATGGATATGGCATCCATTATTGCTAGTTTGGGAATGTTGCTAGGGATGCGTTGGACCAGGGTGATGGCCCCCACTACCCCATGTTATGTGGATGAGGTGGGCCTTGGTGCATGTATGGTCCTCCCCCATATGACGACATTTCAGTTGGCATATTCCCTATAGGGGGTTGTGACCAACTATTTTGATTGCCTATTAAATAGGCATCCATTCTTTCAGAATCCTCTTGATTACTGGGTAGTTGTGGGCACAATCGAGTTTTATGGGTCAGCCTGCAAACTGTGCATACTTTGAATTTGTTCTTTGGGCATGCATTCTTTGCATGCTTCCCTCTATATTTTGGACAAAAATAAGCCAATGTTGCTTCATTTTCTTGCTTCTTTTTCTCTACTAGCAGCATATCCATCTACAATGCTAGAGATGAGAGCATTTCGCTCTTTAAATATTCCAACATGTTGCCTATTTCTATATTCATGACTGAAGTAGTCGCTTTCATGGTTCTATAAGTGGTCTTGCATCTCCTTCTTGAGTAGTTTCAACATAGTTGTTGGATGTCTTCCATAGCATGCTGGTAGACATCACCTCCAAAAATCATGTTAAGAGCATCTAGTTATTCATTGGTAAGTCCTCTCAAAAAGATATTTTTGAGAGACTTATCAGATAGTATTGTGTGAGGAGATCATTGAAGATTGATGTTGAATCTCTCCTAGTATTCCTCGAGAGACTCATCTTCTTTCTGCGTCATGCTTAGGACCTCTTCTCTGGAGTCTCTTGCTCTCTCAAAATATTAGTATTGCTCTAAAAAGAGCTTCTTCATTTGATACCAAGTGGCAATGTGTTTGTCTCCCAAACCGATTAACCATCGTAGAGCTGCATCGTCCAACATGGAAGGAAAGTGTTTCAGCTTTTACGTATTAGATTTTTAGTCCAAAGAACTGCATAAGACATCAAAATTAAATAAAAATAGATCAGGGTCCTCAGTTGGGTATCATCTGAAGGTCAAAAGGTGAGCAGGGGATATGTTTTTCATTTTGGTATATCCTACTCTTTCCTCAATCGAGAAACTAAAGCCAGATGAGACTTCTTTGTTGTCAGCCATTTCTTTAGGAAATGCAGTCTCTAATGCAGTATTTATGGCCTTACAGTCGTTTAAGACTTTTTGAGTCAAGGCTCTAAGGTTATCTAGTGTTATCATCCGATCTTCTACAACTTTTGACAATAGGGCTTCCTCTAAGGGTGTCCTATTAAACAAGGGATTTATGATGATTTGTTCTTCCCCACATTGATGGGATGAGGAGGCACTTTGCACAAAGTATGACTCCTCACTCCAATGGATTTCTGGAGATGGGTCGGGCGAGTCTAATTCAAATTTAGAATGCTCGGTTGACTCAGGTTTTGATGGATTGGTTTTTATAAACCGACCGTCAGGTCCTCTTCTTCTCGAAGAACTCATACAAGGTCATATGGAAGGTTTCTAGGTATTGTAAATAATCTAGTTGAGACGCTTCCCCGGCAACGATGCCAAAATATTACGGGCCAAACAAGGTTAACTTCTTTCCTACTTTTGTCACATGCCCATGAAATAATTTATCAACCTAGGGAGCTTCGTAAACTTGCGAAGGGTCTTGAACAAGATTGCTTACAATACCACTTGAGATGAGTCCGCTAGTTCTACTATTGGGGGTGTTTTAAACGGTCGTCAATCATTCATACACTCCTCAATAATTTATGCATTCCTGGAAATAAACCTACTGCAATACTGGAAATAACAATGCGATAAAAAATCTTAAAAAGTGATAAACTAATCTAGAAAACATAGGAAAAATAGGGGAAGAAATATTGGCTTGGAGTGGGCCCAGGCTCCAGCAGCTTCCTCCCAGATGAACACACACTTAGAAACTCTTAGAACTGTATTATGATTATCAAAGTATTACAATGCTTCTTCTATATATCTCTCTACAATTACTATCAAAATATTCTATCTTCTATATATCTCAGAGAGGTCTGCGTGTGTTTATATAACACACCCATAGAACTTCTGTTACAAAGAAGTTATAATAGTCGATTCATTCCAGACTAAACTAAGATAGTCTGGTAAATGTGATGGACGTCTGCTAAAATTGGCATTCGATTCCAATGGTGGTGTGTTCACTCATTGGTTTGTGCTTCGCCTAGCATTGGTAGGATGTTCTCATATGTTGGTGTGATCCCCAATTTAGCTCTACATGACGTAGAGTTGGAACTACACCAGTCGTTGTTGTCCACGTCATGCTTGTCTAGTCAACGGGAAAAGAACAGGGGTGCCTTCCCTATGAGGAAGGTGCCTAAGTATGTTGGGCACCTTCTCTATGTAGAAGGTGCCTTACTACCGTTGGTGCCTTCCTGGAAGAGGAAGGCACTTATCTTCTATTGGCACCTTCCTGTGAGAGGAAGGCGCTTGCCTTCTAGTGGTGCCTTCCTGTCGGCACCTTCCTTATGAGAGGAATGTGCTTGCCTTCTAGTGGCTCCTTCCTTATGAGAGGAAGACACTTGCCTTCTAGTGGCATATTCCTTATGAGAGGAAGGTGTTTGCCTTCTAGTGGTGCCTTCCTGTCGGTGCCTTCCTGTGAGAGGAAGGCGCTTATTTTCCTTTGGCACCTTCCTAGAAGAGGAAGGCACTGGCCTTCTATTGGCACCTTCCTGGGAGAGGAAGGCACTTGTCTTTCCTTGGCACCTTCCTGGAAGAGGAAGGTGCCTACTTACACTTGGTGCCTTCCTGGAAGAGGAAGGCGCCTACCTTCTCTACGTCGATTCCAAAAGAAACAAAGTGCCTGGTCCATAAAAAGACCTCGACTGATCCAAATCTAACTAAATCAACTGCAATTCCACAAAAATGCACTGAAAAAACATGAATTAGATAACATGCATAATTTCATCAAATAATTATATAATCATTCATAAACATATGCAATCCTTATTATACATCCGCATAATAATCAAGAAATTGTATACAAAATATGAGTATTTTTGATGCTCATCATAAAGGATTGGATGATGTTACTTGATCATTAGGAGGAGGAGATGGAGGACATGGATAATTTGTAGGAAGTTCTTCTTGTGGATGAATTTCTTGATTTATGAGTGAAGTAGAAGGACTAGATGATATTGTATGCATGAATGGAGCAACTATTTCATTAGTTATTTCTAAAGTGGGTGCATTAGGAGGATTAGATGGGGGATACTCATGAAAGGTAACATCCTTAGATAAAATGATTTTCTTGGAAATAGGTTCATATAATTTATATGCATTGGCACTATCACTATAGCCAATAAAGATGCATTTTTGGCTCTTATAATCAAACTTCTTCATTTTCTTATGAGGAATATGAGCATAGGCATTACATCCAAATATTCTCAAATGGCCCACATAGGGCGTCCTTCCACTCCATGCTTCTTTAGGTGTTCTTTCATGTAAGGCCTTTGTGTATGACCTATTAGTTAAGTATGCAGTAGTAAGAAGAACTTATCCCTAAAATGAGTTAGGTAATATAGTAGCATGTAACATTGATTTTGCCCTATTTGTGATTGTTTGATTCATCCTCTCAGAAACTCCATTTTTTTGCAGGGTATAAGAGGTTGTGAATTGCCTCCTTATCCCATGATACTTACAAAAATTAAAGAATTCATTGGATACATTATCCACCATTATTTTATCTTAAGGTGAGGATTTGATAGCCACTTTCTCTTTCAACAAGTGCGATGAATTATTTGAACTTATCAAGGGCTTGCCACTTATATTGAATTAGGTAGATCCATACCTTTCTGCTATAATCATCAATGAAAGTGATGTAGTATTTAGCCCCAGTATAATATTGAACAGACATTGAACCACAAATGTCTGAATGAACCAATTGCAAAGGTCTATTGGCTCTCCATGCCTTTCCTATTTCAAATGGTTTCCTATGGTGTTTGGCTATTACACATGGCTCATAAAAATATTTTGACTCCTTAATATATGGAAGTCCTTTAACTAATCCTTTTGTAGCCATCATTTGAAGATTATTAAAATTTAAATGTCCCAATATTTCATGCCACATGTACTCCAAAGAGAAAGTAGTTGTTGTATGCAAAGATGTTTGTGTTACAAATTTTGTAAGGAGGTAGTAAACACCATCCTTTTTCACTCCCATGGCCTTGATATTGCCATTGGGTTCCTTAATGTAGCATTTGTCTTTTTCAAAATAGACATTATAGCCCTTATCTGTAAGTTGTCCAATAGAAAGAAGACTCCTTTTAAGACTAGGCACATACAAAACATCTGTTGCAGGAACATTATTACCATCATGCAAAGTAAGTGGTGCCTCCCGAACACCTTCAATGGGTAGAGCACTTTTATCACCAAAAGTAATGAATTGATTTGATGTTGTCTGAACCTTTGTCAACCAATCTTGCCTTCCTATCATGTGCTTTGCTGCTCTAGAATCAATATACCAACATTCTTTATCTTCAACATTAACTTGGTTAGCTGCATACAATGTGTTCAGATTATTATTTTGTGGTTCTCCCTATTCTCTTTGCCTTTTATAGCAATTAGAAATATTATGATTCCATTTTCCACAATATTCACACCCTTGTTGATTGTTGTTTTAACCCCCTTGAGGTCTTGTTTGCCATCTTGGCTGCTGCTGGTACTGCTGCTGATGGTACTACTGATTTGGTTGTTATTGGTACTGTTGCTAATGTGGTTGTTGTTGGTACTGTTGATTTGGCTGCTGCTAGTACTGTGTGTACCTCTGATGTTGTCTACCCTTTTGATTCTAATTATGCTGATTTTGACCCTTGTTTTGTTTAGGGTGTAAAGTTTCCTTGGTGGCAAAAGCTGCTGATGTGGCTTCAATTTCTTCATCTTTGATTAGGGCTTGCTCATGTTTCTTAAGTAGGATCTCAATATCCTAAAGTGTGGAATTCATTGTTTTACCACTCAAGTCTAACATGGTATCATAGGATTGAAACTTTGAAAGAAGACCATGCAACATTATTGGAATTAACTCATTATCATCTAGGGTTTTACCAGAAGCTAAGAAATCATTCTTAATAGACTTCACTTCCATAAGATAATCGGTAAGTGATCCTTTCATACATAGATGGTGCAATTTTTGTTTGAGATACAAAATATTATCTTGACTTGGCCTATCAAACAATCTATTGAGAGCATCCCATGCTTGTTTAGGTGTTTTTTTAGCCCTTACAATTTCTCTGCATTGAATTCTTGTAGCTAGCTTGATTAGACTTAAAGCTATATTGGAATTCTTCTCAAATTGTGCTTTTTATTTAGGGTCTATAGGTGCAGTGAGTGGGTCTTCATTATCCTGCCTATATTTCACAAATTCCCACATGGCATTCATCATTAATATTGATTCCATCTCATACTTCCAATTTGCAAAAGTTTGTGCTCCTTCAAGTTTCTTTGTAAGTCCACTTAATAGATTTGTAGTAGCCATGATTTAGAAAGGGATCAAAAGAAAAGGGAGCTCAACAAAGGATGAAGTAAGAACGACAAATGCCAAATTAGAGCCCTCAAAAAAATCTAGGGTACATTGTTGAAGATCCAGAGGAGGGTTCGCCTAGTTTTTCCACTCTGAATCTTCAAGTGATTCCAACAGTGGGAGGGTTAATTTGAACACAAGTGCATTTTTCTATCCAAAGAGAGTAAGAATTAGAATTGTTCCAGACCTTTATACCAAACTTCTCAATATAACTGCACTTACGTGAGGGAGACTATAAGCATTTGAGCAGTTGATACGTGGAACATAGGCAATTATGAAAGGGAATAACCTGTCAGACCTTTATACCAAACTAGTCAATATACCCGCCCTTACGTGAGGGAAACTATAAGTATTTGAGCAGTTGATACGCAGAACATAGGCGGTTATAAAAATGTGATGCTTGCTTTTTGTAGAATTGTTACAATAGATGTGCCAATGTATTATTGCTTTATAAGAATTTGTCTATATGTGTTTGCTTGCTTGTATATGGCTTAGTGTCAAGTGTGTATGAAATGGAACTACACTTGATTACAATTATAAAACCCAAATTCATGCAAGGGTAATAGCAAGCATAAAATGTAGACAAAGCCCAAATAGAAGATGCAAGCAACAAACACCTAGTGGCCAAGAGAGTGCCACAAAATGAATCCACCGACAAGGGACAAGGGGCCCTAAATCACCCCTTGATAGAATGATTTGTATTGGAAACTTGGCTAAAAAAATTAGCCCCAAATGTACCTCCAAAATATTGTACAAGATCAATGCCTTCACTTACAAGATTACCTCCAAACTTGCCAAATTCAATGAATAACTTGGCATAATGTCCCTCCAAAGACTAAGAATTGATCCCCTTACTATTTTGCCAAATTATCAACCAAGAGTTTCGGATGCAACCGAAAATGCACTCTTTTTACAATCTCATCTTTGACTTAAAATTTAGTTGAGTAAATGATCTCAAAACTAAAAACAAATTTCACCAATGGATCCCCCTTGAAATTCTCTTTCCAAAGAATATATATAAGCCTATAGTTGGATATAAAATTATGCTTCAAAATGGTAAAAAATAATGACCCTCAAAAATTGTGTGCAGCTTCGAGACATTCTCAATTGGTCACCCATCTGAGTTGTGCTCTACAATATGTTGCTTTATTGTGTAAATTTTATAAAATGTAGTACTAATGAAACTTTACAATAGCTTTGTAATTGATTTTGCCCCATTTACATAAAAACAATTAAAATAATGGTAGTTTTTAAAAAAACAATTGAAAAACTACCTTCTACAATGCACATTATCTTCATAATATTACCTTCGAAAGCCCATGTTCATAAAGCGGTGGTTTTTGTGGGAATATTTTTAAATGATAGGCTGGTGGGAAATGTTTAACAAACTGGCATCTTCGCGGTATCTATGGGCAGCAACATCCAGTTCAACAAAAGCACGTGCACACGAAATCAAGGCCGACAGAGTGGTGAAAAAATCATGATCCTACTAGCAATGATATTTGATTAACCGCCTTGGCATTGAGATGAAAACAAATTAGTGAAATTAAAAAAATCATCCCAGCTAGCAAAGTTCAGGTAAGTCGTAGCACAAGTGGGAATAGCACTTTGTGATCATCTACAAAAAAATAACAAGTCAAAGCATTGTCATTCATTCTAGTTCTTTGAGAACCAAGCCTGAAGATGAATTGTTTTGGGGTCCTCATTTGGATCATCATCACGACAATCATCAGTAGGCTTCACTACTATCAAGTCTTCAGATTTCTCACTGTAGAGGTTATTGAGATGGCAGTTTTGAATCGAGATGTATAATAAATAGTCATCAGCAGATGAAGCAAGAAGCTGAAAATGCTAGAGAAATTACCCAAAGCTTGCCTTTCGAAGACACTAGTTATGACGTTCACTGCAACCCCCAATCATGGCATGAACAGGCTCTGATTCAATGTTTACCCGAGAACCTATTACGAAGCTCCTCCTCATCGTGAAATGTGTTACTGCTGTGTTTTGAAACTTGGGTTATTGGGATGACAACAACGACAACTCAGATCTGTAGGGAGGCTCCATCCGCTTCCTCAGACATGACATCTCAAAATATGACAGGAAAGAGGGGGTGCAATAGTCTCGTCTGCACAATTCTGAGTAGAGTACATAATGGTTGGGTCTCACCAGCACTTCACTAACACTTCGGCTATGGAACATTCACTGTTCTATGACAATCAGATCACATTGATTCTACTGATGAGAATATGCTCCAGGGGTCCTCTTCAGCCTCTTCTACAACTCGGCTAGAGGGATGATATCTACAACAATGCCTGCAATATTTGTAAATATATCTTTAGCCTGAATTTAAAGTGTTTGCACTATTCTGCACAGATGCACAATCCCATAATTCCAATGACCAGGTTCACTAAAACAAACCAGACTTAAACAATTTCAAAGCAGCACAAACTATTCAGATCTGAGAAATAGCAACACTCAGATCTGAAAAAAAACATTTATTGTTATTCCTCACACACAACAGACAATAGCAGGCTAAAAAAAATCTCATGAATAAAATTTTCAGACTTCTTTAAAACAAATGCTCTCACAATAAAAAAACTCATAATTTTTTTTTGGAAAGAGGCATGTCCTCGGATGATGAGGATTGTCCTTTATGGAGTTTATAGTTTCTGATCCACTCAATGAGTGGAGAGCATACTCCCTAACTCCATACTCAGTCCTCACAGGCAGATCTCATCGCTCTGATACCAGATGATAGGACTTAAAAATAAGACACATTTTATTTACAAGTTATCTTACAATATATAAGCATCAATCTTAGGAGGGAGATATGACAAGTGTCATAAGCTCCACTCCAAGTGTCTTTTAGAAGGCACCACTCCAAATCAAACTGAAGACAGGGACAAGTGGCAGAAGACAAATGTCAACTTGTGAATTATAGGCATAGTGCACATTATAACAATAATAATATTCTAACAGTTTCAATGTTCATCTAGAAGATGCATTACGTCCCATCTGGAAGACGTCATTCAGGAATTTCTATCGAAGGCACCGACCATAGTATCTACATTTTTTATGACATACCCCTCTAGATAACATACAAAATTAAACATCATCACTGACCTTCATATCTACATGTAGAGTGATTCTTATCCCTCATCCCGTAACCAGATCGCTCAGTTTATGATATGGGTACCCAAAACGTACTACACAAGGCATGAGAGTCCTATAATGGAGCTTGAGCACTCTTACCAAAGGTAAACCTATGCTCAAGATCATGGAACAGGGCTTCTTATATATAAAACTTGAGACCACTATGTCTCTAACACATTCAAGAGTCACTCTTTTTTTTTACAATAAAACCTAGACTTAGCCCTTGTGCCTACTATACGTAAGCTTCCACCTTACCCATACAAGCTCACATCAAGTCATATTCAATTTCGTAAGTTTCTTTATAAAATGGTCCATTAAACTTGAATCCTCTAAATTATTTAGAATATTTTTTTTATAAAGCTAATACAAACCATATTTTCAGATAAGAACCCTCATAAATTGCAAAACAACAAACTTCTTAAACTCAAAGTTGTTCTTTATAATCCATTAAATCCTTTATCCCTTACAACAGTAAGGCTACTTCTATATTATCACGTCATTCCTTAATCTATGTTATATGGAATTCATAATCCTAACCTGGATATTTTGTTGACTTCTTTTGACCTAAGCTCTAGCAAGTCTCCCAGCTCTTTGTCCCACACTTGCTTCTTTTTTTTTTCTTTCAACAAAGTAACGAGGCGAGGAAAACTAAGGTAAATTACGAGGCCCTTCTAGTTTCTAATCCGAGTAAAACCTAGAGAGCATACTCCCTAGGAACCTCTAGACTTCAAAACCATTTTGTAAAAAATGTGAGACTTTTGGTTTCTGATCCAATTCTATTGGAGAACATACTCCCTGATCTCACTCTACAAATATTGCTTCCCTCATGCCTTCCCAAATACCTCTATTTATAATAGAACTCACCTTCCCCCCATAACTATTTTTTTATTATTAAAAATTGATAAAGATGAGCCCATCATAAATATTATCTAGAAATTGAAGTTAATTTGACTTTGAAAATGGTCCAATCACAACTTAACACATACCAATTCTTCAACTAATATTTTCTTAATTTTTAAGCAACTAATTAATTAACTTAATTAATTAGAATTAACTTGTAACTAATCTAGGGATAAAATAGCACTAGATTTAATTCTTCTTTAATGTTATCCACTAATCAAGCTTGTCACAAATTAAAGATCTTGATTAACCAAGTAAACCGATCTTAGCAATTAATTTCTCAACTAACTAAGGGGACAAAGAAACATTCCAAGTAAATACCTTAAATGCCACTAAAAAATTATATTTAGCAACAAAATATCCTAGTTTAACCAAGCATACTTTATCTATTTTTTATTTCATAATTACCTCTATGAAATCAAAACTTAAGCTATATAATGCAACACAAGGTAGGGTAAAAATTGGGATGTTACAATTGTATTTAGATTCCTTTTTTTAAAATAAAGAGTTAAGTTTCTAAAGATAGGGAATAATAGATCCTTGCTTTATTGGATTTTTTTTTAACATATTAATATAGGGAATGATAACTCCTTTGTCATTTTGTATTTTTTAAATATAATGCTTAATAGACGTTAAGATTATTTAAGTTTTGAAGAATATAGATTTATCGTTATAGATTTTGTTTTTAGTATGCTTTGAAATTGTTAGAATTTTGGAATCTATTATGATTTCTTGAGATCTATATGGATGAAGGAATCATTATAAGAGTAGTATGGGATGCTCTTGTATTTTTTAAGGAATATTTTTGTTTGGTTTTAGAAGAGAAACTATCATAATGAACACTTGATATATTGAGTAGATTAAGGTTTCATTATGGAAGAGAAGTATGGGATTCTCTTGCATGGATTTGTTTTATACTGAATGCTGGAAAATATATTATTATATTGGTTCTTGAGATCCTTGTGGATTAAGGTATCATTATAAAATAGAATTATGGAGTCTTCTTTATTATGATATTGTTGAATGTGGGTTTTAAGGACCCATTATTATTGTGCATATGGATTGCATAATAGAATAGACATGTTTATATGTATTGCATTTGGATTTGTTCTAAAACCTAAGTATACCTCTTAAGCTGTGGGTGGTTTTCCCATCATGGAGGAGCTTGTAGATGCATAGACAACTTGAAAACCTTTGGTGGATTAACTTTGTAGGGCTTTATCTTAGTTGATATGGAAATTCAATGTAAAATAAAGTTTGTTTGCTTCAAAGGTTTATAATCTTGATCATTGTACAAAATAAGGATGATGTTCCTTTAATGTTTACTTGTATTTTGTGCAATTATGCATTTATTTTAGTAATATATAATTCTTCCTATCATAGAGATATATTATTTTGGATAATATATTTTTTATTTTTCTCTTTGGCTATTTATTTTAAGTTGATAGAATGTATGCTTGAAGGCTTATATTAAGCAATGGGGTTATGTATAGTGTGACATTATATTATATCATTATGGATGGATATATATTTTTTATAGGCTTTATATCAAGTTCTATGTAAGGCATAAGTTTGGATTTTAGTTAAGAGGAGTATTGGTTTATATTTCTAGTATTTCATATTTGATGGTTTATGTCATGCTTATTGATTTTGTTTATTTTTAGAATTATTTTTCTAACCTTGGGTTGGGTAGAAATCTTCCTCTAGTAAGCCATAAAGCCCAATATTGGAAGGAGTTGCATGAATACAATAACTAGGTATATATGAGTCCTAGAAGGAGTTGCAAGGATGCAATATCTAGTAACTAATAAACCTAGATTGCAAGAATGCAATAGCTAGGAGACCATGAGCCTAGGAGTTATGAGAATGCAATAGCTAGGAACTCATGAACTTGGAAGGAGTTATGTGAATATAATAGCTAGGGTACTTGTGAATCATCATGTCTTGATCATGTAGGATAAAGTGTATCCTATCTAAATATTGGGAAGACCATTCACAAGGTAGTAGTGGTCATTCCTATATCGTGTAGGATTAGATCATGTTAGTTGTCATTGAAGTGACAATGACCTTATTTAACCCACAGAGGTATGGTAACTAAGAACTAAGGCTCTATGCCAATTAATCTAACTAGATGGATTTAGTGTTAGATTAGGTAATATTCATATCCCTTTAAGTGTTATGGGCCTTAAAGGATAATCCCTACATCATGGTCACATGGTCCCTAGCCGATGAAGGTATGGAAAAAGTGGGGGGACCACTTATTGGCATCCTTCTAAACATGTAGGTTTAGTAAGGTGAACCCAAAAAAATATGAAATTGGTCACTCCTATCCACTTAGTATCATCTGCATCGACTTGGAACTCATATGTGGTGAATCCTTGTATGCTGAGATAAATAAATTAATGATGGCTATCCTTGTAAGTATTTATTTGTAAGTGCTCTTTTCAAAAAAATTGAGTTGGTAATTTTGGATTGTTATAGTTGGTATCATATCCCTAGGTCGTAGGGCTAGAAGCTTCCATGGAGTATGCTTAGGTTGAGCCTTGAATTGATGTGCAAATTTAGGTTAGATACCTTGCAAGAAGGCAAGGGTGACCCTAGAATGATAATGACATATGTTAGTTCATGAGTAGAATGAAGCTAACATAATGTAAGTGCAATTATGGGAGAATTATAACTTACCTAACTACTTTTCTATTAATATAAAATGACACTTATTCAAAAAGGAATTTCATTGAAGAAAACCAAAATAGTTACACCATAGAGTAATATGATGAATAGTATTTTCATGAATTATCTAGATTGATTCATATTGGTATTCTTAGATGATATATTACTTTATTATTGAACTAAGGAAGATCATGACTAGCATCTCAAATTAGTGTTGGAAGTGCTAAGGAAGAATTAACTTTATGGAAAATCATGCAAGTTCAAGTTATATACTCTGCAAGTACATTATTTGGGGTATATTATCTTAGTAGAGGGAATTGTTGTGGACTCAAAGAAGATTGAGGCTATACTAAATTTATCGCCACCTACAAATGTGACAAAATTTAAGAGTTTCATAGGATGCACAAGCTATTATAGATGTTTTGTGAGAAATTACTCTAAGATTACCTATCCAATCACCAACATTCAGAAAAAAGGAAAAGAGTTCAAATGGATGGATAAGTGTGAGTTCATATTTGAGAATATAAAAAATAAGTTGACAACCACACCAATTCTAAAGTACCTGGACCCTCTTGGGAAGTTCACTATATGTACAAATGTTTCTCTAGAATGTTTGGGTGGATTTTTATCTCAAGAAGAAGCTACAATGGCATATGAGTCAAGAAACTCAAGAAGCATGAGGTAAACAATACCACTCATGATCTAGAATTGGTAGTAGTTTTGCATACCCTAATGACTTGGAGGCATTATTTGTTGGGTAGGCATTTTGAGGTAAGAACATACCATAAAAGTTTGAGGTATATCTTTACCCAGCCTATACTGAATGTAATATAGAGGATATGGGTAGAGTTCTTACCGGAATATGATTTTGGTATTGAATATATCAAAGGAAAGAAAAATAAAGTTGTAGATGCCCTTAGAAAAAGAAGGCACATAGTTTCCTTGACTTGGAGTCATATAGATTTTATGGATAGGGTTAAGGAAATGCAACTATAGGACTCATACTACATAGAAATTTGGAATAAAATCAAGACATATTTTTAAGAAAGTAAGGGTTTAAACATAAAATATGGTATTTTATGCTTTAAATATTGGGTAGTTATACAAAAAGTGAGTGACCTATGGGAAAATATTATGCAAGAGGTATATAATTCTCCCTATTTCACTCATTTGAGAAGGTAAAAAATAAGAGAAAATATGAAAAATATATTCTATTGGTCTGATATGAAGCAAGACATCACAAAATTCATTGCAAGATGTTTAGAATGCTAAAAAGTGAAGGTAGAACATCATCACTCAATTGGAAAATTATATGCACATGAGATACCTATGTAAAAATGGCAGGTAATTTCTATGGAATTTATTGTGGGGTTACCTAAGAATAGGTTCGAACATGATGCTATCTTGGTAGTGGTTGGCATGTTGACCAAGGTTGTACACTTCATACTAAAGAACATCAGGGATGATGCACTAATGGTGGTAAATTTATTTACCAAAGAAATATTTAGAGTACATGGATTTCCTGAGGCAATTATTTTTGATAGGGATTCTAGATTTATGTTAGAGTTTTAGTAGGCTCTACATTGTGCAGTGGGCACTAAGTTGAATATTAGTTTTGCATATCATATTGAAATGGATGGTTAGGATGAGAGGGTAAACCAGGTTTTGGAAGATATGTTACACATGTATTGCATGGATCAAAAGTCAAAATAAAAAGACTTCTTGCATCTCATGAAGTTTACATATAATAATTGATACCATGCATCATTAGGGATGGCTCCATTTGAAGCATTGTATGGCAAAATATTTTTAACCCCTCTATCATGGGATAATATAGAGGAAGGGTGATGATCAAACCAAACACTATTCCAAATATGGAGGGATAGCTCAAAGTAATATGACTTAGGCTCAAGGAAGCAACTGATTGTCAAAAGAGCTATGTAGATCTAAAAATATAACCAAGAGAATTCTTTGTAGGAGATAATTTTTTCTTGAGGATAAGACCCATGAAGAGTACCATCAAGTCAACCAAATTGGATCCTCACTATGTTGGGCTCTTTGAGATCATTGGGAAGATTAGTCAAGTAGACTATAGGATTGCTTTGTTGCATAACCTATATAAGATCCATGACACTTTCCATATATCCTTGCTTAAGAAGTATGTTGTTGATCCTATTTATGTGTGGAATGTTTCTAATTTATAGATGATAGATCCTGTAGCTATTAAGGTGTGGCTACTTAAAATTCTAGGGTATCATTCCAAGATGTTAAGAAAATGAACCCTAGACCAATGTAAGGTCCAATGGGACCAGTACTCTAAGAATTGTGCTACATGGGAGAATGTTGATGACATGATGTTTGATTAAAAATCTAGTATACTTTCCTGCAAGAAACACAAGGGACTATATTTAGCCCAAAGGTGGAGTATGTAACACCCCTCCTTGGCAAAAATTTTTATGGATGATGAACTATGTATTGATATAAATGTTTAATAGCATAGCTTCTTTCATAAAGTCTATATGATGGAAAATTGTATTCGTTTGGATATGGAATATGATATTGCTAACATATTTATGGGTGCAGGACTAAGTACTTTCTCTCAATATTGGTGGGACCATATGGTGATCCACATACCATGAGAGATATTTTTGAAAGTTATGATAATGAATTGTTCATCAATAACTCAAGGTAACATGGATAATTACCCTTAATGTAGATGCATCTACATTTTGTTTGCTTGCATATTCTCACCATTGGACCATGAAGTTACTTGCAATAAGTATATTTCAAAAGGATTGATGATAGCCTTAGTCTATCTTAATAGTGACCATCAACTTAAGGATAAAAAAATTGTGATAAACATTGATACAAATCTATGTTGTCCTTGATGTGCAAGGTTTTATTGGAACTTTGATTTGCAACTTTAATATCTATAGTTGTTGATATTTTTGCTCTTATGTTATTGAGCTTTTTAAATATTATATTTAATGTTTGTAGATGAGAAAAAAATCTTAATAATTATTAATCCTTTAATTAAAATAAGGAAACCTCTCATCACAACGCATGGGGTGGTATTGTTAAGGTATTGGAAGGTAACATTACTTTTAGATGAACGTTACCAATTCACCATGCATCAAGAGTGCTCATGTTCTTGATTTAATAGGATACTTTGAGATGTTGTGGGGGATTATGGATTTGTGGTTGGAGAGGAAGGAAATTATTGTGGAAAAAACAACATATTAGGAGGACATTGAAGAGGCTTGGATTTCTTAGGTAGACTTTGGAGTCTATTTTTAAAACTAGCTTGTTGTTTTATAACTGCGTCCTTCTGTTGTTTGGGATGGTTGTTCTTTGTTGTTGCTTTGAAACCCAATTCCTTTCCTTTCTTGAGTTTCTCTTCCTACTCCCTTTTTTAGAAAGTGTTGAGCTATGATTCTACCTTTTTCTTGCTCTTCAAGTTAGTCTTTCTATTTGTGTCTTTCTAACTAGTGTTTATTTTCAAACCTTATTTGTTGTGAAATCATCCTTATCCAGCATCTCATGGAATATCATTGTAATATCCTTTATGAGTTATGCCTAGAATTTTTATCACCAAAGGATTTGGTTTTCCTTGGGCACAATATTGGTGGTTTTCCCTATCTATATTTTGGACCTTTATCTATCTCATTCTCTATATCTTTACCTAAGACAATTGCTTGTAGATTCAGAATAGGAAAGCTTTGTTTTTTTCTTGTTGCCCAAGGTTGACAAAGCCAATGTTGTAGTTTGAGCACCCATGATTTGTTAGCTCTATTTTAGTTGGTGCTTGAATTTTTGTACTATGTGTTTTAGGTTTTCATATTTTTTATTATTAGAAGCTTTACCTTTAATAATGCTTAGGGCTTGGCATTATAGTATAATTTTACCTTTGGTTTATAAGAATTGGTTTATATAGCTTCTTTTACATGGTTATAAGAATAAAAGCCACAAATATAAAATGGGAGGATTTCGTTGAGGCTTTTAAGAAAAAGATTTCTCACATACTAGTTTTATATTGATAAATTTGAAGAGTTCTCTACCCTTCAACAAGGGTCACTATCTATAAAAGTATATTTTTAGAGATACATGAAACTTCTAAAATATGTCCTAGAATATGAGAACAATGACTGTCTTAAGATAGATAAGTTTATTCTAGGGTTAGACCTTAAAAAAAGAATAATGATTAATCTACTCAAACTAAAAATATTTCAAGAGGCTTATGACCTGGCTAGGTAGGAAGAAGTCAATCTTCAAACCAAAAGGACTTTCTTCAATTATTTAGAGATGGTAGAATTATAAAGACAAGGATTGAGGAAAGGAAAGAGTGCAAGATTCATAAAATGGGATAAGGGTCAAAAAAGAGAAATAAAGGTAATCCAAAGTTCAATAATAAGAACCATGGATATTTAGGGCAAAACAAGAAGACATTTCATAAGAAATACAATTCCAATCCCAATCCTTCAAAGTAGAATGAGTTGACAAAAAAATAAGATATAGGAGAAGGAGGTAAGATAAATATTAGGAAATAAAAGTAGGATGTTAAATTTTTAGGGGTTATCAATGCCAAGAAGTACCCTCAGAGAGTAGAGTCAAACCATAGAGAAAAGGAGACATCACATTGAATTTATGCCACTACTAGAAATAAAAAATTGGATGTCCAAGAAACACTAATACTATTAAAGAGTAAGTTGTTTAATAGATATGCAAAAGTTTTGATAGATAGTGGAGCCACATATAGTTTTATTTCCACTAGTATTATTGGGTATATAATGAAAAACCTAGATTTTTGGCACATGGATGGAAAATTGAGTATGGTTCTAGGAAAACCTAATCAATGGATCAATGTTTACCTACAATAGAGGTAAATCTACCCAATGGATCCACTATATGGCACTTATATGTGGCACATTTACATGCTTTTGAAATTATCCTAGGGATGGATTGGTTGAAGGCTTATGGAGCCTTAATAAAATTTCAAGATAGGTGGATGGGCTACATCGATAAGGATAAGAATAGGGTTAGAGTACAAATTCAAGGCTATTTTAAAACCCACTTGCTTTCATCTATGTATTTAAATAAATCCATTAAAAAGGTTGTATGATTTATATAGTAAATATCAATGGGAAGATTGGAGAAAAAGAGATGAAAAGATTTTTAATAGGTATCCGATAATTCATGAGTTTTAAGATGTATTTCCTAAAGACCTTCCAGGTCTACACCCTCAAAGAGTATTTTATTTCACTATTGAATTAATACCGTGGGCTGAACTCATTTTCAAGACACCCTATAGAATGATCCCAATTGAGTCGCAAGAACTAAAAGTTCCAACTTCAAGAAATGTTGGAAAAGGGTCTGATCATACCAAGTGTGTCACCATAGGGTGCTCTAGTGCTATTTGTAAAAATAAGTATGGTTCCTTGAGACTATGCATAACTTATATAATTCTAAATAAGGTAACCATTAAGAACAAGTATCCTCTACCACAGATAGATAATCTCTTTGATCAGCTAAAGTGTGCTACCATGTTTTTAAAAATAGATCTAAGATTGGTATATCATCAGCTAATAATTAAGGAAGAAGATGATCATAATAAAACCTTTAAAATTTGATATAAACACTATGAATTAATGATTCTACCATTTGGACTAACGGACACACTGTCTGCCTTCATGAATCTGATGAATAGTGTTTTTATGAAGTATTTAGATCAGTTCATCTTGGTACTCTTAGATGATATACTAATTAATTCTTAAACTAAGGAAGAGCATGACCAAGATCTTAGATTAGTTTTGGAAGTGCTAAGAAAGAATCAACTTTATGGGAAACTATCCAAGTGCGAGTTCTATACTCTACAAGTACAATATTTGAGGTACATTATCTTAGTAGAGTGAATTGATGTGGACCCAAAGAAGATTGAGGCTATACTAAATTAGCCTTTGCCTACAAATGTGACAAAATTCAAGAGTTTCATGGGACTCATAGGCTATTATAGATATTTTATGAGAAATTACTCTAAAATTACCTATTCAATCACCAACCTTTAGAAAAAGGAAAAAAACTTCAAATGGATGGATAAGTGTGACATCATATTTGAGACTCTAAAAAATAATTTGATGACACAAATTCTAAATATCCTAGATCCTATTGGGAATTTTATCATATGTACACATGATTTTATAGAATGTTTGGGTGGAGTTATGTCTCAGGAAGAAGTTATATTGGCTTGCGAGTCTAGAAAAATCAAGAAGCATGAGGTAAACTATGCCACTCATGCTATAGAATTGGTAGCAGTTATACATGCCCTAAAGGCTTAAAAACACTATTTATTGGATAAATATTTTGAGCTAAGAATAAACCATTAAAATCTAAGGTATATCTTTACCCAACCTATGTTGAATGTAAGACAAAGGAGATTGTATATGCCCTGAGCAAAAGAAGGTACATAGCCACCTTGGCCTAGTGTCATTTAGATTTGATAGATATGATCAAGTTAAGGCAACTACAAGACCCATAATGCATAGAAATTTGAAATAAAATTGAGATATATTTTGAATAAAGTAAGGGTTTCAACATAAAAGATGATCTTTTATGCTTTAAATATCAAATAGTTATACCTAAATCAGATGACCTAAGGAGAAAGATAATGCAAGAGGCACATAATTTTCTCTATTTTGCTCATCTGAGAGGGTTAAAAATGAGAGAAAATATTAAAAAGACCTTATATTGGTTTGAGATGAAGGAAGACATCATAGAATTCATTGCAAGATGTTTAGAATGCTAAAAAGTGAAGGTAAAACATTGTCACCCAATTGGAAATTTATACCCACATGATATACCTATGCAAAAATGGTAGGTAATTTCTATGGACTTTATTGTGGGGTTACTCAAGAATAGGTTCCAACATGATGCTATCTTGGCAGTGGTTGACAAGTTGACCAAGGTTGCACACTTGATACCGGGGAAAATCAAGGATGATGCATCGGTGGTGGAAACTAAGTTTGCTAAGAAAATCTTCAAACTACATGGATTTCCTGAGGTAATTATTTTTTATAGGGATTCTAGATTCACATCAGAGTTTTGGAATGCTATACATTGTGCAGTGGGCACTAAGTTGAATATTAGTTATGCATATCATTGTGAAATGGATGGTTAGACCAAGAGGGAAACCAAATTTTGGAGGACATGTTATGCATGTATTGCATGGATAAAAATTCAAAATGGGAATATTTCTTGCATCTCGTGGAGTTTGCATACAATAATTGATACCATGCATCATTTGGGATAGCCTCATTTGAAGAATTTTATGGTAGAAGATGCCAAAACCCTCTATCATGGGATAAATTAGAGGATTGGGTGATGACCAAATAAGACACTATCCTAGAGATGGATGAGCATCTCAGAGCAATACAACTTAGGTTCAATAAAATGATCAATCATCAAAAGAGATATGTAGATCTAAAAATATCACCAAAAGAATACTTTGTAGGAGAAAAAAATTCTTAAAGGTAAGACCCATGAAGAGTGCCATCAAATAAATCAATTTGGATCCTTGCTATTTTGGACCCTTTAAGATCATTGGGAAGATTAGCCAAATAGCCTATAGGATTGCTTTGTCACCTAACTTGTCTAAGATCCATGACACGTTTCACATATCCCTCCTTAGGAAGTATGTTGTTGATCCTACTTATGTGTGGAACATTTCTAATTTGTAGATGACATATCTCATAGCCATTGAAATAAGACCAATTAAAATTATAGGGTATCATTCCAACTTGTTAAGGAAACAAACCCTAGAACAATATAAGGTCCAATGGGACCAATACTCTAAGAATCATGCTACATGGGAGAATGTTGATGATATGAGGTAGGAATTTCAAATTTTATTTGAATAAAAAAATTGTATACTTTCTTGCAGGAAATACAAGAGACTATTTAAACCCAAGGAAGGAGTATGTAACACCCCTCCTTGGTTGAACCTTTTATGGATGATGAACTATGTATTGATATAAATATTTAATGGCATAGTTTCTTTCATAAAGTCTATATGATGGAATATTGCATTCATTTGGATATGGAATATGGTACTACTGACATATTTGTGGGTGCAAGACCAGGTACTCTCTCTCTAGCTTGGTGGGACCGTATGGGGGATCCACCTACCATGAGAGATATTTTGGGAAGTGATGATGATGACTTGTTCATCAACAGCTCAGGGTAACATGGATAATTACCCTTCATGTAGATGCATCTGCATTTTGTTTGCTTGCATATTCTCACCATTGGACTATGAATTTGCTTGCAATGAGTCTCCTTAAAAAGGATCAACAATGGCCTTAGTCTATATTAATAGTGGATGCCAACTTAAGGATAAAATAATGGTGAGAAGCATTGATATAAATCTATGTTGTCCTTGATGTGCAAGGTTTTATTGGCACTTTGATTTGCAACTTTAATATCTATAGTTGTTGATATTTTTGCTCTTATGTTATTGAGCTTTTTAAATATTAGCTTTAATGTTTGTAGATGAGAAAACATTAATTAGCTATATGGAAATATTAATAAAATATAATATTGAAGAAAATAATCTTAAGAATGATTAATCCTTTAATTAAAAGAAGGAAACCTCTCATTCCTATGCATGGGGTGGTGTTTTTAAGGTAGTGGAAGGTAACATTCCTTAAAGATGAACATTACCAATTCACCATGCACCAAGAGCGCTCATGTTCCTGGTTTAAGAGGATACTTTGAGAGGTTTTAGGGATGATGGTTTTGTGGTTGGAGAGGAAGGTAGCGAGTGTGGAAGAAGCAACACATCGAGAGGACATCGAAGGGGCTTGGTCTTCTCAGGTAGACTTTGGAGTTGTTTACTTTTGAAGCTAGCTTGTTGTTGTATGACTGCATCCTTGTGTTGTTTGGGATGGTTGTTCTTTGTTGTTGCTTTGAAACCCAATTTATTCTCTTTCTTGAGTTGTTCTTCCTGCTCCCTCCTTTAGAAAGTGTTGAGCTATCATTTTTCCTTTTGCTTGATCTTTGAGTTAGTCTTTCTATTGGTTCCTTTCTAAATAGTGTTTATTTTCGAACCTTGTCTTTTGTGAATCTGTCCTTATCCAACATCTCATGGAACATCATTGTAATCTCCTTTATGAGATATGTCTGGCCTTTTCATCGCCATAGGAGTTGGTTTTCCTTGGGCAGAGGTTTGGTGCTTTCCATTGTCTGCATTCAAGACCATTTCGTATCTCGTTCTTTGTGTCTTCGCTTGAGTCGGTTGCGTGTATATTTGGGATAGGAAAGCTTAGTTCTTTTTCTTGTTGCCTAAGGTTTGTGAAGCCAATGTATAGTTTGTGTGCCCACAGTTTGTTAGCTTTGTTTCAGTTGGTACTCGAATTTTTGTGTTGTGTTTTAGGGTTTTATATCTTTCGTTGTTAGAATATTTGCCTTTAATAATTCTTAGGGCTTGGCATTATAGTATAAGCTTTACATTTGGTTTATAAGAATCAATTTATCTAGCTTCTTTTTCATGGTTATATTATGAAGTATGGTGAAATTTATTAATTGCCTTGTTTTGGAGTTAGCTTTATATTATGTTTATGTAATGTTTGGCTTTCTTTTGGAAAAGAAACTATTGTATTTAGATTCCTTTTTTAAAAAGAAAGAGTTAAGTTTTTTAAGATAGGGAATAATAGATCCTTGCTTTATTGGATTATTTTTTAGCATATTAATATAGGGAATAATAAATCCTTTGCCATTTTGGGTTTTAAATATAATGCTTAATAGACGTTAAGCTTATTTAAGTTTTGAAGAAGATAGATTTATCGTTATGGATTTTTTTTAAGTATGCTTTGAAATTGTTGGAATTTTAGAAGCTATTATGATTTCTTGAGATCTATGTGGATGAAGGAATCATTATAAGAGTAGTATGGGATGCTCTTGGATTTTTAATGGAATCTTATTGTTTGGTTTTAAAAGAGAAACTATCATAATGAACACCCGAGATATTGGGTAGATTAAGGTTTCATTATGGAAGAGAAGTATGGGATTCTCTTGCATGGATTTGTTTTATACTGAATGTTGGAAAATATATTATTATATTGGTTCCTGAGATCCTTTTGGATTAAGGGATCATTATAAAATAGAAGTATGGAGTCTTCTTTATTATGATATTGTTGAATGTGGGTTTTAAGGACCCATTATTGTTGTGCATGTGGATTGCATGATAGAATAGGCATGTTTAGATGCATTGCATTTTGAGTTGTTTTGATCCCTAAGTATACCTCTTAAGTTGTGGGTGGTTTTTCCATCATGGAGGAGCTTGCAGATGCATAGACAACTTGAAGACCTTTGGTGGATTAACTTCATAGGGCTTTATCTTAGTCGATATGGAAAAACAATGTAAAAGAAAGTTTATTTGCTTCAAAGATTTGTAATCTTGACCATTGTACAAAAGAAGGATGATGTTGCTTTAATGTTTACTTGTGTTTTATGCAATGATGTGTTTATTTTAGCAATATTTGAATCTTGCTATCATGGAGCTATATTATTTGTGGATAATATATTTGTTATTGTTCTCTTTGGCTATTTCTTTTAAGTTGATAGAATGTATGCTTGAAGCCATATGTTAAGCAATGGGGTTATGTATAGTGTGACTTTATATTATATCATGGTGGATGGATAGCTTTTGATTTAAAGGCTTTATATCAAGTTCTATGTAAGGCATAAATGTGGATTTTGGTTAAGAGGAGCTTTGGTTTATATTTCTAGCATTTCATATTTGATGGTTTATGTCATGCTTATTGATATTGTTTATTTTTTAGAATTGTTTTTCTAACCTTGGGATGGGTAGAAATATTCCTCTAGTAAGCCATAAAGCCCAATCCTAGAAGGAGTTGCATGAATGTAATAACTAGGTAGATATGAGTCCTAGAAGGAGTTGCAAGGATGCAATAGCTAGGAACTCATAAACCTAGAAGGAGTTGCGAGAATGCAATAGCTAGGAGACCATGAGCCTAGAAGGAGTTGCGAGAATGCAATAGCTAGGAATTCATGAACTTGGAAGGAGTTGTGTGAATATAATAGCTAAGGTACTTGTGAATCATCATGCCTTGATCATGTAGGATCGAGTGTGTCCCATATAAATGTTGGAAAGATCATTCACAAGGTAGCAGTGGTGATTCCTCAATCATGTAGGATCAAGAGATCATGTTAGTTGTCATTGAAGTGATAATGACCTTAGTTAGCCCATGGAGGTGTGGTAACTAAGCACCAAGGCTCTATGCCAATTAATCTACCTAGATGGATTTAGTGTCAAGTTAGGTAATAGGCATCTCCATTTAAGTTTTATGGGCCTTAAAGGATAATCCCGATGTCATGGTAACATGGTCCCTAATTGATGAAGGTATGGGAAAGGTGGGGGGACCACTTATTGGCATCCTTCTAAACGTGTAGGTTTAGTAAGGTGAACCCCAAAAAATATGGGAGTTGGCCACTCCTATCCATTGAGTGTCATCTATAATGACTTGGAACTCAAATATGGTGAAGCCTTGTATGTTGAGATAAATAAATTAAGGGTGTCTCCCTTGTGAGCCTTTGTTTGTAAGTGCTCTTTTAAAAAAAAATTGGGTTGGTAGTTTTGGGTTGTTACAATTGGTATCAGAGCTCTAGGTCATAGGGCTATAAGCTTTTGTGGAGTGTGCTTAGGTTGATCCTTGACTTGATGTGCGAATTTGGGTTGAATACCTTGCAAGAAGGAAAGGATGACCCTAGAATGATAATAGCATATGTTAGTTCATGAGTAAAATGAAGCTAACAAAATGTAAATGTAATTATGGGAGAATTATAATTTACCTAACTTCTTTTTATGAATAGGAATTGGCACCTGTTCAAAAATGAAGTTCATCAAAGAAAACCAAAACAGTTACACCACGAGGTAATACTGTACAAAAGGTAGGATGGACTTTGGACCCTAGTAATAAGGATAGGAAGATAACTACTTGTAGTAAGGGGACTGAGATAGTAGTGAACCCCAATAGGAATGTTGGAGGATAACTAGAATTTGATAAGAGGACATAAGATATTTCCTTCATGGTAAAGCTACTCCAAGAATGATTGGAACATTAATAAAAGCTAATAGATTATTTGGTCAATAGAGAGGCCAGTACTAGAAATGGATAGGGTCGACAAGAAGAAAATCCTATCCGAAGAGGCCAAGAGGGCAAAGCCCGAATAGAGGCTGAGCTTGCAAGAGACCTTAATAATGTTAAGGTAACCAAATTTAATGGAAAAATAGGAGGAGATGTGGTTGAGTCATGGTTGAAGGAGTTAAAAACCTTTTTCTCCATGAAAAATACTCAACAGAGACTAAGACTGCATGGGCCACCATTCATATCTTAGAGGTAGCCCTAGAATGGTGGTACACATACAAATCATTTAGATAAATACAAGCTATGGATCTCAAATGGGAGGAGTTTCTTGAGGATTTTAAGAAAATATTTCTTACAGAACAATTTTATATTGAGAAATGTGACGAGTTATCTACCCTTTAGCAAGGGTCATTGTTTATATAATTATATTTTTAAAGATATGTAAAACATCTAAAATATGTACCAAAATATGAGAACAATGAACATATTAAGGTACATAAGTTTATTCTAGGGTTAGACCCTAAAATAAGAACAATGATTAATCTACTCAAACCAAAAAATTTTCAAGAGGCTTATGACTTGGCTAGGTAGGAAGAAGCCAATATTCAAACCAAAAGGACTTTCTTCAATTATTCAGGGATGAAAAAATTAGAAAGACAAGAATCAAGGAAAATAAAAATTTAAAGATTCATAAAATGATATAAGGGTCAAAATAAGAGAAATAAAGACAATTCAAAATTTAATAATAGGAATAATGGAGATTTAGGGTAAAACAAGAAGAAATTTCATAAGAAATATAGTTCCAATCCCAATAATTCAAAGAAAAATGAGTCAACATAAAAAGAAGAGATAGGTTAAATGAGACAGGAGATATCCTAGGCATCGAAAGAGGATGCTACATTTGTAGGGGTCCTCACTATGCCAATAAATGCCCTCAAAGAGCAGAATCAAGCCACGGAGTAGAGGAGCCGTTGCACCGATTTTATACTGCTACTAGAAATAATAACTTGGATGGCCAAGCAACATCAATGCTATTAAATATCAAGTTGTTTAATAGATATGTAAAAGTTTTGATAGATAGTGCAGCCACAAATAGTTTTATTTCAATTAGTATTATTAGGCATATGCTACAAAAGACCTAGATTTTTGGCACAAGGATGGAAATTTGAGTATGGTTTTGGGAAAACCTACTTAGTGGATCAATGTTTACCTACAATAGAGATAACTCTACCTAATGGATCCACTATATGGTACTTATATGTGGCACCTTTGCATGATTTTGATATTATCCTAGATATGGATTGTTTGAAGGCTCATAGAGCACTAATCAAATTTCAATGTAGGTGGATGGACTACACCGATAAGGATAAAAAGAGGGTTAGAGTACAAAGTAGGCAAGGCTCTTTTCAAACCCACTTGATTTTATCTATGTAGTTAAATAAAGCCATTAAAAGAGGTGGTACACTGTATGTAGTAAAGATCAATGGGAAGATTGGAGAAAAATGGGATGAAGAAGTTTTTAAGAGGCATCCAATTCTTCATGAGTTTTGGGATGTACTTCTTGAAGAGCTTCCTAGTGTAACCCTTCAAAGGGAATTTTATTTTACTATTAAATTAATATCGGGGGTTGAATAAATTTCTAGGACACCCTATAGAATGAACCCAATTGAGTTGCAGGAACTAAAAGTTCAACTTCTAGACCTATTGGAAAGGGTTTGATCAAAACAAGTGTGTCACTTTGGGGTGCTCCAGTGCAATTTTTGAAAAAGAAGTATGGTTACTTGATACTATGCATAGATTATAGAATGCTAAATAAGATAACCATTAAGAACAAGTATCCTCTACCACATATATATGATCTCTTTTATCATCTAAAGAATGGTACCATATTTTTAAAAATAGATCTGATATCATGATATCATTAGCTAAGGATTAAGGAGGAAGATACCCATAATATGACCTTTAAAACTTGATATGGGTACTATGAATTCATGTTGCTACCATTTGAGGTAACGAATACAATGACTGCCTTCATGAATATGATTAATAGTATCTTTAGGAAGTATCCAGACCAGTTTGTCTTGGTATTATTAGATGATATATTGGTTTATTATCAAACTAAGGAAGAGTATGACCAACATCTCAAATTAGTGTGTGAAGTGCTAAGGAAGAATCAAATTTATGGGAAACTTTCCAAGTGCAAGTTCTATACTTCACAAGTACAATATTTGGGGCACATTATCTCAGTAGAGGGAATTTTTGTGGATCCAAAGAATATTGAGGTTATACTAAATTGGCGTCTACCTACAAATGTGATAGAATTGAGGAGTTTCATGAGACTCACAAGATATTATATATATTTTGTGAGAAATTACTCTAATATTACCTATCCAATCACCAACCTTTAGAAAAAGGGAAAAGAGTTCAAATGGGCAGATAAGTGTGAGGCCATATTTAAGAATTTGAAAAATAACTTGAAAATAACACCAATTATAAAGATGCCAAATCCTTTTGAGAAGTTTACCATATGTATAAATGCTTCTCTAGAAGGTTTGGGTGGAGTTTTCTCTCAAGAAGAAGCTAAGTGGTATAATAGTCTAGAAAACTCAAGAAGTATGAGGTAAACCATACCAATCATGATCTAGAATTGGAAATAGTTGTTCATGCCTTAAAAGTCTTCAAGATACTATTTGTTGGGAAAACCTTTTAAGGTAAGAACAAACCATCAAATTTTGAGGTATATCTTTACCTAGCCTATTCTGAATGCAAGGCAGAGGATATGGGTAGTGTTCTTAGCAGAATGTGATTTTGGTATTGAATATATCAAACAAAAGGAAAATAAGGTTGTAGATACCCTAAGAAGAAGAAGGCACATAGCCACCTTGAACTAGAGTCATATAGATTTGATGGATAGGGTCAAGTAAATACAACTACATAATCCATACTGCATAGAAATTTAAAATAAAACCAAGATAGGTTTTGAAGAAACTAAGGGTTTCAAAATATAAGATGAGATTTAATACTTTAAATATCGGGTAGATATACCCAAAGCGAGTGACCTAAGGGGAAATATTATATAAGAGGCACATAATTCTCCCTATTTTGCTCATTTGAGAGGGTAAAAAATGAGTGAAAATATGAAAAATACCTATTGTTTCAGGATGAAGCACAACATCATAAAATTCATTACAAGATGTTTAGAATGCCAGAAAGTGAAGGTAGAACATCATCACCTAGTTGGAAATTTATACCCACATGAGATACCTATGTAAAAATGGTAGGTAATATCTATGGAATTTATTGTGGGGTTACCATAGAATAGGTTCCAGCATGATGCTATCTTGGTAGTGGTTGACAAGTTGACCAAGGTTGCACATTTCATACTAGGGAATATCAAGGATGATGCACCGATGGTGGCAAATAAGTTTACTAAAGAAATATTTAGACTACATGGATTTTCTGAGGTAATTATTTTTGATAGGGATTCTAGATTCACATTAGAGTCTTGGTAGGTTCTACATCATGCATTGGGCACTAAGTAGAATATTAGTTTGCATATCATCCTAAAATGAATGGTTAGAATGAGAGAGTAAACTAGGTTTTGGAAGATTTGTTACACATGTATTGCATCGATTAGAAGTCATAATTGGAAGACTTCTTGCATCTCATGGAATTTTCATATAATAATGGATATCATGCATCATTGGAGATGGCCCCATTTTAAGCATTATATGGTAGAAGATGCCAAACCCCTCTATCATGGGATAATCCAAAGGATTAGGTGATGATCGAAATGGAAACTATCTAAGAAATAGAGCAACTCGAAGCAATACGACTTAGGATCAAAGAAGTTATTAATCATCAAAAGAACTATATAGATATGAAAAGATAACCAAGATAATACTCTATAGGAGATAATATTTTCTTAAGGGTAAGACCCATGAAGAGTGCCATCAAGTTAACCAAGTTTATTCCTCATTATTTTGGGCTCTTTAATATCATTGGGAAGATTAGCCAAGTAGCCTATAGGCTCACTTTATTTCCCACCCTGTCTAAGGTCCATGACACTTTCCACCTATCCTTGCTTAGGAAGTATGTTGTTTATCCTACTTATGTGTAAAATATTTCTAATTTGTAGATGACCAATCCCATAGCCATTGATATATGGTTAGTTAATATTCTAAGGTATTGTTCCATGGTGTTAAGAAAATATACCCTAGACCAATGTAAGGTCTAGTGGGACTAGTACTCTAAGAGTTGTGCTACATGGGAGAATGCTAATGACACGAGGTAACAGTTTCCATTTTTGTTTGAAGAAAAATTTTGTATACTTTCTTGCAGGAAACACAAGGGACTATGTTTAGCCCATAGGGGGGGTATGTAACACCCCTCCTTGGCCAAAATTTTTATGGATGATGAAATATGTATTGATATAAATGTTTAATGTTAAAGTTTCTTTCATAAAGTCTATATGATGGAATATTATATTTGTTTGGATATAGAATATGGTACTACTAACATATTTGTGGGTGTAGGACTAGGTAATCTCTCTAGCTTGGTGGTACCATATGAGGGATCCACCTACAATGAGAGATATTTTGGAAAGTTATGATGATGACTTGTTCAACAGTAACTCAGGATAACATGGATAATTACCCTTCATGTAGATGCATATGTATTTTTTTTGCTTGCATATTCTTACCTATTAAGGATAAAAACCCAGATGAATTTTTATTAAAATTTCTAAACTAAATAGACTTTCAAAATGCCTAAATTACAAGAAGATAATCAAACAACTAATCAATCCTAACGAATTGCTAAAATAGCCTAACAACTAACAAATATGATTTAATAACTAACAAAGTGGGATCTATATGCTAACAACCTAGCAATCTAGATGCCCATGTGAGAGATAGAATCTCACATGATAATTTTAAAATAAACCTAAGGCTATCCTTATCATCACCATTGGACCATAAAGTTGGATGCAATGAGTCTCCTTAAAAAGGATTGGTGATAGCCTCAGTCTATCTTAATAGTGGTCGCCAACTTAAGGATAAATTAATGGTGAGAAGCATTGATATAAAATATGTTGTTCTTGATGTGCAAGGTTTTATTGGTACTTTAAAAATTTAATACCTATAGTTTTTTATATTTTTGCTCTTATGTTATTGAGATTTTTAAATATTATCTTTAAATGTTTGTATATGAGAAAACATTAATTAGCTATATGGCAATGTTTATGAGCTTAATAAAATATAATATTGAAGAAAACAATCTTAAGAATGATTAATATTTTAATTAAAAGAAGGAAACCTCTCATTGTCATGTGTGGGTGGCATTGTTAAGGTAGTGGAACGTAACATTCTATAAATATGAATGTTACAAATTCACCATGCATCCAGAGCACTCGTGTCCCTAGTTTAAGAGGAGACTTTGAGAGGTTTATATGATGATGGTTTATGGTTGGAGAGGAAGGCAAGAAGCAACACATTAGGAGGACATAAAAGGGCTTGGTCTTCTCAGGTAGACTCCAAATTTGTTTACTTTTTAAGCTAGCTTGGTTTTGTATGATTGCATTCATGTGTTGTTTGATATGGTTCTTTGTTGTTGCTTTGAAACCTAGTTTCTTCCCTTTCTCGAGTTGCTCTTCCTACTCCCTCCTTCAAAAAGTGTTGAGCTCTATCATTTTGCCTTGTGCTTGATCTTCAAGTTAATATTTCTATTGGTTCCTTTATAATTAGAGTTTATTTTTGAACCTTTTCTATTGTGAAACCATCCTTATACAATGCCTCATGGAATATCAATTTAATCTCCTTTATGATATATGCCTAGACTTTTCATCGCTAGAGGAGTTGGTTTTCCCTTGGTGTAGGTTTGGTGGTTTCCACTATCCATATTCAGTACCTTTTTCTTTCTCATTTTTTATGTCTTCGCCTGAGTCTATTGCATATAGATTCAATATGGGAAAGCTTATTTTTTTCTTATTGCCTAAGGTTTGCAAAGCCAATGTTGTTGTTTGAGCACCCACAATTTATGAGCTTATTTCAATTGGCACTCAATTTTGTGTGTTGTGTGTTTTAGGGTTTTGTATCTTTTGTTATTAGAAGCTTTACCTTTAATAATGCTTAGGTCTTGGAATTATAGTATAAGCTTTACCTTTGGTTTATAAGAATCAATTTATTTAGATTTTTTCTCATGGTTATATTATTAAGCATGGAAAAATTTATTACCCACCCTATTTTGGAGTTAGCTTTATATTATGTTTATGTAATGTTTGAATTTCTTTTGGAAAAGAAACTATTGTATTTAGATTCCCTTAAAAAAAAGAGTTAAGTTTTTTTAAGATAGGGAATTATAGATCCTTGCTTTATTGGATTGTTTTTAAGCATATTAATATAGGGAATGATAACTCCTTTGCCAATTTGGGTTTTAAATATAATGCTTAATAGATGTTAAACTTATTTAAGTTTTGAAGAAGATAGATTTATTGTTATGGATTTTGTTTTAAGTGTATTTTGAATTTGTTGGAATTTTAGAAGCTATTATGATTTCTTGAGATCTATGTGGATGAATAAATCATTATAAGAGTATTATGGGATGCTCTTAGATTTTTAATGGAATCTTATTGTTTGTTTTTAAAAGAGAAACTATCATAATAAACACCCAAGATCTTGGGTAGATTAAGGTTTCATTATGGAAGAGAAGTACGGTATTCTCTTGCATGGATTTGTTTTATACTGAATGTTGGAAAATATATTATTATATTGGTTCCTAAGATTCTTGTGGATTAAGGGACCATTACAAAATAGAAGTATGGAGTCTTATTTATTATGATATTGTTGAATGTGGGTTTTAAGAACCCATTATTGTTGTGCATGTGGATTGCATGATAGAATAGGTATGTTTAGATACATTGCATATTGAGTTGTTATGATCCCTAATTATACCTCTTAATTTGTGGGTTGTTTTCCCATCATGGAGGAGCTTGTAGATGCATAGATAACTCAAATATATTTGGTGGATTAACTTCATAGGGCTTTATATTAGTCAATATGGAAAAGGAATGTAAAAGAAATTTTATTTGTTTCAAAGATTTGTAATCTTAACCATTGTACAAAAGAAGGATGATGTTGCTTTAATGTTTACTTGTATTTTGTGCAATGATGCGTTTGTTTTAGTAATCTTTGAATCTTGCTATCTTGGAGCTATATTATTTATGGATAATATATTTTTTAGTATCTCTTTGGCTTGAAGCCTTATGATAAGCAATGGGGTTATGTATAGTGTGACTTTTTATTACATCATGGTGGATGGATAGCTTTTGCTTTAAAGGCTTTATACCAAGTCCTATGTAAGGCATATATGTGGCTTTTGGTTAAGGGGAAATTTGGTTTATATTTACAGCATTTCATATTTGATTGTTTATGTCATGCTTATTGATTTTATTTATTTTTAGAATTGTTTTTATAACCTTAGGATGGGTAGAAATCTTCCTCTAATAAGCCATAAAGGTAAATCTTGGAAGGATTTGCATGAATGCAATAACCATGTAGATATGAGTCCTAGAAGGAGTTGCGAGGATGCAATAGTTAGGAACTCATAAACCTAGAAAGAGTTACAAGAATACAATAGCTAAGATACCATGAGCCTAGAAGGAGTTGTGAGAATGCAATAGCTAGGAATTCATGAACTTGTAAGGAAATGTGTGAATGAAATATCTAGTGGTGATTCCTGAATTGTGTAGGATCAAGAGATCATGTTAGTTATCATTAAAGTGACAATGACCTTAGTTAGCCCATAGAGGTGTGGTAACTAAGCACTAAGGTTGTACATCAATTAATCTACCTAGATGGATTTAGTATTAGATTAAGTGTAATTGGACTTAAAAGATAATCCCTATGTCATGGTCACATGGTCCCTAGTCGATGAAGGTATGGAAAAAGTGGGGGGACCACTTATTAGTGTCCTTCTAAACGTGTAGGTTTAGTAAGGTGAACCCCAGAAAACATGGGAGTTGGTCACTCTTGTCCACTAAGTATCATCTATAGTGACTTGGAACTCAAATGTGGTGAAGCCTTGTATGTTGAGATAAATAAATAAAGGGTGTATCCCTTGTGAGCCTTTGTTTGTAAGTGATATTTTAAAAAATAATTAGATTGGTAGTTTTGGGTTGTTACAGAAGAAGTGTAAAGTTTGTCATAGAGAAGAGAATATTGAAGAAGATAGATTTTTGATCTATGGAGATATGTCATAGAGAATGAAGGAGAAGCTAGGTTAGAGTCTGTTTAAAGAACTATGAGGATAAAATCCATAGACATGATGACTTGGAGATGCTATCTAAAGGAGGGTAGTGCTCCATTTGCTATCCAAAGGAGACTAGAAAAGTCATTTGCAGACTAAAGAAGGCTAGAGTGCCATAAGAAACATCAGAAGAGCTATTCATTAGAGATATTCAAACCAATTTTAGAGAGCAGTGTAATAGTTCATGTAGTAGAGAGGAAGGAGACTCAAGTAGAAGAATAGTGTAGTAGAAGAGATATATGAGAGTGTAACACATTTCAAGTTTTAAAATGATTAATTTATGAGCCAACGTTACATCTAATAGACGCACCCTAAGTTTATTTTACCCTAATAGGTCATATCTAAGTGCTATTGAAGGTAAAAGTTCTTTTTAGGGAAAGTTAATTTATTTCAAGTGCATATTTGAATTTTTGGAGTTATAAGGTGTAAAATATTAAAGTGTTGTTTGATTTAATTTATAGGAGATATACGAAGAATATTAATTGATAAATAAATGAAATGAATGGAGTAAGTAATTATTTAATTGAAGAAATTAATTAATTAAAGGAGATCAGCATTAGAATTTGGAAAATTGCTTTGGGGGATATAAGAAGGAATTTAAAAATTGAAAGTTTGATTGAAGGAAGAACTTGAAATTGGAAATTTGAATGAAGGCTTGAAATTGGAAAATAGATTTTTTTTTAATTTAGCAAAAAACCCCTTGCAGGACTGTCTTGGTATGAGAAACCATGACCAGGGAGTTCTACACCATCAAAATCACCTAGGAGTCATGATCGATCCTGACTGTACCAATATTATCAACTAGATTTTGGATACCCAATGTGCATTTGGTAGGATGAAGATTTGAACCAAGGACCTCCCTTGGAGGATTGCCCTACCATCTCCAAATCACCTACAACACATGGGTGGAAAATATATTTTTTATGGCAAATACAAAGACATTTATTTTTGAATCACAACTTCTGAAAGGATCAAATTTTACATCATGGAAAAATAAAGTGAAATCAATTCTCATTGTTGAAAAACTTTGGGATATAGTAAATGAAACAAAGAACATGCCAAAAGATGAAAGTGGAAAACAAAAATTTAAGGATGATGATGTAAAATCTCTTATGCTAATCACATTTTGTATAATATGTGAAATTATATCGTTTATAAGTGAAGCAAAGACTTTAAAACTTGCTTGGAAAAAACTATGAAAAATATTTGAAGGAAAGAATTAGAAACTATCTTGCATTTGCAAGCACAATTATACTCTTTAAAACTTTAGGGGGGAGAGAGTATGGAACTTTTTCTCTGAAGGATAGTGGAAGTAAAATCTAAGTTACTAACTTTAGAAGAAAAAGTGGAAGACAAGTTTCTTGTTCAAGTTACATTAAGAGCACTCCCAAATACATTAAAAAATTTAGTCACTTCTCTTCAAGTGCTAAATAAAACCATAACCTTTGATGAATTAGTTAATTTTCTTCAAGAGTATAAAGTAGAAAATCTAGTAAGATATGAAATGATTAATAATGCTCTAATATCAAATAAAAATGCATCAAATATTGTAGCACATCACAATATCAACATGAATGGAGAAGGATTATCATATATGCAATATGGAAGGTCATACCACAAGAAATTGTAGGTATAATTACATGAATAAAAGAAATCAAATGAATAAACCTTTTCAAAGGTTCCATCTAAGGAAATATCAACCTATGCAAGAACAATGACCAAAATAAGAAAATAAAAAAGGAAACTTAGTTCAAGAAGTTCAAGAGACAAAAAATAAAGGTGAAAATGAAATAAGATCCCTTATGGGAAGGATTATAGACAATGAATATGAAGACCAAATTGAGGATGAGTGTGATAAGAATGATAATACAAATCATTCAAAAATTTCTAAAGGTAATAATATTGAAAAAGAGACAATAGGAAAAAATGAAATGCATGGACTGAAGACAAGATCATTTTAGAATTGTAAGATTTGTGAGAAGACCAAACCAAAAATAGATCACAAAAATAAAATTGAAGTACATTATGGATGGATCAATAAATCAAATTGGAACAAGATCATGGACATGTTACAATATTTTTATGGATGCAAAAAAAGTTTGATAAGCATTGTAGGGGACAGGTTTATTGGACAATACTAGAACTTCAAACAACACAAAAGCCAAAGTCGAAGGACGAAGATCATAGTCAGATATTTAATCCTAAAATTATTCACACCAAATAATGTAATACAGGGGGGTGTTAGTAGGTATTACATTATTTGGTACATTGAGTACCATGGAGTACTATTGTAAATATTTAGATTAGGAAGTATGTGTGTCTAAAGTATGTTTCAAAGTGTAAAGAGTGTTATGTGTTATGTAATAGAGTGTGAAAGGTGTCAAGTGTGCAAGTGTAAGTGTTTAAGGTGTCAAGTGTGTAGGTGAAGAGTCATAATTATTAAATGTCAAGTATTTAAGTGAAGAGTCATATGAGATGTGTCAAGATGTGAAGTAGGAGGTTATGTAATCATGAGAAGCTTTGTCATAATGTGAGGCATGTGAAAGGTTACATATCCTGTGTGTTTGAGGAGAGCAATAGTCAAGAGTATTGAAGAGTTTATTATGTAAAGTTATATATTAGAGACAAAGCTTCATGCTATATAATTGAATGTAATGTGAATGGATGTAATAGAGAAGCATTATTTCATATGCAATATTATTAGCATTATTATGTGAGATTATTTGATCCTAGAAAAATTTACCTATGATATAATCAAATATATTTACCAATAACTAATTATTGTTATAATTTTATGTGTGATCCATGCCATAATACAATATTATTTTATTTTCTTATATTCCTATCCCTAGGTACATACAAAAGGGAGCACCAAGAAACCCTATCATAAACTTTGTTCATGTCTAGATTGAGCACCATTCCTTCCCTCTTGTTTCCATTGAGTGTAAATTTTCATGAAGTGTAATGACTCCATCCAAAATCTACCTTTCCTTTACAAAACCCCCTTGTTGTTCTGTAATTATCTTTTGGAGTACATATTTCAACCCTAATACTATTAATTTAGATATGATCCTATTAACTATGTTTCATAGGCTTATCAATCTTAAGTCCTTAAACCCTTTAACCCATATTTCCTAGGAATTAACACTAAAAAGGTGTTGTTATACTCTCTTAGCACTTTTTCTAAATGGTGAGATTCTCAAACTACTGCTATTACATTCTCCACTATATTCCAAAAGGCTTGAAAGAATCCAACTTGGAATTTCTATAGGCTTGGAGCTTTGTCTTTCCATTAGGAAGAAAACCACTTTCTTCACCTCCTTTTCACTCACTTCTTTCTCAATCTTGCATTCATATGTGTTTTCATCAATGTTGGGAAATGTTGAAGTATATCTTCCATAACTTCCTAGTCATCCTCCCTATCTTTCGTTAACAATGAGCTAAAGAAGTCAACTACCCCTTGCCTGATTTGTTCTTCATATTTGACTACTTTGTTCTCTTCTAGGATTTCAGATATCCTACTAGAAACACTTATGTTTTATGGTTGAGACATGATTTTTTTTTTGTTTTTCTATATCATTTTATAAGCCACTTATTCCTAGACTTTTGTCTCTAGTAAGTTTCCTCTTGAGCCATTAAAGTATGCATTTTTGAGTTGATCTCCTTCTATCTTGTGTAGAGGAGTAGGTCCATCCCATTTTTACTTACTTCCTTCTCATTAAATCTTAGCTCCTACCTTAGGATTTCTTTTTGTCTAAATATATTTCCAAATACTAACTTGTTCCATTTTTTTACCTCTCTCTTCACATATTGAGTATTTAGCCAATATATACATCTTAGATCCTTGGATCATATGCCTCCACCATGTATTCATTTATTCATAAATTTTTGGGTGTTGAATTTACATATATTCAAATTTGAATGAGCTTCTATTCTTATTTACTTCCCAATTGCACCAAAAAATGAGATAATTATGGTCCAATCCCATGGCATAGGTACTAACAAGTGCTCATAGTTTTCCTCAAACCATTTCCATTAATAGCAACACTCTATCTAATCTCACTTGGATCAAATTATCTCGTAATATCCTATTTGTCCAAGTGTAAGTATTGACACTTAATTCCACATCAAAAAGACCCAAATCTGAAATAAAACTGTTGAAATCCTCCATGCTCTTTGATAATCCCTGTGAATCCCATTTCTTTTGTATTGGCATTAAAGAGGTTTTGAAATCACCTACCACTATCCAAATTATTCCTCTAACCTACTACAACATTTTCTCCATCTCCCTCCATAAATCCTTTCTCGCTCTGCACACAGTTGGAGCATAAATGTTAGTGACAAGGAAGACATTTGAAGATTTAGAAGAGAATAAAACTATTAGATGGTTTTAATTTTTTGAAATGAATTCTACTTCATAGATATAAAAATTCCATAATACTAGCATTCCTTCTGAAACCCCTTGGCTCCCACCTAGAAACTAATACCCTTATTCCATATCAATTTCTTGATATTCTCCAAATTTGCACTATTCAATTTTATTTCTTGCAACAAAATTATATCAAATTGGTGATCCTTAATCATGGATCTCATCAAATTGTGTTTTTTATGGGAATTCATTCCATTTATATTACATTATATGGTCCTCATTTCCTATTTCTTAATGTGGCCTTTTGCTCACTTGAAACTAAGACCATCTATGACCTCCTATTAATATCCTTCTTTGTTTCCTTTTTGAGATTTTCCTTTAAATATGGCCTTCCCACCTCTCTTCTCCCACAACTGGGGTCTTGTTTACACTTCTTTTAAATATTATATTTGGAACCTCTTCTTTTCTTGATAATACTTCCATCACTACCACTTCCTTCAATGAATATGGAACCTCTTCTAGTTCCTTTTCTTCCTCTCCAATATTTCTCTCATCAGTTCTTTCTCTTTTTCTTCTATTTGTTGTTGAATCATAATATTTTAACCTTTCTTTAAAACACTTTGTTCTCACCTTGAGGAGCTTTCACTTTGTAGCTTTTCCTATATATTTTCATTATCTACCCTAAAACTTGGATTTTTTTCTAGCATTTCTCTCTTCTTAGGCTTCACATCCTTTTGAATATTTTCCACAAACTTCCTAAAATATTTAGGATTGCCAACTTCCTTGGGATTTTCCCCTATATTTAACTATTTTCCAATTGTCTTCCTAAATATAAAGCACATTATCATTGCTTTAAGAGTTCTGTTCCTTTTTCCACACCTACTTTTTTTCTTGCCTTCATTACTACTATGGCTCCCTTTGTAGTTTTTTCTCTATAATATAGGGTAATCCTTCACCAAATAGCCCATTTTAGCACATCACCTACAACTAAATGGGGAATTATCATAAAAAATGATTTAAATTCATCCTCCCCACCAAGAGACCATTTTTATCTCATTTGGGAGTTTTTTCCAAATTCAACCATAACACACATCTTAGCAAAGAATAACCTCTTTCTCTCCCTAGTGACATAATCTATGGAAAGAAATTGAATATGGATTCAAATATTTATTCCTCACAAAATTCCAAAGGTAAAGCAACAAGTCTTATCCAAATTGAGGCCACATCTATCTTCTCAATATGTGGATTAAAATATGGTACCCATTTCTTAAGGTAAAGACTAGATATTCCCATGAACCATGGGCCTCCTAAATAGATATTAAGGCATACTTATTCATTATTAAATGAATATAGAAAGAATCCTTTTTGGAGGAAGGAAAATTCCACACACCCTTTATTTCTCCATTGGTTAATTTCCCACTTCTTGATTTTGTCACCAGTTGGTATAGAACCTATAAATTTACCTATCAAGATATTATTTAGCCTATGATGCACTCTTTCAAAAAAATTATCTAGAACATTTAAATATATTTAGTCATATTTTATTTCAATGGAAATCAATATTCATTTATATTTATTCTCATCCATAGTTTTCTTCCCCTTCACCTTCTCAACCCAACTTCAATTGTATTTCCTTTCTAAATTCATCGAGTAACTACTATCATTCACTAGCTTAGGAGACTTTCCCTTTAAAAATCCTAGTAAATATTTTTCAAGTACTACAACATGTTGAATTGATACCAACTATTCTACTTTTTTATCCTTTTTCCCTTCCTTAATTCTATTGCTTGAATCAATCCCATTAAGTGGGACCTTCTTAGAGTTTGAAACCTTCACTAAAACAAGACTCTCATTCTCCTTTCTAACTGCATCCTCACACTTGTTGTTGGCTCCTTTCCCACTAATCAGGTAAACTACATCTCCTTTTGTGCCACTCTGTAACTTGACCCAATTATTACCTCATGATATCACTTCTTATAACTTCCCCACCTTTTGAAACTCCTTACCAATCTCCATTATACTTTGTTGCATGAAAGGTAAGCTCTCTTTCCCTTTAACACTATCTTTAATCCTTTTAAAACTATCAGAGGGTTAAACATCGATCTCAATCTCTTTACCATTGATGAAATTCATACTCCCAATATGGATAACTAGATGTAGTGTCAAATCCTTTTAAATATTGTAATCTACAAGAAAATTTCCTTCCTTAAGCTATTTTTCTACAAAAAAATCCTGCTGATCTAGTGAAATACCCTCTTTCACTTGGATTTTGACCTTCATAGTTTTGGTAGAGTCACTGCTCTCCAATTCCAAAGTGATGATATTTCCCATCAAATACTTTACAAAGATCTACATGGTCCCCGACTCCAAAAAAATTGGGAATGGAATCAAAGCCTTCATAGATCCTGCTAAAAGAAAGTTCTAGGAGATCACATCTTTTGGAGACAAAAGGAAAAACACTTTATGAGCAAAGAAAAAAATTATATTTAGCTTCTAATTCTACGAGGGCAAAACCAACATCAAAATAAATTTCTAACCCTCTTCTAAACACACAATTATGGATGTCCTTTCCTTGCCTCAATTCTTGAAACCCTGTCATCCTAACATTATACATGACCAAATTACGTCATGGTAATCCATCCATGACCTTATAGGCATGGTACATCATCCTAAATTTAGCATAATTTGTGATAAGGGAACTCCCCACAAACACATCTGATTGAAACCTTGCTTTCACTACATCAACTATGCCTATACACACTCTCAAAACATTAGAGAATGTGAAAGCATTGGGCACTATCATAGACCTAAGCACCTATCTGAAAATTGCCACAATGCTTTCACACTAGAAATATTGAGCATACCTTACAATCCTAACATACCATGCCCTTAAAATACTCTCAACACTTCTTCAAATAGAAGACATGCATCCTCTAATATCCTATTTTTTACAATCCTTTCCATCATGAAAATCCATGACACCTCATTTTGCTTAGACAAGGAGACAATTAATGTCTATCTCACCTTGACTTACCCATTATATATTAACTTTGATATCATATAATTTCATGAGGCTCCCAATAGAGTAAAACTTATAGTTATGGTAGTCCATACCACCACCTTCCTCTTAGTAACTTTGTCAAACAACTCCATAGCCTCCTCAATATGTCATTTTCACAAAACCTATGAGCATCTCATTCCTAGAGATCATAAATTTTTAAGGTATTTTATCAAATAGATTCACAATGCCATATGTTTTTCCACTATGGGAAAAACCAATAATGATAGTTTTCTAGGGTACAACATCTTCCATAGGTACTTCGTCAAACAAATTCATAGAATCATCAATTTATCCATTTTGGGCATAACCTACAATTATGGCTACCTAGAATACCATATTTCACATAGGCATTTTTTCAAACAACTTGAAGACCTCATCAATCCTACCAACCAAAGCAAGTCCCACCACCATAGCATAACACAACACTATATCTCGTCGAGGCATTCTACCAAAAGTATGGCATGCATCCTTAACACTCCCACATTTCAAGAACATATCCAAGAGATAATTCCTCATAAATACATTTTAATTGGACTCCACTGTCTCTATGACTTCATGGGTATTTTTTTGAGATATAGTGTCAATAAATTGAAACATGGAGAGTGCATAATGATGAATGTGTCTCCTATGATTTGGAATTCCTTCTGCTTGAAAATGTTTTCAATGGAGGAAATGATCTTCCTTCATCATCAAAGACAAAATAATTCAATCATAAAACTTGGTCTCCTTCTATAGAAACCATTCAACATTTATTTCATTGTCCTTTTGGAATACATTCATCCATCCATAATCAACATGTATTTTGTCGGTCACTTTGTACTAACAATTTTTCTAAGAGTGATTAGTAATTTTACAAAATTTACATAGATGCATGTTCCAACACCTAGTTATCACATGTCCATATCTTCCACAATGACTGCAACAACTCATCCTTGGAGTTTCATAAAAAATGTTCCTTTTTACAATTGTATCATCACTAGTTCTTGATTGAATAATGTATCAAAGATATTCATTCTTTCTCCTTATATGTGGGATTATGGGTATTTTGATACCTTACTCATTCTTTCCTAATCCTTTACCATTAAATTCCATTATTTTAGTAGTTTAGAACCAATACCTTTGGTGTACTTTTCAAATCACCCAAATTCTTCGTTACCACTTTGATCTTTGTCATTGTCATTAAAACATCAAACGTTTTCATCTCTACTCGGATTTATGTCATGATAATTTCCACATAAATTTAAGTATCATTATCACTATATTTGACACAATCACTGTCACAATCAATTTTGACAATATGGCCTTAATCATGGCCAATACAATCAATTGCTACATCACCTTTATCTTTATGAACAAGCTTCAAATAACTTGTATCACAAGTTATATCTTGTCTTTGAACATGGTCAAATGTATCACAATAATTATCTACCATCATAGGACTCAATTTAATTATATCACAATTGATATCTATCCTATAAAGAAGATCATTTGTATCACAACTAAGATTTGTCATCTTGGGCTTGTCCTTTATTCTTTCAATTATTTCCTCTTGTATTTTTTACTTCACCTTAAGGGCATTAAGAGTGAGTAATGCCACTCATTTATCTTCCCTATATCAATAGATAATGTAATTATTTTTTAGAGAAATCATTAGCCTCTTTGAGAATAATACTTAAGTAGTCCTTAAGTGCTGCGAAGTCTCCATATTTAGCTTCTTTGAGAAATGTTTGTAAGTATCCCATTAATTTTTCTATACATACTTTCAAGATTTTTTTAGAATTGAACATAATCAGGATCTTAGTTTTAATAATTCTTCATTTTCATCTTCAAAATAAATATCTCTAGCTTGTTCCTCTCCTCCACTTGTTTTTGATGGCCCATAATTTTGAATTTTTTCTTGCTTTTCTCCACCTTTGCTATCTTCTTGGGAAACACACTTTTGAATGTTAACTTACTTATTTTATCGGTTCCTCTTGGCCTTTACCATGTTATGCTAGATTTTGGTGAAGGCCCCCTTGATGACTGAACAATTTGACACAAATTGGCTTAACACGATCTTAAATAACTTCTTGTTTATCTTGCAATACATGGGAGTTTGATAATAGGAACTTTTGGTAATGAAGTAGTGTTTCATCATGCAAAAATATAAGAGATTTCCTTATCCTTCAATGTATATTATTTAGAATATTTTAAAATCTCCAAAATTTACATGTGCCTTTCCTTTTACTTGTGATTAAAAGAAATAAAAAGTATTAATTTATTTCACTTCAACTAGCTTCCCACTATTAATGCGGGATATTTCACTTGCACTAATTATCTTCCCATGGACATAAATAATGCCTTGATTCCATGTAAATTTGATCAATGTTGTACCTTTATGTTGTGTCGGTGATAATTTTCATCATATGCTTTGTTTCTCATGCTATCCCTCTAGAGATAATTATTTGATGTGTCCTTTTCTTCACATGCTATCCTTTCATATTACTTCCAATAACTCCATAAATTTTAAGTAAATTCCATTACCAAAGTATTAAAGGTCTTGGCTAAGTGATCATCATATTTTTGAGATTTTATTCTTTCTTTTTTTAATTTGTAGATAGAAAGGCTGAGTTGCATAACCTTTGGGATAATGACTATAATGATCTATAGATTGAACCTTTTTAGTCCCTTATGGTTGATAGAGAATATCGAGTGATTTGAGTTGATGGTGTTTGAGTAATCAATGGATCCATGTTGCTCTTATTTCATAGTATGAACCCGTAGGCCATTGTAATGATGCTTGATAGACACATGGTAGTGATAATTTACTTTGGATGATAAAATATCCAGATTTAGGCTCATTTTTTTATAAATGTTTATAGGCCAAATTCATATGATTTTCACATGATTTTGATCCCATTCATTGGAGTTTATTCTTTTTATGCTTGATGTTTAATGTCACTTGTCCAAGTTTGAATGGGGACAGTGGCTTTGGAGGTTTGAATCCTTACATAAATTATTTTTATAAAATGATTCTAGTGTGGTGATTGCTATGTATTTCCAACCTTCACTCAAAAATATAAAGTCTAAGTTAAAATATTCTCTCCTTACAAAAATATTTCTATCAAAGGCTCCTTCTAGATCGTCAGGTCCCTCTTGATTGTCTATGTGTTTGCAATCTTCTAAAAAAATTTATTGTAAATTTTAGAACTTCACTTAAGCTCTCAACTTTGATAAAGAAGTAATAGTTGAGTGTAGTTCGAAGATTACTTTATGACTACATAAAGATAAGATAAGTTCTCTAATATTCTTCCACTCTTATATTGCACTAAACTATCCTGTCAAATAAAATCATGACCATGGAATTCGGGATGGAGGTGGCCTGTATTCCTTCCAGGTCCTTGCTATATATGTATTACTTACATTTAAGGTTACGATTCATATATAGCATCCAATAGCTTCATCTGGTAAGAGACTTCTTATTTCAACATTCAAGCATGAAAATATATATTGATACCTCATGTTCCAACATATAACACTAAGTATGAATTTGTGAGGTAGGTCCTTGATCATGCTTTAACGTCTACGATTATTAGTCAAGACTGAAAAAATACAGGACAAGGTTTTTATCTAGCCAAAAACTAGCATGGTCATGGTTGTAAATACCCAAAACAACCTGCTTAAACTCTAAATCCATGAATCCATCTTTGATTTCACATGTTATAAATTGATTGTCTGATTCTTGCACTATACATGATGACTATTTAAATACTTAGATTTGCTAAATATGGCTTAACCACCATCCATGTGAGGATGGTAACTACTTGGGTTGTCCTTGTGAATAAACTTTAACATGCTTCTTGTGAGTGGTAGTTTGTAACTACCTTCATTCTCATTTTCCTTGTGAGGGGTAGTTGATAGCTTCCCCTAACTATCTTGCCACCTAGTGAGGGGTAGTTGGTTACTACCCTAAACATGATGTTTCCTAACTATGATGGAATAACTCCTAATAGTTGAAAAATGAGGTTTGGATTATATTTTTTTTTTAGGGGGGAGGGTGTGGGGGTGGTGGGTGGGGGATTTTGTTTATATTATAGCATATAATTAAATATTATATGTCCTCTACAACACACAAAAATATATCTTATGAGGATTAGTTTAACAAAAAAATAAACATTTGATATTTGAGAATTTTTCCATGCCCTATATATGTTCACATGCCTAATGAGAAGTATAAGAGATTCATGATGGAAAATATATAAATTTAATGGTAGGATATGATGGTGATGTAAGGATATACAACCTTTTTAAGAAAAAAATAAAAAATATACCTAGAATCTAGATGAGTTGTCTTTCATAAAAATACAATTTTGTAAAGGAAAGTGGGAGAAGTAAACATGGAAAGCATAAAAGAAAAAAAATAGTTCTTCTTATGATTTAAGATGTAATTCTTATACTCTAGTAAATGTTAGCATTGATCATGTATTATAGGTAAAGTATTCCATTAGAAATAAGGATAAAAATATAGAAGGTATAGTTCAAGCATATCTAAGTCCTAAAAATACCAGTAACTAGTTTTTTTTATAGATAAACATAAATTCAATGATAATTTAGTATATTTGAGGATTGCGTCTTCACAGTAAATGAGAAAAATATAACCTCCCAAATAAAAGTAGGTGTTTGATAGCTATAATGCCAATCAACTATAAAATAAATTTGACTAGGGTATTGATTGACATATAGAAGCTAGTTGAACTACCACTTTATGAGAAGAAAATTGAATGCTTAAGTTGAAAATTTGATTAAAATCTATTAATTGATATACTACTATGTTTAAATTTATTGATAATAATAGACTAAATATTTAAGTGTAGGTGGATAGATAAATGAGTGAATATACCTAAGCTAAAGGATACTAGACATATATTGAGATTACTTGAATAAGCTTGAAGATAAGTGAATGCAAGTTTTAACTCCATTTGGAGTTTGAGTGAAGATAAGTTGTAGAATAATTGTTAAAAATATAATCACGAAGGAGGTTCCTTTTATAGAGAACACTAGCAATATGATTTTTGCAATTGTCTATTCTAGACAAGATATTGATCATGTTGTTCATAAAGTAGTTTTAAGAGGATATTTTAAGAAATTTACACATCACAACTAATTTAAGGTTTATATTCAATGAGAGTGGAGGTATTGCTCAAGTGAAAGCTTTGGAATTTGAATATTTAGGAAGCACATGTAAATGATTGCATGTATATGCATATTTAATGTGTTCTTTCTAAAGTTATATTCATTTCATGAGAAGGGAAAAATTAACCAGTTTTTTTTCTATGGAGAGGTAGAATGAGTGTGTACATGTTTTGCTTCAAAGGAGATGATACATTTATTTTGGTTGCTTGAGAATATGGTGGATGCTTAAGGGTGCTCAATATTAAAAAATACTGGCCAAAGTTACATTGCATCATGTTTGTTTAATAGTTATTAGAGGATGCTATGTAACAAGTGAGTGGTATAATGAGGACCACTCTTTCCATGATATGAACATAGGTCTCTCTAAGAAAAATCTTAGATCTAGTGTGGCATATACTATACTTCATACTAAATATATATTTCCATCTCATGATATTAGTAAAAATTTTTCTATATTATTATTTTTCTTTTTACAAGATTTCAACAATTTTACATGTATGGCTTGGCAAGATTTGAATCTAGGTCTCCTTTTTAAAGTTAAGGAATATGACCTATTGAGCTAATACCACTTGATTAAAATGTTAAGATTCACCCATGAGTTGTGCACCTTGGTTTAATATGTGAAGCTCTTCACTCTCAACCAGTTGTTCTAAACCCAAGAGTAATTTTCTATATATTAGAAAATTCTAAATCCAATGTGTAACATAATACACTTATTTCTTAAATCATCTTATAAAGGGTCTTGAAGGATAGAGGTTAAAAGCACCAAATATGGGTTCTCCACTATCCTCCCTATGGATGATGAGCAATTAAGGCTACATTATTATATTAAAATAATATTATTGTATTGGCAATTGCCTAAGAATTTATGAACTTGGATCTCCATTCTAGAAGACCAAAATTTTAACTACTTATTTAATGTCATTTTGCAAAAAATAAATTGATTTTATTAATAACTTAATGCTTATCTATCTACTTGCGGCTTTGGAAGTGTTCAAAATATGCAAAAAAATGAAATGGAACACAGTTGGATGGAAGGTGATTCACTCATAGTAATAAATGGAATTTTAAGAAAATTAAAGGCTCCATTGAACATACAAGAGATAATTGTGGAAATTCAAGATCTTACTATAGAGTTTGAAGAAATCAAGTTTACACATACATTGAGGGAAGGAAACAAATATGCACATAGGCTAGCTAATAGAGGGGTTTTAATTGAGGATCGTGAAGTTAAATTCTCTTTTCCTTGGTTAGAGGAAGTAGTAAGTTTAGTTGACAAGAAAATAGTGGTTGCTTAAATCAAATAATGATAAAGATTTACTTTAATGTTTTCTATTGGTACTATCTGCTTTATTTTATAGCATTAATGAGATTTTATATATACTATTTATTACAATTTTTATGGTTGCACTTGTGCTTTAGGAAGGAAACTAGCAATCTAGACCTGGTAAAGCAGGCTATGATAGTGCAATATTTTGGAAATATTACTTTACTAAGATGCAATGCATAGATAGTAGAGGTGAAATTTTGGTATTGTGAAGGCTCTTTGTAGAAAAATGTCCAGAAGGATATCGAATTCTGGAATATTTATATTCACACATAAAATTAAAAAAATTTCAAAAAATGAAAATAAAAAATTAAAATATTTTATGTAAAATGATATATGTTTATAGCTATAGCAACTCAATTGAGATGAAACTTGAATATGTTTGTAAAATATAATGCTATAAAGAAGATAGTTGTGATTTTTCAAGGGTGGGGGACCCGAGTACAACCCCTTGTTCTCTAAAAAAAAAATGTTTATCTATATATATGAGAAATTGAAAAAACATCACTTACATAGTTATATTATAATAACTTAAAAATTATATATGCATCTCTTGATAAACCTAAGTTTCCTCTATAAACATAAAAAATTTAAATCCAATATTTCAAGTTTATTTATAATCATAATCATATAAATTAAGGGTCACATCTACGACTAGGTCGTTGCAGGTAGGTGTGGCAGCGCTGGCAATCCAAGCCACGTAGGCCCAAATTGGGCCCCACTGTGCGTAGCTTAGCTACCAGTCGAAGCCCCATCTATGACAACTATGCTTCATATTTGTAGGTAGGTGTGGCAACGCTGGTAGTCCAAGCCGCGTAGGCCCAAATTGGGCCCCACTATTCTTAGCTTAGCTACCAGTCGAAGCCCCATCTATGACAACTATGCTTCATATTTGTAGCGTGATATCATGCGTAGAGGAGAATGCTTCAGATCACAACCAAAGAACCACAATCGAGCACAGAAAAAATAAAAGTTATCCTATCTTGTATCTAGCTGTTAGTCATGCTTAGTTCTCTATTGTGGCCTGTGTCCAAGGTGTTTTGCTTGCTTGAGGTCTTGATGGTTGCATTTCATGGGTTGTTGTCAGTTTCGAGGACTTGGTTGGATGATGCAAAACTTCTTATGGGTTCAATAGTTTCATGTTTTTTTGACTTTCCAAGGAGGGGAAAGGGCCATATATTGATCCAAACTCGTTGGGGTGAATTTGTGTGAACACATATAGTGGTATGGTATTTTGTTGCAGCTGTTTGAGGGTGTTCCCTTGGCTGCATTTGACTTCATGTAAAATTTTGGTTGCTGATCCCCTGGTTGGAGCTCACTTTGGTTGGCAGGTGTGTAGGGCAGCTGCATTTCTTGGGTCATTGTTAGTTTTGGGGATTTTGTTGGATGGTGGAACACTTCTTCTAGGTTTGGTAGTTTCTTATTTTTTTTGGCTTTCCAAGGAGGGGAAAGGACCATCTACTTACACAAACCCATTGGGGTAATCTTGCGATAACACATACAATGGTATGATGTTTTTCTACGATTTTTTGATGGTGTTCCTTGGCTGCCTTTGGCTCCAATTGTGCGGTTGCTCTATGATTTTTTGTCTTTGTTGCTAGAGTTCTCTACCAGTTGTGGGTTCATGGTTGGTTTGTACTGCTTTCTTTAGGGTTTACTAGTTTCTTGCTATATCTGGTTGTTCTAGGGAGATAGGGCCACTTACTATCTCAAAAATGTTGGGGTGATTTTAGGTTGTTTTTGACTTCTAACCCCTTGGTTGTGTTGAGTTTCCTAGCTTCAATGGCTTGCAAATATTTTTTTCTCCAATTTCAACAGTGGCGGTGTTCTTCTTGGTGCCAGAGGCTAGAGTCCCTTTGATTCATGCGGAGTGGTGAGGTTGTGGGTGGGTGCTCTTTGGTGGTCCCTTCTAATGGGTGGGATTCATTTTTGGGTTCCTATTTAGGGGCTTCTTGTTTCTGGACCTGATCCTTTTGGTGTACACTCAAATCTTTCTTCTTGGCTTTGATGGTGACCTTGTGTTTTGAATATTCTTGAGTGGATCCATTGGCTTCTTAGGTTCAGTCCTTGAAGTTATTCATTTGTAGGGATGGAGGGTTCTAGATCCTTTTTGGTTACTTGGGGTACCATACTGAATCCTTTGGTCTTTGGGGAGTGGACCTGTGGTTTGTCGAAATATTTGGTTTATCTTGACTTCTCTAGATATGAACATAGGTCTCTCTAAGAAAAATATTACATCTAGTGTGGCATATACTATACTTCATACTAAATATATCCTTCTATCTCATGATATTAGTGAACACTTTTCTGTATTATTATTATATTTACTTTTACAAGAGTTCAACAATTTTACATGTATGGCTTGGCAATATTTGAACCTAGGTATCCTTTTTAAAGTTAAGGAATATGACCTATTGAGCTAATACCACTTGATTAAAATGTTAAGGTTCACCCATGAGTTGTGCACCTTGGTTTAAGATGTGAAGCTCTTCACTCTCAACCAGTTGTTCTAAACCAAAGAGTAATTTTCTATATATTTGAGAAATCTAAACCCAATGTGTAACATAATACACTAATTTCTTAAATCAACTTATAAAGGGTCTTGAAGACTAGAGGTTAAAAGCACCAAATATGGATTCCCCACTATCCTCCCTATGGATGATGAGAAATTAAGACTACATTATTATATTAAAATAATATTATTGTATTGGTAATTGCCTAAGAAGTTATGAACTTGGGATCTCCATTATAGAAGACCAAAATTTTAACTACTTATTTAATGTCATTTTGCAAAAAATAAATTGATTTTATTAATAACTTAATGCTAATGTATCTACTTGTGGCTTTGGAAGGGTAAAAATATGCAAATAAATTAAATGGAACACATTATAGATGGAAGGTGATTCACTCATAGTAATAAATGGAATTTTAAGAAAATTAAAGGCTCAATGCATACAAGAGAAAATTGTGGAAATTCAAGATCTTGCTATAGAGTTTGAAGAAACCAAGTTTACACATACATTGAGGGAAGGAAACAAATATGCACATAGGCTAGCTAATAGAGGGGGTTTTAATTGAGGATCATGAAGTTAAATTCTCTTTTCCTTGGGTAGAGGAAGTAGTAAGTTTAGTTGACAAGAAAATAGTGAGTGCTTAAATCAAATAATGATAAATATTTTCTTTAATGTTTTCTATTGGTACTATCTGCTTTATTTTATAGCATTAATGAGCTTTTATATATACTGTTTATTACAATTTTTATGGTTGCACTTGTGCTTTAGGAAGGAAACTAGCAATCTAGATCGCAGTAAAGCAGGCTATGATAGTGCGATATTTTGGAAATATTAATTTACTAAGATGTAATGCATAGATAGTAGAGGCAAAATTTTGGTATTGTGAAGGCTACTGTAGAAAAATTTCAAGAAGGATGTCGAATTCTGGAAAATTTATATTCACACATAAAATTAAAAAAGTTTCAAAAAATTAAAATAAAAAATTAAAATATTTAATGTAAAATGATACATGTTTCTAGCTATAGCAACTCAATTGAGATGAGAATTGAATTTGTTTGTAAAATATAATGCTCTGAAGAAGAGAATTGTGATTTTTCAAGGGTGGGGGACCCGAGTACAACCCCTTGTTCACTAGAAAAAAAAAATGTTTATCTATATATATATATATATATATATGAGAAATTGAAAAAACATAACTTGCATAGTTATATTATAATAACTTTAAAATTATATATGCATCTCTTGACAAGAGTAAAACCTAATTTTTCTCTATAAACATAAAACATTTAAATCCAATCTTTCAAATTTATTTATAATCATAATCATATAAATTAAGGGTCAGATATGCGGCCGCAGTAGGTAGGTGTGGCAGCATGGGTAGTCCAAGCCACGTAGGCCCAAATTGGGTCCCACTTTGTACAACTTAACTGTCAGCGAAAGCCCCATCTGTGACCACTATGATTCGTATTTGTAGCATGATATCGTACATAGAGAATGCTTCAGATCACAACCAAAGAACCACAATCGGGTGCAGATGAAATACAAGTTAGCCTATCTTGGATTTGGCTGTTATTCATGCTTAGTTCTCTATTGTGGCCCGTGTCCAAGGTGTTTTGTTTGCTAGAGGTCTTGATGGTTGCGTTTCATGGGTTGTTTTCAGTTTTAGGAACTTGGTTGTATGGTGCAACACTTCTTCTGGTTTCAGTTTTTTTATTTTTTTTTGGCTCTTCAAGGAGGGGAAAGGGCCATCTACTGATCCAAACTCGTTGGGGTGAATTTGTGCAAACACATATAGTGGTATGGTGTTTTTTTGCAGCAATTTGAAGGTGTTCCCTTGGCTGCCTTTGAATTCATGTAAACTTTTGGTTGTTGATCCCCTGGTTGGATCTCGCTTTGGTTGGCAGGTGTGTAGGGCGACTGCATTTCTTAGGTCATTGTCAGTTTTGAGGATTTGGTTGGATGGTGGAACATGTTGGCATTTTTGCCACATTGTTTTGATTTTTGATTATTCATGCATAAAATGTTGAATTTCTCACTCCTCTACGAGTTTTGGTGCCCAAAACAGCTAAGTCCGAAGACCGTCGTGATATCGCGACAAAAAGCAGCATGAAGAGCATAGTTTTAAAACTGTCGCGAAATCGTGACATGTCGCGTTATCATGGGTCTATTGAGGAGAGAGAAGCCAAAGTCAGAGAATGTCACGATATCCTGACGTGTTCCAAAATAACGGTCAAAGTGGTCAACAGAGGCAGAGCTGTAAAACTATCGTGAAATTGTGACATGTCACGTTTTTGCGACTTGCACTGGCCATGGAGCCGAATGATAGAAAAGGTCATGAAATCACGACATAATTGGGCAATATCAATGAAATTCATCATGATTTCATGACAGCAAAATGAACAAGGGGCAAAATGTGAAAGACGTCGCGATTTCACGACGTGTTGCGTTGTCACGGCAAGGTTGAAGAAAAAGCATAAGGCATGAAAGGTGTCACGATTTCACGACATTTTTGAAGGTGAAGTCCAGCAAGAGAAACTCGTCATGATATCGTGACAGGAAGCGACAACAGTTGAGAAAGCAAGGAAACATCGTGATTTCATGACATATTGTGGAGGAAAGGCTAAATGAAGAAGGATGTCGCGATTTCGCGACATGTCCTATTTTTGCGATATGAAAGCACATGAAGGAGCAGAATAGTACGGAACGTCGCGATTTCGTGATGAGTCGCATTTTTGTGACCTAAGGTGACGAAGGAGAACAAAGAGACAAATACGTCACGCTTTCGCGACATGGTTGGTTTTCGCAATCCAAAACAGCAAAAGTGTATGGAGCAGGAAAATGTTGCGATTTCGTGACATGTCGCGTTTTCGCGACATGTCACAGTTTCGTGCCAGAAAGCAGTTCAACGGTCCGATGAAGCATTGTGATTTCCAAGGATTTAAAGCTCTCCAGAATTAAATGTTTTGCTGCTTTCCAATGTATACAAGATAAAAGAACGTGCCCAAGCCACTAGAATTGAAGATGCCTCCATTATTCAAAGCTTTGTTCATGATTTTTCTAATGGCCCAAGCATGCTTCGAGGATGACCATTTAATGAAGACGACCGGTTCCTTGTTTCATTTAATTTCTGATTTCTTTGAGGCTGGTTTAAGGGGATCATTTCCTTATTTTTGTTGCACATTTTTTAGATCTCGAGGAAGTCAGTTGCATGTTTTAAATGTTGTAGAGAGGCGAGACCTCTATAAATATTAATGTATATCTCAAGAAAAGGGATCGAGTTTGAGAGACATGTTGCATGAAAACATTCAAGTTATCTGTGTAAATAAGAGATATTTGGCCTCTGATTTTGCAAGCGTCTTTTTGTGTAATTTCCTTCTATTTCATGTATTTCTCAATTATGCTCGTATTTCTAATCTGCTGTTAAATTTAAATTTTGCATCTGAGTTTGAATATTGCAAATGAGGAAGTGAGTTCTGGAATGCAATCCTGGAGGTTCTCTGTGCAAGGTCGTAAGTGGATTATGTTGTGTTCTATTATTATATGTTGTTTATACGCTTGAGGTTAAATTCTTGCTGAGTTTCTTTTCTCGATCATATAAATTTGGCCTGTGGCCATATTTCCCATCTCTTTCCGTAATTTCCCATTTCTTTTTGCATATTTCCCATTTCTTTCCTGCAACTCTAGTCTTCAACAACATAGAATTTAGTAAGGGAACCAGCCCTCTCTAGAGATTGGTCTGGGAGACATTTCTTTCTCCTAGCCTTTCAATGTTGGCCGGGTCTAGGGTGCATTTTGTATAAAATCCTTTCCTGTGGCAGATTCGTGACCAAAATTTTTTGGCACGCCCGGTGGGACAGACTATTTCTGTCTCAAAAAGATCCCATAGTATTGAGGGTTTAATGTTTGCCTTCATGCCATATAGTTAGAACATTTGGTGACTCTGCAGTACCCAGAAATCTCTGAACGTGGATACAGGTGAAAAGTCGTACTTCATGATCACGAGATCAAAGGCCAAAAAAGTTGAAAATCTTGTTGAGTTTTTTGAACTTGATAGCACAAAAAAAGGTGAACACTCTAGGTTGGTTTTCCCATCGCTTGCATCATCTGCCATACCTACACAAATCCCTGGTATTGTTACTAGTTTTCTATCTTCTTAGCCACATACACTAGTCCCAATGGCCCAGTATCCTCAACCCAGGAAGTTCTTGGCATGGAATAGTTCAGGAGCCTTGAATTTGCAAGCACAAAATCCAGTTCCTCAGGCTGCTTTGAAAGTTTTTCCAACCTATGATGGTACGGGTAAGACTGCGTATGAGCATATTAATGATGTAGCTTCTTTGGCGGCCATCCATGATATAACTGATGAAGATGTAATGATAAAGTTGTTGGTGTTATCACTGAGAGGAAAATTGTTGTATTGGTACCAAACATTGCAACCAGGCACCATTACATCATGGGATCAACTAGGAGAACTGTTAGTTAAGAATTTTCATGAACAAGCTGATCCATTTTCATTGTTGCATCAGTTTAACGCAATCTAGAGGCACCCACAGGAAGAGATAGCTGATTTCAATGTCAGATTTACCAAAACCTGGCAGAGAATTCTTGATGGTCTTCGGCCTGCTAATGAGCTAGCTGCATTTTATTACCTCAGAGCATTTAACACAGACATCGGTTGGGCTATTCGGCAGTCCAACGTGACTACATTTCCAGAGTTGTTCGAACAAGCATTAAAGGTGGAAGCTGATTTGATTACTATAGGTAGACTTCCTCTAAAGGTAACAATGCCTATCATACCTGATCTTCCTAAGTATTTGTACTCTGGTTTGCTTCCACATCCCATGCCTTCCATGTATCCTACCCCATCATAGAGCTCAAGTGTGCCTCATATCACACCCATTCCAGTTCCCCAGCCTCCTACTCCAACTATTCCTCATTTGCCTAGACCGAGTATTCCACGGTTAGTCCCTCCACTTCCAACTCTTACATTATCTTCCCCATGGGTTCCATTACCTTTACCGACATCGCCTGTGTCCTCAAGCCCAAATCCTCAATTGGCTATGTTACAAGAAATTCAGTCGACTATGAGATCTCTCACTAACAAGGTGACATCTATGGAATGGAGAGAGGCAGAAAGGAACTATCAGCCACGAAGATTTATGCCAGTAGTAACTAGAGAAAAACCTGCTCCTAGCAAGGCTATGGAGAAAGTACCTAAAAGGAACTCAGCAATTTTGGTAAGTGAAGAGGTTGGCCCTTTTGAAGTTTCACATGACCTATCTTACTAGTGTTCTTCCTGCAATGACCCACATGATGAGTCCACTTGCATGGTCCACCAAAATTATTTGCAAGTTCTTACAGGGAGCCGTGTAAACATGATTCAAGAGGTGGATCTTACTTTCATGGAGTCTCTGGAGGAACATATAGCAATACTGACATGCAACAACAAGAAACCAATGTTGGTAGATCCAGCTAAGATGGAGCCATTGAAAGTGCCTCCTGTACAAGCAAAGAAGCAACAAATGCCAACAAAGGCTCATGATTCCCCAATGCAACGACAATCACCTGTTTTGTCGAAGGATCCACTTCCACCACCAGTAAAAGATAAGGAACAAGCTTCTACTTCCCAGCCACAAGCAAAAACAAAGGAACAAGCCAAAGAGACGTTGCGGTATCCATCATTGACCAAACGACAACGAGTGGAGGCTACCCAGCAATATAAGAGCACATTTGAATCTTCTAGTGGCGGGAAAGAACAAATCTCCATGGAGTACAACATTGTTGAAGAACTCAAATAGATACCAGCTAAGGTAAGTCTGTATGACACCTTACAGTTGCCTGGATATGTAAATCTCTTACAAGAATTCCTGAAGACCATACAAAGTAAGGGGAAAGCTCCATCCCAGGTAGTTATGGCTCAAACGTTAACTTCTTTAGCCACTAGAAGGAATAGACCACCCCCATTTTATCTATCACTCAGGATGGAGGGTTGGATTGTACATAATTGCCTGATTGATTCTGGTGCTGTGAAAATTGTCATGCCAAAGGTAGTTTGTGAAGCGATGGGAATGGAATATACAAGAAGTAGTCATGGCGTCTTGCAGTTGGACGGGACTCCAGTGAAAATAGTGGGTGTAATCAAGGATGTTCCTATTGCTCTGCATAATATGCCTCCGATTACAGTAATTCAGGAGATAGTTGTGGTCGATCTAGAACCGTATTTCAATATGTGCTTATCAAGAGAATTTACTGTAAATTTGGGAGGCTACCTTGCTCTGGATTATTCTCACTTGGAGATTCCTTTCAAAGGAAGACGAGTCCGGATCTATAATCAGAAGCCTTCTACTTTTCATATTGAGAAGATAGAAGAAGAAGAAAAGTCCAAACATGTTGTTCATATGATAACTGAAGAGTTGGAGGATCCTGATTTGGAGGATGAGTTTTCAATGCTCAATTTTAATGCCATGATCGAAACTGAGATTGGATGTTACTCCATTATGAATCCTGAAGAGGTTGAAATCAAGTTGCCTCCCGATCAAGTTGATCAAGACTCTCTGCCAGATAAGCTCTATTTTGATGGAACACAATACAGAAATGGCGCTAACACTAGGACTGGACGATCATGTCTAGGTCTCAAGATGGTTGGGACACTTGGAGTGTAGCAGTTTCAAATCTTTGGTGACTCTGAGCTGATCATCAACCAGGAGTCTACTGAGTGTCTGTCAAGGGTCTAGGATCCAGGAGACAGAACCGTGTTTGGGTTCGTGTCTTTCCCGAAAGTTCACAGCTAATTCGGGAGTTACCCTGTACATAAAAAAAAAACCAAAAAAATAGAAAACAGAAAAAAAAAGAGATTGTGGATTTCCTCTGTCAACTTCGGCTCTTTTTGCATGTGAGCCCGCAGGTATGTTTATTTTTATTTTTATTTTCTTCCTTCCCAGCAGTTAGTGGTTTCTTCTCTATTTCTTCCTTCCCCTCTTCATTCCCTTCTTCTCCTACTCCTTTTTCTTCTACAAGTAATCAAGCCACTGCTGTTGTTTCTACTCTCCCCTCTGATGTTCCCATTTCTACTTTCCCTTTCTTCTAGTCCTTTGTTGTGGGAGTACTTCATCACAGCTATGGGTTCTACTACATCCACTTCCATTTCATTCTCTGTTTCGTAGCATCTCCACAGTGGGTAGCACAGTAGCATTCTATTGTTGTATCTACTATTTCCATCCCTCCATATTTCACCATTCCATCATTCCATGGCCTACACATTTGCTGGCCATCACTCCTCATTCCATTCATTTCTATTTATGTAACCCAGGTGCTTTCATGGAGATCCTTTTATAGCACCCGGTGATTACCTAGTTCGACCAAGCTAGGTGCAATGCAGATCCACTTAAGTGCCAAATATCAGCAAAAGTTTGTTGCAGCAGTCTACAGAGATGTACCCCATCAGCCAGCATTCACTGATTCTGTTCCTCCAGTTTTTATTGACTCTGTTGCCCAATGGATTTAGGCCTAGGATTCGTGCATACAGCAGAACTGTATACCCTGCGAGCCACCAAAGAATGTTGGCATTTTTGCCACATTGTTTTTATTGTTGATTATTCATGCATAAAATGTTGAAGTTCTCACTCCTCTATGAGTTTTGGTGCCCAAAACAGCTAAGTCCGAAGACCGTCGCGATATCGCGACAAAAAGCAGCATGAAGAACATAGTTTCAAAACTGTCATGAAATCGCGACATGTCGTGTTATCGCAGGTCTGTTGAGGAGAGAGAAGCCAAAGTCAGAGAATGTCACGATATCGCGATGTGTTCCAAAATCACGGTCAAAGTGGTCAATGGAGGCAGAGCTGTAAAACTTTCATGAAATCGTGACATGTCGCGTTTTCGCGACTTGTGCTGGCCATGGAGAAGAATGATAGAAAAGGTCACGAAATCATGACATAATTGGGCAATGTCAATGAACTTCATCGTGATTTCATGATAGCAAAATGAACAAGGGGCAAAATGTGAAAGACGTCACGATTTCGTGATGTGTTGCATTGTCGTGGAAAGGTTGAAGAAAAAGCATAAGGCGTGAAAGATGTCGCGATTTCACGACATTTTTGAAGGTGAAGTCCAGCAAGAGAATCTCGTCGCGATATCACGACAGGAAGAAACAACAGTTGAGAAAGCAAGGAAACATCGTGATTTCATGACATATTTTGGAGGAAAGGCTAAATGAAGAAGGATGTCGTGATTTCGTGACATGTCCTGTTTTCGCGATATGAAAGCGCAAGGAGCAAAATAGTACGGAATGTCGCGATTTCACGACGTGTCACGTTTTCATGACCTAAGGTGACGAAGGAGAACAAAGATCTGAATACATCGCACTTTCACGACATAGTTGGTTTTCATGATCCAAAACAGCAAAAGTGTACGAAGCAAGAAAATGTCACGATTTCGCAACATGTCACAGTTTCATGCCAGAAAGCAATTCAATGGTCCGATGAAGCATTACGATTTCCAAGGATTTAAAGCTCTCCAGAATTAAATGTTTTGCTGCTTTCCAATGTATACAAGATAAAAGAATGTGCCCAAGCCACTAGAATTGAAGACGCCTCCATTATTCAAAGCTTTTGTTCGTGATTTTTCTAACGGCCCAAGCATGCTTCGAGGATGACCATTTAATGAAGACGACCGGTTCCTTGTTTCATTTAATTTCTGATTTCTCTAAGGCTGGTTTAAGGGGATCATTTCCTTATTTCTGTTGCACATTTTGTAGATCTCGAGGAAGTCAGTTGCATTTTTTAAATGCTGCAGAGAGGCAAGACCTCTATAAATATTAATGTATATCTCAAGAAAAGGGATCGAGTTTGAGAGACATGTTGCATGAAAACATTCAAGTTCTCTGTGTAAATAAGAGATATTTGGCCTCTGATTTTGCAAGCGTCTTTCTGTGTAATTTCCTTCTATTTCATGTATTTCTCAATTATGCTCGTCTTTCTAATCTGCTGTTAAATTTAAATTTTGCATCTAAGTTTGAATATTGCAAATGAGGAAGTGAGTTTTGGAATGTAATCCTGGAGGTTCTCTGCGCAAGGTCATAAGTGGATTATGTTGTGTTCTATTATTATATGTTGTTTATACACTTGAGGTTAAATTCTTGCTGAGTTTCTTTTCCCGATCATATAAATTCGGCTTGTGGCCATATTTCCCGTCTCTTTCCGTAATTTCCAATTTCTTTTTGCATATTTTCCATTTCTTTCCTACAACTCTAGTCTTCAACATAATAGAATTTAGTAAGGGAACCAACCCTCTCTGGATATTGGTCTAGGAGACATTTATTTCTCCCAACATTTCAATGTTGGCCGGGTCTAGGGTGCATTTTGTATAAAATCCTTTCCTGTGGTAGATTCGTGACCAACAGAACACTTCTTATGGGTTTGGTAGTTTCTTATTTTTTTTGGCTTTCCAGGGAGGGGAAAGGGCCATCTACTGATACAAACCCATTGGGGTGATCTTGCGATAACACATACAATGGTATGGTGTTTTGCTATGATTTTTTGATGGTGTTCCCTTGGCTGCCTTTGGCTTCGATTGTGTGGTTGCTCTATGCTTGTTTGGCTTTGTTTCTAGGGTTCTCTACTAGTTGTGGGTTCATGGCTGGTTTGTGCCACTTTATTCTAGGTTTAGTAGTTTCTTGCTATATCTGGTTGTTTTGGGGAGACAGGGCCACTTAATGTCCCAAAAAATTTGGGGTGATTTTAGGTTGTTTTTCTACGACAATTTTTGGATTTTGACCCCTTGGTTGTGTTGGGTTTCCTTGCTTCAATGGATTGCAGAGATTTCTTTCTCCAATTCCAACAGTGGTGGTGTTCTTCTTTGTGCTAGAGGCCAGAGTCCCTTCGGTTTGTGTGAAGTGGTGAGGTCGTGGGTGGGTGCTCGTTGGTGGTCCCTTCTCATGGGTGGGCTTCATTTTTGGGCTCCTATTTATGGGCTTCTTGTTGCTAGACCTGATCCTTTTGGTGTACACTCAAATATTTCTTCTTGGCTTCGATGATGACCTTGAATTTTGAATGTTCTTGAGTGGATCCATTGCCTTCCAGGTTCAGTCCTTGAAGTTATTCATCTGTAGGGATGGAGGGTTCCAAATCCTTTTTTTTTGCTTGGGATACCATACTGCATCCTTTGGTCTTTGGGGAATGGACCTGTGCTTTATTGAAAGATTTGGTTTATCTTGACTCCTCTAGATATGAACATAGGCCTCTCTAAGAAAAATATTAGATCTAGCGTGACATATACTATACTTCATACTAAATATATCTTTCCATATCATGATATTAGTGAATTTATTTCTATATTATTATTATTATTCTTTTTACAAGAGTTCAACAATTTACATGTATGGCTTGGCATGATTTGAACCTAGGTCTCCTTTTTAAAGTTAAGGAATATGACCTATTGAGCTAATACCACTTGATTAAAATATTAAGGTTCACCCATGAGTTGTGCACCTTGGTTTAAGATGTGAAGCTCTCAACTCTCAACCAGTTGTTCTAAACCCAAGAGTAATTTTCTATATATTTGAGAAATCTAAACCCAATGTGTAACATAATACACTTATTTCTTAAATCAACTTATAAAGGGTCTTGAAGGCTAGAGGTTAAAAGCACCAAATATGGGTTCCCCACTATCCTCCCTATGGATGATGAGCAATTAAGACTACATTATTACATTAAAATAATATTATTGTATTGGCAATTGCCTAAGAAGTTATGAACTTGGATCTCCATTCTAGAAGACCCAAATTTTAACTACTTATTTAATGTCATTTTGCAAAAAATAAATTGATTTTATTAATAATTTAATGCTTATCTATCTACTTATGGATTTGGAAGGGTTAAAAAGATGCAAACAAATGAAATGGAACACAGTATGGATGGAAGGTGATTCACTCATAGTAATAAATGGAATTTTAAGAAAATTAAAGGCTCCATTGAACATACAAGAGATAATTGTGGAAATTCAAGATCTTGCTATAGATTTTGAAGAAATCAAGTTTACACATACATTGAGGGAAAGAAATAAATATGCACATAGTCTAGCCAATAGAGGGGTTTTAATTGAGGATCATGAAGTTAAATTCTCTTTCCCTTGGTTAGAGGAAGTAGTAAGTTTAGCTGACAAGAAAATAGTTATTGCCTAAATCAAATAATGATAAATATTTACTTTAATGTTTTCTATTGGTACTATTTGCTTTATTTTATAGCATTAATAAGTTTTTATATATACTATTTATTACAGTTTTTATGGTTGCACTTGTGCTTTAGGAAGGAAACTAGCAATCTAGATCTGGTAAAGCGAGCTATGATAGTGCGATATTTTAGAAATATTACTTTACTAAGATGCAATGCATAGATAGTAGAGATGAAATTTTGGTATTGTGAAGGCCGCTATAGAAAAATGTCAAGAAGGATGTCGAATTCTGGAATATTTATATTCACACAAAATTAAAAAAGTTTCAAAAAATGAAAATAAAAAAATAAAATATTTTATGTAAAATGGTATATGTTTTTAGCTATAGCAACTCAATTGAGATGAGAATTGAATCTGTTTACAAAATCTAATGCTCTAAAGAAGAGAGTTGTGATTTGTCAAGGGTGGGGGACCCAAGTACAACCCCTTGTTCTCTAAAAAAAAAATTGTTTATCTATATATATGAGAAATTGAAAAAACATCACTTACATAGTTATATTATAATAACTTTAAAATTATATATGCATCCCTTGACAAGATTCAAACCTAAGTTTTCTCTATAAACATAAAAAATTTAAATCCAATATTTCAAGTTTATTTATAATCATAATCATATAAATTAAGGGTCAAATCTGTGGTCAAGCCGCTACAGGCAGGTGTGGCAGCGTAGGAAGTCCAAACCATGTAGGCCCAAATTGGGTCCCACTGTACGTAGCTTAACTACCAACTGAATCCCCATATGTGACCACTATGCTTCGTATTTGTAGAGCGCTATCATGCATAGAGGAGAATGCTTCAGATCATAATTGAAGAACCATGATTGGGTGTAGATGAAATAAAAGTTAACTTATCTTGTATCTGGTTGTTAGTCATGCTTAGTTCTCTATTGTGGCCCATGTCCAAGGTGTTTTGCTTACTGGAGGTCTTGATGGTTGTGTTTCATGGGTTGTTATCAGTTTCAAGGACTTGGTTGGATGGTGCAACACTTCTTCTAGGTTCAGTAGTTTCATATTTTTTTGGCTTTCCAAGGAGGGGAAAGGGTCATCTACTGATCCAAACCAGCTAGGGTGAATTTACGATAACACATACAGTGGTATGGTGTTTTGTTACATCTAATTGAGGGTGTTCCCTTGGCTGCAATTGACTTCATGTAAAATTTTGGCTGTTGATCCCTTGGATGGATCTCGCTCTGGTTGGTAGGTGTGTAAGGCGACTGCATTTCTTGGTTCATTGTCAGTTTTTGATATTTGGTTGGATGGTACAACACTTCTTCTAGGTTCAATAGTTTCTTGTTTTTTTTGGCTTTCCAAGGAGGGAAAAGGGCCATCTACTGACCCAAACCCATTGGGGTGATCTTGCGATAACACATACAATGGTATGGTGTTTTGCTACAATTTTTTGATGGTGTTCTGCATTTGGCTCTCGATTGTGCGGTTGCTCTATGCTTGTTTGGATTTGTTGCTAGGGTTCTCTACTAGTTGTGGGTTCGTGGCTGGTTTGTACCACTTTCTTTTGGGTTCAGTAGTTTCTTGCTATATCTGGTTGTTCCGGGGAGACAGGGCCACTTACTGTCCCAAACCAGTTGGGGTGATTTTGGGTTGTTTTTCTATGATTGTTTTTGGCTTTTGACCCCTTGGTTGTGTTGAGTTCCCTTGCTTCAATGGATTGCAGATATTTCTTTCTCTAGTTTCAACAGTGGTGGTGTTCTTCTTGGTGCTAAAGGCCAGAGTCCCTTTGGTTCATGCGGAGTGGTGAGGTCGTGGGTGGGTGCTCATTGGTGGTCCCTTCTCGTGGGTGGGTTTCAATTTTGGGCTCCTATTTAGGGGCTTCTTGTTGCTAGAACTGATCCTTTTGGTGTACACTCAAATATTTCTTCTTGGATTCGATGGTGACCTTGAATTTTGAATGTTCTTGAGTGGATCCATTGGCTTCCTAGGTTCAGTCCTTGAAGCTATTTGTCTATAGGGATGGAGGGTTCCAAATCCTTTTTAGTTGCTTGGGGTACCATATTGCATCCTTTGGTCTTTAGGGAATGGACCTGTGCTTTGTCGAAAGCTTTGGTTTATCTTGACTCCTCTAGATATGAACATAGGCCTCTCTAAGAAAAATATTACATCTAATATGGCATATACTATACTTCATACTAAATATATCCTTCCATGTCATGATATTAGTGAACATTTTTCTATATTATTATTATATTTATTTTTTACAAGAGTTCAACAATTTTACATGTATGGCTTGGCAAGATTTGAACCTAGGTCTCCTTTTTAAAGTTAAGGAATATGATCTATTGAGCTAATACCACCTGAATAAAATGTTAAGGTTCACCCATGAGTTGTGCACCTTGGTTTAAGATGTGAAGCTCTTCAACCTCAACCAGTTGTTCTAAATCTAAGAGTAATTTTCTATATATTTTAGAAATCTAAACCCAATGTGTAACATAATACACTTATTTCTTAAATCAACTTATAAAGGATCTTGAAGGATAGAGGTTAAAAGCACCAAATATGGGTTCCCCACTATCCTCCCTATGGATGATGAGCAATTAAGACTACATTATTATATTAAAATAATATTTTTGTATTGGCAATTGCCTAAGAAGTTATGAACTTGGATCTCCATTCTAGAAGACCAAAATTTTAACTACTTATTTAATGTCATTTTGCAAAAAATAAATTGATTTTATTAATAACTTAATGCTTATATATCTACTTGCGGCTTTGGAAGGCTTAAATAGATGCAAACAAATGAAATGGAACACATTATGGATGGAAGGTGATTCACTCATAGTAAAAAATGTAATTTTAAAAAAATTAAAGGCTTCATGGAACATACAAGAGATAATTGTGGAAATTCAAGATCTTGCTATAGAGTTTGAAGAAATTAAGTTTACACATACATTGAGGGAAGGAAACAAATTTGCACATAGTCTAGCCAATAGAGGGGTTTTAATTGAGGATCATGAATTTAAATTCTCTTTTCCTTGGTTAGAGGAAGTAGTAAGTTTAGTTAACAAGAAAATAGAGATTACCTAAATCAAATAATGATTAAGATTTACTTTAATGTTTTCCATTGGTACTATCTGCTTTATTTTAAAGCATTAATGAACTTTTATATATACTATTTATTACAATTTTTATGGTTGTACATGTGCTTTAGGAAGGAAACTAGCAATCTAGATCTGGTAAAGCAGGCTATGATAGTGTGATATTTTGAAAATATTACTTTACTAAGATGCAATGCATAGATAGTAGAGGTGAAATTTTGGTATTGTAAAGGATGCTATAGAAAAATGTCAAGAAGGATGTCGAACTCTGGAATATTTATATTCACACATAAAATTTAAAAAGTTTCAAAAAATGAAAATAAAAAATTAAAATATTTTATGTAAAATGATATATGTTTCTAGCTATAGCAACTCAATTGAGATGAGAATTGAATCTGTTTGTAAAATCTCATGCTCTAAAGAAGAGATTTGTGATTTGTCAAGGGTGGGAGACCCGAGTACAACCCCTTGTTCTCTAGAAAAAAAATGTTTATCTATATATATGAAAAATTGAAAAAATATCACTTACATAGTTATATTATAATAACTTTATAATTATATATGCATCTCTTGACAAGATTCAAACTTAAGTTTTATCTATAAACATAAGAAATTTAAATCCAATCTTTCAAGTTTATTTATAATCATAATCATATAAGGCCAAGCCACTGCAGGCAGGTGTGGCAGCATAGGAAATCCAAGCTAGGCCCAAATTGGGCCCCATTGTGCATAGCTTAACTACCATTCGAAGCCCCTTCTATGACCACTATGCTTCGTATTTGTAGCACGATATATTGTGCAGAGGAGAATGCTTCAGATCGCAACCAAAGAACCATGATCGGGTGCATAAAAAATAAAAGTTAGCCTATCTTGGATCTGGTTGCTAGTCATGCTTAGTTCTCTGTTGTGGCCCACTTGATGGTTGCATTTCATGGGTTGTTTTCAGTTTCTAGGACTTGGTTGGATGGTGCAACACTTCTTCTAAGTTCAGTAGTTTCATATTTTTTGGCTTTCCAAGGAGGGGAAAGGGCCATCTACTGATCCAAACCCACTGGGGTGAATTTACGAGAACACATATAGTGGTATGGTGTTTTGTTGCAGCTATCTGAGGGTGTTCCCTTGGCTGCCTTTGACTTCGTGTAAATTTTTGGTTGTTGATCCCCTGTTGGATCTCGCTCTAGTTGGCAGGTGTGTAGGGTGGCTGCATTTCTTGGGTCATTGTCAATTTTGGGTATTTGGTTGGATGGTGCAACACTTATTTTGGGTTCGATAGTTTCTTGTTGTTTTTGGCTTTCCAAGGAGGGGAAAGGGCCATCTACTGAAACAAACCCATTGGAGTGATCTTGCAATAACACATACAATGGTATGGTTTTTTGCTATGATTTTTTGATGGTGTTCCCTTGGCTGCCATTAGCTCTGGTTGTGTGGTTTCTCTATGCTTGTTTGGCTTTGTTGCTAGGGTTATCTACTAGTTATGGATTCGTGGCTAGTTTGTACCACTTTCTTATAGATTTAGTAGTTTCTTTCGATATCTAATTGTTCTGGGGAGACAAGGCCAATTACTATTCCAAAATAGTAGGGGTGATTTTGAGTTGTTTTTCTATGACTGTTTTTGGCTTTTGACCCCCTGGTTGTGTTGGGTTTCCTAGCTTCAATGGCTTGCAGATATTTCTTTCTCTAGTTCCAATAGTGGTGGTGTTCTTCTTTGTGCCAAATTACAGAGTCCCTTTGATTCATGCAGAGTGGTGAGGTCATGGGTGGGTGCTCATTGGTGGTCCCATCTCATGCGTAGGATTAATTTCTGAGCTCCTATTCAGGGGCTTCTTGTTGTTGGACCTGATCCTTTTGGTGTACACTTAGATATTTCTTCTTAGCTTCGAGGGTGGCCTTGCGTTTTGAATGTTATTGAGTGGATTCATTGGCTTCATAGGTCCAATCCTTGAAGCTATTCATTTGTAGGGATGGAGAGTTCCAGATCCTTTTTGGTTGCTTGGGATACCATACTGCATCCTTTGGTCTTTGGGGATTGGACCTATGCTTTGTCGGAAGATTTGGTTTATCTTGACTCTAGATATGAACATAGGTCTCTCTAAGAAAACTTTTAGATCTAGTGTGGCATAACCTAGGTCTCCTTTTTACAGTTAAGGAATATGACATATTGAGCTAATACCACTTGATTAAAATGTTAAGGTTCACCCATGAGTTGTGCACCTTGGTTTAAGATGTGAAGCTCTTCACTCTCAACCAGTTGTTCTAAACCCAAGAGTGATTTTCTAAATATTTGAGAAATCCAAACCCAATGTGTAACATAATACACTTATTTCTTAAATCAAATTATAAAGGGTCTTGAAGGCTAGAGGTTAAAAGCACCAAATATGGGTTCCCCCGTATCCTCCCTATGGATGATGAGCAATTAAGACTACATTATTATATTAAAATGTAATATTATTGTATTGGCAATTGCCTAAGAAGTTATGAACTTGGATCTCCATTCTAGAAGACCAAAATTTTAACTACTTATTTAATGTCATTTTGCAAAAAATAAATTGATTTTATTAATAACTTAATGCTTATCTATCTACTTGTGGATTTGGAAGGCTTAAAAATATGCAAACAAATGAAATGGAACACAATATGGATGGAAGGTGATTAACTCATAATAATAAATGGATTTTAAGAAAATTAAAGGCTCCATGGAACACACAAGAGATAATTGTGGAAATTCAAGATCTTGCTATAGAGTTTGAAGAAATCAAGTTTACACATACATTGAGGAAGGAAACAAATCTGCACATAGGCTAGCAAATAGAGGGGTTTTAATTGAGGATCATGAAGTTAAATTCTCTTTTCCTTGGTTAGAGGAAGTAGTAAATTTAGCTGACAAGAAAATAGTGATTACCTAAATCAAATAATGATTAAGATTTACTTTAATGTTTTCCTTTGGTACTATCTGCTTTATTTTATAGCATTAATGAGCTTTTATATATACTATTTATTACAATTTTTATGGTTGCACTTGTGCTTTAGGAAGGAAACTAGCAATCTAGATCTGGTAAAGTAGGTTATGATAGTGTGATATTTTGGAAATATTACTTTACTAAGATACAATGCATAGATAGTAGAGGTGAAATTTTGGTATTGTGAAGGCTGCTGTAGAAAAATGTCAAGAAGGATGTCGAATTCTGGAATTATTTATATTCACACATAAAATTAAAAAAGTTTCAAAAAATTAAAATAAAAAATTAAAATATTTTATGTAAAATGATATATGTTTCTAGCTATAGCAACTCAATTGAAATGAGAATTGAATTTGTTTGTAAAATCTAATGCTCTAAAGAAAAGAGTTGTGATTTGTCAAGGGTGGGGACCCGAGTACAACCCCTTGTTCTCTAGAAAAAAGAAATGTTTATCTATATATATATATATATGAGAAATTGAAAAACATCACTTACATAGTTATATTATAGTAACTTTAAAATTATATACGCATATCTTGACAAGATTCAAACCTAAGTTTTCTCTATAAACATAAGAAATTTTAAATCCAATCTTTCAAGTTTATTTATAATCATAATCATATAAATTAAGGGTCAGATCTGTGGCCAAGCCGCTGCAGGCAGGTGTGGCAACATGGGTAGTCCAAGCCACGTAGGCCCAAATTAGGTCCCATTGTGCGCAACTTAACTACCAACCGAAGCCCCATCTGTGACCGCTATGCTTCGTATTTGCAGTGCGATATCGTGCACAGAGGAAAACGCTTCAGATCGCAACCGATGAACCATGATCAGGTGCAAACAAAGTAAAAGTTAGCATATCTTGGATCTGACTATTATTCATGCTTAGTTCTCTGTTGTCGCCCGTGTCCAGGGTGTTTTGCTTGCTGGAGGTTTTGATGGTTGCGTTTCATGGGTTGTTGTCAATTTCGAGGACTTGGTTGGATGGTGCAACACTTCTTTTGGGTTCAGTAGTTTCATGTTTTCTAGCTTTCCAAGGAGGGGAAAGGGCCATCTACTGATCCAAACCCACCAAGGTGAACGGAACACATAAAATGGTATGGTGTTTTGTTGCAGCTATTTGAGGGTGTTCCCTTGGATGCCTTTGACTTCGTGTAAATTTCTAGTTGTTGATCCCCTGGCTAGATCTCGCTCTGGTTGGTAGGTGTGTAGGGCAACTGCATTTCTTGGGTCATTGTCAGTTTTGGGGATTTGGTTGGATGGTGCAACACTTCTTATGGGTTCGATAGTTTCTTGTTTTGTTTTTAGCTTTCCATGGAGGGGAAAGGGCCATCTACTTACCCAAACCCATTGGGGTGATCTTGCGATAACACATACAATGGTATGGTGTTTTGCTATAATTTTTTGATGGTGTTCCCTTGGTTGCCTTTGGCTTCGGTTGTGAGGTTGCTCTATGCTTGTTTGACTTTGTTACTAGGGTTCTCTACCAGTTGTGGGTTCATGGCTGGTTTGTGTCGCTTTCTTCTGGGTTCAGTAGTTTCTTGCTATATCTGGTTGTTTCGGGGAGACAAGGCCACTTACTGTCCCAAACTAGTTGGGGTGATTTTGGGTTGTTTTTCTACGATGGTTTTTGGCTTTTGACCCCCTGGTTGTGTTGGGTTTCCTAGCTTCAATGGCTTGCAGAGATTTCTTTCTTCAGTTCCAATAGTGGTGGTGTTCTTCTTGGTGCCAAAGGCCAGAGTCCCTTCGGTTCATGCGGAGTGGTGAGGTTGTGGGTGGGTGCTCGTTGGTGGTCCCTTCTCGTGGGTGGGCTTCATTTTTGGGCTCTTATTCGGTGGCTTCTTACTGTTGGACCTGATCCTTTTGGTGTACACTCAAATCTTTCTTCTTGGCTTCGAGGGTGACCTTGCGTTTTGAATGTTATTGAGTGGATTCATTGGCTTCCCAGGTTCAGTCCTTGAAGCTATTCGTCTGTAGGGATGGAGGGTTCCAAATCCTTTTTTGGTTGCTTGGGGTACCATACTGTATCATTTGGTCTTTGGGGATTAGACATGTGCTTTTTCAGAAGCTTTGGTTTATCTTGACTCCTCCAGATCTGGATCCTTGGAATCTTCCTGCCCATCTCTGCTCTTCGCCTGGGTTTTGCGGGCCTTCATTTCCTCGGGTCTTTTGGCTTCCTTGAAGTTCACCTCTGTGTGCAAGAGGATCTCCTAGCCTGAGGAGATCCTCAGGATTGTTGTTCCACTTTTCAGGCTTGTGTTGTGGCATCCCTGGGTTCTTGCTACTTCCTGGACCGTGTCCTGTTGCTGCATCCTATTCGCTTTCCTGTCGTTGCTTCCCGGTTTGCATCCTGATCGGCATCCTGGCCAGTTGCTGCTTCATGGATTGCATCCCAGTCGACATCCTGGTTTGCGTCCTGCAGATGCTTCCTGGTCTGCGTCCTACAACTGCGTCCTTGGTCGTCCATGGGCGGAAACGATTTTCAAATTTCATTTTTTTTGTTTTTTCCGCTTCATTTTCAAATTTCAATTTTAAATTTTGGGCGGGATGGCCCTGTTTCAAATTTTCCATCCTTTGTATGGTTTTGGGCGGGATGGCCCTGTTTCAAATTTTCCATCCTTTGTATGGTTTTGGGTAGAATGGCCCTGATTCAAATTTTCCATCCTCTGTATGGTTTTGGACGGGATGGCCCTGATTCAAATTTTACCGGTTTAGTTGTTTTTCTCCAATAACCCACAGAGGGTCTATTTCTTCAGCTATTTTTTGGTTGGGTCCCAACCTTCTTCTCTTTGTAAAAGGTTACGGGATCCTTTCAAAACCCCTTTTACCAATAAAAAAAAATCATATAAATTATGATTAATCATTTCAAGCTATAGGGAAATGCATTACATGGTTTTTCTTTAAAGATATATCATTTTAAATGAATCATAAAAATGTCTATTTGTGTTGTTAAGTTACCTTAGGCTATAGGTGCTTCAGAGTTTTTCAAGATATTGTCTGCAATTTAAATAAATATCTTCAGTTTTAAAACGGAATGAAGTCACACGTTATGGATGCAATCTAACGTAAAGTCATTCAGAGGATGATAACATTATACCTAAATAACAAAAGAGTCTACGCTAGAAAGTAATCAGCTTACAAAAAGATAACATGTTTGTCAAAGCAAAGGAACATATGATACATTTCACCTTTTATAACTTTAAATGAATCAGAAGCCAAACATTTGAATTGCAAAAGTACATAGTTTATGATGGCTTCTTCATTGCCTTTTGGCTACATTAGATTGTAAAAAGAAATACATGATATCCTCATCATAATCAGAAAGGCATTCTGAAAGCTGCCTTTACTGCGAAAAACTACAGCTTTCCCAAAAACAGGCCTTATACACTAGAAAACTAGATCATCATTGCTTCATAATGCCTTCACACTACCTACAAACTACATAAAACATAAAATAGATTCATATATTATTTGGCAAAAAAAGTTTCCCCTCTTCTACTCGCGAAAGCTACAACACAACTGAAAGCTTTTTTGCATTGCAAACATGTAACAAATGGACCTCTATGTCAGAAATCTATGAGCAGTTCCCAACTCATATCCCAACAACAATGCCTCTAAATCACCAACACTCCACTCCATGCCTTCAACGAATTGATCACAAGTCCAGTTGAGAGATGAAAGGCATGAAGAACCATGTACAGCATAGATGGAGTATAATCCAGCATTTTGGCCGATCTGATTCTCTCCTTCAACCCCCACTACTCCATTACACTCAAATTGAGCAGCACACATTTCAGTCTTACTGTCATATGGCTCCATGCATGCCATTTCGCTAGAATAACCTTGTGTTGTAGTTATGCTGTTATGATTGAGCATATGAATGTTGTCCACCTCGGCGTTGATGATCTCATTGGCATTGGATTCTTTGAATCTCTTTCTCAGATGAGTATTCCAGTAGTTCTTTACTTCGTTGTCTGTTCTGCCTGGCATTCTCCGAGCTATCAGTGACCACCTGCACCAAAAATATATATATTACCTATCACTAAATTCAGAGCTATTATCTTACGAATAGTAAATGGATGTCATATAAGTTCTATACCGGTTTCCCACGAGATTATGAAGTCTTATTATAAGCTCCTCCTCTTCAGCTGAAATGTGCCCACGTTTGATATCAGGACGAAGATAATTCATCCATCTAAACCTGCAACTCTTTCCACACCTATTAAGACCTGCAAAGCCATCAAAACAATTTTAGATTAATCTCTTCAAGCTTTTGACTTCCACATGTTATCTTGGTTATAAACAAAGGTTTTACAGAACTTTCATGTGTATTTGATCTATATTATCAACTTTTCCTATCTACCCACGATCCCAAGTTATATCGACTCAGGACCCAAACTGTAACCCAAGCAATGTATTAAGTTCTGATGTCTAGAAACTCCCCCGGGGGATATAAGCAATAGTCACCTTAGGCTAGGCCATAATAATCAAGCTCATAACCTTTAGCCATAGACATGGGTTTTTAACCAAATATCCAGAAAAAAGTATCTTCAACAAGGTATTCACTTTTGAAACTAGATATTTATGTCGCTATGGTAATGTTCTGATCCAGACGATGATCGATTAAAAAGAAGACCCCTTGCAAAATAAAATTATTGCATAGCTCATGGCCAATATACCCATGATGGTAATGTGTACTACTGTTTCCTAAAACATATATACACAGATACCCTGATACCCCAGGCCATCATATACCACAAGTAGTAAACCTAAACAGTGTTATATAATTGTCTTCTTAACATATATAGAATACACAAGGAGGCATTCTTACCAGCATTTCTAGAAAGTGTACGCCAACGTCCTACTCCATGGGCCTGTATATACTTAACCAAGAGGAAATCTTCCTCCGGTGTCCATGGACCTTTGTAGAGTCCTTCACTCGAGAAACATGGTTTACGTCCCATGATGACAATATGGAAAATTATTTGTATACTAGGAAGGCTAGAGATTTACTATCCTTAGTGTATAGAAGGGGATAGAATTTAGTCCTTAGCATGTCAAGTGATCTCTTCCGCAGATGGAGAATATATAGAAGATGGTGCATAGAAGGGGATAGAAGTTGTCTGATGATCAGTTAGCAATGTAGCAGTCTTCCGTACTGCTTGGGGGAATCTGAATGACAATAACAAAGACCTAAGAAGAGGAGGGGGTGGGGGGAAGGTTTGCTTTTTCTGGTACATGATAATAAGACTAGACTAGACTGGTCATTCTTATCTTGAATGCCCAATGCGCTTGCCATGTTATAGTGATGAAAATCAATGTAGAAATGTTGACTCTTCACAGCAAGGACTAAGCAGGACAATCAAGCTTTGCAGGAAAAAGAATATGTACAATCAACTGCTTTGATTCCTTTGCTGCCAATGTACTAAATAACTGCTTTTAGAGCACCCCACCTCACTCAAACTTTGGAAAAATCAATTCATAGAGTACCATGGATTCTGGACCACCCTCAGAGACACTACAGCATTGGGAGATAAATAATCTTGATTGACCATGTGGATTTCGCTTAGCTTTGTGAACGTTCATTATTATGTCTTTTTTTAACACAAAGTCTATAGATTGACGAGAAAGTTTTTTGTTGAAGATAAAGTATGACCTGCTCATCTAATAAAGAATGATATTCCTATGTACAAAAAGGCTGGGTGGATCACTTCACTTTAATTCTGATCTGCACTGTGTACAGCATTTAGCATTAAGGCTGGGTGGCTCATGTTTATCTGCATTTAGTTTTGACAACGCTTACGCCTGTTAAGAAAGTAGGTTATGTCGACAGTTTGGGGGATAAGTTTGTCTTAAATTCAGTTTGCCCTTTCTTTTCCTGCTGTATGTGGATAAGTTTGTCTTAAATTCAGTTTGCCCTTTCTTTTCCTGCTGTATGTGAAACTGTATATATCATTCATGTGGGTCTTATCATTTAGACGATCAATAAACAAATTAGCAGTTTTTTAAGTAAAGCAAATGTGATGAGAAGTCGGTAGTATGCATGGGGATTTCCATGCCATTTTCAAACACATCTTATAGGGTTTCGTACAGAAAAACCTTAGCTTCCAATATATGGAGGTCCTTGCATCTGATTTCAGTGCACAATTTCATGTCTCGAATAGAATGCCTTTCACAATCAAGAGACCAAGACTAGAGTTTAACTTTCAATTTTTTTTTTAATTTAAAATTTCAATGATTCTAAGTGACTATAGTGGATTAAGACGGGATTTTTTTTTCCGAAGGGTTTATTTTTTTTTCATTTGAAGGGTAGTATTTTATAATAGCTTGTAAGAGTGAAGGGTTGGAAAAAATCTGTGTTATTTTTTTATGATAAACGAAGATAAAACTTACACATCATTTTTTATATGTATTTAAAAAAAATGAATTATCATATGTTTTTGTTTAAATCTAGAGTAACTCTAGATTAAACATTCAATAAACATATATATATTAGGTTTTTATAACATCTAATTGTTTTTCATAAAAGATTTTTTTATAGAAGATGAATTATTTCAATCATTTGATTTCAGAATGATTTTTTTTAATCTTGAAGTTAATATAGTGATTGACCTCCTAAAGAACATGAGGGTGAGATTTGATCTATGATATTGTTACAATCTATCCTTAGTCCATATATTACCATAAGTTTGATTCCTACCTTTAAATGTCCTTATATATCTATAAGATGCCTTGATTTTAGAATTGAAATCTTGGACTACAACTATGATTTGTTGCTCCATATTACTTGCCAAAAACCCATTGGACTAAATGGTTGAATCTATTAAAAATCATAGACTAGATAGGACTCAAACCTAAGGCTTAACAATTGAAAATTTCATCTTAACATTAAGATAAAGCTTATAGATAAATGAAGATAGACTTATATGAATGATATAATTGCGTTTAACCCCATGCTTATGACTTGTTGATCCTGTATCCATGGATTACCATAGGTTTGACCCTTACCTCAAGTGTCCATATGGCCCTACAAAGTGTGTGTCTATGATATTGAAATTCTAGCTTATATTAGGGAGCTTCTTACTTCAAAGCATTCTTCCCCGCATCCAATGATACCATTTTTATATATTATTATATATAATTTTATCAACTTAGTAAACTATAGTGCCTAGCCACTACATTGAAATTTGCTATTTTGGAAGAGTGCAAAACAACACAATCAACTTGCCAATGACTTCCAAAACCTTTCAAATTTTGGTTAAGTAAGAGATAAGTTTCAATTTACTAAAGAGGTATCAATTGGCTCAAAAGTAATTCACTTGCAAAATGGACCAATTATAGGAGTAAAGCGCTTAGGGTCAATTTATGACTCTCTAGCGAAGTCAAACGATTTGCTCACTTCTTGGAATGAATTGCTCACCAACCTACAAAAGGATAAAAATAAAGGCATAGATCCTAAGGAGAATCTTTGGAAGACAACATTTTGGCATATAGTGACACCATAACTCATTTTAGAAGCCTTATAAGCCCACTAAAGGTGTATTTAGAGGCATGTTTAGAGATACCTTCAAATTTTTACATAGAGTAATAGTTTCTCATCCCAAGTAACTCAAGGGTAACTCTTACTATAAATAAGATCCATGCGCTCCATTGTAAACACTATTTGACCATGATAATTTAAAGCTATACTCTGTGAAACCCACATTTTGCTTTGTAATTCATGAAATTAGGAAGAAATTGATAATTTTTTTGCTTTCCATCAATGGCATTGCCCTCTTGGATTATAGATTGTATGGTGATTGAGGCATATCCATTTTACCCCATCTTGTCATTCGTCTTGCCCTTTTATATTAATTGAATAAGAATACTATTATTTTTTAGATTCTCATATATTGATTGATCACACACTTTCTTATTATGGTTATGATCATATTTTCGTTTAAATCCCTTGAACCGTTAAGCTTCAAAATTTATTTTTTACGCATTTGAATTTTTGCACTTTAATTTCATGCGAGTAAAGTGGGTTAGAGTAGGAGTTAGCAAGGATAGTGTAGATTTGGCTTAAATTTAGTGGTTGGAGGAGCCACAAGCCCTTCCATCCAATAATTTGTTGAAATGCTGGAATTGGGGAGTATTATTGATAAAATTAGAAGTCAATATAATTCTTTGATTCAACATAGTTTTCTTGCAAGGCTGATAGGACTCAAATCCCTCTATTTGGTTGAATATCTCAATTTTGAAGCCAAATTTGTATTCATTGTAATGAAACAATTGGCCAAAAATTGAACTTTTTCCAATATTTTACATATGTAGAGAGATTTACTTCAAATTTGAAGCAATTCACTCTCGTTGACCCAACAACTTAAAAATGATATTTTTTTAAGCCTTATACTACCACAAAATATCACAGGTTTTATCACACATGCCCCAATATAAAATAGCCAAAATAATAATAAGGTCAAGATAATAATAATATAAGTAGAATAATATGAGCAAGTTAATATGTATTTCAATGCTTATAATAAATCAAATAACATTAATTAATATACTGAAATATGAATGCAAATAGCTTGAATCATTCATGTACTATGCATGAAGAACAACTTACAATATTAATTGCTCAAAATATATACAAGCTTTATTGCTCATTTTTTTGTTATAACCAGATAATGAGATATATGAATTATATTTGATATATTATCTTATGGAACATTGTTTCTATAATATGGCCATAGTAGTGTGACTCTTCATATACTTGAATATTACTCTCCATATGCCAAGTCTCATGACTCTTGGCTTATCTACTTACCACTTGCATACTTGATGAACACTTGAATCTATAACATATGCACACCTATACATGACTCTTACACTTTTACTTGCACTCTCTAATCTAAGACACTTGTGCATATATTTAAATTATATATTTGCACTCTTGCATACAAGATACTTGTGCACATTTACTCAACCTACACTTGCACTCTAACTTACATGACACTTGTGCATTTCTCACACATTACATACTTTATATGACACTTGTGCATTTATTGCACATTCAAATTTATATAAAGAGGGAAATATAACTTACACTCTAAATTATGAACTCAACCCTAATCTATTATTTACCAATGTACCATGAAGGTACCATGGGGGCACATTAGCATGTACCAAATAATGTAATATACCTCAACAAAAAATTAGTCTAAGTCCATTTCATGGAGTGATTTACTTTTATCACTAATGATTCACTCCAAGTCTATTAAAATTGTATAATTTAGATCTAGAGTGATTCATGGAGGCTAGGGATTTGATTTATCAATCCCAATCTCAAATCAGCCTTAAAATTCATACCATTTTTATTATTTATCTTCAGTTTTTATAGGTGCTTTGTAAATGGTGACTATTGTCATCTTTGATTATCCCCACTTGAGACAATTGTACCTCACATCAAAGCAACACAATAGTCCATAGTTGAGATCATAGTATTTAGCTCAATTAAGGGTTGTCAAGAGTTTTTACAAGGCTAAATCCTTGTTAAGATGTGATCTTCAAGGCACTTGCTACTCTACCAAGGGAAAATAGATGCGATAAACTAAATAAAAAACTCAGTAAGTAAAAGAAAATGGGGGAAATGCACCAAGAGATCCTCTACGATATCCCTACAAAAATAGGCCCAAACACTATGTTCCAATGGTGAAAACTTCCTCTCCTCGACATAGTGAAGAGCAGTCAGGGTCTACCTATTATACACATGTGTGAGCAGGCAGGTCCCGTAGGAGAGCTAAGATCATAAATGACTCAATATAAAAATAGACATAGGTCCCTCACACACACATACACTTAGCACTTCTGATATTCATGTAAGAGAATACAAACACACATGCATACACTTCCATAGTTTTGCAAGCAAAGGTCAAAAAGTAGATACAAGCTTTCTTGTATATATATATGCATGTAGACTTTTACATAGATTGTGCCAGAAGCAAGGGTTCAAATTTCCCACAAGTCGCTCAAGGATGCTACCATTTTTATACAGATAAATTAAAGGAAAGCCTACAAATGCATGAAATACAAACTTATTGATAAAATTTACTAAGCAATACTACTGCTATCTATAGATTACAAGAGGGTAATTTCCCTCTAAAATTTAAAGGATGACTTGAATTTCTATCTACACATTTCTTGGGGATTCTGAATATTTAATGGAGCAACCCTTGTTATAATTCCTATCAGTTTGTAGTTGCCATAGTTGCAAGTCTCCTTCCTTTGCTTTTAATGGTTTACCAACCTTCATTTAATTCATATAACTGGAGTATTGTTGGTAGATAGCCTCTTTTCTTAATAATGGTGTATTGTATTTATTTTCCTTGGGGAACCGTGTGCTCACCTACCTCTTTTTTGGTCTTAGCACCCTTGTTATTGTTGTAATCACAATGACACTGAGAGGGGGGGTGAATCAGTGTGTTCTTTAAAAACTTCTAAAACAATTAGATTATAAAACCAGTAGTAGTTTAAAGCAGATAAAAGAGATACTAAATGCATCAATAAAGCATCACACATAACACAACGTTTTAACGAGGTTCACCAATGTGGCTACTCCTCAAAAAGACCGCTTGGACTACCATCCAAATCCAGTCAATGCAAAGCTACAACTTTACATAATCCTTTACCAAGCACCAACCGGAAGGAGCACCAACCCCTTAACTTTATCTCGCTTCAATAGAATGGAGCACCAACTCCTATTTTACCAAGGACCTACTGGAAAGAGGCACCAACCCCTTAATTTTCCAAGCACCAATCTGGACAAATTGTTTACCAAGGACCAACTGGAAAGAGGCACCAACCCCTTAATTTGCCAAAGCACCAACTGGACTTCAATATTGAATAAAAAAATGTTTGACATATACCTTTGTTATTGCAAGACTCTAACCGGTCTACATCACCTTTGCAATCTCTCGTGCACTCTGCTCTCTCTTGCACAATCACTTCACACAGTTCTGTCGCACTGCTACAGCCGGACTTTGCAATCAACTTTGCCCTTCGCGCTTCTCTCGCACACTCTGCTTTCTCTACGCACACACTTCGCACACTCTCGTGTCGTTTCACATTCTGCTCTCTCGCTCAACACGAACTTCACTTTCACAAACACTATGCTCGCATTCGCACTTTATCTTTACACCCCCATTTTCAAACTCGAAGTACCCTTGCTTTTATAGAAGAAGTTTTAGGAACAAACCCTAAAAGAACGTCGGTTGAGAAACCCTAGAATTTGTCAGCTGCCAAACCCTAAAATCCGTCGGCCCGGATTTAACTTTGTCGACCTCAAACTCTTCTTCCACCTTCGTCACTTTCTTGTAGCTTATTGCCGCGAAATAGTAACATGTCGGCCCTTTTAATTTAATTTAATATTTTAATTTAAATTTTAAATAAAATAAAATTTAAACTAAATATTTAAAATTAAATATCTTCATCACCGGGGCATCTTTTTCAACGAAACGAAGAGCCAACTTGGGTTTTAAGAAAAACCCATTTCAAATCTGTTATCCATGGTTTTAAATAAAACTTTTTATTCTCGACCGCCTTGGTTTTCACAAAAAACCTTTCCGCTTCTTGACATCTCAGGTTCGAAGACTTCTTCTTCTCATTCCGAATTATGTTTTCTCGTTTCGTGCATCTATCATTTAAGGACTCATGATCCGACTAACTTCTGAACTTTATCCTCTCGCATCCGAGTGACTTCTAAACCGCTCGTCCATTGCATCATTAGATCTAACCGACCGTATTGACAACAATGACAATCCTCCCGCAACACCTTGCTCAACACTGAACTCCTATCCATTGTACTTTGGCTGCACCTTGCTGTTCAATAAACTCTTGTCCATTGCATCAATAAATCTTCCTGACTGTGTTGACAACAATGACAATACTATTTTCTACACTTTGCTCAACAATCTCCCCCTTTGGAATTGTTGGCAACACATGTGCAATTTTCCTTTAAATCTTCTCCCCCTTTGACAATAATACCAAAGGGTGCATTGCAGACTCCCCCGAGTCTATGCACAATATTCTTAGACACAAATTATTACAATTAGCAAATATTCCAAGCATGAACAAGAAGAAAAACAAGTACACAAATGCTCCCCCTGAGTCCAAGACCACTTCATTTCACTGATTGACAACATCATGATAAGCATAATAGGCATCAATAAAATCAACAATGTGAATAGCAGCAATAACCAATGAATGACACCATCACCGTCAACTTCACCAATATAACATGTGTAAGAACATGACTGAACCACTGTCTTCTGTGCAACTACCCTCTGTTGCTTTGCAAACTCAAACTTGTCCACTGTTAGTGAAGGCATACAATAATCTTATATAGCCAACTTTTTGTTCTCGCAATGCCGACAACATCTCGCATACAACTTCACCATGCATCTTGGATATATTCTCAACAAGCTTGAACCCAATGACAGCTTGTTTGTCTCTCTCTCGAGTGAGAATCCAAAGAGCTACCTCAATCCACTTTCAACTCGTGCAGTACCAAACACCGTACCACAAGACAACCAACATCTTTTCTCAACCAATTAGGGCTTTAGCAACAATGCTTATAGACAAGGTTTAACCAACATCATTCAACTCAAGATTAACTTTGAAGCATTCAACCAATCACTACATGAAAAGGAAACTAGTAGACATCCTTTTCCTTCCAAAGGTATTTGAACAAGACAACCACCAACATAAATCACCAAGGCAAAGAATAACTTGCTCAAATCAAACTCAATGGAGTAAGCCCAAATCATGTATCAAGAAAAGCATTAACTTGATCAAAACAACCACTATGAAAGCAACTCAACTATTCATCACCAGGCTGGAAATCATCTGGCTGCTCATTAAAAAACTTTTTTTTTTTTTTCAATCTTCCCATTCAACATGCTGATTTCACTTTTGTCAACAGAATTGACAAGTGACTCACATCTGTACCAATTTTTGTCCAGCACTGCAATTTTGCTGCCAACTCTTACTTTCAACTATGCATGTCGGAAGAAGACATTTTGTCAAACACTTTATGGCCAACCGTAGTGCACCTTACTCACCTCAAGCTTCTTATTCTTGGACTGGCATTAAATCAATAGTTAAAACAAAACTGTCTGTGAATTAAATATATTCACCAAGGTGTCATGAAAGATCTGGCAATCTTCACATCAAAGAGTAAAAACAAATACATGCTGCTCGAAACACAAATACACAGCTTAGGGCAAGCATTCTTTCATTGAGCAAATTATCTGGACTATTATGATTCGTAATTTTGAATAGTGGTATTAAGAATCATCAACAGTACAACAATGACATATCTCAAAACTACCAATGGTGACAACTCTCAAATTAAACACCACACTTCACGGCATTTCCACAAACCACTATATAAACTGAAAAACACACTTTAACAACTATACAACATTAACTCGATCGCTTACCTTTCATCCTCATATACCTAGACAAATACATAGGAGCATTAAAATAAAACTTTAATATTGCTCCTCCTGAGGATGTGCCACCTGGAGTTGCTTAGAGCAATGGCAGAGTAGCCTCCTTCAGTCCAAGGAGACACAATTTCCTTTCTTCTCGTCTTTCTCCGGACTTTCCCGAACTTGGGCTTGGGTTTTTCAACAACATCCCTATTTTGCTCCCTGTTCGTGAACTTGAACATTTCTCTTGTGGGGTTGTCTCTTGTGCATTCTTGATGGATGATTATTTTCTTTTTTTTTATGCACATGATATGTTCCTTGTCGGTGTTGTCCTCTTTGTGTCTGATGAAATCTAGGGTTTTGCCTTAGATTAGATATAGAAGTGCTTTGACGTAACCTTGCTATGTGCCCTTGACCATTGCATTTAAAACATTGCACATGTTTTATTCCCTCGTCTCGTATTGCATTCTATGTGTATGATGAAATCTATGGTATTGCCTTAGATTGGATACAGAAGTGCTTGAACAAAACCTTGCTATGTGCCCATGGCCATTACATTTAAAACATTGCACAGGGTGTTCACTCAAAAAAATAGAAGTATTTTTATCAACATAACTCTTTGATCTATTGTTCAACCCACAATAAATTGCCTTGTGACCAAAGTGGTTGCATTTAGAACAATAGCCATAAAAAGCATTATTATTAAAAGAGTGAGAGTGAGAGAACCTCTTTTGCTGTGGTTGCTTTGCTGTAGATCTTCTTTGATATTTTCTTCCTTTTGAGGATTCAACTTCAGACTTTTCTTGTTTCAATCCTTCAACCGATGACTTCTTCTTCTCTGCATATTTGGAGGATGAAGGTTGTTCAGCTTCATATCCAAGACCAAACTTAGCTGTGGAGCTTCTTTGTTGATTTATCATTGTATCTAGCAACTCTTGCTCTTCTCAAATTTGAGATTTATATTGGCCTCTTTTAGTTGTTTCTTCAATGAAACAATCTCTTCTTCTTGTTGGCAGACATACGAGTCTCTTTCTCATTGATCCGAGACCTAAGAATATCTTCAATCCTTTTGTTCTGTTCTACTTGCGGCTTTAGATCAACAATAACCTGTTTATATTCCTCTTCACTTGTGTCTGTATACATCATTCTTATTACCCAGTTGTGTCTTCAAGGCTTCTTCTGATTTCTTGGCCTTTTGAATTTGTAGGAAGAGATCTTCAATCTCATCCTCATATTCTTCTAATTTCTTGGACAGTATTTTGTTCTTTTTCTTTTCTATTCTCCACTCTTCAAGAGCAGATATCAACTCTCCTTCAAAATCTACTTCAGACTCAAGATTTTCATCACAAACTTCAGGATTCACTTCTTCTACCTTTTTCGGTTCAAATTTCTCTTCTACAGGAACCGAAACTGACTGGGATGCCTTTTTGGATGAGGATCTATTCTTCTTAGCCATTGTGTACTAATCCAAGATCAACCCTGACTGATTTAGCCAAAATTGGGAACTTGGCTCTGATACCAATTGTTGTAATCACAATGACACTCAGAGGGGGGGTGAATCAGATGTGTTCTTTAAAAACTTCTAAAACAATTAGATTATAAAACCAAGTAGCGGTTTAAAGCGAGATAAAAGAGATACTAAATGCATCAATAAAGCATCACACATAACACAACATTTTAACGAGGTTCACCAATGTGGCTACTCCTCAAAAAGACTGCTTGGACTACCATCCAAATCCAGTCAATGCAAAGCTACAACTTTACATAATCCTTTACCAGCACCAACCGAAAGGAGCACCAACCCCTTAACTTTATCTGCTTCAACAGAATGGAGCACCAACTCCTATTTTACCAAGACCTACCGGAAAGAGGCACCAACCCCTTAATTTTCCAGCACCAACCGGACAAATTGTTTACCAAACACCAACCGGAAAGAGGCACCAACCCCTTAATTTGCCAAAGACCAACTGGACTTCAATATTGAATAAAAAAATGTTTGACATATACCTTTGTTATTGCAAGACTCTAACTGGTCTACATCACCTTTGCAATCTCTCGTGCACTCTCTTCTCTCTTGCACAATCACTTCACACAGTTTGTCGCACTGCTACGACCGGACTTTGCAATCAACTTTGCCCTTCGCGCTTCTCTACACACTCTGCTTTCTCTGCACACATGCTTCGCACACTCTGTGTCGTTTCACATTCTGCTCTCTGCTCAACACGAACTTCACTTTCACAAAAACTATGCTCGCATTCGCACTTTATCTTTTCACCCCCATTTTCAAACTCGAAGTACCCTTGCTTTTATAGAAGAAGTTTTAGGAACAAACCCTAAAAGAACGTCGATTGAGAAACCCTAGAATTTGTCAGCTGCCAAACCCTAAAATCCGTCGGCCCAAATTTAACTTTGTCGGCCTCAAACACTTCTTCCACCTTCGTCACTTTCCTGTAGCTTATTTCCGCGAAATAGTAACATGTCGGCCCTTTTAATTTAATTTAATATTTTAATTTAAATTTTAAATAAAATAAAATTTAAACTAAATATTTAAAATTAAATATCTTCATCACCGGGGCATCTTTTTCAACGAAACGAAGAGCCAACTTGGGTTTTAAGAAAAACCCATTTCAAATCTGTTATCCATGGTTTTAAATAAAACTTTTTATTCTTGATCGCCTTGGTTTTCACAAAAAACCTTTTCGCTTCTTGACATCTCGAGGTTCGAAGACTTCTTCTTCTCATTCTGAATTATGTTTTCTGCTTCTGTGCATCTATCATTTAAGGACTCATGATCCGACTAACTTCTGAACTTTATCCTCTCGCATCCGAGTGACTTCTAAACCGCCTCGTCCATTGCATCATTAGATCTAACCGATCGTATTGACAACAATGACAATCCTCCTGCAACACCTTGCTCAACACTGAACTCCTATCCATTGTACTTTGGCTGCACCTTGCTGTTCAATAAACTCTTGTCCATTGCATCAATAAATCTGTCTGACTGTGTTGACAACAATGACAATACTATTTGTTGCACTTTGCTCAACAGTTTTCCTTTAGAGTTATTCATTGATTCAGGATTTTTCTTTGCTCTTGTGATCGATACCTTCTTAGTCAGGTCTTTTTGCTTGAATCCTATATTTAGGACTTTAAAAGTTTTGACGAGTCACTTTATCAAGCCTTTTCATCGGGCCTCCTTTATTTGTTAGATCAAAACTCTTAATCGCTTTCATAGCTTTCATGTTTCTTCCTTTGTTCTATTTTATGCTTCCCCCTTTTATTCATGCCAACTTTTGCTCTATAATGCATCCATGTCTACTCACTCTATTGATGACTTCAACTGATATTTTTATTGTTGTAGAGAATCTTTCATCCTAGAAGCCTTTCTTTTGAATATGGTGAACTATATGTTTTTAAACTTCCATCCTTAGAGTGATCATCAGGATCCCTATTCTTCTCCCACTTGTTGGTATCCCTTTGTCATCTCTCACCATCAAGGATATTATTGCATATCTGGTGGAGGGATAATGCACGAGTTTCCAGAGGTTACTTACCCAAACTAATGAAAAAATGATGAACTCTATTGATTCTGCTATGACAATTATTTGGGTTGATCATCCTCCTATAATGGAGTCTTTTCAGTTATCACCAAAAAGGCTTCTCAACTTTTGTCAGAAGTGAGGTTAGACATAGATATCATGAAAAGTCTCTAGAATACTCATCGTGGACTATCTTCTTATTAGGTGATCAACTTACCCATATAGAAGGAGATTGTCCACTCCTATCTTCGTCCTTTGTATATCTATTTGATGAATTTTTACATGATCTATTTTTAGGTTGGCATGGATTGTGCTTCCTTGGTTCTTCATCTAGGCACTTCATGTTATTTTGGGGTGCAATCTATTTGGGCTATAGTGATTTATCACTATAGTTTTGGTGGATCTCAAAAGACCTTCTACTTGTAGAAGGAAACAAACTTAGAAGCTAAAATACCTTTATCCATTGGACATGAAGTTGCAAAGGCATAACTTTTTGGAGGACGTTGATCTTCTTTTATAACCTTCACTTGAGGTTGGTGAGGCTCATTCTTTTCACCAATGCTTGGGTCAACACCTTTCCTCACTTCTCTTATATTTTCATTGGGATGAACCTCTTTATTTTTTCCCAAGATGACGTGGTGGATACTTTAGCTTGTTAATTGCCCTATGCACAATTATTTCAAATGATGTAAGCATGCCACTTCAGTTGTTTTAATTATTAAGTTCAATGTTGGTTTCAAGGATGATTTTATTGATGGTTGCTTTGAGGCTTTCTCATTTTCTAGAAAATATCCTACAAATTGATAAATATATATATATATATATATATATATATATATATATATATATATATATATATATATATATATATATATATATATATTCTTTGTATATACATGATCCAGGAGTCGGTTCTCATTTCAAGTTGATACTACCTATAGCACCCTAAAATTGGCACAGTAAAACCTTAAATAATTACAATTACTCTAGTAAATATTCAAATTCAAATTTTAACCCCCAAAACCGCTTCCAAACCGTCGTTTAACCCGTTTCCTCCTTTCCCGTGCCATTTTTAGAGTTTGTTTTGACCGTTTGACGATATCGTCGCCGATCAGACGATATCGCCTCAGATCGGATGATTTCGTCTGGACTAGGACGTCCAGACGATCTTGTCCCAAAACTAATTTTTCTCAATTAGCCTCTGTTCCAACGACGTCTCTAATCCGGGCAGAAGCGTGTCTGCGTCGTTAGAGACCCTCCCCATTGGAGATCTCCCAAATTGGGATGATCTCCAACCTCCTAACCTCCCTCCTAAGCCTATTTAAACTTAGGACTCCCCCTTGGCATCCCCCTGGCTGAAATTTCCTGTAACTTGACTTTACACGCACTAAAACATCCTGAATTACCATCTGGCACTTGTCCTATCCAAATTTTGTTGCAGGAACCTTGTCATTCTTCAGTCGGAGCAAGCTCAGTTCGTCGTGGACGATCCTGTTCAATACGAGATGATTTCGTACCAATCCGAGATGATCTCGACTGCAATCTGCATTGGGGGCAATCAGTGCCCAGAGTTTGCATTTTTCTCTTCTCATCTGTTGTTTTATTCTGCATCTAGTCAGTTTATTTATTATTTTTTGCTATTCTGCATCTTGGAGTTCACCCATGTAGTTTAATTGCATAATGAAATCATGATTAACTATTAAAACATTGTAATTTGCTTGCATTCCTATTCGGGATTATCTGTTAACATCCTTATTGTCATTTTACATCATTATCCTCTATTAGCATTGCTGCATTTTTTGTATTTTGTGCCTATTTCTCTGTTTGCAGGTCTCGACGAATTCTTTGACGAATTCGTCAGATCTCAGACGATCCTGCAGGTCGGAGACGATCCCGTCAAATTCCAGACGATCCTGTCTGCTTCAAGAATCAGAACCTCCATCAGACATCCGGATCAGGTATGGCTCTGTAATTTAGCTTTTTCTCTCTATTTTATGTTTAAAATCTGTTTTTTGTATTTCATTTAGTCTGCATTTTCATAATAGAACAACTTAGATTCATTTGGCCAAACCTAGGACTCGAATGTTTAAAGATAAAACTGAACACATTAAACACATTCCCAACCTAGGCATGGAAACTGCCATTCAAACGTTTCCTGGTGAACCCACCATCCATCAAAAAATCACCATAATACACCTCCCCAGAGAGGCGGGACCTTCGCAAGGCCTCTCAGTCCGAGGTACCATGCCATCCTTTTCCCATCCTCCTTCTGGGCATGGATCCTATAGCCTGAAGGTAAGGATGCAAAAAATTTGGAGCGATACATTTTGGTGAACCCGACGTGAATGCATTTAAAACCTTTTGAAAAAAAAAAAAAAACAAAAACATAGATGCATTTAAAATCATTTAAAACTAATAAGTTGCATATCATGTCTAGATGGTAGCTCCTAAGAAAATATTAGCAGTTACTATAAATGTTGAAAACCAATTAGCAGCCATAGAAATCAATTATGTGCTTAGTGTGCCTGAAATAGATAGAAACCAACTTTTGTGGGACGAACTTGATAGAAGACTAGGTGTCATTTCATCTAGGTCAACAAAACTTAAACAAATCAAAAGGCTTGTCCTAGATAGAATCCTGGATCCTCATCAACTCGTCTTTTATCATGAACTTCAGAGAGCCTGCCATAGATGGTTAGCTTATAGGAGAGCTCTTGTGTCTTCAAAATTGTTCACCTTCGAGGAATACCTCGAGAACGCAGCCACTATACACCAGTTCCTAGGTCATGTAGAAGACCAAGAGGTCATTCTTATGGATAGGGAAATATGGAATAGAGTTCCTCGAGCTATGTTATATCGAGAGTATTGCCATGAGCTTTACTTCTATCAACCAGAATCTGAGATAGATAATATCACTATAGCCCTTTTCATTAAATTCTTGAAAGAAAATTTTCAATTTGAAGAAGAACACTTCATGACTCCTGAAGAACTTGAGCCCATTAATGACATTTATAAATTATTTATAGAAAACTAGATCATTGCTTTCATTATTATTTCTTGCATTTATTGTGTTGTTTGTTATCTTTACAATATTATTACAAAAACAAGAAAAACTAAAAAACATAACAAAAACCAAAACATTTCATTTTAAATATTGTAGTAGGTATATAATTAATATATACCTCTTAAGCTTATTGCATATATATATATATATATATATATATATATATATATATATATAAAATATATATTTGCTGAAATCTAAGTTAAGCACAATGCCTAAACTTAGGAATGGTAAACAAACTGAAGGAGAAGAAGAAGATTGGTTAGGAGACAAAACAAGAAACCCAAATGTCCTTCCTGAGGATCCAATCCCGGAAGAAGAAACTCTAGACCAGCAAGACGATGAGCTTGTTGTAGATGAACAAGAAGAAAATGTTAAAGAGGATGGATCCTCATCCCCTAGAGTAGCTCTAGATGGAACTATTGCTTTTGATAACTTAGATCATTTCTGGAAATTTTTCAATAATAACATTGGTGCTCTTAATATGGCAGTTCGTATTGATAAAGGGCAAATTAGTGACACTCAAGCAGCCATGGAACATATGTTTGATGTGCACACTAATCCCTTGTCTTTTATTGATCAAGAAAGTGATAAGGCTGGACCATCCAATAGAGATATGGTCACTATGATTCAAAACATGCCAAAACAACAGGTTACCCAACCTCCTAAGGAACCTGTTATTGAGCCTAAAATCATTCCCACACAAAAGAAAACTTCCTTCACTGCTTTACTTCGCCAAACTATTGATCAATATGCTTCAAGTAAACAAAAATCTAAAATGAAGCCAAACACCAATTTTCAACAATCTGGGATACAACATAATACAACTTCAAAATTTCTTCATAACACCTTTCCTACCAACAATTTACACAATAGCAACATAGCATCTAATCTTCATGTCCCTCCATCATATGCTCACAAATCCCATATTAATGCCCTACCGAACCAATATGGTGGGCAAACTAGTAATCTGGAAGCCATGGTGAAGCAGTTAGCTTCGCGTATGGACCGAGATAGATCCCTACCGTCCCTCGTACAATTATCGAGAGATATGTAGTCAACCTTTGGATCCCATAGTTGTAGCACAACCGTACCCTAAGCATTTTCCCATGCCCATCCTGCCTATATATAAAGGAACTGAAGATCCCATAGAGCATCTTCGCATGTTTAGGATAGCATGTCATGATATATCACATGATGACTTGCTATTACTAAAAATGTTCCCGAAAAGTTTAGGTGGAATGGCATTAGAGTGGTACTATCAACTACCCACTCATTCTTTGAGAAATTTTGAAGAAACAACTGAATCTTTTGTCCATCAATTTAGTGCCTACATCGAGAGGCATGTAACCATTAAAGATTTATACAACTTAAAACAAGACAAAGATGAATGTTTTGCTGATTTCTTAGCTAGATGGAGGCAGTTGATGGGAAAACTGCACTTTGTGCTACCTTATAGGGAAATGTTGGACATTTTTATCAATAATTTGCAAGAACAAATATCTTATGAGTTATCAACTGCTACTTTAACTACCTTCGATCAAGCTATAGATTTAGCTCGAAGAGTAGAAGATGCCCTCATTAGGAGAGGCCAACTTAGGAAGAAGGATGATGAGAAAACATCCAGAAATCAATATAAAAACAAACAAGTCGTAGGTGACGGAGTCACTGACAACAGAAATGTTGCTAATATCAATGCAACGAAGACAACAAAAAAATTTATATTGAAACCTCCTGATAAACCTCCTCGAGAATTTACTAGATTGAATCAACCATTATCAACTATTTTACCTCAATTACTCGAAAGAGGTTTGATTCAATTACCGACTATCCAGGAACTCGATCCAACCATACCCGGATACGAGATTGACTTACACTGTGATTTCCATAGAGGACCTGGACACTCTACCAACGCTTGTAAAAGGTTAAAGCATAAAATACAAGATCTGATTGATAATAATGAAATGGAGGTGCAAGCTTTCCAACCTAAACAAAATACTCCTAATAATCCTCAAAAGAACATTCCCCAAAATCAAAATCAAAATGCTAATCAATCATTAGACATATTTCAACATCCTTTACCAAGACATGGTAAAGAGGTGGCCAATCAAATTGAGCATCATAATGTTCCTCCTCCTACCCGATATGTAGGGACTATTAGCGGACAATTACCTATTCAGGATCCTCAAACATTTGACACAACTTTATCCCTGGTCACGACCAGGCCCCTACATAATTTTCAAACTCCAGATCCTAGTGATGTAGAATCAGATACTGAAAGTGAAATAGACATCACCTCAAACCAATCGAATAGTTCTGAAAATGAATCAGATCCTATTCAACCCATCACGGATGCTATGGTTCCAGAAGAACCATTTCCTAGAAGAGTTACTACTCGACCCTCTTCTAATCAATTCCTCCCTAATGAACAAGCCATAAACGCTCAACCGAGACCAGTTCAACGTCTTCAATATAACATTGTAGGTACCATTGGAGTCGTTACCCGACAACAAGCTCAAAATTCTCAACAAGAACCAAACCAGAATGATGGATCAGCTCCATTTGTTTTGAAAAATCCCAATAAAGGGAATCATGCTCCTAATGTTCAACCTAAACCCCCTTACAATATTAATGAGCAATTATCCAATACTACAGCCAGAATTTCCCTTTTGGATTTATTAAGATCTTCTCCTACCCATAGGGATGAGTTAATGCTTACATTAAGCCAAATGATGGTACCTCAAAATATTCAACCTGAAGCCATGGCCAATACTATCATCACTAGAGAAGTCGATTGTATTGACTTTCGGGATAAAGATATCCCACAACACAGTTTACATAAGGATAATCCCTTATATATTACTGCTCTAATTGGAGATGTAGCTGTTAAAAGAGTCCTGATTGATAATGGTTCATCTCTAAACATTTGCACTTTTGACTTCTACCAACGATTTGGCTTTAGAAGTGATGAAATGAAGAAAACTGACATGATCATCAAAGCTTTCAATGACGAAACACAAGAAACGTGTGGAGTTATTACCATCCCATTGCAAGTTGGTCCTAGAACCTTAGATACGACCGTGTTTATTGTACATTGCCCTGCATCGTACAATATACTCTTGGGTCATCCTTGGATCAATGCAATGCGGGCTGTCCCATCCACTTTACACCAATGTGTTAAATTCGAATTTAAAAATCAGTTGGTCACTATCCATGGTGATCCTAGACCCTTTGATATGTGTGCTTTGGCAGAACCTGTTGGAGTGCAATTTTGCCCTGCTCTATCATCCACACATCCTAATTCTTATTTTTCATCTAAAACTATGAAACACACACCCATAGCTTCACCTATTTCTCCTCCATTCATTTCACCCTCATATATAGATCAACAATCTTCTAAACAAACCACTCTAGAACCTCAAAAAGATCTTCAATCCACAACCAATCCTTCATGTTCTATCCCTATAATTTCAAAACCTATAGACCCATTCATTAACACTTCCACATTATCAACATCTATCATACCTTCCACATCTAAAGATATAGGGAATGGTCCTTCTACATCTTATGCTCTTTCTGATGAACTTTTACCAGATTTATCCACAATCTTAATATCAGAAAAAACAAATGCTTCTATGCAAAATTCTATTCTTTTAAATAACTTGCCACCATCTCCTCGTACTTTGGGCCTCCCACAACCCATGGGAAGTACTTACCAAGTCGGGAGTTGTGCTTTTATTTATAAAGGATATGACTAGGGAAGAATACCTCGAAATATTAAAACTCATCATGATGGATATGCTCGGTGTTATTTTACTAATGAGTATATTAAAGCTAAACCCATAATGATTAAAATGGGATATAAAGGGAAAGGCTTGGGACCTTTCCAAAATGGCATGAAAGAACCTATCGAGGTAGAACCGTGGCCTGCCCGTTGTGGTGTGGGCCTATTTCCTAGTAAGGGTCAACCCTTTCCTTTTGAAGATGATGATCAACTCATATGTTATCAAGATTATTTGGATGGGCGTGATGATTTGCCTCTAAAAAATCAGCCATTTACATGTAACATGCTATCCATAGCTTACCCTGAATTGATTGCTGACTCCGATGAGGAGTTGGAAGGAGATATCTTCCACGATGTCTCCGTTGAAGAGATGTTACACAATGGATTTTATTTTGATGGTTCTATACCAACTATAGCCCAACTTGAGGCCACTAATCCTCAAGATGAATTATCCAACTTAACCTTAAAATAATTACAAGAATTGGGCGTCTCACCCGCCCCACCTAATTTTGAAAGAGATCTACACATGGAAGTCGAAAACGTCATTAAAGTTAACATTGGAACTGAGGATAATCCTCACATAATCAATATTGGGTCAGAATTAAGTCAAGAAAAACAAGAGCAATACATTGCATTCCTTAAAGAATATGAAGATGTCTTCGCTTGGACATACGAAGATATGCCAGGTCTGGACCCTTCCGTAGTCATGCATCATCTAGTAGTCCATCCGGATGCTAAACCTGTTAAACAAAAACTTAGAAAAATGCATCCCAAAGTGGCCCTGCTAGTCAAAGGGGAGTTAGAAAAACTCCTGAATGTTGTTTTTATACAAGCTATTGATTATGCTGAATGGATCTCAAATGTAGTTCCAGTCACCAAGAAAGAAGCCACCAAAGTTAGGGTTTGCACAGATTTTAGAGATATTAACGTTGCATGCCCTAAAGATGATTTTCCTCTTCCAAACATGGATCAAATCATTGACTTTACTTGTCGGGAGTGGGATGATGTCCCTAATGGATGGATTCTCCGGTTATAATCAGATCAGGATAGCTCCTGAAGATCAGGCTAAAACAACCTTTATTACCCCTTGGGGTACCTTTTGTTGGAAAGTGATGCCATTCGGCTTAAAGAACGCAGGTGCAACCTATCAACGAGCTATGACTTATATTTTTCATGATATGATGCATGATATCCTACATGATTATGTAGATGATATTATAGCTCGCTCTATTAATGAAGATAACCATTTAGATGATTTGAGAAAAGTTTTTAATCGATTAAGAGAATATCTTATTCGATTAAATCCAGCCAAATGCATATTTGGAGTTAAGTCCGGTAAGCTATTAGGGGTTTTAGTTTCTTTACGTGGTATCAAAATTGACCCTCTCAAGATTGCGGCTATCACTGATATGCCCGCACCTACCAATATATCTGAGTTACGAAGTTTACAAGGTAAGCTTCAAGCTATCCGTCGCTTCATCGATAAGTTGGCGGACAAAACCGGTCCCTTTCTTAAGCTCCTTAAGAAGGATGTCCCTTTTAATTGGGACGACGAATGTAAAGAAGCTTTTGAACTTCTCAAACAATACCTCCTTAACCCACCTGTGCTTTCACCACCTAGACATGATCGCCCATTTCTCCTGTATATTTCAGCTTCAGATTCTGCCTTAGGAGCTATGTTAGCTCAGCTTGATGATGCGAAGAGAGAACGTGCTAATTATTATATTAGCCGAACCTTCATCAATTATGAAACCCGCTACACAACATTAGAAAAACTATGTCTAGCAATCATATTTTCTACGCAAAAATTATGCCATTATATGCTTAGTCAGAAAACTTATGTCATTGCTAAATATGATCCCTTGAGGTATCTCATGAGTCGACCTTATTTATCGGGTCGTACAACCAAGTGGGTTCTTGCTCTAAGCGAGTTTGACCTCACATTCATAGGACAAAAGTCTGTTAAGGGTCAAATCATAGCAGATCAATTAGTTGCTGCACCCTTAGAGTCTACCCATCCCCTCATCATTGAGTTTCCTGATGAATGCCTTCAATTAGAGGCAGACCATATTGAACAATGGTCCTTATACTTTGATGGAGCCCGATGCATGAGTGGGGCTGGTGCGGGTATTATTTTAATATCCCCACAAAAACATCTTATTCCTCTGTCCTTCAAATTAACATTTGCTTGCACCAATAATATTGCTGAATATGAAGCTCTAATCCTTGGATTACGAGCTGCCTTGGCGCTAAAAATTAAACATCTGTTAGTTTTTGGTGATTCTCAACTTGTCATAAACCAAATTAATGAAGTTTATCAGACCAGAGATGATAAACTGTGCCCATATAAAGCCTATGTTTTACAATTAATGTCTCTATTTGATCAAGTTACCTTGGAAGCTATTCCTCGAACTTGCAACCGTGCGGTGATGCTATGGCCGCAGTTGCATCTCTCCTGCCCTTGGAGTTAGATGACGAATATGCCACTATCATTATTCATCGACTCCAGGAACCCGCTTCAAATAAGTCATGCTTAGAACCTTTGGATGTGTTTCTAATCAATGAAACTACTCCTGAACCTTGGTATACGGATATATTTGATTTTCTTCAAAATGGGACTTTCCCTGCCAATTCTAATAGAAACCAGCGTCGGTTATTACGTAGACGAGCAAGTCGATTTGTAATAATTGGCAATACTTTATATAGGAGATCTTTTGAAGGTATCCTATTAAGATGTTTGAATTTAGAAGAATCCAAATCAGCCTTGAGTGAAGCCCACGATGGATCTTGTGGAGGACACTTCAGTGGTAGTGTCATTGCTAAAAAGCTCCTTAGGATAGGATACTTTTGGCCTACCATGGAGAATGATGCACATGAGTATGTGCGCCATTGCGACAAGTGCCAGAAACATGCTGACCTTGTCCATGCCCCTGCACAAGAGCTGCAGGCTATTTCATCTCCTTGGCCCTTTTCAAAATGGGGCTTAGACATTATTGGCAAAATTAATCCTGTGTCATCTGATGGACACAAATTCATCATAACCGCCATCGAGTATTTCACGAAGTGGGTTGAAGCTATGCCTTTAGCTTCCTGCACTAGCACACAAGTCTCTAAATTTATTTTCAATCAAATCATTTGTAGGTTCAAAATTCCTGCAAATCTCATCTCTGATAATGGAACTTGTTTCAAAAATAAAGATGTCAAGAAATTATGCCAAAAATATAAGATTCAACATCGCTGGTCCACTCCCTATTATCCTCAGGGTAATGGTCAAGCAGAAGCATCTAACAAAACCTTAATCAAAATTCTCAAAATATTGGTCAATAAATCTGGCCGCGATTGGCACATTCAATTATATCCGACCTTGTGGGCCTATCGAACTAGTGTTCGAACCCCCACTGGAACTTCACCTTTTGTTTTGGTTTATGGTGCTTGAAGCCATTTTTCCCTTTGAATTAGAAGTTCCTTCTTTGGCTCTACTACTTCAAGATACCAAAGTAGGAGATGAATATCGAGTTGCGAGACTCGATCAAATGGAACTCCTAGATGAAAAGTGCATCAATGCTTTGGAGCATCTCCGTGCCTACCAAAACAAGCTTAAAAGATCATATGCTAAAAAGTTCGTCATCGATCCTTTGAGATCGACGACCTTGTTTTAAAAGAAAATAAAAAAATACTAATGCAACTAAAGACCTTAAAGGTAAATTTGAGCCCAACTGGCTTGGACCATACATTATCAACTGCTAAATTTGAATCGGGAGCATACAAATTAGCTACCTTAGATGGTAAAGATTTAAAAGAACCTATGAATATTATGCATCTTAGGCGATATTACGCATAAAATTTAGTCATTTCATCATTTGTACATATTTTGCATGTTGTCTTATTTTAAAAATATATCAAATTGTTTACACAAAAACAAAAACAAACAAAAATAATAAAAATAAAAACAGCAATATTCTTGACTCTTTCGAAACCAAAACAAAATAAAGAAGAAAGAGAGAGTCAACATTCTCAAACTTCTCAAAAAAGTATTTGTATATATTTCTTCTTACAAATGTTGCAGTTATATATTTCAAATTATTTTGGATAAATTAGCATTTATTTGGAATCCCTCACTTTCACAAACACAAAATAAATATCTTGATTTTTATCTGGCATGATTACTAATCTCTCTTATATCAAAGTCCACAAAATTCAATTAAATAAAGTTTGAGCACGGAGAATTGATCTTGTTATTTACTTAAACCAAGCACATCCTTTCACAATAAAATGATTATATTTGTAATGTCCATGCTATGCTACATAGTAGAAGTGGTTTCTTGAGCGAAAAGTTTCCCCTGCTATCCTATCATGCACATGGTCTAGAATCTTTGAGAATTGGCAAAAGGACAAGCTCACCCCTACCCAGAATAAAAATCCCTTGCTCTACAGCTAATCCGAGCAAGTATCCCTAGCATAGGAAGAAAAGCAAAGTTCAAGAAAAAGAAAAAAAGAAAAATGTTATTTTATATCATTACAACAATGTTTCAAGCATTATCTCAAAAATCAAGCAAAAATACAAAAGAAAAGCAAAAGAAAGCAAAAGCAAAAGCAATAAAATCCCTCTCCCTACCCTTTAAAAAGAAAAGAAGGGTTGATGAGCTTGAATCCCTGGAATTCTCAATTATTCAAAAACTGTGAGGTAAGCCCCATAACAGGTGGTTTGTGCCCAACCTGCTTGGCCTTGGGTAACTCCTAGCGTGGCGATATGTCTGTCACATTAGCGACCTTCTTTTGTACAGACCTATGTCTGCTTATGGATTAGCTAGCTCTTGATAATCCGACTTACATAGTAGTCTGGTATGGTTATATGCATCTAAATCATGGTTAATGAACACTTATTTGGTTCATTCAAATCACTTGTATCAAATTATCTTGCTCAAAGCTGGTAAACGAACATAGCAATTGCACACACATTTGTATTTGAGAGATTTTGTGTATCATTATGATAAATCAAGATTGGAAATGAACTCACATACGCACATGGGATTCCTTATAAATCTAACTTTTGTCTTTAAGATACTTTGAAATATTTTTTGCAAATCGTTTGGAATAAATTCATTTTCTTCTTTGAAGAACAGTTGTTTAGTATAAAGACAACTATATGCATTATCAAAAATCAAAATCATCTTCACAACATACAATCAAGTTACATCTATATATAACTTTTGACTTTCGCGACGATGGTATAGTTCCAAAACTAAAATTGGAATTTTATGACTAGCGCAAGTCCTCATCTTCATATTTTCTGACTATTTTCAAAAATTAAAAATCAACCATGCAATAAAACAATCTATTTTCTTCTTTGATTTTCGTGATGATGGTATAAGTCTATACCTAAATATTCTATGCCTAGCGCAAACCATTATACCAATTTTATTCCCCATTCATTTAAAAATCATAAAAACCATATGACTTAAATCATTATGTTATACAATTATGCTTTAAAACAAACAAACACCTATCACTATTTCATGTCATTATGTCAATATGCAAATTTGCAATGATGGTATAATTCCTAAGGAATTATCCAAAAATTTTATCACACTTAGGAATTTATGCCTAGCAAAAATCATTTTAAAATATTTCATGCATAATATTTTCATGAAAAGTCTGAAAACAAAATCATCATCATCATCATTTGCATCATCACACCAAAGTCTTAAGACAGTCTCTTAAGCACCCTTTTACTTTTAGCAATATTTCTATACTTGGGATTAGCTTGACGACCGAGTGAGCGGTGACTCCATGAAATGGTCTATAACAACGACAATGTCCTTTGAAATTATTGTTAAAAGTCCCTTTTATTTTTTATCAAATTATCATCACAACAACCAATTTGTTACATCAGATTATTTCATTTAAATTTTTAAAGCATGACATTTAAACCATAATATTTTCCAATGACATAATTACATGAATCATCAAATCAATCACACCAAAACATTAAAAGCATCATACAAACGCATAAGACAAGTCATATGATCAAAAAATATCTCATCTATATATATATCAAATATATGTACATCATATCAAAAATAGATTGGTATGCCACAATCTACATCTTGGCATACTCAATCCTCTCAATCAAATATACAATCTCGTGTAGTGCAGTAGCCTCGCCTCGAGAACCCCTCGAGCTCTCAGCCTCATCTCCTCCCCTACCCGAGGTGGAGGAGGTGGCCCCATCGCAGTCCGTGTGGTGCCATGAGTCCTGGATGTCGATCGTGATGATGTCCTAGATGACCCCATCATGACAGGCTCTGCAATATGAGCTGGTAATGGCACCCTCTGCTCTGCTGGCATCGCCTGGTAATATAGAGCCTGATAGAATGTAACCTGGGCAATAGCGCATGCTAAATCCTGAGTGCTCGCTCCTCCGCCCCGAGCTCTAAGCCGTGTAGCCTCATCCTGCAATGTCTGCACCTGAGCCCGCAGGCGGGCAACCTCAGCTCGGAGAGTCGCTGTCTCGTTGCTCTCCCTAGTGTCAACACCCTTGCCCTTATCGGGCGATGGTGGCCTCTCTCTCTATGGAGAAGGGGGTCTCTCCTCCCTCCTCTCCCGTTGTCGTGGCCTCTGCTGAGCCTGTGGCCTCCTCTGCTCTCTCCCTCGTGACCCTGTGCTGCCTCAATGGCTGCCTAGCGCCGCCTCCCCATCCGATGCACAACTGCATGAATCGGACCCTGAGCCCTCGTCATTCGAGGAGGGTGGATGCCTATGTACCAGGCATCATAGCCATCGGCTACCCCAGCGTCATCCCCATCCATTGGCTGAATGGGGGCATCATCTGCGTCTTGACTCCAGAATCGTTGCATATCTGGAGCCCCGCTAACTGTAGTGTTATCCCGGATAGTCCGAGAAAACTCGTAGTCTCTCAGAGATGGGATCCCCTGCTATAGACCGAACTGCCTCAAAACTCGGTCATACCGATGGAGCTCCACCTCTCCCCTCTCCATCCTCGCAAGGACTCGCTGATGTGAGCCAGCTCCTGTCCATCCTCGGCCCACCCTGGATGATCTCTCCAAGGCCTCCAGGTGATCTGGTCGGAGACAAGGTCGTCTAGTAGTCTCCGGGACACTGGCAGATCTATCCACCGTTGTGCCCCTCTCTGGAGCCACCAGTAGAAAACTCGGGGCCTCTCCCCATCAATCCCTGTCAGTGGGAGCCCTATCGGCCTCCGCACCGCAATGTGCTCCCAGCACCAAACCTGTAGTAGTGATGTCATAACCAGACATCGGTCGCCCTTGTATACGACCCCATGAAGGATCCTATACAACCGATAGAGTACAAAGCTCCCCCAAGCAAACCTGTATCCATGGTCTCTCATGTCACAGACCACATCTATCAGTACCCATGGTACCCTGCATCCGCTCTGGTGGCACAGCAGAAGACCACCTACTACCCCAACCAAAACCCGTGTGAGTCTAGATGCCCCAGGCATCTGGCACAATGACTCGATATTCACTCCGCCCTTCTCCAGGGCGAAGCTCGGATCGCCACACAGTCGCATCATCACGTGGCCCTGATTGGCCATGGGAGTGATCAACCATCCTTGTATGGGGATCCTCAAAATCCTCCATACATCCTCCAATGTGGGAGTCATCTCCCCTATCGATAACCAAAAATAGGAAGAACCCGGATACCACCTCTCTGCTAGGGCTGTCAATAGCCCCATATCTGTAGAAACCTGTGGCATCTCTGCCACATGCTGCAAGCCGACCTGAGCCAGCTGATCTCGCTCTACCTGAGATAGGGCGGCCAAGTCATCCCTTAGTCCGTCGTATTTCCATTCTCTGCTCTTTAGTAATCCTCTCTGCAAAATAAACAAAATCAACAATAAAAATCATTAATAAATCATTAATTAAAAATGCAAGTCAAAATAAGTTCAATTTCATAAATGATGATATCGTCCACTATTGGACGATATCGTCCCAAATTTGAGCAAATTCGTCTCCGATTTCGCCAGCCGAAATCGTCCCTTTTGACGAAATCGTCCCCATTTCGTCGATTTTGCCTCTGGACGAAATCGGCGATATCGAGACGATTTCGTCTCGATGACGTCGACGGCCCAAAAATGGCCGCGATGCTCAAAAATCAATCAAATCTAATCTAAAAAGCATGAAATTCTAAATTAAAGCATTCTAAATTAAGTTTAGACCCTTACCCGTAGCCCGTGTCGGACCTCTGTTGATACGTGCGTTGTCTCGACCATCTTGTCTCTAGAGCTCTAAAAACTAGGAAAATGAACAGTAACAATGAATTAGGGTTTTACCCTATTTTTCTTAATTTTATTCAAAAACACTTAACAACTTTTTTAAAATTTTGCTTTTCTACGTTTTTACCTCAAACGTTCGATTTGGGTAAAAACACGGAGGGGGCACCATAGTAAGTTGTCGTACGATTCGACCTAGAATCGTCGCCTAAAAATGGGAATAATTTTTGCTTTCTCGTAGATCGAGAAGAACTCATATTTAACGCATTTTCTTCGGAAAATTTGCTAAAGAGGGGGCAAAATGTAGCACCCTAAAATTGGCGCAGTAAAACCTTAAATAATTACAATTACTCTAGTAAATATTCAAATTCAAATTTTAACCCCCAAAACCGCTTCCAAACCGTCGTTTAACCCGTTTCCTCCTTTCCCGTGCCATTTTTAGAGTTTGTTTTGACCGTTTGACGATATCGTCGCCGATCAGACGATATCGCCTCGGATCGGACGATTTCGTCTGGACTAGGACGTCCAGACGATCTTGTCCCAAAACTAATTTTTCTCAATTAGCCTCTGTTCCAACGGCGTCTCTAATCCGAGGCGAAGCGTGTCTGCGCCGTTAGAGACCCTCCCCGTTGGAGATCTCCCAAATTGGGATGATCTCCAACCTCCTAACCTCCCTCCTAAGCCTATTTAAACTTAGGACTCCCCCTTGGCATCCCCCTGGCTGAAATTTCCTGTAACTTGACTTTACACGCACTAAAACATCCTGAATTACCATCTGCACTTGTCCTATCCAAATTTTGTTGCAGGAACCTTGTCATTCTTCAGCCGGAGCAAGCTCAGTTCATCGTGGATGATCCTGTTCAATACGAGATGATTTCGTACCAATCCGAGATGATCTCGACTGCAGTCTGCATTGGGGGCAATCAGTGCCCAGAGTTTGCATTTTTCTCTTCTCATCTGCTATTTTATTTTGCATCTAGTCAGTTTATTTATTATTTTTTGCTATTCTGCATCTTGGAGTTCACCCATGTAGTTTAATTGCATAATGAAATCATGATTAACTATTAAAACATTGTAATTTACTTGCATTTCTATTCGGGATTATTTGTTAACATCCTTATTATCATTTTACATCATTATCCTCTATTAGCATTGCTGTATTTTTTGTATTCTGTGCCTATTTCTCTGTTTGCAGGTCTCTGACGAATTCGTCAGATCTCAAACGATCCTGCAGGTCGGAGACGATCCCGTCAAATTCCGAGACGATCCTGTCTGCTTCAAGAATCAGAACCTCCATCAGACATCCGGATCAGGTATGGCTCTGTAATTTAGCTTTTTCTCTCTGTTTCTGTTTAAAATCTGTTTTTTGTATTTCATTTAGTCTGCATTTTCATAATAGAACAACTTAGATTCATTTGGCCAAACCTAGGACTCGAATGTTTAAAGATAAAACTGAACACATTAAACACATTCCCAACCTAGGCGTGGAAACTGCCATTCAAACGTTTCCTGGTGAACCCACCATCCATCAAAAAATCACCATAATACACCTCCCCGAGAGGCGGGACCTTCGCAAGGCCTCTCGGTCCGAGGTACCGCGCCATCCTTTTCCCATCCTCCTTTCGGGCACGGATCTTATAGCCTGAAGGTAAGGATGCAAAAAATTTGGAGCGATACACTACCCATGCTAGTATGTCTTTATTTCTTTGAGGAATCAAAATCCTAAATATTTTTTATCTCATGTTCAATTGGCCTTGATTATTTATTTATCTCATGGAGGTTTTTCCATTCTTATTCAGTTGCTAATATTTATTCATTACTTCACTCATATGGTGACAATATCTCTATGTGATGAGGATGCAATGACTCACTTGGAATTTTGATTCGAGTCCCATATACTATCCTTACCACCATTAGGGACCAATATAGATGTATATATCCTCCCAACTTGGTAGTGAAATATCTAGATAGGCATATATCAAAAGGATGAAGGTTTATTATCGATACATATTGTAAGACCAATTTATCTAGACAAGTGTAAGGGGCAAGCACAAGTTTTTTTGCAATTCCTAATATTTAAACTATGTTATCATCTAACTGCATTACTTTTTTATTTGTTGTCTGATATCTTACTCCTAGTGCATTTGCTATTTATTTTAGCATAACATATGTGTTGGCCCTAAATTCTATAATATAGCTATGGATCAACATTTCCTTATAGACCAAGGTCAAATAAAACGAGGAAGGCTTGGATCTATTATATTATGGGGATAAGATTTACAACACAATCACAATTTGTGGCTGTCTTCTTTTCTCCTCTTGTTCTAGGGACCTTTTTAAATATTATTTTTCCCTAGGATAGTTAACATCTCCTAGACTAGGACTAGTATGGTGGATTTCTTCAAATGATCCACTATGCTAAAAGATTCTAGAGATATCACTTTTTGAGAAACAAAACATGATTTCTTTGAGATTGACTAGATTTCCTTGGTTGGTTCTAGTAATACTGATTGCTACCTTAAGACTGCTAGGCACTTTTCTTGATAAATGCTAGAGATCTCAGCAAGAAATTTGTTTGTGGTTTAGAGTTATATCTGATTGTCTTGTTTTGACTACTTGGTACCCTTAGATAATTTGGTTAAAGGATGGTGGGAGGCACATAATTCATTGACCATTATGGTGTTGCACTCAAAGGTTACCATTCTGATCATATTGATTTGTACTGACCACTAGGGGGTGATGGTTTTGCATCCTTTTTCTCCATTGCCTACTTCTTGGACCTCATTAGATAATATGATTAGACTTGATGTATTTTACCCATTAGATTGATCATCTAGTTAGATATCACATATATCTCTTCCTCATCCCATGCGACTAAGATTTTCTCTTGAGAAAAATGACCAAGTTTTGTGAAGGTGGTCTAAGAATTGTACTCTGTTGTTTGACCTTCAACTTTTTATTGTGAACTAGATGGCATCATCTCTTGCACTGAAGTGGCCAAAAGCTATGATGTTTCTCCTAAGTTGAATTGGTTGAGAGAGTCTTCTAGGGGTGAGTAGTACCACATGGGAATTTATTCTATATAATTGTTTTGTATGGGGGCTAAATCCTTAGCATGATCAAGAAATATTATCTAAAGCAGGGTTGCCATCGAGACTATTTGATATTGACCATTTCCTCAAGTATTTTGAAACTGGGATCTAGGATTTATCATAGGTGGGTTCATGTATTCCTGGTTCCCTTATGGGAAGGTCTATAATTATTTTTATAGGGATATCTTGGGGCATTTAATTTCCTTCCCATAGCCACCATCTAGTTAGCTATAAAATCAAAAACCTTATAGAATGAATCTTGCTCAAGATCCCTAGGTTTCAATGGAGTCAAGACTTGTAGGGATGCAGTAACTAAGGGTGAATAGGATGATGATTGATAGGTCACTAACTAAGAAATAGGAATTATATCTATCACATTAGGGTATAGAGGTGTGGGAAGCCTAGGGTCTTATCTTCCAATATAAATCAGGTCATGCTCAATATGGATGTCTAACTCATATGCTTATGGTACGAAGTTTTCTCCTCTATATTTAATCATCATTGAAATCTCAGAATCCAAGGATTTTAGATAGTATATAAGTGCCATACCTGGTGGGGGGTACATTTCCTTTTGTATTCTATGCTAGGATTTATGGAATATAAGGTTGAAAAATTCCACTATCTCCATAGGAGCCCTTTTAATTGTTACAAACTATTGTAGAAGAGACACCCCATCCACCTTTTCTCTAAATATTTTAAAAAATATATTTGTGAGCTAGTTCCAACTGGTGATTGAACCAATTTGTAGTATCATGTACAATTCTTAGGCCTTTCTTTTAAAATATTTTTTTCAATAGCCTTAGATCCATATTCTACTCTGACATGTTGTGATTCATGCATATGCTTACCACGTGATTGAGGTGCTCAATGGGATAGTTAGGTCTTCACCTATGAAATAGGTGAGGGGATTTAGGGTTGACTGGGGTATTTCCTCTCATGTTTCATTTGGTATTGGTGATACCTAAGAACCTCTTTCATTCCACATCAAAAATACTCTAGGGGGTGGAAGTGGTGGTGGATCAACCATATTATGCCCTAGGGATCTCCTCCTTCACAGAATAGTTACGACTAGTGATGGAAATATTTATCACATTTGTAAAGCACAAGATCCTGATCATTAGATTTTTTGGTCATATTTTGGCTCTTTCTTTAGGATGAATTTGTCAGGTGAATATGGTTTCTTACTTCTCCAAGAGAAAATAGATAGAGGTCTTCACCCAAACCTTATTATGATACCTTCAGTAGTAGCTTCTTTTGGTATTCAATTTAGAGCAGGGTCACTAGGTGAGAAAGAGGTCCTTCAACAAGTGAGGAATATACTAAGAACCTCACCAAGTCTCAACCCTACTCCTTGTTATGATACTAGGACCAATGATGTGTCATCGGTGTCCCACCGAGTGTGCCATTAAACTAGTTTCATCTCTTATTGTACCCACTTGGGATAATCATACCTCACATCAAAGTGATACAATACGCCACAATCGAGAGCATGGGGTTCAACTCAATCAAAGGTTGACTTCTTTTTAAGTACTCTACCAAGGAAAAAGGGATGTAAGAAAGTAAAGGAAAACTAAAAAAATAAAAGAAAATGGGGATGATGTTCCAAGAGGTCCATCAAGATTTCCCTATAAAATAGTCCTGAATGTTATGTGCTAGAAATGAACACTTCCTCTCCTTGACACAATGAAGAGAAATTGAGATCTACCAGTTATACACATGTGTGAGTAGGCAAGTCACACAGGAGGGCCAAGCTCATAAGTGACTCGGTCCAAAAATAAATGCAAGACCTTCACACACGCATACACTTATCACACCTGATATTCATGTAAAATAATATAAACATACATACATACACTTCCATGGTTTTATAGGTAAAGGTCAAAAAATAGACACAATATTTTATGTATATATGGATGCAGGTAAAATTTTACATAGGTTGTGCTAGAAGCAAGGGTTAAAAATTACCCATAAGCCGCTCAAAGTTGCTACCATTTTCATAGAGAGAAAACAAAGAAAAACCTAAAAATACATGAAATGCAAACTTGTTGATAAACTTTACTAAGCTAATACTACTACTATTTATAGATTACAAGGGGAGAATTTTCCCTCCAAAATTTGTAGGATGACTTGAATTTCTATCTACCCATTTCTTGGGGATTTTAAATATTTAATGGAGTAGCCCTTGGTTATCATTCCTATCATTCTATAGTTGTCATGGTTGTAGGTCCTCTTCCTTTGCCTTCAACGGTTTACCAACCTTCATTTTATTCATAAAACAAGAGTATTATTGGTAGATAGCCATATTTTCTTAATAATGACATACTATCTTTCTTTTCCCTAGGGAATCATGCGCTCACCTACCTATTCCTTTGTCTTAGCACCCTTTTTTTCCTTCAAATTTGTTCACTGATTCAATATTTTTCTTTGCTCTCATGGTTGAGACCTTCTTAGTTGGGAATTTTTTCTTGACTCCTATCTTTGGGACTTCAAAATTTTCAATGAGTTGCTTTATTGGGCCTTATTTCTTTATTAGATCAAAATTCTCGATTGATTTTATAGCTTTCTCATTTCCTCCTTTGTTCTATTTAATGCTTCCCCTTTTGTTCATTCCAACTTTTGCTCTATAATACATCCATGTTTGCTTACTATGTTGGTGACTTCAACTGATATTTTTAATGTTGCAAAAAATCTTTCACCCTAGTAGCCTTTCTTTTGAATGTGGGGAAGTACATATTTTAAAATTTCATCCTTAGAGTGATCATGAGGATCCCTCTTCTTCTCCCACTTGTTGGTCTTCCTTTGCCATATCTCGTCATCAAGGACATTCTTATGTATTTGGTGGCAATATGACACAAAGGCTGCTTACCCAAATTGATGCAAAAAATGATGAACTCTACTGATTCTACTATGACTATTGTTTAGGTTGATCCTCCTCTTATAATGGATTCTTTTCAGTTATCATTGAAAGGGCTCCTCAACTTTTGTTAGGAGCAAGGTTAGACTCAGATATCATAAAAAGGCTCCAAACTACTCATTGTGGGTCATCTTGTTATTAGGTGATCATCTTGCCCACATAGAAGGAGAGTCTCCACTCCTCTCTTCATCCTTTGGATATATCTGTTTGGTGAATTTTGACATGGCATCATTTTAGGTTGGCATGGATTGTGCTCCCTTGGTTCTTGTTCCAGCACCATCTTATTTTGGGGTGCAAAAAAACTTTAGAATCTTAATTTTTTTGAAGCAAGTAGTTCAGACAACATCAAAATTATGAGAAACCTTATATTCAAATCCAATTTTGCATCTTCCACAAGCAAGAAGCATTTGGGTCAAATTCTGAGAATATTATACCAAAAATCAAGTCAACTAGTAATTATCTCTTTTTAGTAAGTGATTCATTTTAAAATAATGAATTTAATTTCAAGCTGAATCTAAAGAGTAATTCACTCAATATTTGTGAAGAAATTTTCTAGGAAAGATAAGCTCCACCTAACAACTTCAAGGGGTGATTAGCTCTAGTTTTGAAGCGATTTGATTTGACCAATTTGCTTGGTCCTTTGCTTTTCAAAAAAATTCAAAGTTCAACTTCTAGCACCTAAGTCTAATAGTAATTTGCTTTAATTTACTGGAAAATCACTTTGAAATCCAGATTTTATAAATTTTCACATTTTGATCCTAAATATATATCTATATAGATACACAAATACAATCTTATGAATACATGCTATAGGACACAAATATCAAGTAAATAACATTAATTGTTGGAGCTAATCATACCAATGAAAGAGCACCAAATGGAAAAGAAATGAATAAATCACCATGCAAGTGCATGAAGACAACAATATTGAGGATATTCCAATAATTAACCCTGTTTCTTCAAAAGAAAAATTTCCAATGGCCAATCCGATTAGTCAAAGCCCTACATCCAAAAAAATAAATATTAGCTATCAAATGAGTTATTCATCCATTCTTGCAAATAAAATTAGGCAAATATTGGTCCTACCTTGATCCATGCAAATCCCCTTAATGGGATGTCCTTTGATATAAGCAACCCTATAAAAAATTTAACTTTTATGGCTTATCATAATACACTTAATGCAAACCAATATTTTGGATCTAGTTCTCAAATAACACCTCCTATTAGTACTACTTTATCTTAAAATCCACTTGGATCTATCTTGTCTAACACATCCAACCTTCCTCTTCCATAGTCCTTACCTATAATTATAGTATATTTAGGATAAATTATTATTAATTAGAGCCATGGCCTTGCTCAAAAATTGTAAGTGTTAGTTGGACAAATGGGGATGTAAGATACCCAAGGAAACCCCTAAGGACTAATGTTATCTCTATCCAATTAGATACAACAACATATATAACAATGCCTCACTCCTCCACAAGGATTATAGTACCCTTAATTTCCAAATATGTAGCCTCCTCTGAATCAATAATGGTCTTATAAAAATAACTCCCCCCTCATTTCTAAACTTTAAATATTCCTTATCCTTCATCCAGTTGAGTGCATATTTTTCCAAATTGCAAAATACCACCACATGCAGAGTATTGAATAGAAAAATCTCTCTTGAAAAGAAACCAAATGACAAACATTCAAATTCTCCAAGGTTCTGGTAAAATATCTAAAATATTACAATAATGCCTGAAATAATTCAATGATGCATGTGACCATAAACAAGGGGCCTTTGTTGGTTCTAAAAAATGCTTAGTGATTGAAAGATCTAACTAAAAGCAAATGTAAAATAAAAGTAGTTCTTTTTAGGGTTTTTTAAATTGGTGCTACCCTGAATCCCTGTTAGTAAAGTATTTTATCTTCACTTAAAAGGTTTCAAATGATAAAATGTGGAATTGTCCACCTTATTTTAATGCCCATGCCTTTAATATGAAGTAAATTTTAGATAGTGGGTTCATTTTATCTTCCTTATGTTGATGCCACTATCCTAATAGTGATTAGTAGAAGTTAGCATGTTAGCAATGTTAGCAAAGTTAGCTTTCACTTCTTATCTTAACTTAATGTGAAATTGTAGGTTATTATCCCTCCTAAACCATGTGTTTTATCTAAAAATTTAGATTAATGAAGTTTGGAGGTGCAAAAATTCTAGAAAATGACTAGAATGAAAACAACTTGAAAACTTAACAATTCTGGAAATGGACCAGAATATAAATGAAACTGAAATGAAATTAGCAAAAATTTTGGAAAAGGACCATAATGGAAATAAAAAGAAAATGAAATTTTGGATGGACCAGAATGGAATGATTGAGTTCTTAAAATAAAATGAACTTAAAAAAAAAAAATGCAAATTTGGTTAGCTGAAAAAGTCAAATTCTGAATCAGTTTAGCAAGCTCCTCCCTGCAAAATCCCAAGTTATGAGGTAATCATAAAACAACCTAAATTAATGGACCTGCAACATAAGCACAATACCATTAAATCAAGTGTGAGACTCAAAGAAAACATAGAGAAACTGCATCATCTTGACCTTCGCCTATTGCGACCCATTTCATGGCATACATGGCTAGAAGTCACTAAAATGCAGAAATGATAAGACACTAAAAACGTTAGTTTTATGATAAAAAAAACCCTCCTTTTGATTTTGCTCACAAAAGTTTGCTACTCTTTCAAAATTTTAAAATGCTCTTTCTTATTGCTTTTCGGAATGTTACATCATTTCCAGCCCGCCCTTAAAAAGGTAGGATAGCAAGGTATAAATAATGCTTGGAATTCCTTTCACTTTAGCTTCTTTCACAATCAAAATAATGAGTGGATATAAGAAGATAATCCATCATCATTTTATGTGATTTAATACAATAAAAATAACACTTCTAAACATTTTTTTTTTTTAAATAATAAAACCAACAAAAAAAACATAGCCTTGCATGACTCCTTATGTCTCCCCTTTCTCTTATCACATAAGCATTCTACCCAAGAACACCCCTTTGCATCCATCAAAATGAATGATAAAAAAAAAAACATTTAACTCTACCTTATAACCCCTACAATTTTAAACTTCCTTTAAAACATTGAATGTAATCAAACCACATTCACATAAATTAAAATAAGGTAGGCCAATATTATTCAGCGAAATTTTCACTTTTTATTTTCGAAACCAAGACCCGATGGTATCCCTTCGAAGCCATACTCACGTGCCCAAGGACTGGGATGGCATTCCCCATCCTTGGCACTTTGGTGTCCACATAACCAAATGATGCCATCATGTTATTGACGTAGCCATGGCGATGTCCAATACATTGCCATGGTGCTATGATCGACGTAGCCATAGCATTATCCAATGCGTTGCCATGGTGTTGCGAACGATGCAGCCATGGCACTGTTAAACCCACGTAGCCATGGCGCTGCCATTGATATATGCATCCATGATGCTGCCAACCCCACATCGCCATGGTGTTGTCGAGCTCGCACTCATGCTGTGCAACAAAAAAAATATCCATGCACTCGAGGCAGGCCTTTAAATCCATTTATTAGGGTTACAGGTTGCCCTAATAATACTTCTTTGTCCTTTTTTGACGGCATGCCTCTGTGTCACTATCAAATTTGGCACCTTATGTGTTGTCCTCCTGAAACCCTAATGTTATCTTTGGATTTCTTCCTTGTTGACGTTACTCCATGAAGTCTCACGCTGCCATAGCATCGAACGTTTTTGGAATAGCCACCATCGCCTTCTCCTGCAATCAAACACAATATGATTAAACATTACCTTAACTATTATTATCATATCCTTTGTAAAGTATATAATAATAATATTATTATATACAATATAATAATATTATCATAATAATAATATTTTAGAACATTATAGTATAATCTTAATAATATTATTATTATGTACATAATATAATTAATGCAATTATATTATGTAGATAATAGCATATTACTTTCTATCTCAATCTCTTTGTCCCTTTTGCATTCTCTTAGTGTTTTAGGTAATGTTTTGGTCAGGCCTTTCTTTGTTGAACACATTATGTCACTTTAGACAATATTAAGAACATTAAAATCTATCTATCAAAATGGATTTTAATTAATCTAAGCATTAATGCCTAGATTAATTAATAATTTAAATATCAAATAACTAACTAAAAAAAAAATCATTAAAGGAAAATGGTAAAACATCATTATTCTTATAAGCCCAAAGATAACCAAAAACCTTTAATACCAAAACATGACAAGTGGGTCCCCAAGAAGTTTGGGGTAGTTGTGGAAACTCCACACCACATCCTACTATACTCCATATAATATCCTCAAATACCTCTATACCCACATTAAGGTTACATGGTTTATCATTATCGACCATTACAACTATATTATGACCAACGTCCACATAATTTTCTAGCACATTACCTCTTAGGCCTCAAAACCAACTTCTTGATTGGACTTATCATGGGCCACTGAATCTAGAGGTTTATTCCCTTATTCCAATTTCCACTATGAAATAATTACCTACCTTTGATGGGGGAAGGGATAAGATGACATTGGATCATCTCAACAAGTTTCTTACACTCAAATAAAGTCATCATAGTTAGGAGGATATTATGGTATACTTAACGATTTATTGTTTACATGATAAAATCACATTATGGTATACTTACTGATTTATTGTTTACATGATAAAATTACATTATGGTATAGGGGTTTACTTGATAATTCTATTAATATTTGGGCATCAATTGTAGAACCATTCATACATAGATTTGAGAGTATATACAATGTGTTCTTTATTTTATTTCAATTAATTGCAATCCAAAGACACCCTTAGTAAAACATACATGAATATACACTTGATTCTTGAGAACCTTAAATTTGATTCTGTAAAACATTAGGCCTAATTAAGAACAAGATTTTCCATACTATATCATAGTCTTACAACCTAGCTTAGATATTTTGTAATGATAACCACAACATCTAGCTAAAAAATTCAAAGAAGTAGCTCATGCAAAATATGTTCTGATTAGAGTAGGAAAATTACCACTTTCCTTGCCTATGGCCTATGTTGTCCATGTTACCCAAAATTCTCCAATCCCTGGGTCTACACCTTCCATCTCACCCATGCAAAACACTCAACCATATACTAAACTAAAACCTCCCTATACATCATCACACAACGTAGCCAAAATTTATCATCAACCATTTTCTTTTAGCCAAAATTTCTATCCCTTCTTGCTTTACCAAAATCCAATGATAATTCCTCTACCAAGATTAATATGAGAGAAGTTTCATAAGTACTAAAAACCATGATAATTTAGAATAACACTGAAATGAGGTCATAGAAATGATCAAAACATTGTCAATATGAAATAATCCTTACCTCATGAAGTATCAAGTACCTCAACAAGATGTTAATCAGAGTGCTAACCAAGTTCAAAATAATAGGGTGAATGCCAATTCAAATTTCAGTCCACTATGGTATGTTCCATGTAATGTGGGTATAATCTCATAGATCATGTAATTTCCATTAGATATTTCCAAATATACTAATATGACTAGTAATGTTAGGATCAATAGGCTACCACTTATAATAAATCAACCTACATACTAATAACCTCAAACATAGTAGTTAGTTCCTATCTTTCCAAACCTAAATAATACAATCTTTGGCAATATTAGCACTACTAAAATAGATGAATAATCCATATTTGAGTATGATGAAATATGTGTTAATCAACAAGGGCTTAGTACTAGGTGTAAGAGTAAGACATTCCTCAACCCAAAAACAAGTTGATACAAACAAATGAACGGTGGTGAATTTTCACTACACTTGGAAGGAGTAAGATACATTGGCTAGTTTTTGGGTAGAAGGGATGTGGGTTACCTAAAAATTAAAGTAAAATAGGGTAAACTAGACTCCTCAAAGCTAATAGTGAGAAGACAAAACTAGAGTCATGTTGAAATCCTGAAGTTGCGATGTGTGCAACTACAAAGAGAAGTTGACTTGGGCACTCTCATCTAATTTAAACATTTAATAAATGTAGGTAGAGTGATGATAACCAAAATTTCAAATAGAAGCAGACAAAAATTTAGTTGCAAGAAGTGCCAACTGGACCAAGAATACACAAGAGCCCAAAGACTAGATTTCTAGCAAAGGAAAAAAAGTAAGATGCACATAAAGGGACACTTTATCAGATTCTAGTCAAACTACCTCTAACCACGCTCCAAAAATTTAAGGGGGTCAAATTTTCCTTTAAGATATCCCACTCCCTAAACCCTCACATGGAGGACTATTGGCCCCACATAACCCCTATCCAAGGCTATAGCCCCAGACCCTATACATTATGTCAAAGTGTTCAGTTATCAAGATGTATGGACCTCCCTTTGCAAGGAAGTACAACATTAAAATCATCATCATAAGACTTATTGAGGAATTACCATATATTTTATGACATTAATGAAAAAGGATATTTACATCTAATCACTATGAATCCTTAAAATGGGTAGTAAGATGTCATCATCCCATATTCAAAGACCTTGGGATTGTGCACCATCAATACAAAAGAACCTGGAAAAGAATTTTGAATTTCAAGAGGGAAAATTTACGTATTTTGTCTATAAATATGTATATTTTCTATGTAGTTAGGTAGGAGAATATAGTGCTAGTTCCTTGTGCCTAGTATTTGGCTTAATTAGTCTTCTTCTCAACCCCTCCTTTTTGCATGTTAGTCTAGACTCGAGCCTTGGGTCATAACACATATAGGATGTTGACATATCTCTATTTGTATTATTATAATGTACTCATTAATATGAATGCAAGGATCTATGACTATATTAAAATATCTATCCTAGTCTCTATGTTCATATATCTTTCCATGGGGTGTTGTGACTAGTATCTATCCTAGTTCTCATGGGAGATATTTTGGTATGCAGTCATATTGAATGGAGACCATGTTCAAATATAATTTATCTTGTTGTGGCTCCTATGTTCATTCATCCCAATGATTCCCAAAAAATGTTCCTATAGTTATTGACACATATCTACCCTTAGCATAGGCTAGATAGGCTAGTTAGGTTTTACTATTTTTCTCTCTTTGTTTTTCCCTAGTAGGAACCGTAGGAACCTGATAGGCTGGACTAAATTAGGAGAAGTGTGTTAAAGATCACATATATACAAGGAGTAGGCCTTGGTTAAAAATACTAGAGGTCATTTGAAGGATCCATGTCCCACACTCCCTTAAATTCCTAATACTAGCACTCCAATCAAGGCACAAGCACTAGACTCACTCGACGAGAACCACATTGTAGGGGTCATGGTGCTTGGGGTGCAAGGACCATATCTGGTCCCCAATAGTTCAAATTAACATACCTTATGGGATAAATCACATAAAAAGAGATCAATCCAAGATTCTATTAAAGGTCTCAATTTGCTACTTATTGAAGCATCAAAATAATTTACCTAACGACTCTACTCGAGAACACAAATATAGAAGTCATTGAGAAGGACTTAGATTGATATTTTGGTGAAGGTTTCAACCTATTTACTTTTAGAGTAAATGCAAAATTTACCTAAAAACTTTTTTCAAAGCAAAAGTATAAAAAAATCATGAGAATTTTACCAGTAGATCTGCATGCTTAAATATGGCTACTTCCCACCTCATGAGTTTTTTAACATGGAGCAATAAGAACCCCTTGTAACCTCCAGTGCCACAAAATGTATTGTATGATATTCCAATATTAGTGGTTGAATCCATGTCATAATTTACTAGCAAACATTTGTCAACCCCACTAATGCATTTACAATATATGGTTTGCTTCTACCAAGTGCACAATATCACAAAGTAGAACATGGCCATAAGGTTACTTGTGGCATCCTTTAGAGGAAAATATCATGAGGGTATGACCCACACTCCATATTTGAATGGGATCAACCCACTATATTATTTATAGATGGGTTTAAAGAGGAAGAGTGGGAAACCTTGACCAAGCAGCCTATAAGGCCCCAACCCCATGAAGAAGAAGTCAACCCAAGGATAGAGAAAGAATATATTTTAGCCCCTATTTGGTCAAGAGTCAAACTTTATTATCATATAGACCAACAAGTGACTAAAATAGAGGAACTAGAGATCTTGGGAGTGCTTAAGAAAATAATCATGAGCACTTAACATACCTAAAAAGGAAGCCCCTTCACCTCCAACAACCTAGAATAGACAAATAATTTGAGTTGGGGGTGGGGAATATGCCCTAACTAGATTGAGAGTAGAGGAGGAGCCAATATTGGTACCAAGTCACATACACCAAGGAGATCTCCTATCCTTGGTACTAGTCTATATGTAGTAAGTGGACTACTCAAGAGCCCTAGTGCTTTGAGGGTAGAGGTATTATGCTCCTGGAACTAGAAGAATATAAAGATATAAATGGATCTAATAGTTACTTGGGGGTTCTCAATTTCATACCCAATGGATAGAGGCCACCCACAACCCTTGTACATATGTAATATAGTTTTTTTTTGTTACATTTAAGTATTAATATTTATAGTTTTTCCCAATTTTTGAAGTTGCAAAGGCTCAAGGTTGTAGACCAACTGCTAAATTACCACCTCTACTTCCCTTCTCTTTTTTGTTCTCAATTTTAACTATATGCTTAATAGACAAGGCAATTATTTCTTTGGGTTCCTTATCTTCATTGAGCTAAATATCCCTTATGAGTCACTAGAACTATAATGAATTCTCACTACACTTGGGAGGAGTAAGGTGTCATGGCCAATTTTTTGGAAAAGGGGGTTCGATGGGAGATGAGTTACCCAAAAATTGAAGGAAAGTAGGGTAAATTAGACTCCTTGAAGCTGAAAATGAGAAGATAGAATCAAATTCCTGGTGAAAACCAAAACTATGATGCACACAATAAAATAGAGAAGATGACTCGAGCACTCCTAACAAACTTAAACATCGAATAATCATGGGTAGAGAAATTATAACCACGAGACAGAATCATATGGAAATTCAGCCATAAGAAGCACCAATTAGACCAAGAATGCACAAGAGCCTATACATTGGATTTCTAGTTTAAGGGAAAATAGGAAGATGCACATAAAGGGATAATTTGCTAAATTCTAGTCAAACTACCTCCAAACATGCTCCATAAATTTAGGAGGCCAATTTTTGTTGCAAGGGCTCCCACCTCCCAATTTCCTACATGAAGGGACATTGGTCCCCATTCCTCCTAGTTGAGGCTAAAGACTTGGATCTTGTACATTGTGTCAAAGTGTTTAGTCCCTCGAGATGTATGATCGTCCCTCTATAAGGAAGTACAACATTAAAATCATCATCATGAAACTTGTTGAAGAGTGACCATGTATCTAACAACATTAATGACAAATTATCTTTATGTCTAGTCATTGTGAATCCCCAACATAGGTAGCAAGGTCTCACCCCTCTATATTTAAAGACCTTAAGATTGTGCACCATAAATACAAAAAACCCTAGGTAAGAATTTTTTAATGAGAATTTTGAACTTCAAGAGGGAAAAGTTACCCATATTATCTATAAATATGTATCTTTTATACATAATTAGGTAGGAGAAGATAGTGCTAGTTCCATGTACCTAGTATTTGGCCTACTTAGTCTTCTTCTCAACCCCTACTTTTTGTATGTCTTTCCAGATTCGAGCCTTGGGTCATATCATGTATAGGCCATTGATTATCTCTATGTTTATACAATTGTAATGTGCTCATTAATATGAATGCAAGAAGATATGACTATTTCAAAATATCTATCATAGTCTTTATGTTCATTTATCTTTCCATGAGGGATTGTGACTAGTATATGTCGTATTTTTTAAGAGATATATTTTGGTTTGTAATCATGTTTAACGAGGACTATGTTCAAATATAAGTTGTCTTATTTTGGATGCCATGTTCATATCCCAATAATATCCAAAAAGAGGGTATGTAGCCTTTGGTGAATTACCACACTTAGCATAGGCGAGATCGTTTAGTTAGGTTTTACTATTTTTTTCTGTCTCTACCCTTTTCCTTGGTAAGAAATTGATAGGCTAGGCTAGCTTAAGAGGAGTGTGCCAAAGATCACATCTAGACAAGGAGCCAACCTTGGTTAAAAAATCTAGAGGTCATCTGAAGGATTCACATCTCACTCTCCCTAGACTTCCTAGTATTGGTGCTCCAAGCAAGGCATAGGCATCATATTCATCCGATGAGAACTTTATTGTGGGGGTCAAAACACCCAGGGCACAAGGACTAGAGCCTATCCCCAATAGGAACCATAGTAATTAAGAGAGGGAGACCACCACTACACTTGAAATATGAGTTCTGATAGCTACAAAACAAGATAAACAAAATGAAAACACCCAAAAATGTTATGGATACTACTCAAACAAATATGTAGGTTAATATATATAAATAGAAAAATAAGGAAAATTTACCAAAATGTAAAAAGAGGAATGTAAAAGGAGTAGATAAATCCATAAAAAATAGGAGCAATAAAGACATAGACCAACATTAGAAAGAGGTAAACTAAGATCTCAAATATCATTCTATCACTAGTGAGGGACATGTAATGGCTATTAGATAATATAAAATATTTACTACGTATAACATAAATAGTTTAGTTGAGTTCATATTTAACATTTTTAAAGATATAAATACAACACCCACTAGAGTGAGCATGTTGGAAGCACTAACTCTACCTAATTAATAATATCTTCTTTAGAAGGATTTGAAAGAGCAAGAAAGAATCTATGCCAAAAATGATTAGCCAAAACCTACCCAAACAAGCATAGCTAAATAATAAAATCTAATAGTGAAGCACTTGTTAGCTATTTAGGTCAAAGTAGCAAAAATATTGAATGCTCCATAGCCTAAAATATTAAATCATCCTACATTCTATGTGACCCTAAAATTAAAAATTATCTTTTGAGGAGTTGTATAGTTGATTTAGGAGCAGTAGTGATAATGATACCAAAAGCAATATATAAAGAAATGAGGTTACCTTAAATCAATACAACTAGGTATCTAATATATATGGAAGGTACAAAGGTAAATAGAATGAGTATTCTAAAATATCTGATCATGACCATAGCAAAAAATCTAGATCTACTAGTAGTATAGGAGGTAATAGTTCTTGATATTCCCCCTTCTTTAGTATGTTGTTTTTTAGAGAATAAAATCACAAATTATCAGGGGATGGGTACTTGGTAATGGATTATACTCATATGAAGAATCCCAAATATGGGAAGATCATCTAAATTGAAAATTATCCTCTATGCAATTACTTATTGCATAAACTTGGTGAAGTTGTCATAGTATATTGGAATGAAATCCTAGAATTTATGGATGATGAGGGACCTAAAGACAATCAAATATCTAAAATAGATATGATAATAAATGTGCTTCAAGAAAAAGAGGATCCAAAGGTCAACTTTGAGACGATCAAGCTTGGGAATTACCTTATATTAGAAGAACCATCTAATATCCCAACTTTCACAAGCAAATAGGTACAACAGTCTAATAGACATGGACTATGCATTTCTAGCAGACTATGCATTTCAACAATGCTAGAACTAAGAATGAGATAGGTATTGGAATTTAATTCATTGATACACAAGGAACACAAACTAGTTTTTTATATTGAGTGTTGTGCAACTACATAAAAAATATGGCCAAATATGAGGTATTATGCATTGGCTTGAGAAATTTTGAAAATATGGGGATTAAGAACCTGAAGGTATTTGGTGATTTCGAAATAGTCATAAACTAGGTTAATTTTCAATGTTCCACAAGGAATAAATATAAATCATATAAGCATAAGGTCTGGGATATACTAGACAGCTTTAACACATATGAGATCAAGGTAGTTCCTAGGGAGTTGAATCCAAGGTAAATTAACTAGTAGTGATGGTATCAAAAATTTGACTCCATTGTTAACATGTGGAACAAATCAAAATGGATAGAAGTGGTGCTTAGGCAATTAGATTTAAATAATTCTAACTAATAGTAGGCCTTTAACAACAATAAGTAGATAATTGAGTTCCTAATTAGAGAATTCCAACACATTGAAGATAAAAATTAATATAGGGACAACATCAAAGGTAAGGTAACTTAGTTAAAAATAAATCAACTATCAAAGGGGTTAATCACTTTGGAGAGTTTGTTCAATATGGATGACATCATGAAGAAATACAGTATCAAGGTGAAAGTCTCTCCTTATCATCCCATTGAAGTGGCTAAAGGAAAGAATTTGTTGCTTGAAAAAGAATACACCAAAGAAGAAATCAACCAATTAAAGAAGCTCTATGGTAAATATAGAGATATCATTGCATGGTCCTATAAATATATAAAGGTGTATGATGGAAATATCTTAAAGCATACTATTGAGTTAGAACCAAGTGCAAATTATTTATAGCAAAAACAATAGGTAGTAAAACCCAAAATTAAGGCAGTGATGAAGAAAGACCTTCTAAATATATGGCAAACCTAAATTATTTTTTCCATTAAGCATTCCACTTGAGTGGCTAACCTTATTGGTTTGCAAAATCAATGGTGATATAAGGTTGTATAGGGATTCATAAAAGGACTATTATCCCTTTCCTACTATAGGTCAAATTCTATAAAAGGTAGTAGGGTTGTAGATGTTATCATCCCTAGATGGTTTCTTATGATGTAACTAGATCTAGGTCAAAGACAATGACTGTTGGACATTTTGAGTCCTAAAAGTTAAAATTCTCATTGGTGTCAAGAAATGAAGTCAACATTAATATCAAGGTTTTTCATCAAGGAACAAAGTTGTCAAAGTTGTTATTTGATATCCAGGATGAAGCCCAAAGGATTCAGTGCAAAGTTAAAAAGGAGATATAATATTTTTTATAAATTATTTAAATTCAATAAGAATTTAAATTTTATAAATAAATATTATTTACATCATGGAATGCAATGTAAAGGAAGGGTTTAAAAATTAAATCTTATAATTATAATATATAAAATTTAAATTCTTTAAGATTTAAAATATTTATAAATTATAATTAATGCTCGCGTCATCCAATTTAATAAGACACCTTGTATAAATTATAAAGTGTTTATAAAGGTGTCAACGTCGTTGAAATAATCGAAGCACCGACGTTTGAATTCAATAGTGACTTCGTATATAAAAGGAGGCCATAAAGACCTTTGGAATGTAATCCTCGATCGAATTATTGAAAGCGCCATAAAAAACATTAATTGCAAATTCGAAAGGTTTGTGAGGAACAAGACGAAACAAGTGTTTTTCATCTCATGCAGAAGAATAAAAGTGAGTAAAGTGGGAGCCCCAATCAAAGGTGTACACGGTCGTTCAATGGTAGCACACGTTATTTTTAAGGCACTTGTGGGGAGACGAACTCGCGTTTGAATCCCGTTGAGGAGTGTGCAGAGGAAGAAGTTTTCAAGTTCTTCGTAATTCAAAAGGTGCCAAAGGAAGGTATAAAGGGTTCAAAGGCCCTTTTGGTTCTAAACATGCATTGGGTGCACGTGGTTGAGGAGCCCACGGCTAGGACATTCGCAGAGGCATTGGTGAGGGGTTTGAAACCCACAGAGTGCAAGGTAATAATTTTATTATTATTTTTCAATTGCCTAAAGTTCAAATTTAATATTTTTTAAGAGTTATAAGGAGTATTAAGAAGTTTTCTTAGGCAAATGAAATAAGTGATAAGGAGGAATAAGGAGTGTTAGAAAATTACTATATGTTGGATTGAAATTTTAAAAGGGGAAGATATTATTTTGTGGAGTAATAAGGTGAAAATTAATTTGCCTTAAAATATAGAAGGTCAAAATTAATTGTGGGTGTTAAAATTATTTTAGATATTGTGGAGTTGATAAGGTGTAATTTTGATATCATTTTGCATTGTGTTTTGTAGAGGAAATTATTATCTTCTAACCCTTATTGATATTTGCAAATAAGTAAATGTGAGTGTGGTAGTTTGTGAGATCAACTCCTTGTCAAGAAAAAAGGTATGGGCAAATTCTTTCTTTGTTGAGTTGATTGATTGGCTTACTAGAAAATAAAGTTTGGAGTGAAAAGGATTTTATTAGGGTTTCCTTTTCAAAAGTGTTTGAATTAATGCTTCAAGCTTTTATGGAATTAAGAATTGTGATTAAAACCTTGTTTTATAAGCATTGTTGTTGAAGTCATTGGATTGAGTGAAGAACTTGAGTTAGGGTTTTGAAAAGAACATGAGTATCATTGTTATGTGAATATTGAGTTATAAGCATTGTTGTTGAAATGAGTTGTTGGGCAAAGAACTTGAACTAGGATTTGAAAAGAACATGAGTATCATTGTTATGTGAATATTGAGTTATAAGCATTGTTGTTGAAATGAGTTGTTGGGCAAAGAACTTGAACTAGGGTTTCAAAATAACATGAGTATCATTGTTATGTGAATATTGAGTTATAAGCACTGTCTTTGAAGTGAGTTGTTGGGCAAAGAACTTGAACTAGGGTTTGAAAAGAACATGAGTATCGTTGTTATGTGAGATTTATTGTTGCGCAATTGTTGGAAACATTTTGAGTTGATTGATATATGCTTAGACTAGGGTTTATGAGAAAGGGGAGTTTCATTAAGTAATTGATTGAGTTGAGTTGGTTGAGCCTAGTCAAGTGGTTGTATAAAGTGATTGTTCAAGTTCCATAAAACAAACTATTCTACATTCTGATTTGAATTGTGAAAGTGATTGAGCATTGAGTATAGAACATATTGAGTCTCTAAAAATTCTCTTTATGCTTCTATGAGATTGAGAAAATTGTGAAAGTGATTGTGCATTGAGAGTAGAACATATTGAGTTTGTAACAATTCTCTATATGCTTCTATGAGATTGGACAAGTTCTATGTGTGGACTTGTTAAGAAGATTTGAGGTAAGTCTTTGAGGAGACTTGTGGACTGATTTTGTGTGAACTTTTGTGAAAGCTTACAATACATATTTGGTTAAGTTCTAGAGAGGACTTATTGAGCATATTTGAGCAAGTTCTAGAGAGGACTTGTTGAGAAAATTTGGACAAGTTCTATGTGAGCTTGTTGAGCAGATTTGGACAGGTTTCGAGTGGACCTGTTGAGAATATTTGGATAGGTTCTAAGTGGAAATATTGAGCATATTTGAGTAGGTTCTGAGTGGATCTATTGAGAAGATTTGGACAGGTTCTGAGTGGACCTGTTGAGAAGATTTGGACAGGTTTTGAGTGGACTTGTTGGGCAAATTTAAGCAGGTTTTGAGTGGACCAGTTGAGCATATTTGAGCAAGTTCTGAGTGGACCTATTGAGAAGATTTGTGCTAGACCGAATGGACTATGTTTAGTGCATATTTGAGTGATCTTGTTGAGCAAACTTGTGCTAGACCGACTAGACTATGTTTAGTGCAGAGTTGAGCAGATTTGTGCTAGACCTACTAGACTATGTTTAGTGTAGATTTTAGTGAGTGTGTTGAGAAAACTTGTGCTAGATAGATTGGACTATGTTTAGTGTAGATTTGAAACAAAGCTTTAGAGGTGATAGATCAGAATTGACAGTAGTCTCTAGTGGATAGAGATCCATAAGCTAGGGTAGTGAGGACAGGTCTTCTAAGTGGGGACAAGAGTATTCAGTGGAGAGAGTTCCACAAGCCAGCATAGTGGAGGTAGTACTCTTCTAGAGGATCACCAGCCAAAGCAAAGGATAAGGAGTTCTCCTATGGATAGAGATCTACAAACCAGATTTAGGGTATCAACATCTCCTTTGGACAGAGGTCCATAAACATTGTAATTGAGAAGGATTCCCAAGATATTGATTGAGAAAATTTTAGTGAAATATTTTCTTCGTGGAGTAGCCCACATTGGGTGAACCACGTAAATTGTGGCGTCTCTATTGTGTATGGTATTTTATGCATTGCTTTAATTATTGCTATTGATACTATTATCTATACACTCCATAATATTGATTTGGAAAGAAAAGTAAAAAGTACCCTTATACTATTCACCCCCCCTCTCAGTATAAGCTTGTGTTCTTCAATGACCAACATAAAAAAATACCTTTACTATTAAATGGGGAACTTTAACCTACCAAAGAATTTTATTTGGGCTATCAAACTATAAGCATTTGAGATATCTTATTTTAAATTAATATCTAAATTAATAAATATGTAATCGCATGCCACTCAAAGGGGACGCCCTTATAATCACTTTGCCACTTATAGGGGGCTCCGTCCTTAAATTATTAAATACTTATTTATTCTTCTTCTTTGATGATAAGCTCTATGCCTCTTCGTGATATTTATATCTAACCTAGGGCCACGTTGACGAAGAGACGTGACTATTCATGCTATTAAATTAATAATATAATAAAGTAATTAATAGTATTAAGTATTAATGTTAGAATGGAGGATCCTAACATGCTACCTTTCTTGGAAAGAGATTTTTCCTCAAAGCTAGGACTAAGAAAATTATTGTTGAAATTGATAAAGTGCTTCCCAAGTAGCATTTGCTCAAGTTCTTGCACAATTTTAATGTCACTTTTCTATAGGCAGGGGTATCTTGAAGGTTGAATAGTTAGTGGTGGATTGCTAAGAATAATAGTAGGATCACAATGACTATGGGGGGACAATCCTTGGAGTTCCTTAAATACTCCGGAGTGATGTGTCAAAAGTGATGGTAACACTGCCACATTGTCTTGTTGTTCCTTTGGAGAGTAAATGGAAAATAAATACGCATTCACCTTTTTGCCTTGTTTTCGAATAGGTTTGTGCATGCGATGAGAACACACTATTTTTGTGGAATCTGTGAGTAGTCCGTGTAGAGAGTATTTTTGGCCACCAACTATGAATTGCATCCATAAGGTTGCAAAATATGAGAGTATTATCTTGAGCGTTCGCAAACATTGAGCCCCTAACACAACATCACTTTCACTTAATCGAAGCAAATATATGTCACTTTTCATGTGGTAGGTACCCATGGTGAGCTTGATATTTCGATACTTTCCTTGAAAGGTAATTTTTTCCCTAGTACCAATCACCACCTTAAAGCTATGACAAGGTCGTATATAACAATTAGCCTTTTTCACCATGCGTGGGTCAATGAAATTATGAGTACTTCCTAAGTTAAGGAGCACCATGAGATTTTTATGTTTGAAGGACCCTTGAAATTTCATAGTTTTTAGAGAAGGAAGGACTACGAGAGTATTGAAGGAAGTTTTTAGGGATTTCTACATGGTTGTGACCAGGCATTTCGATCACTTCTTGCACATCGACCTCATTGTCTTCATTGTTGTGATCAGGTGTTTTAGTCACTTCTTGCACATCTACCTCATTTTCTCCCTTTATGGATTGACAAGGATCAACTACCTTCAATAAATACAATATTTGTGTAGCGCATTTATGATGGGGTCCAAATTGCTCATCATAATTATAGCAAAGGTCTTTTACCTATCGTACCTCCATTTCTTTTGGACTAGGGTACTTAACCGGCAAGGGTAGGTTATATTCTGAGGTAACGTAAGTGATTTGTGATTTCCCCATAGGTGTTTTTCCTAATCAACATTGAGCATTGATTTATCTTTAGCTAATTTTTCCAATCCATAGGCTGCGATGAGGGTGGGGGGATTGAACATTGTCACCTCCACCCTAATATTATCTTTTAATCCACTGATAAAGAAATTTATGAAAAATGATTCATCCAACTCTGTGTTGTGTTTGGTGATATCCTTAAACTGAGTTTGATACACACGCACTAAAGTGATTTGACAAAGGTTGGTGAGGTTAATCAGCAAAAGTAGGTTGGGTTCTCGAGATATGCTTTCATCGACCATTTGCATAATTGTGGGTGAAAGTTGTCACAAAACTTGTTGAGAAACTATCGCCAAGATTGTTGCAAAAAGTCGTTGACAAAAGTTGCTAAAAAATCATCGTCAAAATTTACGTAAAAATTCGTCGACAAAATTTTCACAAGAATTCATCGACAAAAGTTGTTGAAAAGTTGTCATCAAAATTTTGCATAAAAAGTCATCGATAAAATTTGCACAAACAATTTTTGACAAAAAAAAATTGTCAATGAAAAAAGTTGTCGCTCACAAATTTGTGCAAAGGGTCAAATTTGAAAATTTTGTTTGAACAACTTGTTTTGAACCCTGGCCACCCAACGGTTGTAGAGAGTGTTCAACAGCTAATAGGACCCAATTTTTTTAATGGTTAGTAGGGCTTGACAACTCGAACTGACAACGCAGAAATTAACATATCCAGGACTGACAACATGGACTGGTAGGGATAGAGAGACATACGATGGGACAAGACAGATGCTAGGTGGTTAGCATCACATGGAATGGACCTAACTGATAGTAATAGATAAACCTAATATGAAAGATAGCAAATAGATACAAATTTGGATGCTAGGTTTATTGGGTATTCGGTACTTCAACATGATATGCAACGATTTGAAAAGACTAAGGTGACAATGAAAGGCAAGAAATTTTGACACTCACAGATGAGAAGGATGGACATGCAGCTAATGAGGAGAGGCTAAGGAGGACAAATGAGTTATGATAAGGATGGAAACACAGATAAAAAGGAGAGGCTAAGAAGGACACGTGCATGTAATCAAATGTAGCTGATCAGATAAGTGAGCAGGTTGAGATGCACATGAGCATGGTGTAGTAGGGTTGGATGGCCACCAATGGCAAATGTGATAGATGCATGATACGACTTATAAAACACTACAAAGAAGGCACACCCACAATGTGGGATTAAGAAATTATAAAAAAATGATTGTTGATATACATGACTTCTCACTTGAACTTAACACAGAATTAAATTCCACCTGGTGCTGCGTAGTTGGGGAATTAATTTAGGGTTTGAAAGTTTAAATATTCAATTTGTATGTAAATCTACTATGCTCAGGTGAGGAAAAAATGTACACTCTAATTTCTGCTCCTTTAGCCATTATGTACACTCGAATTCTCGTTTGTACGCTCAAATTCTCTACTGGAAAAATATTTAGGGTAGGTGGAAAAACAATTTCAAATTCCAACTATGCTTGCTAACAAACTAGTGATGTGTTTCATGCTAGGCTTGGTAAAAATATAAATTACTGAGTTGTGGTTTCCCTTCCATATATTTGTATGACACATAGTATTGTAACAGATGTATACATCGCTCCAATTTTGACAACATGTAGATAGCGCATAGGCATGTGTGTTAATAAGATATCTAAAGGGTTTCCTACAGAGGATAACACAAAGAGATATCTAGCAAGTGCTTTAGAGATGATGCTAGAGCCTTTTATAAGCTAACAATAATTTTGTATTGTCCTCGCAGCTTGTCATAGTAACCTTATATATTAAAATTAACGTGATAAAATTTAATTTAAATATACTTTGTTTGTTTGCTTATCTACAACAGTGTAGTGCTTAAATTATATTTCCTTGAGTTGCGCAACTCTAGAATGCAGTGTTTGTGGTACCAAATGTAAGTATCCAAGATATCTTATTGTAAATTTAATATGTAAACTAATAAATATGTAATCGTGGGCCACTCAAAGGGGGCTCCCTCCTTAAATTATTAAATAATTATTTATTATTCTTCTTGGATGATAAGCTCTATGCCTCTCCCTAATATTTATATCTAACCTAGGGCTACGTTGACGAAGAGACATGACTATTCATGCTATTAATTTAATAATATAATAATAAAGTGATTAATAGTATTAAGTATTAATGTTAGGATGGAGGATCCTAACACAAACATCGAAGCAAATTTCCAATGGGCTATGGATATAAAGTTATAAGGCTAGTTAGTGAGATAATTCTCATATACCTTGATGATTTGGCTATGTATTCTAAATATAGGAATAAGCATATTGAACATCTTGAGTCTATATTTTAGAGGTGTAGGGATTTTGGTATCTCATTCAATCCTAAGAAGACCATATTTATGGTTTAAAAAGGTAATCCTATTAGGTCATATGGTTTTGAAATATAGTTTATCCATAAACCTCGATAGAATAAAGTCCATTTATAATCCAAAATTTAGAATTTTTACTCAAGGAAGATCATGAAATAGTGCAATTCAAAGATAATATAGTATAAAAAAACAAAATACAAGAGTATACAAGAAAAATATCATAATTTTTTTATTACTTAGAAAATAGAGCACAATGCAAGCAATATCTAAGAAGAGATGTGAGGCTCTAATAATGAATTCATTACTCATGTTTTTTATTGTCAATGGTGCATCTATCTATATACAAGAATTGATGTCACTGTATTTAATATGAAAGGTCACCTATATGAAAAGGTGGTGGTTCACCTTCCTTGAGTTAGGTCACTCATATGGAAATGTGGTGATTCACGTTCCATAAGTTACAAAGTTTATATTAAATTAAATCTATATGCATGTTTCTTTTCCTTTCGTATTTTTTCTTCTATTGATGTGTCAACATATCTAGAGGTGTTTTGGCTAAAAAAAAAAATAGAAAATTACTATTATTTTTCAATTGGTTTCAATAAGTTTACATAGATTTTTATGAGGGATTCTAGTCCTCTCATACTAAGTTATGTTTAAACCTTGGACCTATCAAAGAAAGGCCAAAGCCCTTACCACTATAGTAAGCTTACAACTATTTTAGATATTTACTATTTTTAGTAACTATTTTGTAGTGTATTTTTTAGGGCTTCTAGAGTGGATTTCTATAAATATGTCAACAACTTGTCTATGATAAAGCTATCTATAAAAATTATTTTTCTCTCTATAATATTTTCAATGCTTCTTGAATGGATCAAAATGGAGTCCTGAGCATAAAGTTATGCACCTAACAATGTGGTTAGGATCAAAAAATAGATTTTTGGATATTTTTTAGTATAAAGCCATTTTGAAAAATCTCATGTGCCTAGATCACTCACCCCCTTGGAAATAAATGGATCCAATTGCATCAAATTTTAAAATTAAGTGTGGAAATTATTTCTTTATTTGATTTTTTATGAGTCATTCTCGTTGGTGACCAAGTTGTCCTACTTTGACCACTCTATACAATTGCATGGACTACCTTCTAGTGGTCCTAGTCCATGTATCAACAATTTCATCCCCCTCCACTATTACTAAGCTATCTAGATTGATTTCTTAAATATGCAACTATTTTTCTATAATATAAGTGGATGATAGGGCCTAAGAAGTTCAAAATTAAAGATTGGATGAAAACCAAGATAAGATGGACTATTCAATTCAAAGGAATTTTCTCCCACCTTCTTGATGATGGTGTATGGTCCACATTGAAGAGGTTTGATATTACTATGGGGTCTTTCAAGTATATATTTCTAAAGAGGTAACCATAATTTATCTCCAACCTTAAATTGATGTGGGACCTGATGTTAATTATGATGTTGCTTGTATTTATAATTTATATTTTCTGAGAAGTCATGGAACTATTGATGGATGCATTGAATTTATTATACAAACTATGTTATTTTTTTACTTATTTTTATCCATGAGGTGATTACTCTATGGGTTTCATAGGGAGAGATACATCAATAGGTGCCAAAGGTTGGAACCCAAAATAAACATAAAATGAGCTATGCTTGGCAGAGCTATGTGGAGTTTGATTATACCAATGTTGAATGGAAGGGAGCTTGATTATATCAATTGCATGAGATTTCAAAGATAAGCATTTGATTTTCTTAATGCAAATTGCCTCTCTACTTTTTCATGTAGGGTGTCGTTGCCATTATTAGCTTCTATCCGAGAATTCTATATATTGGCACTCACCCCTCAGTTGAAAAAATCCAAAATGGAAGTTTTTGAGCAATGAAGTGCTACCAAAATTGTACCTCAAGCTCAAGATTTCATGCAACAAAGTGCTTCCCCCTTTAAATCCTCCAAGCCATTCCACCATTGAGATCATGCTACTGGATCATTGTAAATAATTGTAATTCATGCTTCCATATTTTGTGTAATTGAACACACCCACTTCTGTGATTGATTTAATCCATTAAGCCTATCCCACAGTGCATCAATCTATTGAAAAACCTCCCGGGATATTTTGGATGTTGCTCAAACTAGTTACGAAACAATACAGTCCCATGATTATGGTCATCTTAACTCGAGATGGTCTACAGATAAGGCCATATCAACCCGAGACAGTCTTGTCTAGAGATCTAGTTTATTTTTGTATCATATAGATTTAGTTTATTTATGCATCTATCAATATTTCATTTCATTTATCACATTCATCATATTTAATATGGGTCTAATTTTTGTGGGCCCTTCATTTGCTTTTGATACGTTTCTAGTTTCTTTGTATGCACACTATAGGACCGCGAGGGCAAAGGAACACAAGATTAACATCATAATCATCGTGGTTGTCACTGGAAACCCACCCCAAGACAAATTATGAATGCAAGAGAACCCTTCTAGAGTGTACCAGGATGATTCATAAGGGAATAAAACCCTCCTATTATGTATTGATTATATCACACTTATGAACTTCCTCGAGGGGATGTGATTGTAATATGTTTTGATAAAGATAAGTTATCATTAATAAAAAGGACCTAGGTCATTCTTATTATTTTTATCATTGTGTTTCAATTATGTGCATGTGTTCATTATTGCTTTTACATCATTATTGCTTTATTGGTACATATTTTTTGAGCTTTTAGATCACGGTGGGACGTATTCCCCTTTTTAGCTTTCTTATTGATTATTGATAAATTCTACTTTTTATAGGTGCAAAATCATAACCTTCATAGGTCGATATGGCCCATGTACTACAATCATCTTGTGTCAAGACAACCACGAAGTAGGAGTAAAAATAGTAATAAAGTAGCAAATCTTTTGCAAACGTAGGCTTTCACAATAAGTTCTGCTATCTCTCTCTTTTTAATTTCTAAAAGGCAAGTAAAAAAATATAGATTTAAAGCATTTGTAGAGATTTTTTTGGTTTTAAATAGTCAAAAAACAACCATCTCAGGTCGATATAGTATTTGTTTGTAGTTGTCTCAAGTCAAGATGGTCTCTATTTGTAGCCATATTAGTACGACATGATCTCTATCTGCATTTATCTAGTTTGCATGTCTTGTTTTCTGATAAAAAACTAAACACCATATAGGGTTTTCTAAATATCAAACATACATTTTTGCATTTAATAAAATATCATTTGTATGCTCTCTATTTATTTTTTACAAAAAAATTAAAATGAACCCACACACTCATGAGGCAATATAACATCAGTAATTTGGAATTCATCACCAATTATTGATAGCAATCACACAATATGGCATTCATCTCCCACCATGGATTGGTCCCTTTACAAACTATAGTAGCCCCTACAAGTGGATTTTTGGACTTCATCACCAAAAAGTCCCCTACTCTTGGGTGCATCCTAGGGTAGGTTAGGATTAGACACCCCTTAACCATAGGGTTCAATAATAAGTGGAACGTAGTTGTCATTCTTGTCCAAGAACACCCGAGTGTGAAGCAAAATTCTATTTGGGCAAGTAGCAGGACTCAAACAGTGCGACCTCTTTTAAGAGGTAATTTTATCTCCTTAGGATACCCAACAACCATAACCAACATCCTAGGAAGCCACTTTTTGTTGTTTGTATTGCATTCCTTGATAGGGGGGTGTGCATAAACTACCTTTCATAGTTTTTATTTCATTTACCTATTAGTTTTCATAGGAATAGGATCTTAAAACCAAAACACACAAAAAAATAAAAAATAAATAAAAATTATCAACAAAAAAATAAAAAACACACAAAAAAATTGCTTTCTTACTTGTCTATTTATTTATTGTTTGCATAGTTTATACAATGGTGACAACACATGATCAAGATTAATTAAGATCTAGTGCTACTGAATATCCATAAAGAGAAATGAAACGTCTCTGATTTAGTCCAAACGACCTTGCCATTCTTGATCGGCACCATGGCATACATTGTAACTTTAATATCTCATCTAGGGAATCTAACCTTCAGGAAATCCCTATTTAGGAAGCACTCACAAGTCCTGAGTATGATAAGAAATAAGACCTTCATAATCTAGACACTTTGCTTTATTTCTATAAAAAGAATCATCCACTCACTGAGGGGTCTAGTAGGGTAGTATCACACATTTGCATCTCGAATCATCCTAGAGACCCATTAGAAGTAATGTGAGAGTACATATTGTACCAAGATGACTGCTACCAAGATTCCCCAATTGAGCATCTATCTATAAATGAAGAACATGATCAAGAGGATACATGTGTTAACCATCATTCTCGCAAACAACTCATGTCGGCTCTTGCATTTTTTATAGACAAGGCTGCCATCCCACTATGTTTCAAGAGAGACAAATAATTCAAGAATGATACACCTCTACACCACTTGATTACATAGATATTATTTTCAAACTATAATACCATGTCAATGTGACCTTTAGGGATAATAGAAAACATGTTGTAGATCCTACTATGGGTGAGAGACAAGACAAGCCCATCCATATTATAGATATAAGGGTAAACATAAACCATACATCTGAGCAAATAAACCAAACTCGTCAAGCACCTAGACCAAACATTAACTGACAAAAATAGTTGGATCAACTATGATTAGACCATCAATAATTAAATCAACAATGGGTGGACCAACAATGGTCACACCTATAAAGGTTGCATCAACAAAGGGTACAACAAGAACAATTACAAAAGGTATTGCATGAAATGATACCTACACCTAGTACCCATAGGCTACAACAATGCATAAGGTACCCTACACAATATCAAAACCTTCCACCGTGGCCAAACCAAAATCGTCTACCTCGTGCGTGACCAAATTAGCTTCACATACATCCTCAAAGACACCAATTGCTTGAACAAAATAGACCATACACTTATCCAGAGGAGTATGATCCCTATGAGGAACCATAGTTAGAGTACCAGAAATATATCAAGACATATCTTGATGGTGATATGTGTATTGACAATATTCAACCACCACCACATACACATCAAAACCCACCACTTCTGCCTCCTCAAGGATAAAGGTGAACACACAAAATAATTTTACTAGAAGCATATAAGTTGTTGATAGATCACATTAATTCCTTGGAGAAACAAGCATCAAGCTCAGGTTATCAAAAAACTTCTTTATGCTAGCTTCACAACAAGCCATTGCACCCATATGTTTAGTCACCTTCGTACCCTAAACACTTTGAAATGCAAAAATTAGATAAATTCAAAGGAGAGAAATATGCTCAAGAGCATGTCACTCATTTCATGAATGTATGCTTTCATATTTAGGATGATGATTCCCTCATGCTAATAACGCTTCTAATAACTCTTACAGAGCTTGCTTTAGAATGGTATAATAATTTACCATGACATAACATCCATTCCTTTGAACAACTTACAAATGCATTTTTAGAACACTTTTCATTTAGCATCAAGAAAAAGGTAATATTGATTGAATTTCATAATCTTAGATAATTTGAAGATGAGCCAATCATGGACTATGAAAACTAGTGGAGAGCAATAATAACAAAGTTACCTTTCATCGTGTCTATAACAGAGCTTACTAGATTATTTACTAGAAGTTGTTCAAAGAAAATCTCACTTCTGTTACAACTACAATAGTATCAAACCTTCGATGAGGTCCTAGCCCAAGATAAGGTTATCAAAGATATTAAGATCTAGTAAGGTGACATTAAGCTCCATAAAAAATAATGGATAAATAAGAATACTAGAGGTAATACACAACAGAAAGCATCTTTAGTAAATCAAGTTTTTTTGAGTGTCCCCAACCCCTCAAATCAAGCCATACCATAGCCTAATTACTAGACTTATCCTCCACCATCCACAATAAAATAAAAAACAAGCTCAGCAACACCAACCACAACATAAATACACTCCTTTATCGAAATTATTAGCATCAATTTTCAAATAATTGTGAGGCACACACAATCCTTCTGCTTGAGATCCATCAAATAGGCTCGAATCAATCTAAACCAAAGTCTTATAAGGAGGATCAATACTACATTTACCATTGACAAAGGGGTCATGACATCTAGTCATGTTGCTCCTTTAAAATATAGTGTAGGATATGATCGAGAGGTAAGAGATTTATATCGATAACCCTCTTGCCCCAAATAACTAGAACATAGGAGTCTCCCAAGACCCTTTGCCTTTACGTGAAACAAACACAACACCTACAAATAAACTAGAACAACATAAACAAGTTAATCAAGTGCACACTGCTCCATAAAAATAAGGTTTTGTTGGAATGATTAGTATGGTGACAAGGGACTAGGAATATCCAAAGCACCCTAAATTTATGTTTAACATTCCTCCAATGTCATAAACAACTCTCCAAACCCCATCAAATACACCTCAATCACCTACCAATTTCCACTAAAATCCATAAATATCCACCCAACCACCCCCGAATTCTAAGGCTTATGACCAACCTCCCCTCACTTCACAATACCAAAAACCCCCTCAAAAATACCAACAACCACCTCCACCTGGTCTACAACATATCTTGGCTTGGTTAGACAATATTGAGTTACAATTAAGTCACCAAAACAATTATCTACAACAAATCCTAAATTGACTTACAAAACATTGAGCTAAATTTGAGTCATCATCAACCTCATCAACCTCTACATCAAAAACCCCAACATTTTCAAAATCCACCTCAAAAACCCACATCCTAGGCCACACCACCTCCCCTACAACCTCAAAATCAACCACAACCAGATAAGCGTAATAAGCCAACTTGTAATTACATGCCACTTCCAAAGCCTTATTCAGCCATATTTCAAAGGCTCTATGAGGTGATGAGGCCTGGAAATGCCTCAATCATAACATGTTTTGAACACTGAAATTGCCTATAAACTCTTACGTTTAATCTAATATGCTAGTTAAGTTTATTCAATATGCTATGTATTAACTATTTGCATGATGAATGTATCTGAAATACTATACAACTTTTTGTATAAGTTTTATGTTGTTTTGTTATGACTTGCTAAAATGAGATATGCTTAGATTAATAGCAGCATTTCACTAATCATGTTTTGATATGTCTCAAGCATTCATTTTACCTAAATCTAGCAACGATTCAAGGAAACTCATTATCGTGCAAAGAAAACTGGGTTTTCCCATGTAAATTCTAGCCAGCTGCCAATGAATGGCAAGGCATGGAATTCACATGTGGAAAGATATGAAGACCATTGGAATCTGGTCCTGAGAAGTAACCCACATGAGAAATGCAGAGGAAATAATTTAAGGAGCCCACATTTGTTCATTTCGAAGTATCTTCGGAATGAACAGATATCTTTGAAATGAGAAAACACAGTGTCTTCGAAATGAGCGGATCTTCGAAATGAGAACAAATATCTTCAGAATGAGTGGATCTTCGGAATGAGAACTGTAGTGTCTTTGTAATGAGCGAATCTTTGAAATGAGAACTGTATTATCTTTGGAATGAGTGGATCTTCGGAATGAGAATTGCAGTATCTTCGAAATGAAAACAGAATGTGGTTTTTGACTTATTGATCGAATTCTAACGCTGGAAAAATGGAAATAAAGATTGAAAAGGGTAAAGGGAAATATATCAGATCTGACTTTGCCATCCTTTCCGAACAAAGCCACCATTTATGGAAAGATCAAAGTGTGATCTTCTTCTAGGATAAAACCAGAAATTGCTGCAGCATAATAGGATTAGATCTTTTTGAGATATTCTCAGCTTGTTAGTAAATCTTAGGACATCTATAAATATGGCTCCCATTCAGGTTGAGCGTAGTAGAAAAGTAGAAAATAGAGAGAGTAAGGGGAATAGAAGATAGAGAAATCAGTAATAGGTGATAATCAAAAAGTGACTGTTACAGTCCTGTAACAGTTTTTAGCAACGTTATTGTAATCATGTTTCTGAATCAATAAAAGCATACTGTTTATATTTCATATTGCTTGTAAATGAGTGTGATTAAAATCTAAAGAGAGAGAGACTCATACCTTCTTCTGGACAAAGAGGCTGGCCACTTCCAGACCTAGGAGGAGGACTAACAACAAGTTTTTATTATGATTTTGCTACAACAGAATGAGTTATAGAACTTGTCCTTTCATTCCTTTGTAAACAACTAATGATAATTGTAATCTTAGTTTATTTTATATTTTGTGATTAATGATTTTGTTGTAATCCCCACTTTCAGCAAAGCTTTCAATTTATTGCAGACCTTCATTTCCAGAATTTACTATTTTCTGTAATTTCTTGCATTTTATGTTTTGCTATCAACCCCTACACAGAAAATTGACAACCTTATGTTATAGAGCCTTGATAGTTTCATTTCCATGTTAGAATTAGATTTTCATTGCTACAAAAGTAATTATATTTCCTTTCTACAATTAGAATCAGACTTTCAATTCTGCAACTATTATTTTTGCAACATAATTAGGTCTCATTCTACAACTGTAATTAGGACTTCATTTCTACAGTTAATGATTAGTTTCCAATTATGCAACTTATATTAAGGTTTAATTCATGTAATTTAGAGATAGGAATGTCCTAAAACCCCCCACACAATCGGTTTCACCAATAAAACCTGTTGCTCTAGATTGACCTAAGTTATAACCCTGTTTACCCCTTCTTTCATAGATAGCCTTGTACACAACCCTGGATTGACAAATTCATTGATAATTAATGATGTGTATAATGACAATGCATCATTTTGGCATCGTTGCTAGGGAATTGTGTTGCTAGAAGGTAACAACAGTCCAATAGCTGTTAGTTAGACTGAACTGTGAAGATTCAGGATAAAATCTGAATAGAACAGTTGGTTAAAATAACAACTATTGACATATAATTTATGTCATTTAGAGTAAACATGAATGAGTAAGTCTAGGGATGAAAAAGGTAGAATTACCCAAAAGGATCCCTGGCTTGTTCCATTAAGGATATCTTCACGCCTAAGGGGTGAATCACCTATGTTTGAATTACCAGAAAGATTGAAAGAAAAATCACCAGTCTCACCATCATTAGAACATTCTGAGAAAGGAAAATCACAAGTTTCACCATCACTAGAACATCTTGAGAAAGAAGAATCGTCAGACTCATTATCAACAGAGGATCTTGGACCTCTTGAGAGAGAAATTTGGATAAGTTTAACTAAAGAAACCATAAACTATGGCAGAGGGAGGCAATCTAGACAGAGATGGCCAACATGGCTATGTCCATGATGAAGGAGATGATCAAGATATTTCTCAACCTTCCAGAACATTTGAATATCCTATCCGTTTGAATCCAACACAAAACTCTCCCATGAAGACTATTTCACCTTCAGTACTTCCAACCTTCCGAGGTGTTGTATCTGAAGATCCTGATCAATTTTTGTTTGAATTCAAAGTAGTATGTCAAACCTATGACTATGTAAATGACAATCAGAAACTTAAGGTCTTTCCCTCAACACTCAAGGACTCAGCATTACGCTGGTTCATGAGTTTAGAGCCAAATTCCATCCGAACTTGGGATCAAATGGAAACTATGTTTTTAGACAAATATCAGGAGTATTACCATGTAAGAAATAGGAAAGATGAGTTATTTAGGATTAAACAAGAAGATGATGAAACATTAGAAGACTATCTTGATAGGTTCTCCTTTGTTCAAATGAGATGTGGACTTGTAGAACCAGAGTTATGCAAAACCATATTTTTGAGAGGATTGCAAGATGAATCCAGAGACGTATTGGATTTTATGGGAAGAGGAGATGTAAATACTCTCAGTAATGAGGAAATTATGGATCTCTGCAGGAATTACTCTCGCAATAAGCAAGGAAGAAGAAAAAAAATACAAATGGCATCGATGTGAAGGAACTAATAGAGGAAATTGCAAATTTTAAAACTGATATTCTAGTGCAATTAAACACAACTTAGGGGGAAATGTCTGCAAAAGCCAAAAACACAGAACCTTTGGCAATTTATTGCCCAAGATGTAGAAATAAACATGCTTTGTAGGAACGTCCTTTGAATAAAACATCTATTTTAGCCATTTGTAGTATCTGTTCAAAGAGGCATTCAACTGATCAATGCCACCTACTACCACAACTCAAAACTGTGTTAGAAATTCAGACTGAGAAACTCAACTATATTGGACCAAAACAAGGGGGAAATTTCTCTCAATACCAAAATCCCCCTCATTTTCCTACAAATTGGGGGCATAATCCTGGTACTATGCCTTGGGGACAATCAAAACCACCCCAACGTCCTTGGAATTATCCTCAATGGACAAATTTCCAAGAATGGCCACAAACAAATTAGAGTAATTCATCCTGGAACCAGAATCAAAACAACCCATCATGGAATCAAAACAACCCATCATGGAGTCAAAACAATCCATCATGGAATAAAAACAATCCACCCTAGAATCAGAATCATACTAATCCACATTGGATGCAAAATCAACCACAATGGAATCAACAATACCAGTCCTATCCAAGGCAGCAAAGAAATCAAGGTCAAAATCAGCATTTGTTGCCTGCACCTAATCAAAATTTTCAAGAAAAATAGAACCAACCACAACAAACACAACAGGTGAAACAACCTCAACTTCCAACTCAATCAGTCACTAATCCAAATAGCATGAGACAGGCATCCCTTGTCTATGTGGTTGAAGCTGAAGAAAATGTTGAAATCAATGTTATTGATTGTAGTAATATCCAACTTCGTTCAGGAAAAGTTGTACTTGAACCCATTTCCAATAAAAGCAAAGAAAATGAAGAGCAAGAACCCTTGGAACCAGTTATAGTTGAACCAACAATAGAGAAAGAATAAGAAAAAACAGAACCACAGGCAGAAAAATTACCTTCATCAAGGATAATTCCATATCCTGAAAGATTCAATACCACAGTAGAAAATTCTGAATCAAACCTGGTCAAAGAACTTAAAAAGTTAACTATATCATTGCACTTATTGCAAGCCATTAAGGATATACTAGTGATTAAAAGTACTATCCGAGATTTGTGCATATGAAGAGCAGGAAGGAAAAATAAGGCATTTCCCAAGACTGTTCAGATTGAAAGAAAGATAGCTGATCTCTTATCTGGAAAACTATTACCTCCAAAGTATAGTGACCCAGGAAGTCTAGTTATCACAGTTACTATAGGTTTAGTACCAATATCAAATGTCTTAGTAGATCTAGAAGCTGCAATAAATGTCATGACCAAGGATATAATGAAACAATTACAGCTCAAACATCTCAGCCCCACATTTACAATTTTAGAAATGGTTGATAGGTCAGTTGCAAAACCTGAAGGTATCATTGAAGATGTTCCTATAGAAGTTTCTTCTTGGGAATTTCCTACAGATTTTTTGGTTTTACAACCAAGAAATTCAACACATGGTGTATCGCTCCAAATTTTTCGCATCCCTACCTTCAGGCTATAGGATCCGTGCCCGGAAGGAGGATGGGAAAAGGATGGCACGGTACCTCGGACTGAGAGGCCTTGCGAAGGTCCCGCCTCTCGAGGGAGGTGTATTATGGTGATTTTTCGACGGATGGTGGGTTCACCAGGAAACATTTAATGGCAGTTTCCACGCCTAGGTTGGGAATGTGTTTTATGTGTTCAGTTTTATCCTTAAACATCCAAGTCCTAGGTTTGGCCAAAATGCGTCTAAGCTATTCTATATGAAGATGCAGATTAAATGAATACAGAAGAACAAAATTAGACAAAAAATAGAGAGAATAATATGGATTAAAGATCAATACCTGATCCGGATGTCTGATGAAGATTCTGATTTTTGAAGCAGTCAGGATCGCCTCCCGATTTGACAGGATCGTCTGCTATCAGACAAGATCGTTTGAGATCTGACGAATTCAGACGAATTCGTAGAGACCTGCAAACAGAGAAATAGGTGCAAAATATAGAGAATGCAACAATGCTAACATAGGGAAACAATGTAAAATGACAATAACAATATCAAACTGAAAATTATAAACAGAAACATGAATGCATCATACTGATTTAATGACAATTATAACTTAATTATGCATTTGATCTAGATGGGTGAACTCCAAGATGCAAGATAGCATGAAATAGTAAATAAACTAGCTAATTGCAGAATAAAATAGCAGAGAAAAGATGAAGAAATGCAAACTCTGGGCACTGATTGCCCCAATGTTGACTGCAGTCGAAATCGTCTCGCATTGGTACGAAATCGTCTCTGATTCGACAAGATCGCCTCCGATCTGAACAGGATCGTCTGCGACGATGTAAGCTTGCTCCGACTGAAAAATACTAAGGTACCTGCAACAAAATTTGGATAGAACTAATGCAAATAGCAATTTAGGATGTCTTAATGCGTGTGAAGTTAAGTTACAGGAATTATCAGCCAGGGGGATGCTAAGGGGAGGGCTTAGGATTAAATAGGCTTAGGAGGGAGGTTAGGAGGTTGGAGATCATCCCTATTTGGGAGATCTCCAACGGGGAGGGTCTCTAACGGCGCAGACACGCTTCTGCCCGGATTAGAGACGCCGTTGGAACAGAGACTAATTGTGCAAAATCAGTTTTGGGACAAGATCGTCTGGACGTCCTAGCCTAGACGAAATCGTCCGATCTGAGGCGATATCGTCTGATCGGCGACGATATCGTCAAACGGTCAAAACAAACTCTAAAAATGGCACGGGAAAGGAGGAAATGGATTACGCGATGGTTTGGGAGCGGTTTTGGAGGTTAAAATTTGAATTTGAATTATTTACTAGAGTAAATGTAATTACTAAGGTTTTACTGTGCCAATTTTAGGGTGCTACATTTTGCCCCCTCTTTAGCGAATTTTCTGAAGAAAATGCGTTAAAGATGAGTTCTTCTCGATCTACGAGAAAGCAAAAATTATTCCCATTTTTAGGCGACGATTCTTGGTCGAATCGTACGACAGCTGACTATGGTGCCCCCTCCGTGTTTTTACCCAAATCGAACGTTTGAGGTAAAAACGCGGAAAAGCAAAAATTTTAATTGTTTTTAATTGTGTTTTGAATAAAATTAAGAAAAATAGGGTAAAACCCTAATTCATTTTTACTGTTCATTTTTCTGGTTTTTAGAGCTCTGCAAGAAAAAATGGTGGAGACAGACACACAGATCGACGGAGGTCCGGCGCGGGCTACGGGTAAGAGTCTAAACTTAGTTTAGAATGCTTTAAGTTGAATTTACATGCTTTTTAGGTGAATTTTGAATAAATTTTGAGCATCGCGGCCATTTTTGGGCCGTCGACGTCGTCGGGACGAAATCGTCCCGATTTCGACGAAATCGTCTCAAGTTCGCCGATTTCGTCTAAGGGCGAAATCGGCGAAAGGGGGACGATTTCATCAAATTAGGGACGATTTCGGCTTGCAAAATCGGAGACGATTCTGCTCAAATTTGGGACGATATCGTCCAATAGTGGACGATATCATCATTTGTAAAATTGAACTTATTTTAACTTGCATTATTAATCACTTGAGTTGTTATTAATGATTGTTTGTTATTGTTGTTGTTTATGTTGCAGAGAGGTTTACTAAAGAGCAGAGAATGGAAATACGATGGGTTGAGAGATGACTTGGCCGCTCTATCACAGGCAGAGCGGGATCAGCTGGCTCAGTCCAGCTTACAGCATGTGGCAGAGATGCCACAAGTTTCTACAGACATGGGGCTACTGACAGCCCTGGCAGAGAGGTGGTATCCGGGTTCTTCCTATTTTTGGTTACCGATAGGGGAGATGACTCCCACATTGGAGGATGTATGGAGGATTCTGAGGATCCCCATACAAGGACGGTTGATCACTCCTACGGCCAATCAGGGCCATGCTATGATGCGGTTGTGTGGCGATCCGAGCTTCACCCTGGAGAAGGGCAGAGTGAACATCGAGGCGCTGCGTCGATGCCCGGGGCATCCAGACTCACACAGGTTTTGGCCGGAGTGGTAGGTGGACTTCTGCTGTGCCACCAGAGTGGGTGCAGGGTACCATGGGTGCTAGCAGATGTGATCTACGACATGCGAGACCATGGTTACAGATTCTCTTGGGGCAGCTTTGTTCTATGTCGACTGTACAGGATCCTGCATGGGGTCGTGTACAAGGGCGGCCGATGTCTGGTGATGACATCGCTTCTACAAGTTTGGTGCTGGGAGCACATTGTAGTGCGGAGGCCGGTAGGGCTTCCTTTGATAGGGATTGATGGGGAGAGGCCCCGAGTTTTCTACTGGTGGCTCCGGAGAGGGGCACAACGGCGGATTGATCTGTCGATGTCCCAGAGACTGCTGGATGACCTTGTCCTGGACTAGATCACCTGGAGGCCATGGCGAGAGCACCCAGGGTGGGCCGAGGATGGACAGGAGCTGGCTCGCATCAGGCGAGTCTGCTGGCTATGGATGGAGAGGGGAGAGGTGGAGCTCCACCGCTACGACCGAGTTTTGTGATAGTTCGGTCTACAGTAGGGGATCCCATCTCTCAGGGATTACGAGTTTTCTTGGACTATCTGGGATAACACCATAGTGAGCGGGGCTCCAGATATGCAGTGCTTCTAGAGTCAAGACGCGGATGATGCCCCCATTCAGCCAGTGGATGGGGACGACGTAGGGGTAGCCGACGGCTACGATGCCTGGTACGTAGGCATCCGCCCTCCTCGGATGACGAGGGCTCAGGGTCCGATTCATGTAGTTGTGCGTCGGATGGGGAGGCGGTGCCAGGCGGCTATGGAGGCGGCCCAGGGTCACGAAGGGAGAGAGCTGAGGAGAGCACAGGCGCAGCAGAGGCCACGACAGCGGGAGAGGAGGGAGGAGAGACCCCCTTCTCCATAGAGAGAGAGGCCACCATCGCCCGATAAGGGCAAGGGTGTTGACATTGGGGAGAGTAGCGAGACAATGACTCTTCGAGCGGAGACAATCCATCTCCAGGCACAGGTGCAGACCCTACAGGAGGAGGCTGCATGACATCGAGCTGAGGTGACACAGCTCAGAGACGAGATTGCATGCCTCAGAGCATGGGGTGGAGGGGCGAGCACTCAGGAGCTAGCATGGGCTATTGCCCAAATCACTTTTTATCAGACATTATACTACCAGATGGTGCCAGAGGAGGAGAGATTACCACTGTCGGCTAACATCGTAGATCCGATCAGGATAGGGTCATCAAGGACTTCATCCCGATCCACGACTAGGACTCGCAGTACCACACATACTACGATGGGGCCACCTCGTCCACCTCAGGGCGGGGGAGGAGATGAGGCTGAGAGCTCGAGGGGTTCTCGAGGCTAGACTACTGCACGACATTGTACAGATTGAGACATAGTTTTTATTATTTTTGAGAGAGGATTGAGTATGCCGAGGTATAGATTGTGGCATACCGATCCAGTTTTGAGATGATGTATATATATTTGTGATATATATAGATGAGATATTTTTTGATCATATGACTTGTGTCTTATGTATTTTTATGATGCTTTTAATGTTTTGATTGATTGATTTGATGATTGGATTGAGGATTCATGTAATTATGTCATTTTGAAATATTATGGTTTGAATGTCATGCTGTAAGATTTTAAATGAAATAATCTGATGTAACAAATTGGTTGTTTGTGATGTGATGTGATAAAAGATAAAAAGAGACTTCTAACAATAATTTCAAAGGACATTGTCGCTATTATAGACCATTTCATGGAGTCGCCGCTCACTCGGTCGTCAAGCTAATCCCAGTATAGAAATATTGTTAAAAGTAAAAGAGTGCTTAAGAGACTGTCTTAAGACTTTGGTGCAATGGTGCAAATGATGATGATGATGGTTTGTTTTCAGATTTTCATAAAAATAGTATGCATGAAATAATGTTAAAATGATTTTTGCTAGGCATAAATTCCTAAGTGTGATAAAATTTTTGGATAATTCCCTAGGAATTATACCATCATTGCAAAATTGAAGGTTGACATAATGACATGAAATAATGATAATGTGCATGCTTTTTGTTTTGAAAACATAATTGTATAACATAATGATTTAAGTCATATGGTTTTCATGGATTGATTTTTAAATGAATGGGGAATAAAAATTGTTACAATGGTTTGCGCTAGGCATAGAATATGTAGGTATAGACTTATACCATCATCGCGAAATCCAAAAAGAGATAGTTTTATTGCATGATTGATTTTTGATAAACAGAAAATATGAAGATAAGGACTTGCGCTAGGCATAAAATTCCAATTTTGGTTTTGGAACTATACCATCGTCGCGAAAGTCGATATATATATATATATGTGTTTTGATTGTATGGTTTTGAAAGAAATTTTGATTTTTTTCTATTATGCATGTAGTTGTCTTTAGACTAAACAACTGTATTTTTAAAGAAGAAAATGAATTTATTCCAAACAATTTGCAAAAAATATTTCAAAGTATCTTAAAGACAAAAGTTAGATTTATAAGGAATCCCATGTGCATATGTGAATTCATTTCCAATCTTGATTTATCATAATGATACACAAAATCTCTCAAATACAAAATGTGTGTGCAATTGCATTGTTCATTTACCAGTTTTGAGCAAGATAATATGATACAAGTGATTTGAATGAACCAAATAAGTGTTCATTAACCATGATGTAGATGCATATAACCATACTAGACTACTATGTAAGTCGGATTATCAAGAGCTAGCTAATCCATAAGCAGACATAGGTCTCGTACAAAAGAAGGTCGCTAATGTGACAGTACATATCGCCACGCTAGGAGTTACCCAAGGCCAAGCGAGTTGGGCACAAACCACCTGTTATGGGGCTTACCTCACAATTTTCGAATAATTGAGAATTCCAGGGATTCAAGCTCATCAACCCTTCTTTTCTTTTCAAAGGGTAGGGAAAGGGATTTTATTGCTTTTGCTTTTGCTTTCTTTTGCTTTCTTTTGTATTTTTTGCTTGATAATGTTGTAATGATAAAAATAATATTTTTCTTTTTTTCTCTTTTTCTTGAACTTTGCTTTTTCTTTTTATGCTAGGGATACTTGCTCGGATTAGCTGTAGAGCAAGGGATTTTTATTCTAGGTAGGGGTGAGCTTGTCCTTTTGCCAATTCTCAAAGATTCTAGACCATGTGCATGATAGGATAGCAAGGGAAACTTTTCGCTCAAGAAACCACTTCTACTATGTAGCAAAGCATAGAAATTACAAATATAATCATTTTATTGTGAAAAGATGTGCTTGGTTTAAGTAAATAACAAGATCAATTCTCTGTGCTCAAACTTTATTTAATTGAATTTTGTGAACTTTGATATAAGAGAGATTAGTAATCATGCCAGATAAAATCAAGATATTTATATTTGTGAGTGTGAAAGTGAGGGATTCCAAATAAATGCTAATTTATCCAAAATAATTTGAAACATATAACTGCAACATTTGTAAGAAGAAATATATATAAATACTTTTTGAGAAGTTTTGAGAATGTTGACTCTCTCTTTCTTCTTTATGTTGTTTTGGTTTCGAAAGAGTCAAGAATATTGCTGTTTTTTTATTTTTATTATTATTTTTTTGTTTTTGAAAGAATTAACAAGTGCCATAAATAAATGTAACAAATAGTTTTGAAGATTTTGATGATTATGAATGTTTTTGGTGTTTTTGAATTTATAAATTGAAAGAAATACAAAATAGTGATTTTGAAATATTTTAAACAAATATATACAAGGATGAAATGACCAAATTTATACATAGTAACGTTTAAGATGCAAAATGTTCATGGGTTCTTTAAGTTCTTTACCATCTAAGGTAGATAATTTGTATGCTCCCCGATTCAAATTTAGCAGTTATAATGTATGGTCCAAGCCAGCTTGGGCTCAAATTTACCTTTAAGGTCCTTAGTTGCATTAGTATTTTTTTTGATTTTCTTTTAAAACAAGGTCGCCGATCTCAAAGGATCGATGACGAACTTTTTTAGCATATGATCTTTTAAGCTTGTTTTGGTAGGCACGGAGATGCTCCAAAGCATTAATGCATTTTTCATCTAGGAGTTCCAGTCGACTGAGTCTCACTAGCTCGATATTCATCTCCTACTTCGGTATCTTGAAGTAGCAGAGCCAAAGAAGGAACTTCTAATTCAAAGGGAAAAATGGCTTCAAGCACCATAAACCAAAACAAAAGGTGAAGTTCCAGTGGGGGTTCGAACACTAGTTCGATAGGCCCACAAGGTTGGATATAACTGAATGTGCCAGTCACGGCCAATTTTATTGACCAATATTTTGAGAATTTTGATTAAGGTTTTGTTAGATGCTTCTGCTTGACCATTACCCTGAGGATAATAGGGAGTGGACCAGCGATGTTGAATCTTATATTTTTGGCATAATTTTTTAACATCTTTATTTTTGAAACAAGTTCCATTATCAGAGATGAGATTTGCAGGAATTCTGAACCTACAAATGATTTGATTAAAAATAAATTTAGAGACTTGTGTGCCAGTGGCAGAAGCTAAAGGCATAGCTTCAACCCACTTCGTGAAATACTCAGTGGCGGTTATGATGAATTTGTGTCCATCAGATGACACAGGATTGATTTTGCCAATAATATCTAAACCCCATTTTGAAAAGGGCCAAGGAGATGAAATAGCCTGCAGTTCTTGTGCAGGTGCATGGACAAGGTCAGCATGTTTCTGGCACTTGTCGCAATGGCGCACATAATCATGTGCATCATTCTCCATAGTAGGCCAAAAGTATCCTATCCTAAGGAGCTTTTTAGCAATGACACTACCACTGAAGTGTCCTCCACAAGATCCATCGTGGGCTTCACTCAAGGCTGATTTGGATTCTTCTAAATTCAAACATCTTAATAGGATACCTTCAAAAGATCTCCTATATAAAGTATTGCCAATTATTACAAATCGACTTGCTCGTCTACGTAATAACCGACGCCGGTTTCTATTAGAATTGGCAGGGAAAGTCCCATTTTGGAGAAAATCAAATATATCCGTATACCAAGGTTCGAGGAGTAGTTTCATTGATTAGAAACACATCCAAAGGTTCTAAGCATGACTTATTTGAAGCGGGTTCCTGGAGTCGACGAATAATGATAGTGGCATATTCGTCATCTAACTCCAAGGGCAGGAGAGATGCAGCTACGGCCATAGCATCAACTGCACGGTTGCAAGTTCGAGGAATAGCTTCCAAGGTAACTTGATCAAATAGAGACATTAATTGTAAAACATAGGCTTTATATGGGCGTAGTTTATCATCTCTGGTCTGATAAACTTCATTAATTTGGTTTATAACAAGTTGAGAATCACCAAAAACTAATAGATGTTTAATTTTTAGCGCTAAGGCAGCTCGTAATCCAAGGATTAGAGCTTCATATTCAGCTATATTGTTAGTGCAAGCAAATGTTAATTTGAAGGACAGAGGAATAAGATGTTTTTGTGGGGATATTAAAATAATACCCGCACCAGCCCCACTCATGCATCGGGCTCCATCAAAGTATAAGGACCATTGTTCAATATGGTCTGCCTCTAATTGAAGGCATTCATCAGGAAACTCAATGATGAGGGGATGGGTAGACTCTAAGGGTGCAGCAGCTAATTGATCTGCTATGATTTGACCCTTAACAGACTTTTGTCCTATGAATGTGAGATCAAACTCGCTTAGAGCAAGAACCCACTTGGCTGTGCGACCCGATAAATAAGGTCGACTCATGAGATACCTCAAGGGATCATATTTAGCAATGACATAAGTTTTCTGACTAAGCATATAATGGCATAATTTTTGCGTAGCAAACATGACTGCTAGACATAATTTTTCTAATGTTGTGTATCGGGTTTCATAACTGATGAAGGTTCGGCTAATATAATAATTAGCACGTTCTCTCTTTTCATCATCAAGCTGAGCTAACATAGCTCCTAAGGCAGAATCTGAAGCTGAAATATACAGGAGAAATGGGCGATCAGGTCTAGGCGGTGAAAGCACAGGTGGATTAAGGAGGTATTGTTTGAGAAGTTCAAAAGCTTCTCTACATTCGTCGTCCCAATTAAAAGGGACATCCTTCTTAAGAAGTTTAAGAAAGGGACCGGTTTTGTCCGCCAGCTTATCGATGAAGCGATGGATGGCTTGAAGCTTACCTTGTAAACTTCGTAACTCGGATATATTAGTAGGTGCGGGCATATCAATGATAGCCGCAATCTTGAGAGGGTCGATTTCGATACCACGTAAAGAAACTAAAACCCCTAATAGTTTACTGGACTTAACTCCGAATATGCATTTAGCTGGATTTAATCGAATAAGATATTCTCGTAATCGATTAAAAACTTTTCTCAAATCATCTAAATGATTATCTTCATTAATAGAGCGAGCTATAATATCATCTACATAATCATGTAGGATATCATGCATCATATCATGAAAAATATAAGTCATAGCTCGTTGATATGTTGCACTACGTTCTTTAAGCCAAATGGCATCACTTTCCAACAAAAGGTACCCCAGGGGGTAATAAAGGTTGTTTTAGCCTGATCTTCAGGAGCTATCCTGATCTCGATTATAACCGGAGAATCCATCCATTAAGGACATCATCCCACTCCCGATAGTAAAGTCAATGATTTGATCCATGTTTGGAAGAGGAAAATCATCTTTAGGGCATGCAACGTTAATATCTCTAAAATCTATGCAAACCCTAACTTTGGTGGCTTCTTTCTTGGTGACTCGGAACTACATTTGAGATCCATTCAAGCATAATCAATAGCTTGTATAAAAACAACATTCAAGAGTTTTTCTAACTCCCCTTTGACTAGCAAAGCCACTTTGGGATGCATTTTTCTAAGTTTTTGTTTAACAGGTTTAGCATCCGGATGGACCACTAGGTGATGCATGACTACAGAAGGGTCTAGACCTGGCATATCTTCATATGTCCAAGCGAAGACATCTTCATATTCTTTAAGGAATGCAATGTATTGTTCTTGTTTTTCTTGACTTAATTCTGATCCAATATTGATTATGTGAGGACTATCCTCAGTTCCAATATTAATTTTAATGACGTTTTCTACCTCCATGTGTAGATCTCTTTCAAAATTAGGTGGGGCGGGTGAAACGCCCAATTCTTGTAATTCTTGTAAGGTTAATTTGGATAATTCATCTTGAGGATTAGTGGCCTCAAGTTGGGCTATAGTTGGTATAGAACCATCAAAATAAAATCCATTGTGTAACATCTCTTCAACAGAGACGTCGTGGAAGATATCTCCTTCCAACTCCTCATCGGAGTCGACAATCATTTCAGTGGTAAGCTATGGATAGCATGTTACATGTAAATGGCTGATTTTTTAGAGGCAAATCATCACACCTATCCAAATAATCTTGATAACATATGAGTTGATCATCATCTTCAAAAGGAAAGGGTTGACCCTTACTAGGAAATAGGCCCACACCACAGCGGGCAAGCCACGGTTCTACCTCGAAAGGTTCTTTCATGCCATTTTGGAAAGGTCCCAAGCCTTTCCCTTTATATCCCATTTTAAGCATTATGGGTTTAGCTTTAATATATTCATTGGTAAAATAACACCGAGCATATCCCTCATGATGAGTTTTGATATTCCGAGGGATTCTTCCCTAGTCATATCCTTTATAAATGAAGGCACAACTCCCGACTTGGTAAATACTTCCCATAGGTTGTGGGAGGCCCAAAGTACGAGGAGATGGCGGCAAGTTATTTAAAAGAATTGAATCTTGCATGAAAGCATTTGTTTTTTTTGATATTAGGATTGTGGATAGATCTGGTAAAAGTTCATCAGAAAGAGCATAAGATGTAGAAGGATCATTCCCTATATCTTTAGATGTGGAAGGTATGATAGATGTTGAAAATGTGGAAGTGTTAAGAGATGGGTCTATAGGTTTTGAAATTATAGGGATAGAACATGAAGGATTGGTTGTAGATTGAAGATCTTTTTGAGGTTCTAGAGTGGTTTGTTTAGAAGATTGTTGATCTATATATGAGGATGAAATTAATGGAGGGGAAATAGGTGAAGTTATGGGTGTGTGTTTCACAGTTTTAGATGAAAAATAAGAATTAGGATGTGTGGATGACAGAGCAGGGCAAAATTGCACTCCAACGAGTTCTGCCAAAGCACACATATCAAAGGGTCTAGGGTCACCATGGATAGTGACCAACTGATTTTTAAATTCGAATTTAACACATTGGTGTAAAGTTGATGGGACAGCCCCGCATTGCATTGATCCAAGGATGACCCAAGAGTATATTGTACGATGCGGGGCAATGTACAATAAACACGGTCGTATCTAGAGTTCGAGGACCAACTTGCAATGGGATGGTAATAACTCCACACGTTTCTTGTGTTTCGTCATTGAAAGCTTTGATAATCATGTCACTTTTCTTCATTTCATCACTTCTAAAGCCAAATCGTTGGTAGAAGTCAAAAGTGCAAATGTTTAGAGATGAACCATTATCAATCAAGACTCTTTTAACAACTACATCTCCAATTAGAGCAGTAATATATAAGGGATTATCCTTATGTAAACTGTGTTGTGGGATATCTTTATCCCGAAAGTCAATACAATCAACTTCTCGAGTGATGATAGTATTGGCCATGGCTTCAGGTTGAATGTTTTGAGGTACCATCATTTGGCTTAATGTAAGCATCAACTCATCCCTATGGGTAGGAGAAGATCTTAACAAATCCAAAAGGGAAATTTTGGTCGTAGTATTGGATAATTGCTCATTAATATTGTAAGGGGGTTTAGGTTGAACATTGGAAGCATGATTCCCTTTATTGGGATTTTTCAAAACGAATGGAGCTGATCCATCATTCCGGTTTGGTTCTTGTTGAGAATTTTGAGCCTGTTGTCGGGTAACGACTCCAATGGTACCTACAATGTTATATTGAAGACGCTGAACTGGTCTCGGTCGAGCATTTATGGCTTGTTCATCAGGGAGGAATTGATTAGAAGAAGGTCGAGTAGTAACTCTTCTAGGAAATGGTTCTTCTGGAACCATAGCATCTGTGATAGGTTGAATAGGATCTGATTCATTTTCAGAACTATTCGATTGGTTTGAAGTGATGTCTATTTCACTCTTAGTATCTGATTCTATATCACTAGAATCTGGAGTTTGAATATTATGTAGGGGCCTGGTCGTAACCATGGATAAGGTTGTGTCAAATATTTGAGGATCATGATTAAGTAAATGTCCGCTAATAGTTCCTACATATCGGGTAGGAGGAGGAACATTATGATGTTCGATTTGATTGGCCACCTCTTTACCATGTCTTGGTAAAGGGTGTTGAAATATGTCTAATGATTGATTAGCATTTTGATTTTGATTTTGGGGAATGTTCTTTTGAGGATTATTAGGAGCATTTTGTTTAGGTTGGAAGGCTTGCACCTCCATTTCATTATTATCAATCAGATCCTGTATTTTATGTTTCAACCTTTTACAAGCGTTGGTAGAGTGTCCAGGTCCTCTATGAAAATCATAGTGTAAGTCAGCTCTGTATCCGGGTATAGTTGGATCAGGTTCCCGGATAGCTGGTAATTGGATCAAACCTCTTTCGAGTAATTGAGGTAAAATAGTTGATAATGGTTGATTCAATCTAGTAAATTCTCGAGGAGGCTTATCGAGAGGTTTCAATATAAATTTTTTTGTTGTTTTCGTTGCATTGATATTAGCAACATTTTTGCTGTCAGTGACTCCGTCACCTACAACTTGTTTGTTTTTATATTGATTTCTAGATGTTTTCTCATCATCCTTCTTCCTAAGTTGGCCTCTCCTAATGAGGGCATCTTCTACTCTTCGAGCTAAATCTATAGCCTGATCGAAGGTAGTTAAAGTAGCAGTTGATAGCTCATAAGATATTTGTTCTTGTAAATTATTGATAAAAATGTCCAACATTTCCCTATAAGGTAGCACAAAGTGCAGTTTTCCTATCAACTGCCTCCATCTAGCTAAGAAATCGGCAAAACATTCATCCTTGTCTTGTTTTAAGTTGTATAAATCTTTAATGGTTACATGCCTCTCGATGTAGGCACTAAATTGATGGACAAAAGATTCAGCTGTTTCTTCAAAGTTTCTCAAAGAATGAGTGGGCAATTGATAGTACCACTCTAATGCCATTCCACCTAAACTTTTCGGGAACATTTTTAGTAATAGCAAGTCATCATGTGATATATCATGACATGCTATCCTAAACATGCGAAGATGCTCTATGGGATCTTCGGTTCCTTTATATATAGGCAGGATAGGCATGGGAAAATGCTTAGGGTAAGGTTGTGCTACAACTATGGGATCCAAAGGTTGACTACATATCTCTCGATAATTGTACGAGGGACGATAAGGATCTATCTGGTCCATACGCGAAGCTAACTGTTTCACCATGGCTTCCAGATTACTAGTTTGCCCACCATATTGGTTCGGTAGGGCATTGATATGGGATTTGTGAGCATATGATGGAGGGACATGAAGATTAGATGCTATGTTGCTATTGTGTAAATTGTTGGTAGGAAAGGTGTTATGAAGGAATTTTGAAGTTGTATTATGTTGTATTCCAGATTGTTGAAAATTGGTGTTTGGCTTCATTTTAGGTTTTTGTTTACTTGAAGCATATTGATCAATAGTTTGGCGAAGTAAAGCAGTGAAGGAAGTTTTCTTTTGTGTGGGAATGATTTTAGGCTCAATAACAGGTTCCTTAGGAGGTTGGGTAACCCGTTGTTTTGGCATGTTTTGAATCATAGTGACCATATCTCTATTGGATGGTCCAGCCTTATCACTTTCTTGATCAATGAAAGACAAGGGATTAGTGCGCACATCAAACATATGTTCCATGGCTGCTTGAGTGTCACTAATTTGCCCTTTATCAATACGAACTGCCATATTAAGAACACCAATGTTATTATTGAAAAATTTCCAGAAATGATCTACGTTGTCAAAAGCAATAGTTCCATCTAGAGCTACTCTAGGGGATGAGGATCCATCCTCTTTAACATTTTCTTCTTGTTCATTGTCTTCACCTAGGTCATCTTCTGGTTGATCTAGAGTTTCTCCTTCCGGAATTGGATCTTCAAGAAGGTCATTTGGGTTTCTAGTTTTATCTTCTAACCAATCTTCTTCTTCTCCTTCAGTTTGTTTACCATTCCTAAGTTTAGGCATTGTGCTTAATTTAGATTTCAGCAAATATATATATATATATATATATATGCAACAAGTTTAAGAGGTATATATTAATTATATACCTACTACAATATTTAAAATGAAAGGTTTTTTGGTTTTTGTTATGTTTTTTTAGTTTTTTTTTCTTGTTTTTGTAATAATATTGTAAAGATAAACAACACAATAAATGCAAGAAATAATACTGAAAGTAATGATCTAGTTTTCTATAAACAATTTATAAATATCATTAATGGGCTCGAGTTCTTCAGGAGTCATGAAGTGTTCTTCTTCAAATTGAAAGTTTTCCTTCAAAAATTTAATGAAAAGAGCTATAGTGATATTATCTGTCTCAGATGCTGGTTGATAGAAGTAAAGCTCGTGGCAATACTCTCGATATAACACAGCTCGAGGAACTCTATTCCATATTTCCCTATCCGTAAGAACAACCTCTTGGTCTTCTACACGACCTAGGAACTGGTGTATAATGGCTGCGTTCTCGAGGTATTCCTCGAAGGTGAACAATTCTGAAGACACAAGAGCTCTCCTATAAGCTAACCATCTATGGCAGACTCTCTGAAGTTCATGATAAAAGACGAGTTGATGAGGATCCAGGATTCTATCTAGGACTAGCCTCTTGATTTGTTTAAGTTTTGTTGACCTAGATGAAATGACACTAAGTCTTCTATCAAGTTCGTCCCACAAAAGTTGATTTCTATCTGTTTTAGTCACACTAAGCACAGAATTGATTTCTATGGCTGCCAATTGGTTTTCAACATTTATAGTAACTGCTAATATTTTCTTAGGAGCTACCATCTAAACATGATATGCAACTTATTAGTTTTAAATGATTTGAAATGCATCTATGTTTTGGTTGTTTTATATATTTATTTTGTTTTTGTTTTCAAAAGGTTTAAAATGTATTCACGTCGGGTTCACCAAAATGTATCGCTCCAAATTTTTCGCATCCCTACCTTCAAGCTATAGGATCCATGCCCGGAAGGAGGATGGGAAAAGGATGGCACGGTACCTCGGACTGAGAGGCCTTGCGAAGGTCCCGCCTCTCGAGGGAGGTGTATTATGGTGATTTTTCGACGGATGGTGGGTTCACCAGGAAACATTTAATGGCAGTTTCCACGCCTAGGTTGGGAATGTGTTTTATGTGTTCAATTTTATCCTTAAACATCCAAGTCCTAGGTTTGGCCAAAATGCATCTAAGCTATTCTATATGAAGATGCAGATTAAATGAATACAGAAGAACAAAATTAGACAGAAAATAGAGAGAATAATATGGATTAAAGATCAATACCTGATCCGGATGTCTGATGAAGATTCTGATTCTTGAAGCAGTCAGGATCACCTCTGATTTGACAGGATCGTCTGCTATCAGACAAGATCGTCTGAGATCTGACGAATTCGTCGAATTCGTCGAGACCTGCAAACAGAGAAATAGGTGCAAAACACAGAAAATGCAACAATGCTAACATAGGGAAACAATGTAAAATGACAATAACAATATCAAACTAAAAATTATAAACAGAAACATGAATGCATCATACTGATTTAATGACAATTATAACTTAATTATGCATTTGATCTAGATGGGTGAACTCCAAGATGCAAGATAGCATGAAATAGTAAATAAACTAGCTAATTGCAAAATAAAACAACAGAGAAAAGATGAAGAAATGCAAACTCTGGGCACTGATTGCCCCAATGTTGACTGTAGTCGAAATCGTCTCGCATTGGTACGAAATCGTCTCTGATTCGACAGGATCGCCTCCGATCTGAACAGGATCGTCTGCGACGATGTAAGCTTGCTCCGACTGAAAAATACTAAGGTACCTGCAACAAAATTTGGATAGAACTAATGCAAATAGCAATTTAGGATGTCTTAATGCGTGTGAAGTCAAGTTACAGGAATTATCAGCCAGGGGGATGCTAAGGGGAGGGCTTAGGATTAAATAGGCTTAGGAGGGAGGTTAGGAGGTTGGAGATCATCCCTATTTGGGAGATCTCCAACGGGGAGGGTCTCTAACGGCGTAGACACGCTTCTGCCCGGATTAGAGACGCCGTTGGAACAGAGACTAATTGTGCAAAATCAGTTTTGGGACAAGATCGTCTGGACGTCCTAGCCCAGACGAAATCGTCCGATCTGAGGCGATATCGTCTGATCGGCGACGATATCGTCAAACGGTCAAAACAAACTCTAAAAATGGCACGGGAAAGGAGGAAACGGATTACACGGTGGTTTGGGAGCGGTTTTGGAGGTTAAAATTTGAATTTGAATTATTTACTAGAGTAAATGTAATTACTAAGGTTTTACTGCGCCAATTTTAGGGTGCTACACATGGATATCCCATTATTTTGGGAAGACCTTGGCTTGCAACTACAGCAGCCTTCATAGACTGCAGATCTGGAAAAATAACTATTTCAAATGGTATTTATCTAAAACAAATCTCTTTGTATCCTCCTACAAGACCCTCCATCAATTTTTTAGGTCAGTTATGGTTTCCTAATTCATATGAAGAATTAGAGGAGGTTATTTCCACACTAGCCACCTTAGTAGTAAGGGAACACACAGAAGACCTCCATGACAAAGAAAACTCAAAAAATGAAACTATCCTAATGAATGTTCTGCATGAACAAGGGTTAGAAGAAGAAGCAATAAAGATCCAACAATTGTTAAGGAATGAGGAGAACCAAAACTCTGAAGGCGAACCATCTGTACTATCACAGGAAAACTCTGTTTCACTACCACATGGGTGGCACCATCACTTGATTTTTCCTTCTCATTGTTCCATACAGGATATGCTTCCATAAGAAAATAATGAAACAAAAATTTCTTATTTCCTCCCATCTCAGTAGTGTCCTCTTAACTCCCTAACCACCAGGTATGAAGAAGTGATTTCAGTCCTTCCAAATACAAAACAAGTAGAAGTCCAGCCAAGAAATGTTTGAACATTTATAGCTGGTTTACTAGGGAAGAGGAAGACAAATTGATAGCTATATTGCAAAAGCATGTTCATGTTTTTGCTTGGGACTATAAAGATATATCAGGAGTTCACCCTGATATATGTACCCACAGAATTTATACTGAAGAAGTCAAGCCAGTAAGACAACCCCAAAGAAGACTGAATCTTGCCCTAAGGGATATTGTCAAGGAAGAAATTGAAAAACTTCGGAGGTAGGATTCATTTACCCAATTTTTGATAGCCAGTGGGTCTCTCCATTGGTTATAGTTCCTAAGAAAAATGGAAAAATGAGAGTATGTGTAGACTACAGAGAACTAAATAAAGTGACATACAAAGACCATTTTCCATTACCTTTCATAAATCAGGTGTTAGATACCCTTCTTTGGAAAAAGATACTTTTGTTTTCTTGATGGATTTAGTGGATATAATAAAATTCAGATTGCACCTGAAGATCAAAAGAAAACAACTTTTACCTATCCATGGGGAACATTTGCCTATAGGGTTTTACCTTTTGGTTTGTGTAATGACCCAACAACATTTTAGCGAGCATTTTTAGCAATCTTTTTTGATCTGACTACCAACAGTGTTGAGATATACATGAATGATTTCACAGTATGCGGACAGACTTTTGATTTTACATTAGAAAACCTTGACAAAGTTTTAACTCGCTGTGAAACATACCAGTTATCCTTGAACCCAAAAAAATGTTTTATGATGATGAGGGAAGGAATAGTTCTTGGTCATCACATCTCTCTTCAAGTGATCCAGGTTGATCCAAAGGTGGAAATTATCAAGAACCTCCTTCCTCCTAAAACTCAGACTGATGTCAGAAGCTTTCTAGGACATATTGGTTTTTACCACAGGTTTATTCCCAGCTTTAGCACAATAGCCAATCCCATGTTTGCCCTATTGACTAAAGATTCTAAATTTTCCTGGACTACAAGATGTCAGGAACAATTTGAAGCTTTGAAAGAAAAATTAGTAACTCCACCTATGTTAAGAGGCCCTAATTGGACATTACCATTTCACATACAAAGTTGATGCTTCCAATACTGCAATTGGAGCAACATTAGGAAAAATTGACAATGGTGAACACTATGCCATCTACTACATTAGCAAGAATTTGACAGGAGCTGAGAAAAATTATACCACAACTAAAAAATAATTCTTGGTGGTAATTTATGCCATCAATAAATTTAGGCATTACATCATAGGTTATCAAATATTTATTCACACAGATCACACGACCATTAAATATTTGATGAATAAGCCTATGGTAAGTGCAAGAATTATTCGCTGGTTACTATTGCCACAAGAATTTGATATCACTATAATCAAAAAACCAGGAAAAGGTAATGTTGTAGCAAATTTCTTGTCCAGATTATAGAACACATATGAAGTGGAATTAGTTGAAGATACCTTTCCTGATGAAAAATTATTTGCTATATCAGTCCAATCACCTTGGTTTGTAGATATAGCCAATTACTTGGTCACAGGGAAAGTTCCTCCACATTCCACTTCAAAACAAAAAACACAATTGATCAGACAGAGTTCTTCTTTTGAATGGATCAAGGGTATACTCTTTAAGTGCAGTCCTGACCATGTGTTATGTAGGTGCATCCGAAAGGATGAAGTGTATGATATCCTTAGGGCTTGTCATGATGAACCCTCGGGTGGACACTACTCAATAAAAAACACAATTAGAAAAATCTTAGGGATAGGATATTATTGGCCATCTCTTCACAAGGATGTAAAAAAGTACATCAGGCATTGTGATGCATGCCAAAGAATGGGGAAACCCACTCATACAAATAAAATGCCACTACAGCCTCAACTGGTTTTAGAGCCATTTGAGAGGTGGGGGCTTTATTTTGTAGGACCTATTGATCCACCTTCTCAAGAAAAGGTGCATATTCTAGTATGCACTGATTACTTGACAAAGTGGGTAGAGGTCTGTGCTTTCAAACATGCTTGTGAAGAGAAGGTCACTGATTTCTTGTATACTCAGATTTTTTAGATATTTGGAGCTCCCTGGTCTATCACCACAGACCAAGGACCCAAATTTGCATCCAAAGTCATTTAGGCATTTACAGAATTATATGAAATCAAACATAGAAAATCATCACCTTATCACCCACAAGCAAATGGCCAGGTTGAGGTAACAAACAGGGAACTGGAACAAATTTTAACAAAAATAGTAGCTTTTCATAGGAAGAACTGGTTAGATAAATTACCTAAAGTAGTATGGGCTTACAATCCTACTTGGAAATCCACTACTGGATTCACACCTTATGAACTAGTCTTTGGTAAAAAACCCCTCTTACCTATTGAATTTGAGCTACTAACACTACATACAGCATTGGAAATTGGAATTAAATTGTCACAGGCACAGACAGACATGATTCTGCAGTTGAATGCATTGGATGAACTTAGGTTGGATGCTCTACACCAAACTGAAGTAATTCAGGAGCAGAGGAAATTATGGCATGACAGTCACATTCAGCAAAGGAAACTTCAACAAGGAGATTGGGCTTTACTGTTTGATTCTCGCTATGAAGACTTCCTTGGAAAGCTGAGAACTAGATGACTTGGACCTTACCAAATTGAGGAGGTATTTGACAATGGAGCAATCCGTTTATCTCCTATTGATGGGTCACAGATAAAGTTGGTAGTTAATGGACATCGCATCAGGGTATACCATACACCTCTGACTAAAGAGGAATTCTTGCAGTAGCTTGACAGTTTGGATACACAACGAGTGGAAGAAATTTCCTCTTCCACTTCAAAACAATCAACATGATCATGGATTTCAAGAAAAGATAGAAAAATACAAAAAAAAGTCAAAAAAATAGAAAACAAAAAGATGAATAAATTCTGATTATGAATTCCTTCATGGGCATGATTTCAGGGAAATCATGAAATTCCTTCATGGGCATAGTCAGAATCAAGAAAAAAAAGAAGAGAAAATGAGAGGTAAAAAAAAAAAAGAGAAAAATGAATAACTCAGCAGTGAAAACATTTTTCAAGGCACTACTGGGTTGGTATGCATGAAAACCAGTTTTATGGCATGCATAACCTTGAAAATTTTTGAACCATCATTGTACAAATTCAGCAACTACACTTGTTTTGAAATGTTGTAGAAATTATTAGCAGAACATCAAAAGAAGCAGTCATATTTCAAAAACTTGCATTAACTTGTTTTAATCAGGTATATATTTCTTACATTTCTTCATTGTAAATGATTGGTATATAGTATATAAAAATTAACCATTAGCATAAAAGATATCCATAAGAGTTGGCATACTTAAAACATGTTTTGAGAATGGGAATATTGATTTTTGCCTAATCTTCGGAACAAGAATGCCAAAAACAGTGCCTGCTATCTTCTTCAGACTAATTGTTATGCTGTCTTCGAATTGAAATTGTCTTCAAAATAACAGCATATTGTTGCACTTCATCTTCGGAATGACAATTTGTCTTCGGAATGAAGCTTTGTCTTCGGAATGACAATTTGTCTTCGAAATGAAGCTTTGTCTTCGGAATGACGATTTGTCTTCAAAATGAAGCTTTGTCTTCGGAATGAAGCTTTGTCTTCGAAATGAAGCCTTATCTTCGGAATGAAGCTTTGTCTTCGGAATGAAGCAGGATTTGTCTTCAGAATGCAGCAGGATTTATCTTCGAAATGAAGCAGGATTTGTCTTTAGAATGCAGCAGGATTTATCTTTGGAAAGAGGATTTGTCTTCAAAAAGAAGATTTGTCTTCGAAATGAGGATTTATCTTCGAAATGAGGATTTGACATTGCAAAAAAAAAGCATGATCTTCAGAATGAAGTCATAATCTTCGAAATGAAATTTTGTTTTCACAATAAATTATAATCTTCGGAAAGAGCATTCAATATAATATCTCCACGTGGCATCCAAGGAAGGAAAGAAATACAATCAAGTGAAAACTCTTTTGACGCATACGATAAAGGAACATGTGTCAGTTAGCATATGGTTTGTTTTTGCACCCATTGGAAAATACCAGAATCACGGAGGACGTGACCAACCGTATGCCACCAATTTTTTATGCTAATAAACATGCACGTGAGAATCTATAGGAAAAATAGAAAAACTAAAGCGAGTAAGGTGGATCTGACAGCAAGGACATCTGTGCAACTGTATTATGGGGGTCACAACACCCAGGGCACAAGGACTGGAGCCTATCCCCAATAGGAACCATAGTAATTAAGAGAGGGAGACCACCACTACACTTGAAATATGAGTTTTGATAGCTACAAAACAAGATAAACAAAAGGAAAACACCCAAAAATGTTATGGATACTACTCAAACAAATATGTAGGTTAATAAGTATAAATAGAAAAATAAGGAAAATTTACCAAAATCTAAAAAGAGGAATGTAAAAGGAGTAGATAAATCCATAAAAAATAGGAGCAATAAAGACATAGACCAACATTAGAAAGAGGTAAACTAAGATCTCAAATATCATTCTATCACTAGTGAGGGACATGTAATGGCTATTAGATAATATAAAATATTTATTACGTATAACATAAATAGTTTAGTTGAGTTCATATTTAACATTGTTAAAGATATAAATACAACACCCACTAGAGTGAGCATGTTGGAAGCACTAACTCTACCTAATTAATAATATCTTCTTTAGAAGGATTTGAAAGAGCAAGAAAGAATCTATTCCAAAAATGATTAGCCAAAACCTACCCAAACAAGCATAGCTAAATAATAAAATCTAATAGTGAAGCACTTGTTAGCTATTTAGGTCAAAGTAGCAAAAATATTGAATGCTCCATAGCCTAAAACATTAAATAATCCTACATTCTATGTGACCCTAAAATTAAAAATTATCTTTTGAGGAGTTGTATAGTTGATTTAGGAGCAGTAGTGATAATGATACCAAAAGCAATATATAAATAAATGGGGTTACCTTAAATCAATACAACTAGGTATCTAATATATATGGAAGGTACAAAGGTAAATAGAATGAGTATTTTAAAAGATCTGATCATGACCATAGCAAAAAATCTAGATCTACTAGTAGTATAGGAGGTAATAGTTCTTAATATTCCCCCTTCTTTGGTATGTTGTGTTTTAGAGAATAAAATCACAAATTATCAGGGGATGGGTACTTGGTAATGGATTATACTCATATGAAGAATCCCAAAGATGGGAAGATTATCTAAATTGAAAATTATCCTCTATGCAACTACTTATTGCATAAACTTGGTGAAGTTGTCATATTATATTGGAGTGAAATCCTAGAATTTATGGATGATGAGGAACCTAAAGACAATCAAATATCTAAAATGGATATGATAATCAATGTGCTTCAAGAAAAAGAGGATCCAAAGGTCAACTTTGAGATGATCAAGCTTGGGAATTACCTTATATTAGAAGAACCATCTAATATCCCAACTTTGACAAGAAAATAGGTACAACAGTCTAATAGACATGGACTATGCATTTCTAGCAGACTATGCATTTCAACAATGCTAGAACTAAGAATGAGATAGGTATTGGAATTTAATTCATTGATACACAAGGAACACAAACTAGTTTTTTATATTGATTTTTGTGCAACTACATAAAAAATATGGCCAAATATGAGGCATTATGCATTGGCTTGAGAAAATTTGAAAATATGGGGATTAAGAACCTGAAGGTATTTGGTGATTTCGAAATAGTCATAAACTAGGTTAATTTTCAATGTTCCACAAGGAATAAATATAAATCATATAAGCATAAGGTTTTGGGATCTACTAGAAAGCTTTAACACATATGAGATCAAGGTAGTTCCTAGGGAGTTGAATCCAAGGTAAATTAACTAGTAGTGATGGTATCAAAAATTTGACTCCATTGTTAACATGTGGAACAAATAAAAATGGATAGAAGTGGTACTTAGGCAATTAGATTTAAATAATTCTAACTAATAGTAGGCCTTTAACAACAATAAGTAGATAATTGAGTTCCTAATTAGAGAATTCCAACACATTGAAGATAAAAATTAATATAGGGACAACATCAAAGGTAAGGTAACTTAGTTAAAAATAAATCAACTATCAAAGGGGTTAATCACTTTGGAGAGTTTGTTCAATATGGATGACATCATGAAGAAATCCAGTATCAAGGTGAAATTCTCTCCTTATCATCCCATTGAAGTGGCTAAAGGAAAGAATTTGTTGCTTGAGAAAGAATACACCAAAGAAGAAATCAACCAATTCAGGAAGCTCTATGGTAAATATAGAGATATCATTGCATGGTCCTATAAATATATAAAGGTGTATGATGGAAATATCTTAAAGCATACTATTGAGTTAGAACCAAGTGCAAATTATTTATAGCAAAAACAATAGGTAGTAAAACCCAAAATTAAGGCAGTGATGAAGAAAGACCTTCTAAATATTTGGCAAACCTAAATTATTTTTTCCATTAAGCATTCCATTTGAGTGGCTAACCTTATTGGTTTGCAAAATCAATGGTGATATAAGGTTGTATAGGGATTCATAAAAGGACTATTATCCCTTTCCTACTATAGTTCAAATTATATAAAAGGTAGTAGGGTTGTAGATGTTATCATCCCTAGATGGTTTCTTATGATGTAACTAGATCTAGGTCAAAGACAATGACTATTGGACATTTTGAGTCCTAAGAGTTAAAATTGTCATTGATGTCAAAAAATAAAGTCAACATTAATATCAAGGTTTTTCATCAATGAACAAAGTTGTCAAAGTTTTTATTTGATATCCAAGATGAAGCCCAAAGGATTCAGTGCAAAGTTAAAAAGGAGATATAATATTTTTTATAAACTATTTAAATTCAATAAGAATTTAAATTTTATAAATAAATATTATTTACATCATGGAATGCAATGTAAAGGAAGGGTTTAAAAATTAAATCTTATAATTATAATTTATAAAATTTAAATTCTTTAAAATTTAAAATATTTATAAATTATAATTAATGCTCACGTCATCCAATTTAATAAGACACCTTGTATAAATTATAAAGTGTTTATAAAGGTGTCGACGTCGTTGAAAGAATCGAAGCACCAATGTTTGAATTCAATAGTGAATTTGTATATAAAAGGAGGTCATAAAGACCTTTGGAATGTAATCCTCGATCAAATTATTGAAAGCGCCATAAAAAACATTAATTGCGAATTCGAAAGGTTTGTGAGGAAGAAGACGAAACAAGTGTTTTTCATCTCATGCAGAAGAAGAAAAGTGAGTAAAGTGGGAGCCCCAATCAAAGGTGTACACGGTGGTTCAATGGTAGCACACGTTATTTTTAAGGCACTTGTGAGGAGACAAAATCGTGTTTGAATCCCGTTGAGGCATGTGCAGAGGAAAAAGTTTTCAAGTTCTTCGTAATTCAAAAGGTGCCAAAGGAAGGTATAAAGGGTGCAAAGGCCCTTTTGGTTCTAAACGTGCATTGGGTGCACATGGTTGAGAAGCCCACGGCTAGGACATTCGCAGAGGCATTGGTGAGGGGTTCGAAACCCACGGAGTGCAAGGTAATAATTTTATTATTATTTTTCAATTGCCTAAAGTTCAAATTTAATATTTGTTAAGAGTTATAAGGAGTATTAAGAAGTTTTCTTAGGCAAATGAAATAAGTGATAAGGAGGAATAAGGAGTGTTAGAAAATTACTATATGTTGGATTGAAATTTTAAAAGGGGAAGATATTATTTTGTGGAGTAATAAGGTGAAAATTAATTTGCCTTAAAATATAGAAGGTCAAAATTAATTGTGGGTGTTGTTAAAATTATTTTAGATATTGTGGAGTTGATAAGGTGTAATTTTGATATCATTTTGCATTGTGTTTTGTAGAGGAAATTATTATCTTCTAACCCTTATTGAGATTTGCAAATAAGCAAATGTGAGTGTGGCAGTTTGTGAGATCAACTCCTTGTCAAGAAAAAAGGTATGGGCAAATTATTTCTTTGAGTTGATTGATTGGCTTACTAGAAAATAAAGTTTGGAGTGAAAAGGATTTTATTAGGGTTTCCTTTTCGAAAGTGTTTGACTTAATGCTTCAAGCTTTTATGGAATTAAGAATTGTGATTAAAACCTTGTTTTATAAGCATTGTTGTTGAAGTCATTGGATTGAGTGAAGAACTTGAGTTAGGGTTTTGAAAAGAACATAAGTATCATTGTTATGTGAAGATTGAGTTATAAGCATTGTTGTTGAAATGAGTTGTTGGGCAAAGAACTTGAACTAGGATTTGAAAAGAACATGAGTATCATTGTTATGTGAATACTGAGTTATAAGCATTATTGTTGAAATGAGTTGTTGGGCAAAGAACTTGAACTAGGGTTTCAAAATAACATGTGTATCATTGTTATGTGAAGATTGAGTTATAAGCATTGTCTTTGAAGTGAGTTGTTGGGCAAAGAACTTGAACTAGGGTTTGAAAAGAACATGAGTATCATTGTTATGTGAGATTTATTGTTGCGCAATTATTGGAAACATTTTGAGTTGATTGATATATGCTTAGACTAGGGTTTATGAGAAAGGGGAGTTTCATTAAGTAATTGATTGAGTTGATTTGGTTGATCCTAGTCAAGTGGTTGTATAAAGTGATTGTTCAAGTTCCATAAAACAAACTATTCTACATTCTGATTTGAATTGTGAAAGTGATTGAGCATTGAGTATAGAACATATTGAGTCTCTAACAATTCTCTTTATGCTTCTATGAGATAGGGAAAATTGTGAAAGTGATTGTGCATTGAGAGTAGAACATATTGAGTCTCTAACAATTCTCTATATGCTTCTATGAGATTGGACAAGTTCTATGTGTGGACTTGTTAAGAATATTTGAGGTAAGTCTTTGAGGAGACTTGTGGACTGATTTTTTGTGAGCTTTTGTGAAAGCTTACAATACATATTTGGTTAAGTTCTAGAGAGGACTTATTGAGCATATTTGAGCAAGTTCTAGAGAGGACTTGTTGAGCAGATTTGTACAAGTTCTATGTGAGCTTGTTGAGCATATTTGGATAGGTTTTGAGTGGACTTGTTGAGAATATTTGGATAGGTTATGAATGGAAATATTGAGCATATTTGGATATGGTGGGACAGACTTCTTCTATCTCACAAAAATCCACATTTGTTTTAAACACCCGAAGGTCTCAAGATTTGATGAGCTGTCTTGGCCTCACAGCGGAGATGTGTAAGTTCATCTGGCGACTTTGCTGAGTTGAAGATCTGTTTGTGGATGCCTATTTTTTTTTTTAAGTTCAAAGAATGTTCTTTCTGGTGACTCTGAATTAATGGCGATGGTCGTGATCCCGCAGACCACTGCCGCAAAGGTGAGGGTTTTTTCTAGATGGGATGATCCTGGCCCTCTGAATCTCCAAGTTCGGCATGAAATTCTCGAAGGTGCCCTGAAGAACCTGGCAAAATATGATGGTACCGAAGGCATGGCTCTGGCACATGTTGAAGATATTGCTACTCTGTCCATGATCCATGTCATAGAACACGAAGATGTCATGATCCGACTTCTGGTTCAGTCTTTGGAAGGAAGAGCATTGCAATGGTACAGATTGCTCAAGCGTCAAAGCATCAGCTCATGGGATGATCTCAGCGGGAGCACCGATCAAAATATTTGACGAAGATCCTTTCTACAGTTCTTTGGATCTCTACCAATTTTTCATGTACATTAAGAGAGCACCTCAAGAAAGCATCACGGACTTCAATGTCCGATTCTTGATAAGTTGGAAGAGAATTCCAGAGAAGATCCGTCCATCACCCACCCAAGCCCACCTCTTTTATGTTCGAGCTTTTAATTCTGACATAGGTCTCTTTTCTCGCAGTCAGGTGAACAAAGGTTCCCGCAAATCTTTGAGGAAGCAGTGCGAGCGGAACAACTTTTGCTCTTATCAAGATCGAGAAAGTTACCGTGGGGAGAAACTCCATTACCTTCTCCGGTGGTTGCTGCTCCTATCTACCTTGCACAGTACTTTTCATGCCAGATCCCTTATACTGAGCAGAAACCTGAGATGCAGTCATATGGATTTCAAGGGACAGATCTCGTCCAAAGTCAAGGATTGGAACATGCAAACACTTTTCCAACAATGAACAATATGGTTGCTTGCAGTTTTCATCAAGAGATGGGCCAAGTAGAAGAACAAGTTCAAATTCCGAACCCGAGGAGATCCAGAATCAGATTTCTCACTTGACGAGCCCTGTGGTCACATCCAGAAGTTAGAGGAGCCTGTACTCAGCCCACAGCCAATAAAGTCTGCAAAGTGGTGGTGTTGGTTCCAGCCACTACATCCAGTACCTAAAGAAGTCCTCCATATGGGTACTAGTAAGAAGGATAATCTGTCGCATTGCATCCTATTCGCACCATGGAGAACTTCAGGAAGGAGCCAGCCCAATTTCAAGGACCGACTCAAGTATGATCAGATCTGGTCGGGACATCTGCAGATTCACCGGATAACATTCTGAGATTGGATGTCTGGTGGCGACATGCCAATCATGTCGTGAACTATTGTATATAGTATTTTGAAAAAACAAAAAAAATAAAAAAAAAGAGAGAAGAAAAAAAAAAGAGAGGTATGGTTATTATTTGTTCATCTCAGCTCTTTTGTTGTCTGCGAGCTGTAGGTGCTTGTTTTTTCCTTTTGTCTCCTCCTTTCCCAGCAGTTGGTGGCTTTCTAGAAAATTCTTCTTTTCCCTTCCCTTTTTCTTTCCTTTCCCTTCTTCATCTTCCTTCTTTTACTTATTTTTCTTCTATAGTAATAAAAATAAGCCACGGCTGTTGTTTCTTTTCCCTTTTTCTATTTTTCCCCATCCCTTCTTCTCCCTTTCCTCTAAGTTCTGTCTTTTACGCATTTATTTCATAGTATAGTTCATTTCATTTCACAGCTTTCCTAGTTCCATTCCCACTCCATAACTTCGTTCATTTTCATTTCATCATTCCATTGCATTCACCGCTTGCGCAATCGCAAGAGCTCACTCCATCATCGCGTTCCATTAGTCATTTCATAATCAGTTACATGCAGGTTTTTTTTTCAGTTTCAATTTTTTAGCAGAACATGTATTGCAATCCACCTTCCTATTCTAATATGACTCTGTGCCCAATGGACTAAGGCTTGGATTCTTGCATACAGCGAGCTGTATACCCCACGAGCCGCCAAGAATGTTGGCATTTTTGCCACATTGATCTTGATTGAAATATTAATGCTTATATTGTTGCAGATCTAACCTCTATTTTCAGTTTTGATGTGGTTTTGAGCAAAAAAGGAGCGAAAAATGGCTAAGTCTAAAAAACTACAGCGATTCGCTGACATGTCGCAGAATCATGATCAACGTAGTCAACGCAGGCAGGTTGGGCGGAACCATCGTGATATCACGACGTGTTCCAGAATCGCGGGTCGGTCGGCTTCAAAGACTCAAGTTGAAAAGTTGCGGCACGTCACTGATGTCTTATTTTTGCGACGCAGTGGTTTCAAAGGCTCAAGTGGTGCAAAGTCAGTGATTCACTGCATATTGGTCGAAGAAGAGCTTAAGTGGCAAAACTTGCAGCGACGTGCTGCGTGTTCGAGTGAAGGAGAGTTCAAAGCAAAAAGTGTAGCGATGCGCTGCATGTCTTAAAATCGCGGGCGTTTGTTGACAAAAGATTCTAAGCTCAAATGTGCAGCGAATCGCTGCACATTGTAAAATCGTGTGGCCTTTGTTGAAGAAGTGAGTTTAAAGCAAAGTTGTTCCGACAAGGGAGGCTTAAAAGAGTCTAAGTGCAAATGTTGCAGCGACGCGCTGCGTGTTTTCAAATCGCGGACTATTGGTGGAAGTCGGAGTCTTAAGCAAAAATTGCAGCGATTCGCTGCACGTTTGTTGAGAAGGCGGTTTCAAAGGCTCGAGAGTTCAAGGTTGCAGCGATTCGCTGCACTCTTAAAAGGGAACACACGAAACAAAGATCAAAGTCGTAGCATTTTCGCGACGCCGATTGTTGAAGAGAGTTTAAGGGGTAGGGATGGTAGCGATTCGCTGCAATCTTTTTGAAAAGGTCTTGTAAGACAAAGGTGTTGCATTTTCGCGATAAAAAGCAGGCGATTGGTACGGAGAGAAGAGGCAGTAGCGATATCGCTACATGTTTTAAAATCGCGGTCGCTACGGTCTACAATGCAGTAACATAAAAGTTGTAGCGATTCGCTGCAATTTTGATGATAAGACCAAGCAAGACAATATGCAGCGAAATCGCGCAGGGGGTGAAAATTGAGGAAGAAACATGGAGACGGAAGTAATTTCATGCTGCATTGTGGGAAATTGATTAAGTGCTTCATTGTGCAGCAAAATTACGACAAGGAAAAGTCGAAGGCATGCAAAAAGCAAAAGGCGTCGCATTTTCGCGACCCATCCATAAGACCGTACAAAGTGCCGAAAAGTGCAGCGATGCGCTGCATGTTCCGTTTTCGCGGGATTAAGCTAGCGATAGAGAAGACAAAGCCGAAGATGCAGCGAAAGTGCGACAGGGAGCATTTTTGCGGGTGTAAGTGACAAAAGCGTACGACATCAAAATATGTCACGATTTCATGACCCGTCGCGTTTTCGTGACCTGCACAGTTTCCCACCAAAAAATAGTATGAACGACCGAGAAGGTTTTTTGAGTTTCCGATGATTAAATGCTGCCCCGAATTAAATGTTTTGTGGATTTCCAAGGTAGTCAAATTTGAAGAAGCGCCCAGGCCATCAGAATTGAAGGTTTTATTTCTTCGAGGCTGCTATTCGCGGATTGTTTCAACGTGTCATGCACATGTTCAAAAAATGAATTTAATGAAGGTGCCCGCGATTGTCTCATTGCATTTAATTTTTGCTTCCTCGAGGCTGCGATTAAGGGGATCGTGTTCCTGATTTCCAAGATATAATTGTGGATCACAAGAAAGTTGTTTTCAAATATTAAATGCTGCAAAGAGGACGGCCCTCTATAAAAACCAATGTAATTCTCATTTACGGAGGTTGGAAAAGTTCTCTGCTAGAAACTGAAGTGCATTTGCAGGAATAAAAGACTTGGCTTCTAATTTTTCAAGCGGTTGCATTGGTGATTTCCTTTCTGTTCTTGTTGCATTTCTAATAGTATTTGTATTTCTTCATGGCTGTTGCATTTAAATTTTGCATATTGGATTTATGTACTGCCGTGAGAGTATGATTCCTGGAATGTGATTTTGGAGGGTTTCTCTGCGTACATCATGCAAAAGTTAGGTTGATAACTTTTATTGCTTGCTGTTGCTGCACTTTAAATTTCCTGCTGTTATTTTTCGATCCCATCACTTCGGCCTGTGGCCATATTTCCCATTCCTTTCTACAACTTTTCAATCTCTTTCCCGCAACCCTTATCTTAAAACCAGATTTTAGAGTAGTGAAGGGAACCAACCCACTCGGAGATTGGTCTGGGAGCCATTTCTTGCTTCCAGCCTTTCAATGTTGGCCAGGTCTAGGGTGCATTTGTAAAATCCTTTCTTGTGGCAGATTTTGGACCAACAGTTCTATGTGAGCTTGTTGAGCATATTTGGATAGGTTTTGAGTGGACTTGTTGAGAATATTTGGATAGGTTATGAATGGAAATATTGAGCATATTTGAGCAGGTTCTGAGTGGATCTATTGAGAATATTTGGACAGGTTCTGAGTGGACCTATTGAGAATATTTGGACAGGTTTTGAGTGGACTTGTTGAGAAAATTTGAGCAGGTTCTGAGTGGACCATTTGAGCATTTTTGAGCAAGTTCTGAGTGGAACTATTGAGAAGATTTGTGCTAGACTGAATGGACTATGTTTAGTGCATATTTGAATGATCTTGTTGAGCAGACTTGTGCTAGACCGACTAGACTATGTTTAGTGCAAAGTTGAGCAAATTTGTGCTAGACCGACTGGACTGTGTTTTGTGTAGATTTTAGTGAGTGTGTTGAGAAAACTTGTGCTAGATAGATTGGACCGTGTTTAGTGCATACTTGAAACAAAGCTTTAGAGGTGATAGATCAGAAATGACAGTAGTCTCTAGTGGATAGAGATCCATAAGCCAGGTTAGTGAGGACAAGTCTTCTAAGTGGGGACAAGAGTATTCAGTGGAGAGAGATCCATAAGCCAACATAGTGGAGATAATACTCTTCTAGAGGATCACCAACCAAATAAAAGGATAAGGAGTTCTCCTATGGATAGAGATCTACAAACCAAATTTAGGGTATCAACATCTTCTTTGGATAGAGGTCCATAAACGTTGTAATTGAGAAGGATTCCCAAGATATTGATTGAGAAAATTTTAGTGAAAGATTTTCTTCATGGAGTAGCCCACATTGGGTGAACCACGTAAATTGTGGCATCTCTATTGTGTATGGTATTTTATGCATTGCTTTAATTACTGCTATTGATATTGTTATCTATACACTCCATAATATTGATTTGGAAAGAAAAGTAAAAAGTACCCTTATACTATCCACCGCCCCTCTCATTATAAGCGTGTGTTCTTCAATGACCAACATAAAAAAATACCTTTACTATTAAATGGGGAACTTTAACCTACCAAAGAATTTTATTTGGGCTATCAAACTATAAGCATTCGATATATCTTATTTTAAATTAATATGTAAATTTATAAATATGTAATCGCATTCCACTCAAAGGGGACTCCCTTATAATCACTTTGCCACTTATAGGGGGCTCCCTCCTTAAATTATTAAATACTTATTTATTCTTCTTCTTTGATGATAATATCTATGCCTCTTCGTGATATTTATATCTAACCTAGGGCCACATTGACGAAGAGACGTGACTATTCATGCTATTAAATTAATAATATAATAAAGTGATTAATAGTATTAAGTATTAATGTTAGGATGGAGGATCCTAACATGCCACCCTTCCTGGAAAAAGCTTTGTCCTCAAATCTAGGACTAAGAAAATTATTGTTGAAATTGATGAAGCGCTTCCCAAGTAGCATTTGCTCAAGTTCTTGCACAAGTTTAATGTCACTTTTTTGTAGGCAGGGGTATCTTGAAGGTTGAATAGTTAGTGGTGGATTTCTAAGAATAATAGTAGGATCACAATGACTATGGGGGGACAATCCTTGGAGTTCCTCAAATACTCTGGAGTGATGTGTCAAAAGTGATGGTAACACTACCACATTGTCTTGTTGTTCCTTTGGAGAGTAAATGGAAAATAAATACGCATTCACCTTTTTGCCTTGTTTTCGAATAGGTTTGTGCATGCGATGAGAACACACTATTTTTGAGGAATCTGTGAGTAGTCCATTTAGAGTGTATGTTTGGTCACCAACTATGAATTGCATCCATAAGGTTGCAAAATCCTAGAGTATTACCTTGAGCGTTCGCAACCATTGAGCCCCTAAAACAACATCACTTTCACTTAATGGAAGCACATATATGTCACTTTTCATGTGGTAGTTACCCATGGTGAGCTTGATATTTCGATACTTTCCTTGAAAGGTAATTTTTTCCCTAGTACCAATCACCACCTTAAAGCTATGACAAGGTCGTATATAACAATTAGCCTTTTTCACCATGCATGGGTCAATGAAATTATGAGTACTTCCTAAGTCAAGGAGCACCATGATATTTTGATGTTTGAAGGACCCTTGAAATTTCATAGTTTTTGGAGAAGGAAAAACTACGAGAGTATTGAAGGAAGTTTTCGGGGATTTCTACATGGTTGTGACCAGGCATTTCAGTCACTTCTTGCACATCGACCTCATTGTCTTCATTGTTGTGATTAGGTTTTTTAGTCACTTCTTGCACATCTACCTCATTTTCTCCCTTTATAGATTGACAAGGATAAACTACCTTCAATAAATAAAATATTTGTGTAGCGCATTTATGATGGGGTCCAAATTGCTCATCATAATTATATCAAAGGTCTTTTGCCTATCATACCTCCATTTCTTTTGGACTAGGGTACTTAACCGGCAAGGGTAGGTTATATTCTGAGGTAACGTAAGTGATTTGTGATTTCCCCATAGGTGTTTTTCCTAATCCAAATTGAGCATTGATTTATCTTTAGCTAATTTGGCCAATCCATAGGCTGCGATGAGGGTGGGGGGATTGAACATTGTCACCTCCACCCTAATATTATCTTTTAATCCACTGATAAAGAAATTTATGAAAAATGATTCATCCAACTCTGTGTTGTGTTTGGTGATATCCTTAAACTGAGTTTGATACACACGCACTAAAGTGATTTGACAAAGGTTGGTGAGGTTAATCAGCAAAAGCAGGTTGGGTTCTCGAGATATGCTTTCATCGACCATTTGCATAATTGTGGGTGAAATTTGTCGCAAAACTTGTTGAGAAACTATCGCCAAGATTGTTGCAAAAAGTCGTTGACAAAAGTTGCTAAAAAATAATCGTCAAAATTTACATAAAAATTCGTCGATAAAATTTTCACAAGAAGTCGTCGACAAAAGTTGTTGAAAAGTTGTCATCGAAATTTTGCATAAAAAGTCATCGATAAAATTTGCACAAACAATTTTTGAAAAAAAAAAATTGTCAATGAAAAAAGTTGTCACTCGCAAATTTGTGCAAAGGGTCAAATTTGAAAATTTTGTTTGAACAACTTGTTTTGAATCCTGGCCACCCAATGGTTGTAGAGAGTGTTCAACATCTAATAGGACCCAATTTTTTTAACGGTTAGTAGGGCTTGACAACTCGAACTAACAATGTAGAAATTAACATATCCAGGACTGACAACATGGACTGGTAGGGATAGAGAGACATACGGTGGGACAAGACAGAGGCTAGGTGGCTAGCATCACATGGAATGGACCTAACTGATAGTAATAGATAAACCTGATATGAAAGATAGCAAATAGATATGCAACGATATGAAAAGACTAAGGTGACAATGAAAGGCAAGAAATTTTGACACTCACAGATGAGAAGGATGGACATGCAGCTAATGAGGAGAGTCTAAGGAGGACAAATGAGTTATGATAAGGATGGAAACATAGCTGACAAGGAGAGGCTAAGAAGGACACATGCATGGAATCAAATATAGCTGATCAGATAAGTGAGCAAGTTGAGATGCACATGAGCATGGTGTAGCAGGGTTGGATGGCCACCAATGGCCAATGTGATAGATGCATGATACGACTTATAAACAACTACAAAGAAGGCACACCCACAATGTGGGATTAAGAAATTGTAAAAAATTGATTGTTGATATACATGACTTCTCACTTGAACTTTAACACAGAATTAAATTCCACCTGGTGCTGCGTAGTTGGGGAATTAATTTAGGGTTTGAAATTTTAAATATTGAATTTATATGTGAATCTACTACGCTCAGGTGAGGAAAAAATGTACACTCTAATTTATGCTCCTTTAGCCATTATGTACACTTGAATTCTCTTTTGTACGCTCAAATTCTCTACTGGAAAAATATTTAGGGTAGGTGGAAAAACAATTTCAAATTCCAACTATGCTTGCTAACAAACTAGCGATGTGTTTCATGCTAGGTTTGGTAAAAATATAAATTACTGAGTTGTGGTTGCCCTTCTCAATATTTGTATGACACGTAGTATTGTAACAGATGTATACATCGCTCCAATTTTGACAACATCTAGATAGCGCATAGGCATGTGTGTTAATAAGATATCTAAAGGGTTTCCTATGGAGGATAACACAAAGAGAGATCTAGAAAGTGCTTTAGAGATGACGCTACAGCCTTTTATAAGCTAACAATAATTTTGTATTGTCTTCACAGCTTGTCACAGTAACCTTATATATTAAAATTAACGTGATAAAATTTAATTTAAATATACTTTGTTCGTTTGCTTATCTCCAACAGTGTAGTGCTTAAATTGGATTTCCTTGAGTTGTGCAACTCTAGAATGTAGTGGTTGTGATACCAAATGTAAGTATCCAAGATATCTTATTGTAAATTTAATATGTAAACTAATAAATATGTAATCGTGGGCCACTCAAAGGGGGCTCCCTCCTTAAATTATTAAATACTTATTTTTTATTCTTCTTGGATGATAAGCTCTATGCCTCTCCCTAATATTTATATCTAACCTAGGGCCACGTTGACGAAGAGACATGACTATTCATGCTATTAAATTAATAATATAATAAAGTGATTAATAGTATTAAGTATTAATGTTAGGATGTAGGATCCTAACACAAACATCGGAGCAACTTTCCAATGGGCTATGGATATAAAGTTATAAGGCTAGTTAGTGAGATAACTCTCATATACCTTGATGATTTGGCTATGTATTCCAAATATAGGAATAAGCATATTGAACATCTTGAGTCTATATTTTAGATGTGTAGGGAGTTTGGTATCTCATTCAATCCTAAGAAGACCATATTTATGGTTTAAAAAGGTAATCCTATTAGGTCATATGGTTTTGAAATATAGTTTATCCATAAACCTTGATAGAATAAAGTCCATTTATAATCCAAAAATTAGAATTTTGACTCAAGGAAGATCATGAAATAGTGCAATTCAAAGATAATATAGTATAAAAAAACAAAAGACAAGAGTATACAAGAAAAATATCATAATTTTTTTATTACTTAGAAAATAGAGCACAATGCAAGCAATCTCTAAGAAGAGATGTGAGGCTCTAATATTGAATTCATTACTCATGTTTTTTATTGTCAATGGTGCATCTATCTATATACAAGAATTGATGTCACTGTATTTAATATGAAAGGTCACCTATATGAAAAGGTGGTGGTTCACCTTCCTTGAGTTAGGTCACTCATATGGAAATGTGGTGATTCATGTTCCATAAGTTACAAAGTTTATATTAAATTAAAACTATATGCATGTTTCTTTTCCTTTTGTATTTTTTCTTCTATTGATGTGTCAACATATCTAGAGGTGTTTTGGCTACAAAAAAAAATAGAAAATTACTATTATTTTTCAATTGGTTTCAATAAGTTTACATAGATTTTTATGAGGGATTCTATTCCTCTCATACTAAGTTATGTTTAAACCTTGGACCTATCAAAGAAAGGCCAAATCCCTTACCACTATAGTAAGCTTACAACTATTTTAGATATTTACTATTTTAGTAACTATTTTGTAGTGTATTTTTTAGGGCTTCTAGAGTGGCTTTCTATAAATATGTCAACAACTTGTCTATGATAAAGCTATCTATACAAATTATTGTTCTCTCTATAATATTTCCAATGCTTCTTGTATGGATCAAAATGGAGTCCTGAGCATAAAGTTATGCACCTAACAATGTGGTTAGGATCAAAAATAGATTTTTGGATATTTTTTAGTATAAAGCCATTTTGAAAAATCTCATGTGCCTAGATCACTCACCCCCTTGGAAATAAATGGATCCAATTGCATAAAATTTTAAAATTAAGTGTGGAAATTATTTCTTTATTTGATTTTTTATGAGTCATTCTCCTTGGTGACCAAGTTGTCCTACCTTGACCACTCTATACAATTGCATGGACTACCTTCTAGTGGTCCTAGTCCATGTATCAACAATTTCATCCCCCTCCACTATTACTAAGCTATCTAGATTTATTTCTTAAATATACAACTATTTTTCTATAATATAAGTGGATGATAGGGCCTAAGAAGTTCAAAATTAAAGATTGGATGAAAACCAAGATAAGATGGACTATTCAATTCAAAGGAATTTTCTCCCATATTCTTGGTGATGGTGTATGGTCCACATTGAAGAGGTTTGATATTAATATGGGGTATTTCAAGTATATATTTCTAAATAGGTAACCATACTTTATCTCCAACCTTAAATTGATGTGGGACCTGATGTTAATTATGACGTTGCTTGTATTTATAATTTATATTTTCTGAGAAGTCATGGAACTATTGATGGATGCATTGAATTTATTATACAAACTATGTTATTTTTTTACTTATTTTTATCCATGAGGTGATTACTCTATGGGTTTCATAGGGAGAGATACATCAATAGGTGCCAAAGGTTGGAACCCAAAATAAACATAAAATGAGCTATGCTTGGTAGAGCTATGTGGAGTTTGATTATACCAATGTTGAATGGAAGGAAGTTTGATTATATCAATTGCATGAGATTTTAAAGATAAGCATTTGATTTTCTTAATGCAAATTGCCTCGCTACTTTTTCATGTAGGGTGCCCTTGCCATTATTAGCTTCTATCCAAGAATTCTATATATTGGCACTCACCCCTCAGTTGAAAAAATCCAAAATGGAAGTTTTTGAGCAATGAAGTGCTGCCAAAATTGTACCTCGAGCTCAAGCTTTCATGCAAGAAAGTGCTTCCCCATTTAAATCCTCCAATCCATTCCACCATTGAGATCATGCTACCGGATCACTGTAAATAATTGTAATTCATGCTTCCATATTTTGTGTAATTGAACACACCCACTTCTGTGATTGATTTAATCCATTAAGCCTATCCCACAATGCATCAATCTATTGAAAAAACTCATGGGATATTTTGGATGTTGCTCAAACTAGTTATGAAACAATACATTCCCATGATTATGGTCATCTTAACTCGATATGGTCTACAGATAAGGCCATCTCAACCTGAGACAATCTCGTCCAGCGATCTAGTTTATTTTTGTATCATATAGATTTAGTTTATTTATGCATCTATCAATATTTCATTTCATTTATCACATTCATCATATTTAATACGAGTCTAATTTTTGTAGGCCCTTCATTTGCTTTTGATACGTTTCTAGTTTCTTTGTATGCACACTATAGGACCGCGAGGGCAAAGGAACACAAGATTAACATCATAATCACCGTCGTTGTCACTAGAAACCCACCCCAATACAAATTGTGAATGCAAGAGAACCCTTCTAGAGTGTACCAGGATGATTCATAAGGGAATAAAACCCTCCTATTATGTATTGATTATATCACACTTATGAACTTCCTCAAGGGGATGTGAGTGTAATATGTTTTGATAAAGATAAGTTATCATTAATTAAAATGACCTAGGTTGTTCTTATTATTTTTATCATTGTGTTTCGATTATGTGCATGTGTTCATTATTGCTTTTACATCATTATTGCTTTATTGGTACATATTTTTTGAGCTTTTAGATGGTGATCATGGTGGGACGTATTCCCCTTTTTAGCTTTTTGATTGATTATTGATAAATTCTACTTTTTATAGGTGCAAAATCATAACTTTCTTAGGTTGAGATGGCCCATGTACTACAATCATCTTGGGTCAAGACAACCACGAAGTAGGAGTAAAAATAGTAATAAAGTAGAAAATATTTTGCAAACGTAGGCTTTCACAATAAGTTTTGCTATCTCTCTCTTTTTAATTTCTAAAAGGCAAGTATAAATAAAGATATATTTAAAGCATTTGTAGAGATTTTTTTGGTTTTAAATAGTCAAACAACAACCATCTCATATCGATATAGTATTTGTTTGTAGTTGTATCAAGTCAAGATGGTCTCTATTTGTAGCCATATTAGTACGACATGATCTCTATCTGCATTTATCTAGTTTACATGCCTTGTTTTCTGATCAAAAACTAAACACCATATAGGGTTTTCTGAATATCAAACGTACATTTTTGCATTTAGTAAAATATCATTTGTATGCTCTCTATTTCCTTTTTACAAAAAAATTAAAATGAACCCACACACTCATGAGGCAATATAACATCAGTTATTTGGAATTCATCACCAATGATTGATAGCAATCACACAATATGGCATTCATCTCCCACCATGGATTGGTCCCTTTACAAACTATAGTAGCCCCTACAAGTGGATTTTTGGACTTCATCACCAAAAAGTCCCCTACTCTTGGGTGCATCCTAGGGTAGGTTAGGATTAGACACCCCTTAACCATAGGGTTCAATAATAAGTGGAACGTAGTTGTCATTCTTGTCCAAGAACACCCGAGTGTGAAGCAAAATTCTATTTGGGCAAGTAGCAGGACTCAGATAGTGCGACCTCTTTTGAGAGGTAATTTTATCTCCTTAGGATACCCAAAAACCATAACCAACATCCTAGGAAGCCACTTTTTGTTGTTTGTATTGCATTCCTTGATAGGGGAGTGTGCACAAACTACCTTTCATAGTTTTTATTTCATTTACCTATTAGTTTTCATAGGAATAGGATCTTAAAACCAAAACACACAAAAAAATAAAAAATAAATAAAAATTATCAACAAAAAAATAAAAAACACACAAAAAAATTGCTTTCTTACTTGTTTATTTATTTATTGTTTGCATAGTTTAGATAATGGTGACAACACATGATCAAGATTAATCAATATCTAGTGCTACTGAATATCCATAAAGAGAAATGAAACGTCTCTGATTTAGTCCAAAGGACCTTGCCATTCTTGATCGGCACCATGACATACCTTGTAACTTTAATATCTCATCTAGGGAATCTAACCTTCAGGAAATCCCTATTTAGGAAGCACTCACAAGTCCTGAGTATGATAAGAAATAAGACCTTCATAATCTAGACACTTTGCTTTATTTCTATAAAAAGAATCATCCACTCACTGAGGGGTCTAGTAGGGTAGTATCACACATTTGCATCTCGAATCATCCTAGAGATCCATTAGAAGTAATGTGAGAGTACATCTTGTACCAAGATGACTGCTACTAGGATTCCCCAATTGAGCATCTATCTATAAATGAAGAACATGATCAAGAGGATATGTGTGTTAACCATCATTCTCGCAAACAACCCATGTCGGCTCTTGCATTTTTTATAGACGAGGCTGCCATCCCACTATGTTTCAAGAAAGACAATTCATTCAAGAATGATACACCACTTGATTACATAGATCTTATTTTCAAACTATAATACCATGTCAATGTGACCTTTAGGGATAATAGAAAACATGTTGTAGATCCTACTAGGGGTGAGAGACAAGACAAGCCCATCCATATTATAGATATAAGGGTAAACATACACCATACATCTGAGCAAATAAACCAAACTCATCAAGCACCTAGACCAAACATTAACTGACAATAATAGTTGGATCAACTATGATTAGACCATCAATAATTAAATCAACAATGGTCACACCTATAAAGGTTGCATCAACAAAGGGTACAACAAGAACAATTACAAAAGGTATTGCATGAAATGATACCTACACCTAGTACCCATAGGCTACAACAATGCATAAGGTACCCTACGCAATATAAAAACCTTCCACCGTAGCCAAACCAAAATCATCTACCTCGTGCGTGACCAAATTAGCTGCCCATACATCCTCAAAGACACCAATTGCTTGAACAAAATAGACCATACACTTATCCAGAGGAGTATGATCCCTATGAGGAACCATAGTTAGAGTACTAGAAATAGATCAAGACATATATTGATGGTGATATGTGTTTTGACAATATTTAACCACCATCACATACACATCAAAAGCCACCACTTCTGCCTCCTCAAGGATAAAGGTGAATAAGCAAAATAATTTTACTATAAGCATATAAGTTGTTGATAGATCACATTAATTCCTTGGAGAAACAAGCATCAAGCTCAGGTTATCAAAAAACTTCTTTATGCTAGCTTCACAACCAGCCATTGAACCCAAATGTTTAGTCACCTTCATACCCTAAACACTTTGAAATGCAAAAATTAGATAAATTCAAAGGAGATAAATATGCTCAAGAGCATGTCACTCATTTCATGAATGTATGCTTTCATATTTAGGATGATGATTCCCTCATGCTAAATACGCTTCTAATAACTCTTACAGAGCTTGCTTTAGAATGGTATAATAATTTACCACGACATAACATCCATTCCTTTGAACAACTTACAAATGCATTTTTAGAACACTTTTCATTTAGCATCAAGAAAAAGGTAATATTGATTGAATTTCATAATCTTAGATAATTTGAAGATGAGCCAATCATGGACTATGAAAACTAGTGGAGAGCAATAATAACAAAGTTACCTTTCATCGTGTCTATAATAGAGCTTACTAGATTATTTACTAGAATTTTTTCAAAGCAAATCTCACTTCTGTTACAACTACAATAGTATCAAACCTTCGATGAGGTCCTAGCCCAAGATAATGTTATCAAAGATATTAATATCTAGTAAGGTGACATTAAGCTCCATAAAAAAGACTGGATAAATAAGAATACTAGAGGTAATACACAACAAAAAGCATCTTCATTCAATCAAGTTTTTTTGAGTGTCCCCAAGCCCTCAAATCAAGCCATACCATAGCCTAATTACTAGACTTATCCTCCGCCATCCACAATAAAATAAAAAACAAGCTCAGCAGCACCAACCACAACATAAATACACTCCTTTATCGAAATTATGAGCATCGATTTTCAAATAATTGTGAGGCACACACAATCCTTCTGCTTGAGATCCATCAAATAGGCTCGAATCAATCTAAACCAAAGTCTTATAAGGAGGATCAATACTACATTTACCATTGACAAAGGGGTCATGACATCTAGTCATGTTGCTCCTTTAAAATATAGTGTAGGATATGATCGAGAGGTAAGAGATTTAGATCGATAACCCTCTTGCCCCAAATAATTAGAACATAGGAGTCTCCCAAGACCCTTTGCCTTTATGTGAAACAAACACAACACCTACAAATAAACTAGAACAACCTAAACAAGTTAATCAAGTGAACACTGCTCCACCAAAATAAGGTTTTGTTGGAATTATTAGTATGGTGAAAATGGACTAGGAATATCCAAATAAATCTATGCACCCTAAATTTATGTTTAAAATTCCTCCAATGTCATAAACACCTCTCCAAACCCCACGAAATACACCTCAATCACCTACCAATTTCCACTAAAATCCATAAATATCCACCCAACCACCCTCGAATTCTAAGGCTTATGACAAACCTCCCCTCACTTCACAATATCAAAAACCCCCTCAACAATACCAACAACCACCTCCACCTGGTCTACAACATATCTTGGCTTGGTCAGACAATATTGAGTTACAATTAAGTCACCAAAACAATTATCTACAACAAATCCTAAATTGACTTACAAACATTGAGCTAAATTTGAGTCATAATAAACCTCATCAACCTCTACATAAAAAACCCCAACATTTTCAAAATCCACCTCAAAAAACCACATCCTAGGCCACACCACCTCCCCTACAACCTCAAAATCAACCACAACCAGATAAGCGTAATAATCCAACTTGTAATTACATGCCACTTCCAAAACCTTATTCAGCCATATTTCAAAGGCTCTATGAGGCTCAAGCAATCATATTACTAGAAATGAAACCAAAGGACCTGAATAGACCTAAACCTAGTCTTACAATGAAGATCACTATTGTGTTTACCATAGACTAAAGGGTCATGATATCAACAATTTCTATGCATTTAAAAATACGGTCTAAGATCTTATCGATAGGGGGCCTTTTCCATAAATGGTTTGCTCACCTCATTTCATTAGAATCTTGGTGTCCATAAAAACCATAGTGATTATGCTCAAGGTATCGCACCTCCCCCATCATCCACATCATAAACAATAAAAAAAATTGGGGATTCTCAAGGTATTGTACCTTCCCCACACTCACCAGTCACAAAACACTTTGGGGATGCTTAAGGTATCACACCTTCCCCATGAAAAACCAAAAATCAAAAAATCAAAATCATCAAAAACAACAAAAATACAAAAACATTCAAAATTCAAAAAATTAAAAATTAAAAATAATAAAAACAACAAAAATAACAAAAATACAAAAACATTGCACCTGCTAATTCCATCATTATTACTGCATTGGTTGTCTAGTTGCATTAGGCATATTCTTTCATTGCACTAGCATTAGAATATTTTCATCTATCTCAACCAAACCTTTTATCTTGTCATCATTTGCACTTTTCTTTATGATCTTCTGATTATTAAGGGGTCCTCGTAAGATAGGACCGTATGACCATCAACAATGATGTTTATACAACCACTTACTATTTTACGCACACCTCTTCATTTTTAAAAGTTCATAGGGAAAAACTACACATCCAACCAATATTTTCCATTCACATTCTCCTTCCTTGGTGATTGTGTTTTTTCCCTCACCCAATAAGTTGTTATAGGGTGTTCAATAGGGTCTTTCGGTCATTCGACCATTCCTAGTTTTCTTTTTAGATTTTTTAGAAAGTTGATTTTTGAAGGTAGGGTCTTGCTTTGATTGTACCTTGTATATCTCAAAATACCAACACAAAAACATATTTTTAAATACGAGTTTGAACAAGGAATTACAACACTACAAATTAATACTTTCTACCTTAAGCGAAAGGTTTCCCTTGTTCATCCTATTATGTGCATGGTCTAGAGTGCTGAGAATAGACAAAAGGAAAATATCCCCTCTCCCTCCCCCCCCAAAAAAAAAATAGAAAGAAAATCCCCTTGCTCCTCTTCAAAATGAGCAAGCCCCCCCATCAAAAAAAAATCCCTTTTGATCTTACTCCAAAACAACAAAACCCCAACAAAGTATTAAAATCCCTTAATCCACTCAAAAATGAGCAAGTATCCCTCCAAAAAAAATATAAAAAATTCCCTTGCTCTTCAAAAAAACAAGCAAGTATCCCAAAATCCCAAGAAATAAATCAAAAGAAAAGAATGAGGTAAAGATCTTGAATCCTTGGAATTATTAGTTTTTGACAACCATGGGGCAATATCCATCACCAATAATGGGCTATAGAAATAGGCCTGGAAATAGAGTAGTCATACACATGGTGACACATGGCCTGGAAATAGAGTAGCCTTACGCATGGCAACACATCTGTCACATTAGCAACCTTCTTTTGTAAAGACCAATGTTCATTTGTGGATGAGCTAGATTTTGGTGGCTTGTATTGCTTAGTAGTCTAGTCCAACTGTGTCCAAAGTCATAGTAATGAACATCACTATGCACGCATAGGGATATTGAATATCTTGGTCTTCCTAGCATATTTTTATCTTTCAAACTCTTGCATTGTTAGTATACAACTTTTGACTAGTCAACTAGGGTGTTTGAGTCTCATGAAAAGCCTTGTTGTTCCCTTGTGATATACTACTATTTCACATCCATAATTCACATTTTATTTCATATCATTCATATTAAAATGTATGACTTTTGTGAAAAGGTTAACAATTTTATTAATGACTATTATACATTATGTGGTGCTTAAACTTAGTTTGTTATTGCATCTTAGATTCATTCATTATATTTTAACATTTAAATATACACATCATATTTTGCATCATCATATCACATCATCAACACCAACTGGAGGGAGGGTCCAATATCTCACATCTTCCCTGTCAATCACATCAAAAAGTCATCAAGCAACTTGGGGGTGTTTAAGGTATCACACCTTCCCCTAGTCAAAAAAATAATCAACCAACTAGGGGAAATCAAGGTAATGCACCTTACCTACCAAAAATCTAATTCAATTCAATCACAATAAATCATATAATCATCAACCAACAAATAAACTTCCAGGTTCAAAAGTTTACACCCTTTGCCTCGCATTCAATAAATCAACACATCAACTGCCAAGTTTAAAAGGTTACATCCTTTTGTCAAAGGTTGTGCTCTTTGCCTCACATTAACCTACTTTGTTGGCTCCATGCTTTTGCTGCTCTACTCTGGTAAGTCAAATTATGGATCCATTTATTTCTTGATACTGTTGCACCACTCTAAAAAATAGATTCACTATGGTTTCTTTGCCAAACACTACTATAGGTGGTTACCTTATGATAACATATAAACCACAGTATTGTTTCCTAAATCCATACCTCTGATATTGATGCTATTTTAGTGGTGTGGATGGTGATATGTTGCAACCTTATCCTAATGTTCTGTTAGTTTTAGTTATTCAATATTTTAGTCTTTTTCTTTTTATGCTCCTCTGTCATGCTCTTATATTTTTTTTTTGTCCTTGGACTCTGCTTTTGCTTCTTCTTTGATTTCTGCTACTTCCTCCTCCATCTCTATTTTCAAGTTCTTTTTTAATTTGTTTTAGAGTTTCCTTGATCTTTGGCATATTTTCTTAAATTTTTTTTGTTCCTTCCCAGGATGTTGTTGTTTTCATAGGTTCAACTTTTGATTCTTTTAACAGTTTCTCAATTTGTTCCCTTACTTTAATTGCTTCTTGGTTTTCCTTGGATTCTTGTTTCTTACATTGGGAAATACAGTGTAATGTTATTTTCTTTTTTTCTATACCAAAAATTTATGAAATTCTTTTGTATATTAATATTAATAGTACCCAAATAATTTAACCATGGATAACCAAGAATAATGTTTGCATCATCCATATCAATAGCATAAAAATCTGAATGTAAAACATATTTATCAATGGTGATCTTCAAATATTAAAAAATTTAAACATCCTCACCCTCAAGCTTTATGTTTTTAACTTTTTTTTTGGAACTTGCAAACTGTTAGCCAAGTTCATATTGATAAAATTATGTTTGTTGCTAGGGTTTATGGAGACAATAACATTTTTATTTTGAATGCATTCAAAAAATTTTGTTGACCATTGTTTGGCCCGGACACACAAGGTGTAGTTTTCTTAGCTTGCATATTATTATCCTTTTCTTTTTATCCCCATTTACTTAAAAATGAAACTTCAAATTCTTCCTGTGTATGTATGTATTTATGAGTATAAGCAAATTTTAAAAACCAAAGAAATATATCCCCTTTCAAGTAATTCCAAATCTTCACTTTCCATTCTCTCTCAAAAAAAATTAAAGAAAAATTTTCCATTTCAGAACCATTCCCTAGCATTAATATCATCTTCTCGATTTTGACAAATCCATGACCTCAACAATTTTTTTTCCTTTTTAACAAATTGCTTTCAAATTGCAAATTTTTTTTCAAATTTTTATATAACAAATTGTCACTTCTAAACTGCTACCAAACTATGGCCTTTTTTTAATTATTACCTAATTGCAAACCCTCTTTTTTTTAACTACTACCAAATTGTGGACTAAATATTTTAGCACTGCTACCAAACTACATTTGCTACTCTAGGGGCTACTACTAAATTGCAAGCTGCTACTTCACATTTTTTTAAATACAGATAACAACTTGCTCCGCGAATTGTTTTTATTGTGACCAAACTACAAACTTCTCTCTCACTATTTTTTAAACAACTTCCACTTTTGGATTGCTAGTATATTGTAAACTATTTGCTTTGTTGGAACTGTGGAACTTTTGTATACTATGGAAACTACGCAAAGACTCTCGCTGAAGTTGTTGCTAATGGTTTTATGACACTTCAATGAAAATTATAATAATGAACTAGGCCCTAGACTTTGGATTCCTAGTGGCTTAAGTAAAATCTCATAGGCCACAAAGGTTTTCTAAGTGAGTACCACTCTCTGATTACCAATAATATTTTTTTAGGGAATAATTGATGAGAAACCAGCCATGATTTTACCTCTAAATGAAAGCTCTTTGTATACTCTCACAGGGTAAGGGGTTGTTGATCATTTTCACTAGTGACACACTCAAACCAGTTACTTTGGGGTTCCTAGGGTACCCCTCAAAATGAGTTTTAAGGTAATTATTAGACCAAGTAATTCCCCTAGTTAAGCAGTAAAGACTTACACCTGTTCCTACAAGAGAATATTAGCCTAATACAGATGCTTATTAAGCATCAAAACTTCTACAGTTGAACTTGGCCTTGGAATATCCTCTCGTACTAAAGCTTCTATAGTGAAACATGACCCTGTAAAGTCTCTGATACCACTTGTTACGAACCTCTTTTGCTCATCCACATAAATCATTAACAAATTGTAGAAATATTAAATAAATAATCACAATGAATAATCTACATAAATCAATACAAGATAAAATATGTAAATTATTCAAATATTTCCAATTTATATTTCAAACCCTTAAGGTAGGGCAACAACGTACAATGCTCCTTATTAGAAGAAAGTCACTCCTTATAATATCTCAACTTGAGATAAATACAATATTATTTTCTTCATATTTCTCTATGAATCTTTGTCCATATTTATAATTCCCAACTACCTACCACTCCCACTTATCCATACATGTGGGATAATTACATTATATTTATAATGCACAACTTACCTACCACTTCCACCCATCCATACATGTGGGATAATTACATGTAATATAATATTATAATATTATTATAATATTAAATACTTATCTTGGGTACCTAACAATTGTTCAAGATTAGGTGGTCTAATTTTAGGTATCCTTATTTGCCTCCTTTTTGAAGCATTTAAAATTAATAAATGCATCAAAAATAGCTATAGATACCTTTGGTTTTTAGAGAAACATGGTCACTAATTTTTGATTGATCGATATAGGGAAAAATGTACCAAAATATTATTTGCAGAAGAAACAAAAAAGTTTCATAGGGTTTTATTGAATAATTTTCTCATCAATATTGAAAAGAGGGTTTAGACTGGTTTTTACATTAGGATTAAGAGGAGGGTTTAGACTAGTTTTTACCCCTATCCTAGGTTCCCCTTGAGTTTTTGAGGGACAACATGGGGTCCTGAAGGAACTCGAATAGGCTAAGTAAGAAATTAGTGATGGAAAATTTTTACCCAAATAGGATAAATAGGGCAAAGGGTAATGGGGAGAAGTTATTTTCACCACATATGAGAGAGAAAAAGATCTCTAGAGAAAACCTAGGGCTTATTAGAATGGCACAACAAATATGTCTAATACATAGATTGGACCTGGTGCAAGGTGGAGTAGGTCCATGTGGGACCCAAGGACATGTATGAACTTCTATCATCTATTGGTTTTTACTTCTTTTTTTTTGGTAATTGAGACATCATGATCAACGTATTCACTCAACATGAGATGAATATGTTATGAATTTTTCATGCAAGTAATATATTCTTGATTTTTGGAGTGTTGATGAATTCTCTTTTGGGCATAAAATTCACCAAGAGCTGGTGAATTCATGAGGGGCTAAGGAGAGAAAAAGATAGATGATTTTTATAGAGAAATCTAACTCAATTTTTTTTTTTTGAGTGTATGTAGGTGTTAGATATATTGGACTATTGATAACAACACTCTCATACCCTACGTTCAATGATAGAGACCATAACACAAGTGAACCAAGAAGTTTTGGATATCATGAGGTTGGAGTATCTAGTGATGATCCCCTATATTGAACTGGACCATACATTATTAATGACTTTGGTGAAGAGGTGAAACTCATAATAAGCCACCTTCCTTTTTTTTATCGATGAGATATCAGTGACTTTAAAGGATGTATTAAAATCTAGAGGATCCTCTAGGTACCTATTCAGGATACCCATATTTAGATAAGATAATAATAGATGTGGGTCATTCAAATACTAACACATGGTTCTAGCTGAGAAGATATGACATTGACATAAATATTGTGTATCAGGCCAGAATATTGGATTGAATTATGAATTTAACATGTGTTGTCATTTTAAGCTTGCTAGTTGGAGACACTATCAAGAGATTGCTACAAAAGGGATGGGGCAAGATCATCACCTAGATGAGGGACTAGCAAGTGCGGTCTACTCGAGGTCTATTTATTTTGCATAGATTATACCATACCCTTCAATTGGTTACGTACAAGGATGGGAAAATTTTAGTTTGTTGTACTCTCCTATAGGTCTAGGCATGGGAGCACCTAGCCATCAGATAACTTGTTGGACTACCAAGGGATCTAGTTGATGCATAGGATCTAATAGGTTTTATATGGGATCGTACCCATAATATTGGCAAAAGGGTGTTTAGGGGAGTGATGATGGTAGTGTGATAGGTCATTTATGATCTACAACTAGATCAAGTGATATGGTGTTTGTGGAGAATACACCCTATATGGATTGAGTATGGTTTCTAGTTGGATCAAGTTTAGAGGATTAGGTGGTTATGAGGAGTTGGTGGGGATCTCAAGCTCTACCAACCAGATTGTATCCTGAGACAATTTGGTCTCATTTAAGGGATCCCATCCATGGGAGATTTTTGGCTTCAGTGGGTGACCTAAGAGAGATAGAGATGTTTAGAGACTTTCTATATTTGGAGAGCTTCATGAAGGAGGATGTAGATAATCCTCCTATTGTTGATCTTGGGATAAATGATGTTGGTGTCACTCCTAGTTATTTTTAGTGGTATAGGTAAATTGGTCCAACACAGGTCACTCCAGTCATGAGTTAGACCCAATTGGGGGTTGAAGTTAGTATGATGGCTCATTGCCACATCGAGGTGACACAAGAGAGACTGATATGGAGACCCATATATGGTTTGATTCTTTCAAGGGTCTTTATTTTTCCTCCCTAAAGGATTGGGACAAACAATAATGCTAGGATGAGTTGGATAATAGAGGAGGTTTCCTAACAATAGAGAGATACCATGGCAAGGAAGATAGAGCTTCTTCATTCATAGCTATATTAGGCCTTGGGAGAATGGGATACAACTATCTTAGTAAGAAATTGGACCATCACTTAGAGAGACCAGGAAAATTTTGATAGGGATCAGGTGATAACTAAGAGAGCAATTAAGGATGAGGAGGGATGATGCTATATCCAAGATGAATGTAGTAGGGACTAAGAGTAGTGATACAAATTTTTGGGGGGTTTTTTAACAAGATATCCTCTCTCTTGGCCCAATTTACAATTGAGTTGGAGAGGAGTACTCACTACAGAGCACTCTACCACATACCAAAGGTAACTTTCACCTACTAGATCCTGATTATGATTCTATTCTAGGACTAGATCAATGATAGGGTCCTCCCAATAGTTAATTTAGTTTGCTCCTTGACCTACTAAGGATGAATTAGAGACCTAGGATCAATTTTGTATTTGGTGTAGGTTTTTTGTTATCATGAATGACGTGAGAGCACTAGTTTATGAGGTACCTCAACCAAATGACATGGTTTGAGTGTACTATTTTGATTGAAAGTGGTGCACTAGACTAATGTATGATTGTATGACATATATACATAGTAATTATTTATTGACTCATTGTTGTGTTTGTGAGTTTTGAGTTGGTGTGATGTAAAAGTTTATATTAATTAGATAGATAATATAATGTATTGATTATGTTTTATGATATATGGTTGACTTGTGTGGATGAAGATTTAATTTTAGGGTTGGTTTAGAATTTATGATAAACTAATTTGATTTGAAAAATTCTAAGAATCAAAGGTTAACAGGAATTTAGTATAATTTCAAAACAAATTTCTACCAAGCAATAGATATGGTCAATGTAGATCAATGAAGAGATCTAAAGTCAATTTGGAATATGTTGACAATGTCAAATGTATTTTTGAAATTTTTGGATTTTTTATGTTAATGTTTAATTCGAAGTTTGGAATAAATTAATTTAAAGTTTTGAAATAATTTAATTTCATGATTTGAGACATGGGTCTTGTTAGTAGGTGTCTATGAATACCCTCAGGATGATTTTCTTGGGTTTATAAGGAGAAGAAGATTTTTTTACAATTTTATTTTATTTATGAAAAAGGGTTAGTGCCAAAATCCAAATATGTCTAAAGTTATGGCCCTTTTCTAACAAGGTATTTAAAAAGGTACTAGATTGTTCTTATTAAAAGGTATCAGGTTGAAATAAATGTAGTAGTCACTATCAGACTAATATTTTATTTATATGTTGCATTAGTAGACCCTAAGCGGAGGCCTTTTAGCCTAATCAATAGACAAGCACTCAAGCGACTATGACTAGTAGCATTTTTAGGTGGTTCATGCCATTGGATAATTTATGTCCTTAAAATAGTTTTCTTTCTCCTAAGCAGTGGCTCTTCTAGCCTAATTAATGGAAAAGTGCTTAGGCAAGCTATTGCTTTATAGGCAGTTAATGCCTTTTTATAATTTGAAAAATTTATGTCCATATATGATACAATGCTAGGGATACCTAATGTCCATATGATACAATGATTTTGAATAGTCTATTGGAATATATTATATTATTTGGTTCCTTACTAATGTACCATCATGGGTACATATTTAGATTAGGAGTATATTAGGAGTTAAGTAATTTATTAAAGCAATGTAATAAATGCACAAGTATTAGAATGTGCAATGATGTAAATGTGCATGTATTCCACATGCACATCAGTCCTTAGAATAGAATAGTGAGGTGTCATAGGAATATTGAAGGCAAAGAGTTGCATCTCATTATAAATAGGCCTTCATAGAATAAAAGAGGGAGTGAATTTTGGAGTGTATAGATAGAGTATTAGTAGTTACAATGTAGATCAATTTTGCAAATATGGAGAGGTTGTGACCTACATTGGAAAGCATTGTATATTTTTGTGAGCTTTCATATATGAGCATTTCTTGAGCATTGTATCAATTTTTCTATCATATTTTAATGTATATTATTTAGCCATTATCATAGTTATAATATTGCATGCTTATTTTCATACTTATGGTTGCATTTCCTTTAAGTTTAATGCTTCAAAAGCTAACAGTGGTATCAGAGCATATGGTAGATCAATAGGAAATAGAGAGAAACCATAAGAGAGATTGAGAGGAGATTGTAAATCTCATTTTTTTTATTTTTGAAATTTACTATTGGCTAGAGTTTTTCCACAAAGTTGCAGAAAAGCTTGTGAATACTAGAACTCAACATTCAATCCACTAGATTGACAATCCAACTAGTGAAGATTGTTTTTATATATTTACAAAAATTTCTATTTCTAATATTTTGTTACAGAAAATTAACTCCTAGAAGTTGAGAAACTTCCTACAATAGATAGAGAAGAATTTAAACTTTGTTTCCTGAAATTCTACGTGCTTTCATCACACAAGGATTAGTTATTTGTTGCAAAAAATTAGAGATTGAATATTTGGAGGCCTAATAAGAAATGTCCCATTGAAAAATTTACAGATTGAAGACTCTAAGTTGGAGATTGAGAAGAGATATAGTGGTCAAGGAAGCCACATTGAAGATTGCAAATCGAGGAGGAGGTCCTAGAAAGAAGACCCCATTTAAGGAAGAAGAGACTCAAGGAGAAGATTCCTAGTGAAGATTGAATATTTATGATCTCCATTGAATATTGAAAACTTCACATTGAATAAGAGGTCCATAGAAGACCCTATTGAAGAACTTCCATAGTGGAAGATTGAGCATTGAGAAGGACTAACAAAATTCCTATTGCAATATTTAAGTAGTAGCAGTTTTAAGAGATCCAAGGAGGAGATATCATACAGAAACTTCCATAGTTGAATATTTAAGAGATCAAGGAATATCTCATTGAAGTTTTAGAAATTGTAATATTGAAGACCTTGGATAGGTCTCAATGAGAAACAAGGAGAAGGATTTGTGAGCCTCATTGGAAGATTTCCTATAAGAAATCATTGGAGAACTTTACTACCAAGGATAATTTTCTGATAAAGAACTTGGGATAATTATTCCCATATAACAACAAGTCCAAGAGAGAAGGATTTGGCAATAAGCTTGTCAAATTTCATAGAAGAAAAGTGTATACCTCAATACAGTTAGAATATTGAGAATAAGGTCATTAGATAGGCCAAGTTTGAAGTCAGAATTCAACAAGAGAAAAGAGATAGAGAAACCATCGAATATGAGAGACTCAAGGATAGTGCTTTGGTGAGGGTTTTAACTCCTTTACAATCTAAAATTTTCAGATTTGAGGACAGAAAAAAGATAGTAATTTGGGTAGCATTAGTAGCTACTAAGTATCAAATTTTAGAGGTACATCCTGAAGGAGTATTAGAACCACCAAATCATAGTTTTGGGCAACAAATTAGTGGAGTGTTAAAGCTATAAAAAGGTGAGCCAAAGAGCTTTTTTTGGACAGGCTAGAAGATCTGACAAAAAGAAGTAATTTAGGTGACTTAAATCACCATCATTATCATCATCTATGAAGATAGAAAGGTATGCAACAAGGGTGCAAAAAGGTTCATTAACTGAATTGTTATATTTGGTTTCTTATAAAGTTAATTAAGCACTAGTTTCAATATTAAAGGTTGCATAAATAGGTTTATATTTGAATTCTTCAAGGTAATGCAAAATTCATTGTCTACAAGGTTCAAACATGCACATAGAAATAGGAGTTAGATATATTTTGAGAGAGAATAATATCAACATTCTATTGACTATTATAAAGAAAATAAGACTCTACATATTTGCATATACTATAGTAAAAAAGCTTGGATTAGTAAGTGCAAAAGTAACCAAGCAAGAAAGGTATTTTCAAGAGTTTGAAGGTAATATTGAATTAAGTTATCTCAGCTTGCAAAGGAAGTTGAAGCCAGTATTTTGAGAATTCAAGAGTTGATTTAAAAGTATAGGGAGGAAACATCTACATCATCACATTCTACATTTACAAAATACCTCATTAGAGCCATTCAATAGAGCTCTAAGGTGAGTATCCCCAAGGTGAAAAATGAGATATCCTGCATAACATCTAATTGCACATTTACAGGTAGATTAAATATCACTTAAAGAAAGAAGTTACTAATGAAAAGGTAAAAATAAAAGGTTATTATTAGACTTCTCACTATTGAGCTAACACAATAGAACTCAATAGCAATAATAAGAGATATCAAAGCAATTACAACCAGCATTCAAAGGCCTTTGGTGAAGCCAAGGTAAGGTTCATCTAGAATTCTACAATGAACATAAATCAAAGAGGTACAATTAAGTATACCTTAAGCAAAACATATGGAAGACATTAGCATCATTGGGTATAGTTTTTGTTCTCCCCACATACCAGAATTGATGCGTTGGAAAAGAGCATCATTGAAACAAAAACATTGACTTACACGAAGGCAAGCAACATTATTTGAGTCAAGTAAATATATTTGGAAAAATATTTACAGATTGAAAGGAAGATATAGTAGGTATACACTACCATAGAAAGGAGAAGATACATCAAACCGTAGCATTGATTCATTAGGTTTTTGAACCAACTTCATAAGGAATAAAAAAGGAGTCATCAATTGGTTGAATACTCCTTACAAGCCATCGTATACATTTGGTTGGCACTCTTTAGAGCATTGGAAGGATAATCATCTCTACCAAAGAAGCATTGAGAGAATCACCATCATTTCTCTCCATTAGAAGTGTTAGGATAATATCAATCAAGTGAAGTGCTTAACCACTTTTTAGAACCTGCAGTGAATGCACGATAAGCTAGCAAGGCAAGAGCATTTTTTAATAGCCTAAGGTATTAGGGAAAAATATTAAAGGAAACACACCACATGGAAGAAGATTCATACAAACTATATCAAGTAGCAACCATGTTGTTGAGAACAACTCAGGCACACAACGAGCATAATATTTTAGTTACATAACACCTTCAAGGAAGCATCATTTATGTGCCTACCATAGATTCATTATAGAAAATTATTAAGACTATTATTTATGCTTGTTATAAGTGTTGTAAGATGGTACAACAAGGCCAATTTAAGAAAAGTGAAGAACTCAAGTGCCACTTGGCACTATTCATCCTATACAATGTTTGCATACAGTGAAGATAGTCAAATAGGCACATATATATATATAGTGTATTGAGTAAAGAGAGTATTGAAGAAAAGAATAACAATTCCAAGGTACACATAGGAGATCTTAAGGTGCATTAAAGAAGTGAAGTAGATCAAATATCTAGGAAGAATAACTAACTCATCGGCTAAATATAAGTTCTTAGACCAGCATGCACAGTAGAAGCTAGAAGCTTGCAAATTCATCTAATTGACATTGTAGAAGAATATGTTTTCTAGAGAGATAGAAGTTAGAAGGCTAAGCAGAAATTCATTGAATAAGAGATCAGTTTCCACCTTGAAAAAAAGTGTGGAAGTTAGATATCGATATTGAAGGAAAATATGTTTGTCAAGGATATTATACAAGCACAAACCTGAATATTGATGTTGGAGAAAGGAAACATATCAGTGAACAAATGAAGTGAAATATCTATAGGAGTATTTTAAAATTGATAAGGAGTCAACTACCGTCAATGCGTAGCAAACATATTTAGTTTTAGTCAACTTGCAAACTCAAATCAAGAATTCAAAAGGTGAGAATTATTCATAGTTATATTGCAAGTCTATTAAGGTTGACATCAAATAAACTTTATACCCTAGAGATATTGAATTATAGGAGTGGTAAGGTATTAATATCTATAAAGCACATTGATTACCTTGAGAAGGAAGTAGAAAAATAGAATCATTAAAATATTTATTATTATTGCTTCAACTATTTGCAAATTTTAACAAGGAGATATAAGGTTAGTGTAATTTGCAAATACTTAGTCTTTTCTAAATTTCTAACTTGGTGGACACAAGTAATCCTACATCAAATTGAAATCATAGATATTTAGAAACTTAATTATATAAATGTAGAGGAAATTCAAACTCTAGATTTATTTAAAATTTGGAAGATTGATTTTACTAGTCTCATAATCAAGTTGAAGAGACAGAAAATCCAACTTGAATATATTAAAGATATTGAGAATGTTATTAGTTGAAATTTTCATCATCTATAAGCTTTATATAAGTAAAGATAAAATAGTTGATTGTAAATTATAGAAGTTGAACATCATTCTAAGATTCTTATCACATCACTAGGGAGACAAAAAGACTTCAACTCAAAGCAAAACTAGAAAGCTAAGCATACTATCAAAGTTCTTTGATCACTCAATCATTTAAGAGATAAAAGGATATTTTTACAAAATTAGAAAAGTTATTTTAAAGTTGAAGAAGAGCATTTAATTATCCTATTAGGGAGTTATAAGGTTGACTACTCCAAAGGATCTCAAAAGAACTAGAATTCCATTGTTCAAATCATACACTACAAGATTTGATTTCATTTAGAATTCAAATTGAAATATATAAAATCTACAAAGTAACATAGTCTTATCAAACTAAAATAGGAAGAAATATGTCAAATTCAAAGAATACAGTGAACAATTATATGAATAGCACCATTAGAAAGGAAAGGAAAAATGTTATAAAAATTGGAATCAAGAATCTACTTGCCAAAACTAAGAACTTAGATCTTGCCACAAAATTGATCTATAGTGAAGCCTTAGAGAACTTTACAAGAATGGAATTTTATATTCATGCTAGAATCATTGAAGTAATTGATAATGTAAAGAAATATATTTTATTTCCTCTTTTGGGAGCATTCTATATATGGCTTTACTTCCACTTCAAAATTACAAAGAAGTGAATGCCAAATAGAAAGAATTAATTGAATTACTTAAAGAGAAAACAAAGATAGATGAATCCTTTTTAGAAAAGGTGTTTCAATCCTCATGCAGTATTAATAATTCAAGTTCTACTAACTCAAGATCTTATCATGATGTATTGAATTAAACTTTGGAGTGGTGAAAGGTGGTTCGAAGGAAGGAAGTAGGAGTGATGGTGAGCGAAGTTCTGACATTCAAATCTTCGATGAGTGGTAAGTAGAGAAGTTGTATTACGAGAGCAGGAAGCAACATGGGAGTGCATCATAGTGGAACCAATGTTGAAGTGGATGTCTAGGAAGGTGGGAATGGATCCAAATCCAAGTTTGACCCTGCGGTGTTAGACTATGGAAAAGACTTCTTTGGGAGGAAAGATCCCCCAAAACAAATTGTGACAGGTAGCAACAAACACAAAACAACATCATTTGTAGATAAACTAAACAGAAGGCCCAAATTTCCCACAACCTCATAATGCACCTTCATCCCTAAAGGTTGCGATATAATTTTACAGGAAGAAGTCATGGTTGAATACATTTCCATCGATTCTTTCTCTCTAATCGGAAATTTATGGGTGGAAGACCCGTTATGGAGGCCATTCGATGATAGGTGGTGGTCAAATGGAAAACCAAGGGTTTTTTAGAACTGGTCGTCATGTCCAAGAATTTTTTTTATGATTTGACTCAATACTCAAGAGGACACAGATCGTATCCTAATGGGGGGCCCATGGTTCTTCGGATGAAGGAGCTTTTTCCTTCGCAAGTGGGGGGTGTACTTTGAATCAAAGACACAAAACATCAACTCCACCCCCATCTGGGTTCGTATCCCAAATTTATCCTCCCATTTTTTGCATGAGGACATCCTACAAGGGATTGCTCAGGCGATTGGGGAGCTTGTATCTATCGACCCTGCAATGCGTGCTCGATCAAGAATGTCACATACCTGTATCTGCATCAACATGAATTTGGAGACCCAGCTCCTAACCCATGTGAACTTGATCTATATGGCTTATCATCGATACTAAGTAGTGGAGTATGAAAACAAACCATCTTTATGCACCGAGTACCACACCCAGGGGTACCTTCAAAGCCAGTTTTTGAAGCTAAATTTTTCTTAGAGTGACCACCAGGATATGCAATGCCAACCCAAAGGAGAGGGCTAGAGAATGAATTCTAAAGTGGGTATGTGCCACGATTCCAAATGCAAGCAACATGCTCACCCATACCCAAAAGGTGATAAGAAAAAGTTAAGTTCCATTTTTATTTCTTCCAATAGGTCCAGTTTATTCAACAATGAAAATATCCATGAAATCAATGATAGTAAGGATTTTTTTGGAGAGGAACTCCTTGGATCAAATCACCTCAACCGATAAACCTCAAAGGTAAACCCTCCCTTGCAACCCCATCTAATATCCCTATACCTGTGCCCTAAATCCCTGTCAGTCATAGCCTCTCAACCCCATCCCCCACCATCCAATTTCCCTATGATTTTTCTTTTAATCTAGCGTTGGGTATTGGTGGTCTCCTTTGCCTCTGGGACCCAACCAAGGTGGAATGTAGTGTGATTTCAGGCAAAGGACGTATTTCCAACTCTTTTTTTCATGACCCTATTACAAAGCATTATTGGGTGTTGATGAATGTCTATGTCCCAAACAATCCTCAGGATAGGTTGACTTTATGGAACACTCTCACCCAGATGCATGAGGCTTTCAATAATATCCGTTGAATTCTTGCAAGGGATTTTAATACACTGTTATATCCCTCAGAAAATAGAGGAGTAAAATAAATCATGTCCAAAACCATAGGGGACTTCATCCAATTTTTGGATGCCAACAAGCTAATGGGCGTCTAGCTAAAGAGGTCTCAGTATACATGGAGTAATAGAAGGACAGGGGGTGACCTCATCCAGGTGAGGCTAGACCATTTTATTCTTTCTCATGACGTTATCTCTATTTGGAAATGCCATCTTACAGGCCTTGCCAAATATTGGGTTTGAGCACAACCCCCTAATTTTCAAAATGGCCATCAGGTTTATGTTCAAAACTCTATTCCATTTTGAGGTAATGTGGACCCAACACCTGGACCTCAAAGCTTACATTGTTGAGTTTTGGGGGGAGAGCTTCCCAGGAACTATCACCAACCAAGTCACCCATAAGTTGTGGTTTATAAAAGGTAAATTGAAGGTTTGGGATAAATAAACCTTTGGAAACATCTTTGAAAATAAATAGAACATCAGGGACAGGCTCCAAGGAATCAAAAATTAGTTTTAGCATGGTCAAGGGGATGTCAGTTTGAGAGATTAAGAAAGGATTCTGATTTTGGATTACCATAATATTTTGAAGCAGGAAGAGATGTTTTGGTACCATAAATAAATATATTTATGGCTAAAATAAGGTGATTCCAATTCAAATTTTTTTTACTCTGCTCAAGCATAGGGGGGCAAACAGGATCAAATGTCTAATAAAAAATGATGGTTTGTTCACTTCCAACATCCATGAAATATGTTATGAAGTTGTTATGCATTTTGAGTCCCTCCTTGGCTCATGCCCTACCCATTTTGACCAAGCCATGGATTCCCTTCTCATGCACATACCCAGAATCATCATTGATAATATGAATGTATCTCTGCTCAAACCCCTAAGTTTTGAGGAGATCCACTAGGCCCTTTTTTTCGTGCAACCTGACAAAGCCCCTGGCCTTGATGGTTTCTCCCCAAGGTTCTTCCAAACCTTCTGGGACATCATTGGCCCCAAAATTTTCCAAGCCATCATTAAAATACAAAGATCTAGAGCCATTCCTAGAGATGTGAATTCCACCTTTCTCACCCTCATCCCCAAAGGCCCTAATTCCAAATCCCTGTCTAAATATCATCCCATAAGCCTCTATAATTTTATCTACAAAACTTTCTCAAAAGTGATGGCCAATAGATTAAAAAGCATCCTCCCTTCCCTGATTGACTCCTATCAATGAATCTTAGTTAAGGGTTGAAACATTGTGTACAGGGTCATCACCACCCACAAAATCATTCATTTAGCCCACATGTATAAAAATTTAGTCTTATTCCTTAAGCTTGACATGAATAAGGTCTTTAATAGATTTGATAGGGATTTTATGTCCAAGGTCCTCCAAAATTTTGGGTTTCATGATAACTGGGTCCATCTTATTATGTAGTGCATATCAACCCCTTGGTTTCAGTGCTGGTGAAAGGCTTCACTGCAAGGTATTTTCCTAGCACTAGTGTATTGAGACAAGGGGATACCCTACCCCCTATCCTCTTCATCATTTTGGTTGAGAGTCTCAACAGAGCCATAAAAAATTCTTGCATTAGGGGTTTTATTTTTGGCATCAAAGTTACGTCCAACCTCTAGCCCTCAACCCACCAACAGTTCATGGAGGACACCCTATTGGAAACCGTGGCATTGGTATTTGAGGAAAAGATCATCAAAACTATCCTCAACTTCTACGAAGAAGGCACAGGGTAAAAAATCAACTTTACCAAAAGCAAAATTTACTTCATCAGTATTCCTTTGCTCCATCAAGTCAAAATTGCCAATATTTTGGGTTGTACTATTGTAGAGTTTCCAACTTCTTATCTTGGTATCCCAATGTTCCAGGGGAACCCTACCAAGTCAATGTGGAGTAATGTTATCGAGATATTTCATAAGAAGCTAGCGGGGTGAAAAGGGGTCCTCCTCTCTCAGGAGGATAAGGCTACATTGGTCATGTCAATTCTTCAAAGCAGTCATGTGTATTTTTTAACACTCTTCAAAATTCCTACAGTAGTTAGGACCACGATTGAACAAATCCAAAAGCACTTCCTATGGGTTGGAGTGGAAAACTAGATAAAGTTACACCTAGTGGCCAGGGACAGATTTTGCTCCCCAAAAGACAAGGGAGGGCTTGGATTTTGTAGAATCAACAAAATAAACTAGGCTCTTTTAGCCAAGCAGGCTTGGAAGGTGCTTACCAACTAAAAGTTGGAATGGATTTCTATCATCAAAATAAAATACCTTCAGCATCACTCCTTCAAATACAAAGGGATCCCTCTAATAGGGTATCATTTTTGGTGGTCAATCACCAAAACTAGACCTCTGCTCCAAAGAGAAATCAGCTGGCAGCTCGAATATGGGAAATCTATCAATTTTTGGCATGATTCATGGGTAAGGAATGAGCCCCTTATCAATGATCCATGTATCACTGCTATCAAACATCTAACTGATCATAGGTTTGGATGAAAGTTGTATATTTCATGGTGTAAAAGTAGGACTATCATTAATGGAAGCTACCTGCACTTTAGACTAAACGATGTTGTTATTAACAGAGCCATCACCTCTTTGTAGGTAGTTTTCAGAGCAAACTTCATACCTAGGGCATAGAAGAAAGATAAACCCCTCTAGAAAGGCACAGTTTAAGGTTCCTTCTCGGTTAAATCAACCTTTTCCTTTTTGGATCCCCCTCAACACTTGCACAAAAACCAGACTACCCCTACTACTATTAAGAGAGTTTGGCTAAAAAATATCATTCCAAAAGTTACCCATTTCTCATGGTTAGCTCTTCAAAATAGAATCCTCACCACAAAAAACCTGATCAAGAGGATATTCATAGTCCCCAATAGGTGCTACTTGTGCTTGCAAGTGTGGGAGTCTACTCAGTACCTACTGATTGAGTGCCCCTTTGCCTACAAGGTATTCTCCAATTAGATCAACATGTTTTAGGTCAAGTGGGTATGGCCCCAGTCTATAATTGATATTTTTACTCAGTGGCCTAAGTTATTCCACAACCCTAGAATCAAGTTCCTATGGGAAGCTCTGTTGCATCACACCCTATGGTAAATATGGTTGGAATGCAATAGCAGAATCTTTAATGACCACTCCAGGGACCCAAAAGCGGTATCCAACAGAGCCCTTAGTTTTGCCATTGAAAATGCAAATATGATTCCTTTCTAGGATCCTTCACTATCTAGGTTGGAAGCGTCCTGTTGAGTGGTATTTTCACCCAGTTGTGAAAGTACACTCTCCTTTAGGATTTGGGTTCCAAATCCCCTCTTGCAAATAAATTAAATAAAAAACTTCTCCAAGGTCTCCGTTGTATTAGCATTTGCATATGTGTATTAGTAATCTCAAATAAAGATATTCAATTTAAATGCTTGGAAAACCTTAGTGATTGCAAGTAACTGTAAACAAGGGGCAATGTTGGTTTATTTCACCATGAAACTTTAATGATTGTTCATTATTTTTTTTTTGGATTTTGAAATTTTTTAAGTGTTTATTTTAATGCCTTAAAATTTAAAATAAGTTAAAATTTCTGGAAAAATAAAATGCAAAAAAATGAAAATGAAATGCAGAAACTGAAAATAAAATGCATTCAGTATGATGCTATCCTATTTTGACAAAATCGAAGATGTGAGGTTTCCATGCATGCAACCTAACCTATTGAACTTGTAAAACAAGCACAATCCCCATAGACTAAGTGTTGGTTCCTAGGGTTTAAAATAAATTTCAGGTTCAAGCATTCACATGAAGCAACCAAGCAAAATTGCATTAACTCCATCTACAAACTCAAAATTTGAAAAGGGGAAAAATAGAAATTAAATCCATAGCATGCAAAGAGAATCTCCTTATTTCTTGCCCACAAGATGCAAATTTATGAAAACTTCTACATTAAAAATGTGTCATTTTACAATAGCAGAATTTCTGGTTTTCCCAAACCAGTCCATGGAAGAAAAACGACTCAAACAGGTCCAGAATGGCACTCTCGCCTTCAAATCTGCAACTCTGCTCGCAGCAATTTCCAACCCCTTTTGGCCTCTTTGAATGGTGTATTTAAACTTCTGAAAAAAAAAAATTTCTCCTTCCATGACTGTTCGTTTCATTTTCTAATGGCTATTCGTTTCACCTTCCCTTGTGCATGCGTGCATTTTGGTTTCCAAAAAAACTTTTTGTTTCTATTTTGTGACCCTTCATTTCATTTTCTCCACATGGGCTTGCGTCTGTTTCCTTCCATGTGTAACGACCATCTTAAATGATTTCAAATCATTAAATATTCCTTATGTAACGCTTTTTCTTATTCATTGGATTTTGTCCTTATGTCCACGTCACTATGCAGGTCTGTTACCTTGGCGAAAATGGAACATGTCACGATATCGTGACACTTTTGCCTCCTTGCTCTCTTTTGTTGCTTTTAGCCATAAAAATGTAACATGTCGTGATATCGTGACACTTTTCTTTCTTGTTCTTTCTCTTCTCATTTGGCCGCGAAAATGCAACATGTCACGATATCGTGACACTTTTTCTTTCTCCTGTTTTGGCTACGAAAATGCAACATGTCACGATATCGCGACATTTTTTCTCTTTTAGCCGTGATGATGCAACATGTCACGATATCGCGACACTTTTTCCCTTTTGGCCATGATGATGCAACATGTCACAATATCGTGACACTTTTTCCCTTTTGGCCGTGACAGTGCAACATGTTGTGATATCGAGACACTTTTTCTCTTTTGGCCACGACGATGCAACATGTCGCGATATCGTGACACTTTTTCTCTTTTGGCCACGACAGTGCAACATGTCGCGATATCGCGACACTTTTTCTCTTTTGGCCATAAAACTGCAACATGTCACGATATCGAGACACTTTTTCTCTTTTGTCCGCGACAACGCAACATGTGATATCGTGACACTTTTTCTCTTTTGGCCATGACAACGCAACATGTCGCGATATCGCGACACTTTTTCTCTTTTGGCCGCGAAGCGCAACATGTCGTGATATCGTGACACTTTTTCTCTTTTGGCCGTGAAACCGCAACATGTCGCGATATCGTGACACTTTTTCTCTTTTGGCCGTGAAACTGCAACATGTCACGATATCGTGACACTTTTTCTCTTTTTGTCGTGATAGTGCAACATGTCACGATATCGTGACACTTTTTCTCCTTGTGGTGTTTGCTTTTTTCTTTGATCTTTAGCATATGGGCCACTTCGGTCTTCTTGGAACACATGCAAAAAATGTGGGTCCCCAATTTTGGGGTACGTTGTGGAGCAGCCACAACACGTCCCTATTCAAATTCCTTGGCATCTTGATCGATTGCACCAGACCCCTCACCCATACCAGTTGTAGGTCCACTGTCAAATGGACCCCCCAGGGTGGCTCAAGGTGAACTTCGATGGATCGTCCAAAGGCAACCTCAGAGACACTAGGGTTGGTGGAGTCATCAAAAACCATGAAGGCAATTCATCAAAAAACTTGGGAGTCCAATTCAACAACTACACTGAATCTCGTGCCCTCTAGAGAATCCTTGGACTTAGAAAAAGTCTACCTCATCCGATGATATTCGAAGGGGATTCCCTAAATGTGGTCAACCACATGAAGAGCAAATCCAAAATCGGTTGGAACATTCAAAGTGTCATCCAAGAGAGCCAATCCATTCTAAGGCAATGCCCACTCAGCACTGTCCAGCATATTTTTAGAGAGGCCAATAATGTGGCAGACCTACTGGCTATTAGAGCAGCCAACCAGAATGAACTCACCATTTGGGATGACTCTTTACCACAAGACATTGTTGATACTGCTAAAAATTATGTGGAGCATAATTCAAACTAGAAGTAAGAAATTTTTTAAAGGTACTTTTTTCAACACCAAGGGTGTTCACATTAACACCAAGGATATTTGTTCCCCTCCCCACATAATCATCATCTTCTAAAGTGTTAGTCGTACCAACCCCCATGTGAGGTAGTCTGATCGTGGTAATTCCCATGCATCCTTATGGTTCCATATTTCTAGCCCGTGCATCCGCTCCTCCCTCCTTGCTTTCCTCTATATCTCGATGTCAGCCTCCCCATCCTTCCATTTCCACTTTCTATCCACTTTAAGTGTCCTCTATTTTTCCTTGTTAGCTGGACCTGTCCACCCTATCATTCATCCTTCCCCTTTTCTTTGTCGAGTTGTTTCTCTATCATGTTTTAATGTTGAGGTGGCCATGTGTTGTTGGTCTTTGGATGAAGCCCAAATTTGCATCAGAAATGACCCTCTATCTAGTTATCCTCTCTGCTGCAGGTCCAGGCTCTCTTTATTAGGCCACCACCCATTGAGGAGTATTCACTTACTGCTTAGCTTCCTCAGTTCTTTTATCCATTTCTGCTACCTGAACTTCTATGGCCTGAGTGGCATTATGGCCATTCTCAAGCCATCAAAAATGTAGCTCGAACCTGTAGCGAAAGCTATGTTGGGATCCAAGGGGTTCATCCCTTTCTTCAAGCTATTTTGTGGTGTTGATAAGGGGGTTACCATTGAGTTTGTAAACTCATGGAACAATGGCGAGGTCCAGATCTATGGGTTCCATATTGAGGTAAATATTCATTTGTTAGCTAAAATTTTTGGTTTGTCTCCTAAGGGTAGGGCGGTGTGTCAGGATAGAAACAATTTTAAAGAAGAAATTAAACATTTCTTAAACAAAGATAAGGAGTTAGTATGGGCGAAATGGAGGGTCCTCTAGTCCTCCCTACCCTGCCCCTAGGACTCTATCATTGTACCCATTATCTAGTACATCATAGTTGATAATATTTGTAGTCTCCTCCACTCCTTCCATATTGCTTTTGTCAATCATCTATGAGAAATCAAACTGATAAATATCACTAACTTCCTACTTTGGTCCATCAGCCTCACCATTGAGAACTTCAGGGACAAGAAATCCTCCAAATTCCTCTTACACCAAGGTCTTTTCCTCATTATTTACAAGTATGCCCTCCTATCCCAACCTGTTGGTGGTCCCCTTGCATCTATTCTGACCACTGTGACCTCCTCCAAGCCAGCTGATAGCCCTGAGTCTTGTAATCCTAAGCTTTCATTGGAGACCCACAACCCATATATCGAAGGGCCTCTACACTTTGCTACCCCATCTGATGGTCTCTTGAAAGCTTCCAACCACTCTCAATACATTAGTAAATATGAGGAAAGTCCACTGCCCAGCCCTAAGGATATAACCCCTATGGAGTCCTGCCCCACCATAGCCAAAATAAAAACTTTGAGGAGCAAGAGGAAAGATGTCCATTCCCCTCAAAGTAAAATCTTACGATACCTTAAAATTAAGGGAGAAAATGGACCACACCCATTGCTTGAGATCATTCTAGATGATGAGGAAGAGCCTAGATGCAACGCTGATGAAGCACTATGTATTAGCACTATCAATCATGTGACCAGAGTGGTGGAGAAGCTCAAGGCTATAGTTAACATGGTCAGGGATATCGGTGTTATCCTTTCAAACATCAGCATGGAGCTTTAGGAAATCCTGACAACTCTCAGTGTCCTCCTTGCAAAGGATAAGAAGGTTGATGCCAACCATGAGGAGGATGAATCTCAATAATATTAGGGTAGGAAGAAATTAAATTGACAACCAGTGGCTTTTTGTTTGTAATATCGATGATGTATTCCCTGATCAGGGATTTATTTTGGTTTGTTTATAGCTTTTGTTTTTATATTTTGAAGTTGTTTTGTTTTAGGCTATACAGACTGCTGGCCATAACCATGGCTTTCACTTTGACAGTGGGATCTTCCTAAAAAAAATTTGTAGGCATTTTGAATGCCCTATGTAACAAGTATTGTGACCCTTCAACCTGGAAAGTAAATAATATATTTTACCTAAAAAAAAAAAAAGATCTTATCATGATGCCTTGAGTGGTTTTTCAGAAGCCTTTGTACACAACAAGGATAGTAATACAAAGGATAAAGGTAAAGATAAAATACTCTTGCAAGAAACAAGTGATAGTACAACCATAAATAAAAACACAACAACTAGACCCAAAGACAAGAAAGAAGAAGAAGAGACATCAGATCAAGAAAGCATATAGTACAATGTAAATTAAATATATTTCAAAAGAAATGATCAAGATGAAAGATACTCAAAGAGTGAAGATCCTTATTGAAGACTAAAGTCTTCAAAATCTAAATAATGTGATACAAAGGGTTTTGGAATATATTACATTATTTGGTTTTTTACTAATGTACCATCATGGGTACATATTTAGATTAGGAGTATATTAGGATTTAAGTACTTTATTAAAGCAATGTAATAAATGCACAAGTGTTAGAATGTGCAATGATGTAAATGTGCATGTAGTCCACATGTATGAGTCCTTAGAATATAATAGTGAGGTGTCATAGGAATATTGAAAGCAAAGAGTTGTATCTCATTATAAATAGGTCTTCATCGAATATAAGAGGAAGTGAATTTTGGAATGTATAGCTATAGTAGTAGTAGTTACAATGTAGATCCATTTTGCAAATATGGAGAGGTTGTGACTCCCATTCAAGATCATTGTATATTTTGTGATCTTTCATATATGAGCATTTCTTGAGCATTGTATCAAGTTTTATATCATATTTTCATGTATATTATTTAGTCATTATCATAGTTATAACATTGCATGCTTATTCCATACTTGTAGTTGCATTTCCTTTAAGTTTAAAGCTTCAAATGCTAACATAGTCTATGTCCATATATAATTATTGGTTTGGATAGTCTATGTCCATTTTGTTGAATTGGAAATTTTATGTCTATTTTGATGAGTTGGATAGTTTATGTTTGTATAATACAATTATTTTGAATAGTCTATGTTTATATATAATTTGGGTTGGACAATCTATGTCTATTTTGTTGGGTTGGACAATCTATGTCTATTTTGTTGGGTTGGACAATCTATGTCCATATATGATACAATACTAGGGATAATTTATGTCCATATAATACAATGATTTTGAATAGTCTATGTCCATTTTAATAAGTTGGATAGTTTGTTTGTTTTGATACAATGTTAGGGACAATTGATGTCCATATAATACAATAATTTTGGATAGTCTATGTCCATATATAATTATTGGGTTGGATAGTCTATGTCCATTTTTCTAGGTTGGACGGTCTATGTTTGTATATGATACAATGCTAGGGACAATTGATGTCAATATAATACAATGATTTTGGATAGTTTATGTCCATTTATAATTGTTGGGATGAATAGTCTGTATGTATTGCTAAGTTGGATAGTTTATATTTGTACTGCTAAGTTGGATAATTTATGTCTATATTGCTAATTTGGATAATTTATGTTTGTATTATTGAGTTGGACAATTATATTTGTATTACTGATTTTAAATGCACCTAGTTGCAGGGCTTATTTAGATAATAAATTTATAGGAGACCTTGCCAGTAATGATATTAATGTTGTAGGTTATTTTTCATTTAGTATGTTTATAAAATTGAATTTGTTATATCAATCCCTAATAAATTGTAGCTAGCTTTTCCATATGCTTATGAACAAACAAAACATATAATATGAAGTTTATCATAGATTTCATTATTTGAGAACTTTGTTGGATCTTGTTAAGGAAATGAGGTATGTTTAATTTATCACCTAGTAGACATTAATAAGAGACCTCGAATTAAATGAGTTAGGATAAATTATGATTATAGCTATCTATACCTATGACAAAAGGGATTGACATCATTTGGAAAGTAAAAAATATATTTTAGACTAATAATATTTATTAGTCTTTTAGGGAATATGTGTGAACAATCAAACATACAAATTGATTGACTTTGAGAACTATGGACTAATGTTAAACTATGATAGGCATATGTATCTTATTGTCAGTCAATGGTTAAAACCAATTCTAATTTTCTTTAATGTTAATGTATAAATGAGCTAATTCATACAACAAACAACTAATGCAAGTATGAAAACATGGAAATCAATATGTATTTAATTGAATTTCCACTAATGTTCAAGACCCAAGGCCTATAATTGTGTATATAGTTTGGGTTCTTTATTGCATCCCAATGAATATCCATTTAATTTCCTCTCATGATGAATTTTTTTGTGAGTATAACAAGGTTGTGATAATTTAGCAAACATGTTATTATCACAAATAGAGTATCTGAGAAAACTAGGTAGAATTAGGATGACTTACAGCATGATTTTGTTTGCTGACAATAGACTAACAAATAGGAGGGTTTATTTCCTAAGGTTTAGGATACATTCCAAATTTTATGTTGATCTTATAAAATTTCTTACAAAGGATAGATCCAATAAAGTAAATCGATGTGTATAGCTCAATCATATTGAAGTGCAAACAAAAAGTTCATACTTAATGATAATATTGATGGAACATTCAAAATATGCATATGATCCTAAGGGTGATGATTTGTAAGCATCAGAGACCTATGTTAATGCAATGTAAGTGTATGATATCCTAACTATTGGTCATCATTGCCTCATTGTAAAATTCCCTAATTTTTGCATGCATAAATAGTCAATGTATTTGTACAAGCATACAACCATGATAACACTAATTATGCAAAGAGAATATATTGCTTTTAAGTTAAGGAGGACAATAATTATTTCTTGTAAATTTTTATGGTATTGTATGCTTCTATATGAGCTTAGGTATTTTAAAGGAGGGAGGATGGTGAGAAGGTGTAACAACCCAAAAACTACCAACCCAAAAAAAAATTGAAGAGCACTTACAAAAATAGGCTCTCAAGGGATCTACCCTTGATAATTTATTTTCAACATACAAGGCTTCACCACATTTGAGTTTTCAAATCACTGTAGATGACACTTAGTGGATAGGAGAGGCCAACTCCTGTATTTTTTGGGGGTTCACCTTACTAAATCTATATGCCTAGAAGCATACCATAAGTGGTTCCCCCACCTTTCCTATACCCTTATTTGTATAGTACCATGTCACCATGGTGTGGGGATTACCCTTTAATTCCCATAACACTTAAATTAGGACATCAATTCCTTAACCTAACTCTAGCTACTCCTATATAGGTTATTTGACATAGAGTCTTGGTTCTTAGTTACCATACCTGCATGGGGTAACTAAGGTTATTTCCACTTCAATGATAACTAACATGATCTCTTGATCCTACGCGATCAAGGAGTCACCACTATTATCTTGTGAATAGGTTTCCCCACACACTTGCTCCTACTCGACCAAGGTGTGACTACTCACAAGTATCCTAGCTATTGTATACACACAAATCCTTCCAATATCAAGATATCCTAGCTATTACATTCTCATAACTCCTTCTAGGACTCTTGGCTACTTGGCTATTGCATTCATGCAACTCCTTCCAAGATTGGTTTCATGGTGTAAAAGTGGAAATTCTACCCACCCCAAGGATAGATAAAAAAATAAAACTATAACAAAGTGATTAAGCATAAAAGCATATTTCATTAACCATATTAAATGAAAATCATAAGAATAATTCCTCTTATCCATGAACTAAGCTCTTATCAAAACTTGAATCTTAAAAGCTTTCCATCAACATATAATTATTAACAAGTTAATCAATATTTCTAACATCATCATGCATTTTAGAAGAGAATGAAAAATAATTCAACTAATTCAAGAGATTACTTCATAAGGCATGAAAATGCAACCCAAGTTCCCATTAAATAATGTAATATTATATTGCACAATATCTATATTTAGGTTTTAAATCAACCACCACATTTAAAGCAACATCATACATCAAAATTAAAGCTTCTCTTCATTGCATAAAAATAACATCATAAACCATCTTCGTACCTAGGATTTTAAATCCAAGATAAAAATATAGACAACATATTAAAAATCTCAACTCAATACAAGATCCTAGGTATCCATAATCAAATCAAAACCATTCCACAAGTTTAAAATAACTCTTCATTACATTGAGGAAATCAACAAACTATCCCTGAAATCATGATTCATATTACAATACTTTCAAGCAAGACATAACTTTGCTTATTTACAACAATATCAACTTGAAGGATTTACAAACATCTTCCAAGGTCTTCCACCAACTAATTCCACAAGCTTCTTTGATGGAAACCACCCACCAATTATGGAGAATACTTAGGGATCAGAATAGCTCTAGATGCAATGCAACTTAAATTATTTCTCTAATATGCATCAACCATGCACATAACAAGTAAGCTTAAGAGAAGAGAACTCCTACATCTCACATAAGTGATCCCAACACTCTTTCAAATAAACCATTAACAAAGCATCCCATAATAAAACTTGGAGAAGCCCATACTTCTCTTTATAATTATCCTTAATCCACATAGATCTTAGGATACATTATAAATAAAATTCCTTCTTACAAACCAAAATAAATAATTCATATAATACAAGAGAAGCCCATACTTCTCTTTATATTGATCCTTAATCCACATAAATCTCATGAATCAATATAAATAAACTTTCAACCAAAACCACACATTTCCAAACACTCTAAGAGAAGCCCATACTTCTCTTTTATAAGGATCCCTTAATCCACATGGATCTCAAGAATAATTATAAATAGATTTCTTCTAAACAAAAGCACACATTCCAAACACTCTAAGAGAAGCCCATACTTCTCTTTTATAATGATCCCTTAATCCACATGGATCTCAAGAATCATTATAAATATATTTCTTTTAAACAAAATATTACCTTATTAAAAATATTTAATAAACAAAGCTCTTAATTAAAAGATATACAATGTGCTTAAGAATTCACCCAATAAAAGCACATAGTCAAAGTACTTGTTTTAAATATCATCAAAGCAATAAAGTTCATGGTAAAAACTTTATAAAAAGGAAACAAGCAACCTTAATAACATTAACTCTAAGGTTCCTTACAATAAAATAAACCCTAACATTAATAAGCTAAGGTTCCCTTTAATAAATTAAACCTTAACATTAATATATGAATCCAAACAATAATCAAAACTTAACCCTAACCTAGGGTTCCAAACAAATCAAATAAAGGCACAAGTAATCAAGTTTTACGTAAAACTTGAGCATCAAAAAACTAGGCATGCTACAACAAGGAAAAAATAGCCACACGACCAAGAAACTGGATAAAACTAATGAAGAAGGATAAGGGTGAACACCAAAATAAAATATATTGTCTTACACGCCGATCTCAACTAGGGAAACAAAACCAAACATAGGTTACATAGAATGCACAAGGGTCGACCAACAAAAGAAATGCAAGCCCTAAAGAAGACAATAGTACCCTCAAGGAGAAAGCTAAGTAAAATCTCCACCCAAAACATGGAGATAAGCAACACTAAGGCAAGGTGTTACTACTTGAGCAACAACTAGGTGAGGGAGAAAAAGCGCCAAACTAACCATGCAACAAACTCCAACCAAGGACCAAAAAGGAATAGACAAAGAAGATAGGTTCAAGCTTAAAGCAAAACATAAAACAAGCGTAAAAGAAAGGACTTGTTTGATCTCCCATTCTCCTTTGATTCTATTTATGTGATCCTTCACCAAATTCTCTTCTCTAGTATTTCAATGTTTAAAAACCTACTCCATTTTACCCAACTCATGCTCCTTAAGGAGCAAGAATCCACTCATGCATCCACAACAACATGGTGGCACTCAAGAAAATGTTCAAGAAGGCATTTTCCAAAAGAACAATGTGTGCCACCCCAAAAAGCCTTAATAAAGAGCCATAACATACCACTCTTGAAAATAAACTTATCTAGGGTTAATAAATACTTGATCCATAATTAAAACAAGCAAAAAATATATATTCTAAAGTATTTTTAGATCCTTTCTTTAATTAATTTTACAACTCCAAATATTAATGTCCAAAATTAAATAATACTTCAAGAGTCTAAGGTTTAAAGCATTACAAAATCTAATTCAAATCTATGCACACCAAACACAAACATAGATTTCATTTAATGATATTTCACACCATTGTTTTATCCTTTAATAAGATGTCATTTTTAATATAGTATTACACTATCACCGTATTATTAAGGAGACTCATTGCAAGAAACATCCTAGCCCAATGGTGTGATTTAGAACATAAGGAAAATCCAATGCATCGATGAATGAGTCATCATCTAGGTATCCTTCATAGTATGTGGTTTTTCCATAGTCCCACCAAGGAGGAGGTATCTAATCTTGCACCCACAGATACATCAGTAGTACCATATTCCATTTTTTAAATAAAATAATCATTCTATTATTTAATCATCATGAAAGAAACTATGCCATCACATAATCACATCCAAGATAGTTCATTTTCTCAAAAGTTCTATGAAGGAGGGTTTTACATACTTCCCCCCTTGGACTAAACACAATCCTCTGTGTTTCTTGCAAAAGTAGCATACATAAATTTATTCAAACAAAAATGGAAATTGTTGTTTCATGTCATCAGTATTTTCCCATGTAGCACAATTCTCTAAGTATTGGTCCCACTGGATGTTACATTATCTAGGGTTCATTTCCTTAGCACCTTGGAATGAAATCCTAAATATTAACTGGGTGCACCTCAATGGCTTCAAAATATATCATCTGTAATTTAGAAATATTCCACACATGATTAGGATCAACAACATACTTCCTAAGCATGAATATGTTTAAAGTGTCATGGATATTTGATAGGTTGGGTGGCAAAGCGAGCCTATAAGTTATTGGGCTAACTTTCCCAATGATATCAAAGGACCCAACATAGCGATGATCCAACATTGTTGACCTGATAGAACGTTTCATAGGTCTAACCCTTAAGAATACTTAGTCTCCTATATAGAATTCTAATGGGGATATTTTTAGATCTACATAGCTCTTTTGACTATCGATCGCTTCCTTGAACCTAAGCCATATTGCTCTGAGTTGATCCTCTATCTCTCGAACAATATTGAGTCCAAACACCACCCAATATTTTGGATTGTCCTATGATAAAGGGGTTCTGCATCTTCTACCATACAAGGCTTCAAAGGGTGCCATCCCCAATGATGCATGGTATGCATTATTATAAAAAAACTCCACAAGATGCAATAAGTCTTCCCATTTTGACTTTTAATCCATGCAATACATGCATAACATATCTTACAAAACCTGATTTACCCTCTCAATTTGGCTATCCATTTCAGGATGATATGCAAAACTAATGTTTAGCTTAGTTCCCACAACATGATGTAGAGCTTGCCAACATTCTGACATGAATCTTGAATCCCTATCAAAGATGATTACTTATGGAAACCCATGTAATCTAAAAACTTCTTTGGAAAACTTATGTGCCACCATCGGTGCATCATATTTAATGTTCCTTAGTACAAAATTTGTGACCTTGGTCAACTTATCAACCAATACCAAGATTGCATCATGTTGGAACCTATTCTTGGGTAACCCCACAATAAATTACATGGAGATCACCTACCATTTTTGCATAGGTACCTCATGTGGGTATTATTTTCTAGTCGGGTGACAGTGTTTTGCCTTAACCTTCTTGTATTCCAAACATCTAGCTATGAATTTGGTGATATCTTGCTTCATTCAAAACCAAAAGAAGGTATTTTCCATGTTTTCTCTCATTTTTGACCCTCCTAGGTGAGCAAATTAGGGAGAATTATGTATTTCCTACAAGATCATTTTCCTCAGATCACCCACTTTGGGTATAACTACTCGATCCTTAAAGCATAAAATCCCACCCTTTATGTTGAAACCTTTGTTTTGTTTTGAATATCTCACTATATTCTTTCAAATTTCTAATAAATAAGGATCCTAAAGTTGTATTTCCTTGACTCTATCCATAAAATCTACATGGCTTTGTATTAAGGCGATTATGTACCTTCTCCTACTCAAGGCATCTGACATCTTATTTTCTTTATCTTTGATATAATCAATACCAAAATCATATTCTACTAAGAACTCTACCCATATTATTTGTCTTGCATGCTTAGGTTGGGTAACAATATACCTCAAGCTTTGGTGGTCTATCCTTAGCTTAAAAATTCTACCCAACAAGTAGTGCCTCTAAACCTTTAGGGCATGCACAACTGCTACCAACTCCAAGTCATGAGTGACATAATTTACCTCATTCTTCTTGAGTTTTTGGACTCGTATGCCATTGTATCTTCTTCCTAAGATAAGACTCCAACAAAACCTTCTTAATAAGTATCAGTACGCATAGTGAACTTCCCAAGAGGGTCTGAAATATTTAGAATTGGTGTCATTGTCAACTTATTTTTAGAGTTTCAAATGCATCCTTATACTTATCTTTCCATTTGAATTCTTTTCCCTTTTTTTGAAGGTTGGTGATTGGATAGGAAATTTTGAGTAATTGCTCGTAAAACAACTATAATAGCCTACAATCCCTATGAAACTCCTGACTTCTATCATATTTGTAGGTGTAGGCCAATTTAAGATAGCTTCAATTATTTGAGGATCCACATCAATGCCTCATACTAAGATAATGTGCCCCAAATACTGCACTTGTGGAGTATAAAACTTGCATTTGGATAGTTTCCCAAAAATTTGGTTCTTCCTTAGTACTTTCAATACTAATATGAGATGTTCATCATGCTCTTCCTTAGTTTGAGTGTAGATTAGTATGTCATCCAAGAATACTAAGACAAACTGGTCTAGATACTTCCTCAACACAATATTCATCAGATTCATGAAGGTGGTTGATGTATTCGTTAACCCAAATGGTAGTACCATGAATTCATAGTGCCCATATCAAATTTTAAAGTTCATCTTATGAGCATCTTCTTATTTAATTCTTAGCTGATGATAACCCGATATTAGATCTATTTTTTAAAATATAGTATCGCCCTTTAACTGATCAAAAATATCATCTATCTGGGTACAGGATACTTGTTCTTAATGGTTACTTTATTCAGTATTCTGTAATCTATACATAATCTTAGAGAATTATCCTTCTTCACAAATAACATTAGAGCATCCCATGGTGACACACTTGGTCTGATCAAACCCTTTTTTAGCAAGTCCTAAAGTTGAACTTTTAGGTCATGTAACTTGATAAGAGTCATTCTATAGGATGTCCTAAAAATAGTTTTAGCTCCTAGCATCAGATCAGTAGTGAAATAAAATTCTCTTTGAGGGGGTAGATCCAAAATATCTTTAGGAAATACATCTTGAAATTCATAAAAAATTGGATGCTTCTCAAAACAATTTCTTATCTCCTTTTTCTCTAGTCTTACCATTGATTTTCACTATGTAAATTAAGTTGTCTCTTTTTATTACTTTATTTAATTGCATAGTAGAAAGCAAGTTGGGTTGAAAGGAATCCCTCCCACTTTACACTCTTACTCTCCTATTATCCTTATCAATGAACTCCATCCATCTATCTTGAAAATTGATTAAGACTCCATGGACCTTCAACCAATCCATCCCTAGGATAATGTCAAATGTGTGAAGAGGTGCCACATACAAGTGTCATAAAGTAAACCCTTTGGGTAAATTTATCTCAACTATAGGTAGACATTGATCCACTAATTAGGTTTACCTAGAATCATACTTGTCTTTCCATACCTATGCCAAAAATTCAAGTCTTTTCAACATATCCCTAATAATACTAGTGGAAATAAAATATGTGTGGCTCCGCTATCAAACAAAAAAATTATATCTCTAGTAAAAAACTTACCATTTAGCAACATCGATGTTGCTTGGAAATATATAGTCTAATTTCCAATGATGGTATATATTTTGTGTGATAGATTTGGTGTGATGGCTCCTCCGCTCTATGACTAGCCTTTTCTTTCTGAGGAGATTTCTTAGCATAGTGAGGACTTTCACAGGTGTAACACCTTAACTAGGAAAAATTGTTTCTTTCCATGCTCTTCTTACGATTTCTATGTCCCTTGTAATATTGTTCGACAATTATCTCTAGTATCAACTATTGTTGACCCATTTGGTATTATAGTGATCTTATTGCTTATTCTAACTATTTTATTTTCTTCAGTAGTTACTGGAGTAGGGGTGTCCCACAATCCATACCTTTATCAATGTCCTTTTTGGATCCTTCCATCTTACCAAGAGTTATATGGATAAATAGAACCTCATTCCTTTCTTTTCCACAATACCTCTTATCTCTAGGTTCTTTCACAGAGCTTACTTTGGTGCTCAGTTTTCTAGAAGATCTCAATACTAGTAATATTTCCTATTATAGAAAAGGAGTTAGGGTAAGTTACAATTCTCTTGCAATTGTACTTACATTTGTTAGTTTCCATGAACTAAAAATTCTATCATCTACCATGGTCACTTGTGCCTTCTTATAAGGTGTAAAACCCAAATTCACACATCAATTCAAGGTTCAATCTACGCACACTCCAAGGAAGCTTCTAGTTATATGACTTGTAGCTCTAATACCAAATGTAACAACCCAAAAACTACTAACCCAAAAAATATTTTAAAGATCACTTACAAAAACACACTCTCAAGGGATTTACCCTTGTTTATTTATTTTTAGCATATAAGGCTTTACCACATTTGAGTTTCCAAGTCGTTGCAAATGAAACTTAGTGGATAGGAGAGGTCAACTCTCGTATTTTTTGGGGTTTATATTACAAAACCTACATGCCTAGAAGGATGTCATAAGTGGTCCTCCCACCTTTCCTATGCCCTTATTGGTATAGGACAATGTGACCACGGCATAAGGATTACCCTTTAAGGCCCATAACACTTAAATGGAGATGACAATTCCCTACCTAGAATCTAGATACTCCTAGATAGATTATTCAATATAGAGCCTTGGTTCTTAGTTACCATACCTTCGCAGGCTAACTATGGTTATTGCCACTTCGAAAATAACTAATATGATCCCTTGATCCTACATGATCAAGGAGTCATCATTATTATCTAGTGAATATATTTCCCACATACTTGCTCCTACTCAACCAAGGTGTGACTACTCACAAGTATATTGGCTATTGTATACACACAAATCCTTCTAGGATCAAGAGATCCTAGCTATTAAATTCTTGTAACTCATAGGACTCTTGGATACCTGGCTATTACATTCATGCAACTCCTTCCAAGATTGGGTTTCATGGCTTAAAAGAGGAAATTCTACCCACCCTAAGGATAGATAACAAAATAAAACTATAACAAAGCGATTAAGAAAAAAGCATATTGCATTAACCATATCAAATGAAAAGCATAAGAATAATTCCTCTTATCCATGAACTAAGCTCTTATCAAAACTTGAATCTTAAAATATTTCCATCAACATATAAGCATTAACAAGTTAATTAATATCTCTAACATCATCATGCATTTTAGAAAGAGAATGAAATATAATCCAACTAACTCAAGAGATTACATTAGTAGGCATGAAATGCAACCCCAAGTTGCCATTAAACAATGTAATATTATATTACACAAAACCAATATTTAGGGTTTAAATCAACCATCACATTTAAAGCAACATCATACATTAGAATTAAAGCATCTCTTCATTACATAAAAATAACATCATAAACCATCTTCAAATATTACACAAGATTTTAAATCCAAGATAGCAATATAAAAAACATATTAAAAAGCTCAACTCAATACAAGATCCTAGGTATCCATACTCAAAGCAAAACCATTCCAAAAGTTTAAAATAACTCTTTGCTACATTGAGGAAATTAACAAACTATCCCTGAATCATGAGTCATATTACAATACTTTCAAGCAAGACATAACTTTACTTATTTACAACAATATCAACTTGAAGGATTTACAAACATCTTCCAGGATCTTTTTTCAACTAATTCCACAAGCTTCTTTGATGGAAACCACCTACTAATTTATAGATAATACTTAGGGATTAGAAAAACTCTAGATGCAATGCAACTTAAATTATATCTTTCTCTAATATGCATAAACCATGCACATAACAAGTAAGCTTAAGAGAAGAGAACTCCTACATCTCACAAAAGTGATCCCAACACTCTTTCAAATAAACCATTAACAAAGCATCCCATAACAAAACTTGGAGAAATCCATACTTCTCTTTATAATGATTCTTAATCCACATAGATATGAGGATACATTATAAATAAAATTCTTTCTTACAAACCAAAATAAACAATTCATATAATACAAGAGAAGCCCATACTTCTCTTTATATTGATATTTAATCCACATAAATATCAAGAATCAATATAATAAAATTTCAACCAAAACCACACATTTCCAAACACTCTAAGAGAAACACATACTTCTCTTTTATAAGGATCCCTTAATCCACATGGATCTTAGGAATCATTATAAATAGATTTCTTCTAAACAAAATCACACATTCCAAACACTCTAAGAGAATCTCATACTTCTCTTTTATAATTATCTCTTATTCCACATGGATCTCAGGAATCATTATAAATATATATTTTTAAAAAAATATTACCTTATTAAAAATATTTTGTGCTTAAGAATTCACCCAATAAAAGCACATAGTCAAAGTACTTGTTTTAAATATCATCAAAGCAATAAAGTTCACATGAAAACTTTATAAAAAGGAAACAAGCAACCTTAATAACATTAACTCTAAGGTTCCTTACAATAAAACAAACCCTAACATTTTTTTTATTTTATATGGTGGAATCAATATCCACCATGATGATCCAGGCATGTTGTCTATATTTTATAGCTACCACAGTATTCTACGTTGTCTGCCCCAGAAGAGACTACACAGTACTCATGTAGTCTACTTCTATAACCACCATTCCACAATCATTTTAAACCTTTTACACTACTAAAAGCACCAGGAAAGCGACAAGCATTTAGTTCAATGAGGCTCGAGATTTTAACCCTGAACGTCTGCCACCCTTACGGGGTTTTGCCAAACCAATTGGTCTATAGCTCAAACCTAAACAAATCCTAACATTAAAGTTAAGGTTCCTTTTAATAAATTAAACCTTAACATTAATCTATGAATCCAAACGATAATCAAAACTTAACCCTAACCTAGGGTTCTAAACAAATCAAATAAAGGCACAAGTTATCAAGTTTTACATAATACTTGAGCATCGAAAAACTAGGCACATTACAACAAGGAGCAAAGAGCCACATGACCAAGAAACTGGATAAAACTAATGAATAAGTACACGGGCAAACACCAAAATAAAATATATTATTGCATTACATTTGATCTTGGCCAAGGAAATAAAACCAAGCACATATTACAGAAAACACACAAGGGTCAACCAATAAAAGAATTACAAGCCTAAATAATGGGACAACACCCTTAAGGATAAAGCTAATATAAAGCTCCACCCAAAACATGGACATAAGCAACACTAAGACAAGGTATTACTACTCGAGTGACATGCAGGTGAGGGGGAAAGTACCAAACTAACCATGCAACAAACTCCAACTAGAGACCAAAATGAACAAACAAAGAACATAGGTTCAAGCTTGAAGCAAAGCATAAAAGCAAGGACTTGATTCGATATCCCACACTCCTCTAATTCGATTAACGTGCTCCTTCACAAACTTCTCTCCTCCGATATTTTGGCATCCAAAAACCTCCTCCATTCTGTCCAAATCATCCTCCTTAATGAGTAAGGAGGAACTCAGGCATCCACAATAGCATGGTGGTGCTTATGAATACATTCAAGAAGGCATTTTCTAAAAGAACAACATGCACCACCCCAAAAAGCCTTAATAAAGAGCCATAATGTAGATCTCTTGAAAATAAACTTATCTAGGTTTAATAAATATTTTCTATGTAATTCAAACAAGCAAAAAATATATATTCTAAAGTATTTTTAGATCCTTTCTTTAATTAATTTTATAACTCCAAATATTAATGTCCAAAACTAAATAATACTTCAAGAGTCTAAGTTTTAAGCATTCAAAAACCTAATTCAAATCTATGCACACAAAAGACAAACATAGATTTCATTTAATGATATTTCACACCATTGTTTTATCCTTTAATAAGTGGTCCTTTTTAAGATAGTATTACACTATCATCATCTTATTAAGGAGACTCATTGCAAGCAATATCCCGACCCAATGGTGTGATTTATAACATAAGCAAAATGCAATGCATCTACATGAAGGTAATATTCCTTGTTACCCTGAGTTGTCAATGAATGAGTCATCATCATAATTTCTCTAGGTATCCTTCATGGTAGATGGTTTTTCCATAGTCCCACCAAGGAGGAGGTACTTGATCCTGCGCCCACATATACATCAACAATACCATATTTCATTTTTTAAAGAAAACAATCATTCTATTATTAAATCATCATTAAAGTAACTATGCCATCACATAATCACATCCAAAACATATATTATTTCCTCAAAAAATTTGCAAAGGAGGGGTGTCACATAAGGTTATTCCTTTTCAATGTTGTTTACTAATGAGTGAAATTCATCAAGGGAGTAATAACCCTCATCATCACCTCCTATAAAAGCTATGTTGTGGGACACAAAGAAAACAAAATCTACTACCACATGATTCCAAGAAAAATATAAAAAAGTAATTGTTGCATTCCAATGGATTAATACAAATAGTGCATAAAAAATAATCCAAAATCCTAAGGATGGGGACCCACTTAGCATCTATGACATAGTGTAAGTATAATTCATATGAGCATATGAGCTAACCAAACTAGTTGTCATCATAACTTCATTGTAGAGTACCTTGATTCTAAACTCTCAAGTAGCCATGCAATCAATGATGCATATAAATATCTCAAGGCTTTAGAACCTAAGAATTACTCTTTGTAAATGTTTTCAATGAAAACGATTTTATCAAAAATTAATTTTCATATTTCAACCTACAAAAGTCATGATACATGGATAGGTAAATTATGTATATGTGCAACATACAATTGTGCAAGATTATGAAATAAATCCATAATGTTTTTAATATTATCAATGATTAAAAATATTCAAAACATATTTGTTTGATGCTTATGACTAAAAATTGATGATATAGGGCTATCAATGATTACACTTCATCATATTCCCTTAATTTAGCAGGATAAAAAGGTTGTGTGATAACTTTGATAGATGCTTATACCAAGGTAGGATATCTAACCTAATTATCTAAAATTGTTAGTTGTGTCAAATACTTTCCAAATATTGGGTAATCCTGTCATTCATCCATTTTAGGTATAACAATGAATTTGAAAAGTGATGATATTATGTTTATCACTTTAGAATTTGTGATAGACCCTTATACCAAGGAAGAATTTTTGATAGAATCATTCCTTATTTATTGGGTGTATAGGTATGCTAATGCTTTCCGACAAGGAGCATGCAACAAACAAAGAAATTAAATAATATGTATTGGGCTGATGCAGTTAGGACAGCCATTTATATTTTGAATAGAAGCCCCACTAATAGCTTGGATGGCATCACTCCATATGAAGCTCCGCATGCCAGAGCAGTCAGTGGAAAGAGTGTCGGAATCATGGAGTAGGTGGGGGGATCCTTGTCCGAGTGATTGCATGCGGGGTACCAATTCCATAGTCTTCAGATAGATTGGATTGATCCGGAGGCTTTAAACGGATTCAAAGCACTAGGAAAACACAAGGGGGGGAATAAAAGATCAAGATTGTTTGCAAAATATAATGCCAAAAAAACTTCTAAAGAAACTTCCACTTGGAATGAAAAATAAATAAATAAATAGAATAATTCTATCCTGCCTTATACCAGGGTATAAGAATGAATCACAAATTGATCAAATATTTGGATATGATATTTGGAGATAATGTATGATGAAAAGATTAAAATATTGACAAAGTTAATTTTTTTGATAGATCCCTACTATGACCCAAGAAATGCACCATAAAAAATGTAAAATAAAGTGAAAGCAACAAAAGAAACTGGATGGCACCTTCAATCTTCTCTTTGATCACACTTGAGAGTCTCGAATAGGTTTTACAGCCTTGTCACTTGACCAACCTAAGCCTCATGCTACCCTTGAATCCTTTTTGTTGTTGATTATAGGTCTTTGTTTCGCTCTTATGTGGTCGTAGTGGGCAGTTGCATGGCTTTGTGTGGCCACCTAGGATGGCTAGACCCTATGGGGTCATAGTGGGTGACTACATGGCTCTGTGTGGCCACTTAGGGTGGATAGATCTATGTTATGGTAGAGGATCTAAAGTTAGATTTGGACCTTTTGAGAGTGTTACAAACCCCTTGGTACAAATTCAATGTTGTCTAGTTTTTTGAGGTGCAATAAACTACACAATGAAAGTTATCAATCATCCCAATGAGATTCCATGGTTGATTTCCTTGAGCTCTTCAAAGTACATACCTGCACTCACAAATTTAAAGATCTATAAGAGGATCTAAAAACTTTTGGGTAGAGTTTTAGTAGTGTTTTATGGATGCTCTCTCAAGTGGATGAAGGGGATGGTTTATTCATAGAATTTGTGGAGGGTTGGTGAGTGGGATGACTTGGCAAGCCAAGATATCCAAGTGGCAAGAGTGGGTGATATGGAGAGGCTAATATGTTTTATTCAGGGGGATATATGGCAAGTTAAGTGGTGGAGAGGCTTAGTCAGGATGGTTGTAATTTGGAGAGGTGGCAAGTTAAGTGGTGGAGATGTGTGCACATGTGTCAAGTGGAGGTGGTAGTTAAGTGGGGATATGTGTCAAGTGGGAGGGGAGGCTAGAGATTTATTATTTAATTATAAATTTTAATTGTGCACAAAAATAAGATTTTATTTATTTATTATTATTACTTAACATTTTCATGATTATTATTACTATTAATATTTCAAGGATTTGTTTTCATATTTTATGGAGAATGAGAGGGGATTTAGGGTGATTATGAAATTAACACATTTTGGGTGTCTATAGATACCCCTTTTTGTACCACATTGAATATAAACACAATACAATGCAAAAATAGATGATACTTATTGCTAGATTGATGATGGATAATGATGAATGGATGATGATGGTTGGTGAATAAATGATGAAAGTGGTTTTTTGGCTTGATGAGGGTGACATAAGGTTACCCCAAATCAAGTACAATGTAGGATATCCTAGTTATGGAAGCGATGAATATCTATGAACCTTTTCATTGATATATTTTTGAGCACATTTAAAAAACTATACTAATGCGACATGAGCCAAGAGTCATTGTGCTAAACCACTATGCTAATGAGACAAGAACCATTATACTAAGAACTATGCTATGATTAAAAAATAAATTTGGAGTAAATTATAGTCTCGGACAAGGTTATAGGATAGCCATCAATTCCAAAAATGGGTGTTTGATTATTGAACTTGTTTGGGACAAAATTTTATGGATATTGTCTACCCCCTCAAGCAATGAGTTGATGGAGGAAGGAGTAGACAATAGCGATGAAACACTTGAAAAAATGTGGGATGGTTCAAAGAATGGAACTTAGCATGAGGAAAGGAAAAAATTATGGGGTTTGGTGTCATTTTGCTTTTTTTTATGAGGATGAGGTATGTAGGTGCTTATATAAGTGATGTGTTGATTGATTCATGATAGAGATGTAGGTATGGTTGGATGGGAAATATGATATGATATGATATATGGATGGTGTTATGTATGTGTTTAGGGTGTTTAGATTATGGATGGGATTGAGTGTAATGTATATAAACTTATAGCTATGTGTTTGATCATGTTTTGGATAGGTGCATATGCATTTCCTAATCAAAATTAGGTTTAATTAATCAAGGATAAAGTAGTGATCACAATGATACATTAAGAGGACATGAGACATGATAATGATAATGGGGAGAATATGTAAGACATGGATGGTGATATGTGAACTTAAGAAATGATGACAAATAATGTATGATACATGACACAAATGGAGACATTAAGATATGTGTACAACGAATGGTGTTGACTTAACATTTTATGTTGCCCCAAAAATTTTAGGATTTTTAGATCCTAGAAGTGTTTCAAGAAACTCATACACCCTAGTGGCACCAATCAAACTCATCTACTAGCCAATTAGGTACTTTAAGATGCTTAGACCATCCTAGGGAGTCAAGTATCTCAAGGACCAAAGTGTGTGCAGTGATGTTCATTTTTTATTTTGAGTGAGGTTGGATTGACCAATTGTAGCTCAAGCCATTGTAATCTAGCTCATCCGCAAGTGATCAAAGGTTTATACAAAAGAAGGTTGCTAATGTGATAAACATGTCACCATGTGAAGGGTATACTCCACTACCATTCAATCATATATATCCCCATTGGAGATAGCCCCATAATCCTTCAACATTGCTCCACTACTAGCCAGGCATCTATAGCCTTGATGGAGATGTCTAAAATGCCTAAGGATCCATGATAAAATATTATTATTGATTTTGATTTTGATTGATTTTTTTTACATATATGCTATTTGGATCCTTAGGTTTGGATTATGCACATGATGGGATGAGTAGGGGAAAATATTCACTTTATGGAAAGACCTATGCATGGCTTCATCTTATCTAGACTCAAAATGTAAGTAAGATGTGATATATGTTCTTGGTCTTGAAGTAAACTCGAGGTAACTAGGAGAGGCCTACAACACTTTAATACCTAATGATATTCAATAAAGGTTGATTAGAACACTAGGTATGGTTGAATAACCAAAATGACCTCCATGTCTGAATGACCAAAGACCTTAGGACAATGGAAACAAGTAGTGTGTGTGATAAACAGATTAAATAGATATAAAAAGTGTACCAGATGAAGGATAAAATGATAGGACATATGACCAAACAAGACATAGTGGACAAATATGGGATAAATAACATGATACATAGAAATGGATACGATATGTACAATTGTTTGATTTTATTGATTAATTATACCAATCAAATTAGAAGATGTACATATGTGAAACCAAAAAGGAGAACAAATTAGCATTCTAGAAGTCGTATGTAGTACTATAATGGATGAGTGAGGTGGATCAATGCAATGAATGGATGCAAGGTGATGATATTGATAACATGGAGGGAGTAAGCTCCCTTAGGCATAAAATTGGGTGGAAGGAGGGGTGACTCCCCCAAATCAAGAAGGGATGGTTATGCATAGGGTGTTAGGGATGAATCAAGGTTGGATGAAAGGAGATTGAGGAATGGTGGGATGAAAATAAAGAATGACAAATAAAATATGTGATGAAGAATATGTGATGAAGCCATTGAAATATGTTGAGGAATGGTTGGATAAAAATGAAAGAGCTAAAATATGTTGAAGAATGGCTAGATGAAAATTATGAATGATGAAGAAAATAAAGGAACCATCTATCGGTACATAGTTGCTCGAAGTATGACCGTACAACAATAGCCTAGACCCTATAGGAGAAAGAGAGGGGAAGGAAATTGAAGAGGTGAGGAGGAAGGAGTGGGTAGGGTGGAATTGGTGAGTGATGGGGCAATGACAATGGTTAAGGATGGATGCAATGGGATCAAAGTGACACTTGAGAAGGAGACATAAGATTGTCTTGAATCATGATCAATGTAGGATGTCCTAGTGATTTAAGGGATGAATATTTTTAAACCTTATCATTAATATATTTTTGAGCTTATTAAAGTTATAAAATGAGTCAGCCATGTGGTAGGTATTCTCATGATGTTGTATTTGATCATAAGTGGTCTTATGTGTTGCCACCTTGATTGTAGCATAGGCATGTAAATATGTATAAGCATAGACATGGTGTGTAGCAAATTGAATCTGATTAGAGTTTGTGTTGAGAAGAGAAACTCTACATTTTGACCTAGTAGAGTAGGATTCATGATAGTCTCAAACAAGGTTTTAGGATAGACACAAATTTAAAAAATGGGTGTTGGATATTGATCAAGATTCATGACAATATTGATAAGTAAATATCATCTAACTTGAGTGGTGAGATGAGTTATGGCACAATATGTTTTGGGTGTATGAAGTTAGTTGATGATTATATGTGATATGTAGATGGAAAGAAGAGGTGAATTGATGAAGAGGAGGAAACCAAAGTGGAAAGGGGTCATTGGGAGGAAATTATGATGAGGTAGTTAATTCCCTGTGATCTAGTAGATCTTGTACTAGAAATTGAAAATGTTGAAATTCCTTGATGTCATGACCCTTTTGATGATGGTAGATGCAATAGTGATATTATTTATAGCATTTAGGTTTGGGCTTGTTGATTCACTCTAGACAAATTTCAAGTAAGGATATCACTTTTGCATCATATAATCTTTGTACGATACTAGACAATGGCTCTGATAAGGGTGTCCAAGGATGAGGTAGGTTATGAGAAGACTGAGGTCGATTGGAGGATCAAGATGATGAAGATGGAGTGGAAATAGATTGTATTGGGAAGGATTTGGAGTGTGATTTAGAGGCTCTTGTATGACATAACTTGAGATTAAGGTTGGTGAGTTAGTCCAAGATTTATTGCAAGATAACTGGTGGTGGACTTAAAGTAGGCAAGATAGGTGGGATGGTTGGATGTGATGGTGAGGATTAAGTTGGGAGGAATGAGGAAATGGAGGAAGTAAATGTGGATGGAGATGATAGGGTGAGTGGTGAGGTTTTTGGGGTTGGACCATGTAAGGGGTACAAGGCAAAGGATAAGGTGGGCAACACGGTGGTGGGGTTTGAGCTACATGAAGGGTCTGAGGCAAAGTATGAGGTGGGTGATAAGGTTGCAAGTTTTGGGCTGCATGAGGGGTATGAGAGAAAATATTGGGCATAAAAAAAATAATGGGATAAGATAGGGTTGGAAGAAGAGGTGGTAGATATGGTGTTGGAAGAAGAGGTGGAATATGTGATGGGGATCGATGCGAGGAGTTTTTCATGGTCTTCTTGTGACAATGCTTGGGTGAAATGGTTGTATGGGTCATATGCATTAGTCATGAATGTGAGGACCCTAAATAGCCCATGGCAAGAGGGGAGGGAGGATGGTAGGGCATAGATGGGCTACGTGGAAAGGTAGGGGGAGTCTCCTTAGGATAATTTGAAGGGACCTCAGGTGGATGAGATATTTTCCCATTATCTAAGGTGTCAATGGAAAGGACATGGATGGTTGTGACTTGGAGAAATTTTAGAGGAAGCAAATGAGCATATTCAGGATCAATTTTATTTATCAGAATCATCATCCTCAAGATCAAGAGTAATACATTGAAGGTCATTCCCAAGGAGGACTACCAATGAGTTTTTATGATATCCTAAACCAACTTTTTTATTTGGTAGCTATTATGGAGGGTCAAAAATAGAGCATAGACCCTATTCATATCGACCAAGGTCAAATTCATACCAATTGAAATGTTGGAAATATTTCATAGCAAAGGACAAATTATAAATAATTAATTTTCCGCAAAATGGTGATGTGGACTTGATAGAAATGGGTGGCTCAAAGGAAGCATTGAGGCCCCCATAGAAAAATTTGTTTAAATTGGTGGAAGAACAAATGGGGATGACAATACCAAAAATTAAAGGGATGTCATGGGGGTGACCAAAATCCTTAACTGATTTGATAGCAAGGGGAGAGATAGTGATATTATGGATAAAGTACTCCCCCAATCCAAGACTAGACATTAGGACAAAGATAAGAGGGGACTCTTGGTTCGATGATTGGATGGAAGACTCCAAGTGAGGTAGATTAGAATAAGTGGAGGGTATAATAGTAGAGGATGAGATCTCAGACAAAGTGGAGGAAAATTATGGTGGTGTAGATTGAGAGGATGACAAATTGGAAGAGGAGCAATATGGAGTGGTTCAAGAAGATGATGCAATAGTAGGAAAATAAGGATAAGTAGATGTAGAATATGAAGCTAAGAAGGAATTTGTTTTGGTAACTTGTGTTGTGGTAAAAGTAGAAGTATATGGAGGGGGATTTTCTAGTTGAAATTATAATGGGTATTGCACTTCCCCCAAGACTGATGCTCTTGAGGAGTGGTAGATGGGATGGATGAAGCAAGAGTAGAGTGGTCATGACTTATTATTCCTACAAAACCTTGGTAAGATGGGATATTATTAACATGATTGAATTGATTTGGTTGTGTTGTGGAAGTTGAGGCTTTATTATTTGGTTGGGTTATCCCCTACTATGGTAACGAATTCTGGTAAATGACCAGGTTTTTATTAGAGGTCCTAGTGGATTGTCAATGGCAATAACCCCTCTTTTGTTATAATTACAATGACACTGAGAGGGGGGATGAATCAGTGTGTTCTTTAAAAACTTCTAAAACAATTAGATTTAAAACCAATAGCAGTTTAAAACAGATAAGAGAAGTACTAAAAGCATCACACATAACACAACATTTTAACGAGGTTCACCAATGTGGCTACTCCTCAAAATGACTGCTTGGACTACCATCCAAATCCAGTCAAATGCAAAGCTACAACTTTACATAATCATTCACCAGCACCAACTGGTAGGAGCACCAACCCCTTAGCTTTATCTGCTTCAACGGAATGGAGCACCAACTCCGATTTTTCCAGCACCAAGCTGGAAAGAGGCACCAACCCCTTATTCCAAGCTGCAACTTGGAGATCAAAAAGATAATAAAAGAGATATAACAAAACTTTATTCCTTACAGTCTGCTATTTTCTGCATTCTGCTTCTGCATGAAACTCTTCGCTCTGTCCGATCACTCTTTCGAACTTAAGACTCCATTTCTCTACTTTGCGCTATGCACTCACGATTTTCAGATCCGAATGAGGACTTCGCATTCGACTCGATCAAACTTCATGCATTCACGCTTCATGCACTCACTCACTATCTCATCGTTGCGATCTCTTTCCTTCAACTCCAATGAATTATCACTTTGCTCACTCTCGAGTTCGAAGCGACCTTCTCTGCTGCACCCAAACTTCTTTCGCATATATCGCATCACACACCACACTTAACTTCGCAACAGTCCCCCTTTTTATAGAAGAGAATACCACATCAAACATATTCGGCTCTTACACAAACACGTCGGCTGCAAACCCTAATGAAGACAACATGAAACCCTAGAATTTTCTTGGCTGCTTAATCTTTGTGACTGTCGGCTGCAAACCCTAACAACGTCCACCGTAAACCCTAGCAAGTGTCGGCTTTAAAACCCTAGAGATGTTCATGGTAAAACCCTAACACTTGTCGGCTTTGAAACCTTAATAAATTCTGCTGTAAATGCCTTGATGAAGTCGGCTTTGAAACCCTAATCGATCCGTTGCAAAACCCTAGCAAAGTTGGCTTTGAAACCCTAATCGATCCATTGCAAAACCCTAGCAAAGTCGGCTTTGAAATCCTAGGCATTGTCGGCCTCGATCCATCTTGTCGGCTTCAAGCGCTGCTACTACCTCTATCACCTTTCTCGACGTTGTTGCTACGTAACACTAACTTGTCGCGATATCGTGACCTTTTTCTGGCCGTACGCCTCCATGCGCTTGTTGTCGCGACATCACGACCATTTTGGTCTTTGCAAGCTTTCCTCGCAACTTGTCGCGATATCGTGACCGTTTTGCCCTTTGCTGACGTCATCATACTTCTTGTCGCGATATCGCGACGTTTTCGATTTCCAACAGCTTTCCTCGCATCCTATCACGAAATCATGACCGATTTGGCCTTTGCTGATGTCATCATCCTTCATGTCGTGAAATCGTGACGTTTTCGGTTTCCGTACACTTCAAGCTTCACGCAGTAGTGAAAACTCAACAACTTTGCCTTGTGCTTCCAACTTGCTTTTTCTTGAGAAATTTGACTTGTGCCTTACATTTTTTGACTTGAAGTTTGATTGCTGTATCTTTGATGTCTGCACTTTTAGGCCTGTAGCGAAATCGCTACACCTTCGAGTTGAGTGTATTTACCTTGTAGCGAAATCGCTACATCTTTGTCTTGCGCACCTTTTACCTGTAGCGAAATCGCTACACCTTTAATTTGTGCAACTTCTTCACGTAGCGAAATCGCTACACCTTTGATTTGAGCCTTTGCAACTAGTAGCGAAATCGCTACAACTTTTTCCCTTAACACTTTCTCTCTGCTTTTGCCAGTGAAATTTCAACATGTAGCGAAATCGCTACAGTTTCTCAAGTTAGCCTCTTGGCCTCCGATTTGTCGTGAAATCGTGACATTTTGCCTTGCACTTTCTCTCTCCTCACTTCCGTCGTGAAATCGTGACATTTCTTGCTGCACTTTCTCTCTCCTTACTTTCGTCGTGAAATCGTGACATTTCTCGTTGCATTTTCTCTCTCCTCTGACTTGTCGCGAAATCGCGATAGAAAACATGTCGCGATATCGCGACAGTTTTCTAACTTGTCTTTTTCTTCGAATTTTTCTATCTTTTGCATCTGAATGACTTTTGATCTATCTACCCACTGCATCCTTGGATCTAACTTCCTGTGTTGACAACAATGACAACCTTCTTGCAGCACCTTGCTCAACAATCTCCCCCTTTGGAATTGTTGGCAACACCTTCACCTTCCCTGTAACTCTTCTCCCCCTTTGTCAATAATACCAAAGGGCTGCTTGTAGACTCTCCCGAGTCCATCCTCACACTTCTCGGGCACAATTTGACTCCCCTGAGTCCATCCTCAAACACTCAAGTGCTCCCCCTGAGAAGGTGATCCCTGTAGCTAGTCACTTCTTAGGAAGTGTGACTACTCCTAATTTGCTCCGAAGATACTCAAATACTTCCTTGGGCAAAGGTTTTGTAAAAATGTCTGCCACCTGTTCTGTAGTTGGGACATAGTCCAATCTAACTTCTCCTTCTCCAACTTTTTCTTTCAAGAAATGATACTTTATAGCAATGTGCTTAGTCCGTGAGTGCATTACTGGATTCTTAGAAATGTTGATTGCCTTTGGTGTTGTCACACTTTACTGATATTGGTTCACTAAAATTAATACCTAGATCTTTCAAGGTTTGTTTCATCCACAAAACTTGTGTGCAACATGTTGCTGCTGCAATATATTCTACCTCAGCTGTAGATAAGGACACTGACTCTTGCTTCTTACTGTGCCATGCAACCAATCTATCCCCCAAATAGAATGCTCCTCCACTGGTACTCTTTCTGTCATCAACGCATCCAGCCCAATCTGCATCTGAATAAGATATAAGAGTGAAATATTTGCCTCTTGGATACCACAACCCATACTCCATGGTGCCTTTGAGATACCGAAAAATCCTTTTAACTACTTGTTACATGATTCTCTTTAGGACTGGCCTGAAATCTGGCTACCATATGGCTACTGCAGAATATCAGGTCGCAGTTGCGATTAAATATAGTAAGCTTCCTATCATTGATCTATACATGGTTTGATCCACGGGTGGAGATTTGTCTTCTTTACTTAACTTGCAGCTCTGTTGTCATGGGAGTCTTGGTGGCTTGTTGTCCTCCATAGTGAACCTCTTTAACATCTCTTTCACATATTTGATTTGGGAAATGAATATACCTTTGTCATTCTGATTAACCTGTAGCCCCAGAAAGTAAGATAGTTCACCAATCATTGACATTTCAAATTCATTATGCATCTTGGTTGCTAAGTCTTTACAAGATTCATCTTTGTTGCTTGCCAAATATGATATCATCCACATAGACAACAAGAACAATGAGATGCCCACCTTCTATTTTCACATACAGATTACTGTCCACTAGACCTTTCTTAAATCCCTGTTGAGAGAGATAATTATCTAGCCTAGCATACCATGCCCGTGGTGCTTGTTTTAATCCATACAGTGCTTTCTTTAATCTGCGAGACCAGGTTGGGATCTTCACCGATTTGAAAGCCATCCGGTTGTTCAATATAAACCTCTTCTTCAAGTTTCCCATTCAAAAATGCAGATTTAACATCCATATGATAAACTCCGAAGTTCTTGTAAGCTGCTAGTGCCAGAAACATCCTAATAGCTTCCAATCTAGCCACTGGTGCGAAAGTCTCTTCAAAGTCAATGCCTTCGACCTGTGCATAGCCTTTGCAAACCAGTCTTGCTTTATTTCTAATGACCTGACCGTCTTCATTTAATTTATTACGAAATATCCATTTGGTGCCGATTACATTCTTGTTTGTAGGTCTAGGTACTAACTCCCAAGTTCTGTTCTTTTCAATCTGATCTAACTCTTCATTTATTGCCTTCATCCAAGCTGTCATCTTTGCTTGCTTCATCTATGTTTTTGGGCTCAATGCTGGATAAGAGAGAGTAATTACTTATTACTTTCTTTCTTGTCTGAATGCCAGCTGTGGGATCTCCAATTATTTGGTCTTTAGGATGATTTTTCTGCCAGTTGCCCATTTTGAACTTTCTATTTTCTTGTACCTCTGAGTCATCTGATAAGTTACTCGCATCAGTCGTAGACATATTTTACTGTGCCATGAACTTCATCCTCTTCAATGACTTCTTCGTAGATAGGGTAGTTTTCTTGAAGATTGACTATTTGTTTCCTTCCTTCATCGAATTTAACGTCTGCACTATCCACAATTTTCTTGAGTCTCTTGTTATAGCATTTGTACGCTTTTTTGTGTGGAGAATAACCAACAAACACACCTTCATCTGCTCTATCTTCAAACTTTCCAAGGTTGTCATCTATTTTTCTGATGTAGCACTTACAACCAAATACTTTGAGATGTTTTGTTGTTGCTTTTCTACCAAACCACAGCTCATATGGTGTTTTGCATTCATGAGTTCTTAACATATACCTGTTTTGAATGTATACTTCTTGTGTGAGCTGCTTCTTTCCAGAATCTATCTGCTATTTTGCTTTTTGCTAGCATGGTGCGTGCCATTTCCTGAATTGTTCTGTTCTTTCTCTCTACTACACCATTCTGCTGAGGGGTTAAGCTCGCTGAATATTGTCTCCTGATACCATATTTTTCATAGTATTCTAAAAATTCATTCGAAATGAATTCTCCTCCTCTGTCTGATCGCAAGCATTTAATCCTTTTCCACTGTTTCATTCTCGACTAGTTGTTTGAAGGTTACGAACATTTCAAAAGCTTCTGTTTTATCTTTTAGAAAGAATATCCGGGTCATCCTGGAAAAATCATCAATACACAACATGAAGTATTTGTCACCGTTTATGCTTTGAGTCCTCATGGGTCCGCATAAGTCCGTATGAATGAGTTCCAAAGGTCTGCTAGTATGATATTCTTTTGTTTTAAATGAAACTACAGTGCTGTTTTCCCTTATGGCATGAAGCACACACACTGTTTGTAGGTTTCTTAATGGTTGGAATATCTCTTACTGCTTGTTTAGAACTGATTCTTACCAGATTGTCAAAACTTATGTGTCCAAGCCTCTTATGCCACAACCAGTTTTCTTCTTCTTGTCCCATGAAGCACATACCTTCTAAAAATTTTGAGAGTGTGTACAGATTGCCAGACGTCCTTGAGCCGGTTGCTATTAATTTCCCGCTCTTTATTTTTTTGACTTCACAACCCTGCTTCTTGAACACCACTTCATGTCCTTTGTCACAGATCCGACTTACACTTAACGAGGTTATGTTTCAGACCATCCACATATAGAACTTCTTCTGACTTGATTTTCCCTTCGCTGATTTTGACCGATCCTTTACCTATTATTTTGGCTCCATCATTATTGCCGAACTTCACAGAACCACCCTCATATTTCTGTAGATTTTCAAATTTTTGTTTATCACCTGTCATATGACTTGAGCAGCCACTATCAAGAATCCACGGTACATATTTATTACGAGCTCTAAAAGCTGTCTGCACTATTAAAGATTCCTGTTCTTTTTTGAGCTGTTCCTTTTGTTTCCATTCTGTCTTAACTATGTTGTTGGGTTCAAGTGGGATTTCCCTTTTTCAGAATTTTGCACATATCCTTGAGATGAACTACTATTGTGTTGTGCCTTATATGGTTGAGTTCTTCTTTTACGAGATTGAAATGGAGCAGGACATACTACGACAGTTTTTGGCAATATGCCCGAAGTTGTGACACTTAAAGCATTCTACCGCATAACTCATTAGAGGAGCAAAAGCATTTCTACTAGTGAAGCTTCTTGGACCTATATTATATTTGCAGTCAACAATTTTATGCCCATAATTATTACATTTAAAACAGAAACCATAGAAATAGTGATTAAACCTGAAAGATGGTCTTGGCCAATTTGTTGCTGGAGCTTTAGATCTTCCTTTCTTTTGATGTATGATCTTGGTAAAGCCATCATTGTCAGCTGCTATTTCAGGACTGGCATTGCAGCTTTCTTTTGCCTGATTTGTTTTTCTTTCCACAGCCTGTTTCTTGTCTTTACAATTTTTACTTTCATCATTGCTTGCTTTTGGTCCAGTTGATGATTCTCCTTCAGGAAAGCCGAGACCAAATTTGATACCTGTGGATCTTTGATTACTTAGAATTTTGTCCAACTTCATCGAACTTTCTTCACGTTTTAAATGACGAGTTGATTTTTCGATCCGGCTCTTGTATCCGTACTCGGAGACTCACATTTTCCTCTTCCAATTTGCGGCGATGAGTCAGTCTTCATGGATACTTGTATTTCAAGATCTTCAGACATTTTCTTGTATTCTTTTGTCTGAATTTTTAGACTGGCAATAACGTCATTCGCATCCTTAAGTTTCCTTGACAGTTTTTCATTCTTCTTTTTCTCAGATTTCCATTCCATAAGAGCAGACACCAGCTCACCCTCTAAATCAACTTCAGCCTCAACTTCTTCAATAGATACTTCAGAGTTCATTCCCTCTATGTTTTCTGTGTTTTCTGCCTCTTCTGACTTGTCTATTTCAAATGCCATGAATAGAGCCTCACCTGTTCCTTCCTCAGAGTCTTCACTAGAACTGTCCTCTGAAGATTCTGCATTTCGGGAAATAAAGCTTTTCTTTTTGAAGTTGCCTTTTATGAAGTTTGTTTTCTTCCTCCATTCACTTCTTTCCTGATGCTGAGTTTCTTCACCTTTGTTCTTGTTATTGAGGGGACATTTGGTAGCAAAGTGTCCAATGCCTCCACAGTCGAAACATTTAAGAGGTAGCTTCCCTTTGTATTTTCCTTTTCCTTTCTTCAGCTTTCTTACGAAATTTGCTTCCATTTCATCCGAATCATTCTCTTCTTCAGATTCGTGTTTTGTGCTCTTGCCTTTTAGAGCTTTGAAGGCTGCTTCTCTATCAGTGGGATTAGATCTTCCTATTCTCATTTCAAAAGCGAGTCAAAGAGCCATGCATCTCATCCATACTAAAATGATTTAAATCTTTGGCTTCTTCTATGGCGAGAGACTTTTGAATCAAATCTAGGAGGAAGTGATCTCAATACCTTTTTCACAATAGCGAGCATCGGTTAATTCTTCGCCAAGACCTCCGATTGAATTTGTGATCCCATTGACTCTTTGCATGAAGGTCTCTATGTTCTCATCATTCTCCATCTTTAAAGATTCGTATTGAGCTCGGTGTGCTTGAAGTTTGGCCTCCTTGATCCGATCATCTCCTTCATGAATTTTCTCTAGTTTATCCCGAGATATCTTTTGCAGATTCACAACTTATGACTTTGACTAGCTCACTTTCAATTAGTCCACACATAATAGCATTTCTTGCTTTTGAATCATATTCAAATGCCTTCTTACCTGCAGTGTCTGTTGGAGCGGTGGCAGGAGCTTTGTAACCATTAACTACCGCACCCCAGATGTCAAAGCCCAAAGCATTGAGATATGTCTGCATTCTAATTTTCTAGAATGCATAGTTTGTTCCATCAAACATTGGCACTTTGTTCGAAGAGAATCCTTCACCACTTGCCATTGCGTAACTTCCAAGATCACCTTAGCTGTTTGAGCCTGTTCAGGAACTTGGCTCTGATACCAATTGTTATAATTACAATGACACTGAGAGGGGGGGGTGAATCAGTGTGTTCTTTAAAAACTTCTAAAACAATTAGATTTAAAACCAGTGACGAGTTTAAAATAGATAAGAGAAGTACTAAAAGCATCACACATAACACAACATTTTAACGAGGTTCACCAATGTGGCTACTCCTCAAAATGATTGCTTGGACTACCATCCAAATCCAGTCAAATGCAAAGCTACAACTTTACATAATCATTCACCAGCACCAACTGGTAGGAGCACCAACCCCTTAGCTTTATCTGCTTCAATAGAATGGAGCACCAACTCCGATTTTTCTAGCACCAACTGGAAAGAGGCACCAACCCCTTATTCCAAGCTGCAACTTGGAGATCAAAAAGATAATAAAAGAGATATAACAAAACTTTATTCCTTACAGTCTGCTATTTTCTGCATTCTGCTACTGCGTGAAACTCTTCGCTCTGTCCGATCACTCTTTCGAACTTAAGACTCCATTTCTCTACTTTGCGCTATGCACTCACGATTTTCAGATCCGAATGAGGACTTCGCATTCGACTCGATCAAACTTCATGCATTCACGCTTCATGCACTCACTCACTATCTCATCGCTGCGATCTCTTTCCTTCAACTCCAATGAATTATCACTTTGCTCACTCTCGAGTTCGAAGCGACCTTCTCTCTGCTGCACCCGAACTTCTTTCGCATATATCGCAACACCCTCATTCACTTAACTTCGCAACAGTCCCCCTTTTTATAGAAGAGAATACCACATCAAACATATTCGGCTCTTACACAAACACGTCGGTTGCAAACCCTAATGAAGACAACATGAAACCCTAGAATTTTCTTGGCTGCTTAATCTTTGTGACTGTCGGCTGCAAACCCTAACAACGTCCATCGTAAACCCTAGCAAGTGTCGGCTTTAAAACCCTAGAGATGTTCGTGGTAAAACCCTAACACTTGTCGGCTTTGAAACCTTAATAAATTCTGCTGTAAATGCCTTGATGAAGTCGGCTTTGAAACCCTAATCGATCCATTGCAAAACCCTAGCAAAGTTGGCTTTGAAACCCTAATCGATCCGTTGCAAAACCCTAGCAAAGTCGGCTTTGAAACCCTAGGCATTGTCGGCCTTGATCCATCTTGTCGGCTTCAAGCGCTGCTACTACCTCTGTCACCTTTCTCGACGTTGTTGCCACGTAACACTAACTTGTCGCGATATCGTGACCTTTTTTTGGCCGTACGCCTCCATGCGCTTGCTGTCGCGACATCGCGACCGTTTTGGTCTTTGCAAGCTTTCCTCGCAACTTGTCGCGATATCGCGACCGTTTTGCCCTTTGCTGACGTCATCATACTTCTTGTCGCGATATCGCGACGTTTCTGATTTCCAACAGCTTTCCTCGCATCCTGTCGTGAAATCACGACCGATTTGGCCTTTGCTGACGTCATCATCCTTCATGTCGCGAAATCGTGACGTTTTCGGTTTTCGTACACTTCAAGCTTCACGCAGTAGCGAAAACTCAACAACTTTGCCTTGTGCTTCCAACTTGCTTTTTCTTGAGAAATTTGACTTGTGCCTTACACTTTTTGACTTGAAGTTTGATTGTTGTATCTTTGATGTCTGCACTTTTAGGCCTGTAGCGAAATCGCTACACCTTCGAGTTGAGTGTATTTACCTTGTAGCGAAATCGCTACATCTTTGTCTTGCGCACCTTTTACCTGTAGCGAAATCGCTACACCTTTAATTTGTGCAACTTCTTCACGTAGCGAAATCGCTACACCTTTGATTTGAGCCTTTGCAACTAGTAGCGAAATCGCTACAACTTTTTCCCTTAACACTTTCTCTCTGCTTTTGCCAGCGAAAATTCAACATGTAGCGAAATCGCTACAGTTTCTCAAGTTAGCCTCTTGGCCTCCGATTTGTCGCGAAATCGTGACATTTTGCCTTGCACTTTCTCTCTCCTCACTTCCGTCGTGAAATCGTGACATTTCTTGCTGCACTTTCTCTCTCCTTACTTTCGTCGCGAAATCGTGACATTTCTCGCTGCATTTTCTCTCTCCTCCGACTTGTCGCGAAATCGCGACAGAAAACATGTCGCGATATCGCGACAGTTTTCTAACTTGTCTTTTTCTTCGAATTTTTCTATCTTCTGCATCTGAATGACTTCTGATCTGTCTACCCACTGCATCCTTGGATCTAACTGCCTGTGTTGACAACAATGACAACCTTCTTGCAGCACCTTGCTCAACATCTTTCAATTGCACTAAATGTTTAAATGAAGTGTAGTCATTAATGTCATAACCCTTTTGTATATGGAAAACAAAATAGTGATACTCCTTGTATGCTTGGGATTTGGGTTTATTGAGATATTTTGGTTTCATTTTAGAAAGGGAGATCACTTGCACCTCTTTAAGTTTTTAGAAAATGATTGTTAGGGGCTCAGAAAGGGGTGTGAAGTAGCGAGGGGACCTAAGAGGGTGCCTGGGATGGTTAGCATATTAGGTAGGTGGTGGTGTAGCTTGGTATATTGGCTACTACATATGATATGAAGGTTTTTGTAGTCGATATTGAGGTTGCTAAGGTGGATTTTGAGGTTGATATTGAGGCTCCTAAGGTGGATATTGATATTGTTTAGGTTGAGTGGTTGGGATGCTCAACACAACCTGATTGACTTGGACAGATCTATATTGGTTATCATTGTTGTTACCCTTAATATTATTGTTTTGATATTCTTTCTTTTTGAGCTTGATCTCTCCTTCTTGAATTTTAATATCTTCAATGATTTTGGCCTAAGCCAAAGCTTCCTTGAGAGTATGATATTTTTGGAGTTGTAGTAATAGAGATATGGGTTTTGAACAACTCCTAGTGAACATTTGAGTTAGCTTTGAGAGAGGAATAGAGAATGGTAATTCCATAAGAATGGCTCTCCATTGACCATCATAGTCCAAAATAGACTCATTGTCAAACTGATAGAGATTGGTGAGTTATGTCAATTTGGTTTTCTTTTTGACATTTAGAATGATGCACTCTAGAAAGAGATTGGCTAATTGCTCAAAATTATAAATGTCATGTCTAGGAAAGTTATTATACCATTAAAATGCACCTCCCCTAAGGGATAATAGAAAGGTACGAAGTATGAAGGGGTCATTTTCATTGATAAGATAAGTAAAATTGGTGAACATGCTCACATGCTCTTGGGGGTCCTCTTTTCCCTTAAACTTGTTGAATCTGGGCATCTAAAATCAAGAAGGTTATGGTGTTGTTGGCACTAAAGGATGGATGGAATTATTCTAGATTTTGTTGAGGGTAGGCTTTTGGTGTCTAGTGCAAGTGGGTTGTAATTCCAGGCTATTGACCATATTGGCCAACAATTGGAATGTGTCCAAATAGGCCTGGGGGGATGGGCAAGGTGCGATGTGAGGGGTAAAGTAATATGATTCATAATATGGATATGTTTGATATGAATGTGGTTGAGAATAGTAATATTGGTTTGGGTCAGGGGATGATGCTTGGAAAAATTGTGAAGCCAAAGGCGGATACTAGTGTGGTTGATGATATTGGTTATAGGTATGTGTAGTATCTTGTGGTGGTTGGTGAGTTGGATGTTGATGGTATGTAGAGGGTCGTGTATTTGGGATTTAGGGTGGTTTTTGAGGAATGTGGGCATTGTATGAAGAATTTTTGTGATGTTGAAAATCACTAGTGGGCACTTGCAAAGAATAATAATTAGAAGGAATAAGATCTTGAGATTGAGGAACATGAGATTGTTGTGATGGGATAGAAAATTGAAAATAAAAGGGAGGAATATATGTGTGTAGATGGTAAGCAATGTAAACTTATGCCTAGTGATTTTGGTGATGATTAGGATTGGTATATGAGGGTGATGTAGAACCAAAATGAGTGTGTGATGAAGAAGCATGGTTAGAATAATATGGATGGTTTGGATTAGTGGTCATCAATATTAGGCCTACTATTTTTTTAGGGGTGTGAGATTAGAGTAGACACCTAAAACACATCATGTTGAGGAGGCTACATGTATGGACACCTTTTCAGCCCATATGAATCACTTGGGGCATCCCCAAGGCTTAGCAATGGTTCTTACCACTCAAATAGGGGTAATATATCCTTTGCAACCTAAGTCGTCATACCCAAGAATGGCATTTGACAACTACTAGACCCTATTATGGCTAGCAGTCATAGCCACTCCACCCTAGGATGGTCGCACTTGTAACAAACTCAAGCTCCTCGAGCTAAGCCAAATTAGTTATAGGGTAACTAATCTTGAATGGTTAGGCATAAGAAGCTTCTATAAGCAATGTTTAGTTTACCTATATCCTAACCGATTCTTGGTTCTTGGCTTCTCTTGAAATCCAATATTGCCATTTGGAAATCTTATTAGAAGAGCACTAGCCTTCATGAAAATATCCAAAATCTAATGCAACAAAGTGTTGTCGATTTATGTAATAGAGAGAACATACTCTCACAAGTGATGAAGTGCTACCCAAGTTTCATTATGGATCTATCACATGTACCAATGGATTCCCTTGGATTTTGAAGTCCCAATTCAACCTTTGTGCATCATCAATCACCCCAATTTTGATCCAATTTCATTGATTCAATTGTGCATCAATTACATGTCCCTTGAACCATAAATTTTTTAGATCAACTGAGCCAAATATTGCATCGATGATGAGAAAATAGTTCTCTTGTTGGTGGTCACTTCACCCCAAAGTGGTTCGTAGGTGGGGCCGCTAGACCCTTTGATGACTAACAGACCTCATCATTGGACCCTCTGACGACCTCACAATGAAATCTACTTTTCTATGCTTTCCAGATATAGTAGCTTTAACATCACCTTATTTCTATTTAGCATAGTTTAGAACAGTTTTCATGCATTTATTTATTATTTTGAGCATTTTTCTTTCAATTGTTTATCATGGAAATGGACCTCATCATGACAGGTTCCTCATTTGCTACCAATTTCTTGTAAGTGTTCTTGTGTTCAGGTTTTAGGTTTCAATAGGAGCTCTTCAACATAAAGATCCATCAATAATTATCTCACCAAGTGGAGGTCGTAAAGAAACCCTCTATAATCAGTCTTGAGAGAACAAATACTTTGTAAATTACACCTATCTTTGGTTCTCAATTGTAATTTGTATCAAATTGGTGTAATCCCTAAGAGGGATGTCTTTGTAACATATAATTTTGAATATTAATGTGAAAGGGCAACATATTTTCTTTAATATTTTGTCTCAATTTGGTTACATGATATTTCTTGTCAATTTGATTTCATATACTTGTTAGGTGTATAGTTTTTTCTAATCTATAGTGGTGATCACAATGGGAATCTTCCCGCAATTCATAATCTATTGCTAATTAGATATTTTTTGGATTTCTTGAATTATAGGTATAGCTGCTCTGGGTAGAAACAGCTCACAATCTCAGCCATCATGCCCTATGACGGTCAGATGATTTAGCCACTCTACCCTTGACGGCCAAAAAACCTATCTGCTTTGCCCCCTGATGGCCTCAAAATAGAGCTTAGAAATCATAGTGGTAGCAACTTCATCGAATGTAGTCTTCGCCTGCGAGTATCTCTACACATGATTTTATTTATTTTTATAGAAAATATAGAATTACAAATTTGAATTGAGAAATCTAGAGAAATTGTTAAATTTTAATCTTTCTACTTTTGACCACTCTAGGGTTCAGTGGCCTCTACTACTAGCCACTATTGGGTCCATCGACCCCTATTTTTTACCACTTTTGTGTTCAATGGCCTCTGTTGTAAACTGCCATATGCAAAAATGGCTCATGTTTTGTTGTTTGTTTGGGTTTGCATGTTTGATGCTTGTCTAAAGGCTAATATCATTTAGGGTTTGTCATTTCAAATTTTTTGAAACTAAAAAATAATAATATATAAATTTGGAAATTTGAAATGTATTTTATGCATTAGAAAAATATCATTGATTGCTCTGTGGTGCATATTTATTTTCACATAAAATAAAAAGAACCCACACACACCACGTGGAATATTAAACATCAACTGGTTGGCATTCACACCCAATCACTAATTAAGACTAACAAAGGTGGCCTTCATCACCATCTTGTTAGCTTGCTTGTGGTTCTTTGCACCCTATTTTGGCCAAGGCTAGTTCCAATAACTATTATTGCCAAGGAATATAGCATGTATCTCTCTTTAGGGAGGTATATCGCTGATCGAGGTGAACTAGATGAGGAACTGGTAGGACCTGGACTCCCTCACTATATTTAGACTTCATCACCAAATCTCGATGGGTTTCACAACCTGGACTTCATCATCAAGCTTGTGTATGAGATAATATAGGTAAAATCCATTCAACTAAGTATTTCATCAATAAAATTAAAACTCTAAGAAGAGAAAGCAATAAATCAATGAATCAAAACATATAAACCATTTTAGGAATCACAAAGTAATCTTTAAACAAGATAATCATACTGTATACTTTATCTATTTTCTCATTGTATGCATAATCAATATGAAATGGTCACCACACATAGCCATGCCCAGTCCCAGACTGAGGCTACATGAAATACACCAAGAGGCCTAGAACACCTTCATTATAGCCCAGCTGATTTACTCTTACCTGAATTACATCTTAGTATTCATCATAGAGATAATTTTACTCATGGGGATCCATTCATCGAGATACCCCTACTAGGAGGATACCTATGAGACCTCCCCATGAACGATAAGAGTATTTTATCAGACCTCGCCCATCTCATGCTACTTCTAGAAAAAATCCACCCATTGAGGGGCCATGCATAGGGATCACACGAATTTGTGTCCCCAATCATTCTACACTCCCATATGATCATGGGATGGGATACATACCTTTACCTAGTCGATATGGGGTGTAATCCTCCTGATTATCCTTATTTGAGTCGTAAGCTTAATCATCTAGAAATATATAGCTCTAATGCCACTCATAGAGCATCTTATTCTATTCACACTCACTTTGAGGATGGATGAGATGATGACCTAGTGCATCCTATCCATACGTGCAAAGAGTGTTCTACACGGACATGTCATACTCCTACGCCATATTTTTATTAGGAAAACCCCCCCAGGGTCGAGCATAGAGTCAACATAGCTTCCATTGATTGAGTTAAGAGGGTAGCCATCCCTACTATGTGCACTAAAATAGCTAAATCCCCTTGTATTTAGATGAGAACTAGTAGATCTCATACACTGAATTGAACAAATCAACTACCTAGGACAAATACTAATTAGAGAGAGAAATTACTCCAATCATAATTGGATTATTTGTGTAAAGAGCGAGAGCACCTAAATCATGAACACAGAGAAAAAATGATTACACCATCAACGGTTGTATGAGCATAGGCTACGTAAAGCAAAATTCTAGAACAGAGATTGCACAAGGAGCAATCACATAGGGTAGCCTATGGTGAAATCATGATGCCTAGCACCTACTAGCAACAACTTAACATGAGGTGCACTACACAATATTAAGAGTTGCCTCCTAGGCCAACCAATAATCATCCTCCTCCCACCTCTATTCATTAGTCTCGGCCAAGATAGAACCAAGTGCTAAATCCATCAGAATATAAGGTATACTAAGAGACAAATCAAAGGACTATGATCAAGTGTATCCTGAATCACTTGATGATGATATGGTTGATATGCGCTTCAAGTTTTAAATATGCTAAACTAAGGAGATTTCAATTTTAGGGTAAAAAAAGGAGAAATACAATAAAACAATATAGATTAATGCAACTAAATGCTTTTCATTTATTTTCCTATGTACTTGAGGGTGATCAAAAGATTAAATTTTAGTCTAATATTCCTTAATTGATTAGTCTTTAAGTGTTTTTTAAAGAAATTAGAACACTTTGTAGATAAATTGTAAGGTTTTGTAAATGATTAGGTTTGCTAGTTAGAATTCCTTAATTTGCCAAAGTAAATGTGATTTCTACTTGTAAAATAGTAGAAAAAATAAATAGAACACAACAAAGATGAAATTACAGAGCTAAGAAAGGGCCAAGTGGCCTAATTACCTCTCCTAGAGCTTGTCTACCAAATTCACCACTAGAAAGTGCCAAATTCGCCAGTGCTACCAAATTTGCCACTAGGGTGGCAAATTTGGTAAATTTGCACAAAAAACTAAAAACAATTAGGGTTTCTAATATAATGGGTCTTTTTGAGGGCTGGATAGGGTAGAATCTTGTCTAAATAGCTGATGAGATGCCTTTTTAATAAAAATAAATGAGTATGATTGTCTCTTGGTATGGAATTTGGCTTGTTGCTAAATTCACCATTTGCCAAATTTATCTCTCATGAATTTGGTTTGAGTGGAAAATTTGGTTTAGTGTATTCTATATACCAAATTCACCACTAACAATTCAAGGTGGTGAATTTGGTCTTGGGACAAGTTTTTAAGAGTTTTAGAGGTTGATTTTGATGGATTTTGACTGTGTTTTGGGTTGAAACTGAAGGGGAAGGATCCTAATATATTTTGCAAGTCCTATGATTGAAAAAATTAGAAGATTAAGACATAAATATAGAGGATTTAAAGACTAAAATTAAAATGTATATGAAGATAATGAAAGTAGCCAAAGTAACTGAAAATTTAGTTACATGAGAGTGCAATGAAGTGAAATATGCCTATAGATCTATTAGGAATGATTTGAAACACCTAATCTAACTTCAATTTAGAGCAGATCAATATTTAAATGAAGATGCTGAATAAATATATATATATATATATATATATACTATTTAAAGCCTATGAGGAAAAGCAACAATGAACAAATAAGTGATATTAGAGTTAAAATGAAGATGCAGATGACTATATTGCATGTTAGGATGTTAGGAATTCTAAATAGAGGCTAATATAATCTTTGATAAAATCAAATTAGCATTTAAAATAGGAAATAAATGAAGATGTTAACATATGTAAGAGTGATAATTAAAAACTAGCAAAAGCCTCCCCCCAAAGAGAAGGAGGATAAATAGAGCTTGCAAAAGTAAGGAAGCCTTTGGAGCTGGGCAAAAGGAATGTGAGATACAATGCAATGATAGCCTTGTAATCTTCACACCTTACCTTGAGGAAATAAAAGTAAAAGGGGATATGTATATGTATATGCAATTTAAAACTACATACAATACATGGAAGGAAATAGAAGTAAATGAAGAAAATTAAATCAAATACTTGTAGATGAAAAGAACATGAAATAAAATGAGCATGGATGAAGGAAATAGGTTAGTATGCTAGATATGTAAACAAGAAGACTAAAAATAAAGAGGCAACAAATAAAGAAGCATGAAATATGTTAGAATATGTCACACAATCATTCAAAAGCAAAGGATTGGGACAAGAATATGATGATAAAATGAATGCAAGTTCAAATAAACATACAAAATGAAGTGTTAGATATGTAAAAGAGGTTGTCAAAATAATGTTAAAAGGCTGCAAAAACAATGTTAGAGGCTGCCAAAGACAAGGATTAGAACCTTGAAAGAGAGGTTATAGCATAAAACATAAATTGCATCAAAGAAATATGATAATTTAGCAAGGCTACAACCTAGAGGACATAATTTTATGAAGCCAAGGTGGGAGGAGAGAAGAAATAAGCTAGGAGAGCTCTCTTTCTTGCCTCCAATGGTCACCTCCTTGCTCCAAAATCCTCCTTGCCTTGCTTGAATTTCTCTCAATGCTCACAAAGATGCTCCAAATGCTTGATAAAGACTTAGAAATGCTTGAGGGAAGCTTGGGAATAGAAAATGCTATGAAAGAGAGGATGCTAGAAAATATTGGTAGAGCTTTGCTACAGTGAAAAACCTTGTGGAATGCTTACCCCATGGCCTCCTTAAATAGGATTTGGGAGGGGACTTGGAGGGAGAAAGGATAAGACCAAATTCAAACCAATGCATCTAAATATTTTTTGAAACATGTGGAATCAATGGTAGAGGTGGGAGGGAGGTCAATTTGTACCTCTCTAGTTCATGTGGAATATTCTCAATTATTTTTTCCAAATTTACCACTATCGGGCAAATTCACCATTGGAAAATTTGGTGACTCGAGTGGTGAATTTGGTAAGGAGCCCAAATCTGATTTTGTGAGTTTGAAATTTGAAAATTTGCCAAATTTTCCACTAGCCAAATTTTCCACTGGTGAATTTGGTAGGAGTGGTGAATTTGGTTAGGACTGATTTTGACTGTTAGGAGTTGATTTTTACAGTTTTTCCAAATTCACCACTAGTGAATTTGGTCAAAGTGAAAATTTTGTAAAGGTAAAAAATGATGCCAAAAATAAGTGGGAGTGGTCAATTTGAGGTTTTGTAACATTTGCAACTAATTTTGGGAAGTTTTGGGAGGTTTTGGAATGTTTGTAACTAGCTTCGAGGAGTTACGACTAGTCTTGAAAGATTGTGACTGGTGTGTCAAAATTGGGTGTCTACATTTCCCAAAGATATTAGGATTTATGTATTTGGTACAAATGAAAGAATCAATTTAGTTTTGACTTAGATGATAAATATGAACATCTAATTTACTTTATGAGTCAAGTACTTAATATTTATGAGAAAAGGTACATGTTCATTGAGAAATATGTGATTGAAATGATAAAATCCCTATAAAATTTAGGTATTATGTATCAAAAATGGGAGCACTATATTTGTGTTCCGTCTAAATGAGATTAATTGTGCTACATGGTAAACTAGGGAAAAAAGGAGTGGGATGGATAAAGAAGATCAAAGAATTTGACATAGATATTAAACCCACTAAACTAGTTAGGGGTATTATTTTATATGAATATATTATTATTTTAGTCCCTAAATATCATGTAGAATTAGTAGAGGATATAGAACTAGATAATTAACTAGGTTGAATAAAATAAGGGTAAAGTAGTTTCTAACGTCCATGAGACCATAGGTCGTATGCGACAGATATAGTTCACCCAATATATAGTTATCCAAGCATACTCTATTTTTCAAAGCATGGTGTACAACCCTACTCCCTAGAATATTTGAACCTTGGATAACTATTCAGAGTTCTAAAGTCTCTACCATTTGTATGGGAGGCATTAGGAGATATATGATATCAAGACAAGTTTTAGAAATATTAACACCTAAAGAAAGAGCTATATTCAAATAGAAGGAAATGCACTATACATGGATGGACAATTTTATTTTTTGAAAAGGATATTATGGAGGCCTATTATGATGCATTGAAAAGAAAGTGATAGAATCCTTAATCAAGGAATATAATGATGAAGGAAAATATTATTCTTCCCAAACCATAACACACAAAATATCATGGGCAAGATATTATTGGCCTACAATATTTATTTTTATTTTTATAGTAGGTCAAAAAATTCAAATCCTATTGTATTTTATGGAAAGAAGAAGAAAATCACCCATGCTCTTAAATTTCATCATTGTCATAAAATCCTTCTAATAGTAGGGCCTAAACTACATCGGTAAGTTCACAAAATGGGTAGAGGTAGTGTCAGTCAATTCTACAAATTAATAGGTAGTCATCCACCTTTGGAAATATATAATTACCAGATTTGGGACTTCATCCATAATAATCATTGATATTTCCACTGCCTTCAGAGGTTTAAAAGTAATGAAGTTTACACGAGTATGGGTTCATGTTGAATACAACCTCCAATTATTAATCCTAGGAAAATGATCTAATGTAATCCACCAATAAGAACATTGTAAGGATTCTAAAATGGTAATATATAAATAAAAAAAGGATTAAAATTCTAAACTAAGGAAAACATTATGGGTATATAGGGCAACACCAAAAGCTTCTATAGGATCATCTCTCTACAAGCTATTTTTTGGGAAGGAAGCAGTATTGTGGGTAAACCTAGAAGTCCCTTATCTCCAAATGTACCAATAATTAGAGCTTCAAGGTATTTATTTTGAGCCAATGCAAGCATGATTAAATGCCTTATTAAATTTAAAATAAGAAAGGTAGAAAGCTTTTAAAAGAATGGTGCAACATCAAATGGAGGTAAAAAGATGATTCAACAAAAGGACCACTAAAATGGACTACAAAGAAGGTAATTTGGTGTTTAAATGGGATGAATATGGAGCTAAGCTAGGAAGGCATAACAAATTTGACTCTCTATATAGTTGGTCATACTAGATCCTCCAAGTTGCAAGGTTAAATACTTATAGGCTTATGGCAATGGGTGGAAGACTATTGCCAATGTTTGTTAATGGGTAACACCTAAGGCCCATCTAGAAGGGACTTCAAAGAAAAAAATAAATATATAACAAATGTAACTATCATTTTTATGATTTTCCTTTTCTTTCCTAGAAATTATTCATGCTTCCATTTCCTCTTGTCTCAAATAAAAAAAAATGGAAAAATGAAAAAATACATAAAAATTAATAAAAAGAAGAAATTTTATTTTTAGTCCAAGTGAAAACCTTAAAAAAATCACTTATACATCCCCTTTATTATTTTCCTTTCTTCTCATTATTTAGATTTTTTACTAGAGAAAATTTAAAAAAATCTTAAATCAAATATTTAGGAGTGAATTGCTTTGACAATAGAGTGAATTATTCGATACCTTGATGAATCACTCCCCTAAGTCCAAAGCATAAAAATTAAAATTTGAAAATTAAATCACTAAAATTTTAGGGTGAAATGGTTCATAATCTCAACTATGAAAATAAAAAAGTTGGTTGAGAGGATATGGATGGAATTTCTAGTAGAATACGATTTCAACATTGAGTATATAAAAGAGCTTTGACTTTGAGCTAGGTAAAAACTAGGGCATCAGTTGGGTAGCCGAAGAGATTTTTGGTTACTATGGATTTGAAGACAAGATTGCTGCCCCAGGAGGGCCCAATGGGGACACCTCCGGATCCTCTTCTAGAGAGACATAGTTCTTTTGCAGATTTGTTAAAGGATAAATCTCCATCAAAGACTGAAGAAGCACAAAAAATTGCATTAAAAATGCTCTTTACGATTGCTGGAAATAGATCAACATCTCAACGAGTTAATGGATGCTTGCCACAGTCATAATCAAGGCCAAATATTGTCATTGAGCAAAGGATGGTCGAAGAAATAGTTTTATATAGAGCCAATCATGATTTGATCTATAAATTCATGGGTATTCGCCCTACCCTAAATTTTTTGCATTCCTGGGTCCGAAAAACTGGGAGCCTCTTGGTGAGTATTCTTTGTGGTTTATTAGCAATGGATATTTTATTGTTAGTTTTTCTTCACTTGTCGATAGAAATAGGGCTTTCGAATCAGAAAAGAGGAATCATGGTCCAGCAGGATTATTTGTTCAACCCTGGAGAGTGGGATTTGATCCTCGAATTGAACCCACTGTTGTCCCGATTTGGATCCATTTGTATGCACTTCCAATGGATTTTTGGAGTGAGCAGGTATTGGAAATTATCGATAATTCCCTTGGAAGACATTTGGGTGTTTCCAAAGACACAATAGAAGGAAACACAGTTGTTTATGCAAGATTATGTGTGGAAATGGATCTTAGCCAACCTCTACCAGCAGAGGTGGAACTTGAACTTGTAGGACTATCTTGGATTCAACAACTGGATTATGAGGCATTGCCCTTCAGATGCAGAGTTTGCCACAAATATGGGCATTTGGCCCGATCTTGCCCAAATAATATGAACATAAAAATGGAGGCTCCTCTAGGAATGTCAAATCTTCCTAAGGAGGGTAAGTCAACAATCAACAAAGAACCAACCAATATTTCTCAGGGTAAAGAAGCACAGGGAGATGGTTTTGAACAGACCCAAAAGAAGGAGAAGGCAAAAGAAAAAATATGGTAAAGAGCAAACCCAACTCAAGCCCTCCAATAGGTATGAGATATTTAAGACACTAATGGACCAAGAAGAAGAACAATTCATGGAAGGAGTGGATGGGAATAATGAAAATAATAACAACCATGTTCAAGCTCCTCTTTCATCTCCCCCATCATAGAGCAGGTAATTGAGTACAGTGAGTTACCACAGTCAGAGAGTGTAGGGGCATTGATAGTGCATAACCAAGAGCAACCAATAATTAAGGATGTCAGCATGGGCATAGCAGAAAAGAACAGAGAAAGGCCAACTCTAGGGATAACTCAGGTGGAAAAGAGATCAAAAAATAGCAACTCTCAAGGAGTGGGTAGAAAATCAAATAAGGAATTGATAGCAGTTCAAGGAGACAAACTGATCACTGGAGGATCGGTGAGGCCAATAGATTTTTACTGCTCTCAAGGTAACCAATGATTATACAATCATGGAATGTTAGGGGTTTAAATAGTAGAACCCATCAATATGTTGTTCGAAGACTCTTAGAAAAATGTAAAACAGATTTTTTGCTTATCCAAGAGACAAAAATGTCGTTGGATCTTATGTGTAAAACAGTTAACAAACTTTGGAGGGGTGTTGGTCATATGGAAGTGGCTGCCCAAGGGGCCTCAAGGGGGATAGTTACTCTTTGGAACTCTCTTGAATGGACTGCAATAGAACATATAGCTTGGAGGGGTGTTCTCACATCACATTTTAGAAATAATGTCACAGCTGAACATGTTTTAATCACAAATTTTTATGGGGCTCAAAACCTAGATGGTCAGATGCATCAATGGAAAGTTGTGCATAACATGAGAGTCTCAAGGGAAGAGTTAGACTGGATTATTGCTGGGGATTTTAATGCTAAATTATCCTCTAGATATCAGGAAGGGGGAACCCCAATTTTGGACCCAGGGGATCGACTTATGATTGCCCAAGTCCAGGCATTACACTTGGTGGATATTAAATGCCCTGGAACCAACTATACTTGGACTAATAAGAGGAGGGAGCCACATAGTAGGAAGGTGAAGTTAGACCATTTTTTGGTTTCAGAGGAGGCATTTGTAAAATGGAATATAAAATTTCAGATTTTGGAGGGTCCAGTTTCAGATCACTTTCCCATTTTGTTGGAAGGAGGGATCAAGACAATGCAGCATCACAAACCATTTAAATTTGAAAACTTTTGGTTACAAAAAGAGGAACTTCGAAAGAAAATTCCACAATGGTGGGAAGAAGGTCGCCCAACATATGGGACAACAATGTTTAGATTCCACAAACAACTTCATTATGTCAAAGATCAACTGAAACAATGGAGGCGAGCTAACAAGACAGACTTCCAGGTCCAAAGAGCTCCATTGGTGGCCAGATGGGATGAGGTTCAAAAACACTTTAGGGAAGGAACAATTACAGAGCAACTCAAAGAAGAGGATGATGCATTGCGTAAAGTGGTTGAGGACATTGACAACCAAGAGGAGACCTACTAGAAACAGAGAGCAAGAACCACTTGGTTATTAGAAGGTGATAAAAATACCAAATTTTTCCATCGGACTGCTTGTGCTAGGAGACAGATGAACAACATGGAAGCTCTTCAAGATGAGAATGGACACTCCTTTGATACAATTCCGGGTATGCATTTCCATTCAATGGATTATTTTTCTAAACTATTTAAGGAAAGTATGGTGCAAGATGAAGAGGCTCAAAAAGAAGTTATTGTTGTCATACCCTCTGTTATCTCTCGAAGAAGAAAATCAGGCCCTACTTAAACCCATTGATAGAGAGGAACTGAAGAATGTAGTCTTTGGAATGAGCACCGAAAAACACCAGGTCCAGATGGCTTTCCAATTGAGTTTTTTTAGGCCTTCTGGGATAACTTGGAGGAGGATGTAATGGTTGTTATAGAGGAGTCCAAAGGTAGTAAAAGAATGCTTAAAGCATTAAATCATACTTTCATTACCTTAATTCCAAAAGGGGAGGAGGGGGTACATATTTCAGATTATAGACCTATTGCCTTATGCAATGTCATATATAAAATAATCACAAAGGTAATGGTTGAGCGGCTAAAACCTCTTCTACATAGCATTATCTCCTCAGAGCAAGGGGGTTTTGTAGAGGGTAGGCAGATCTTGGATGGTGTGGTTCTAGCTCAGGAGGCAATCCATTCAATGCAAACATCTGGTAATAGAGGAATGTTCATAAAATTAGATATGTCAAAGGCTTATGATAGGGTGGAGTGGAGCTTCTTGTCAAATATGATGGCAGCCTTTGGTTTCTCTCAAGATTGGATAGAATGGGTCATGAGTTGTGTTTCTACTCCGACATACTCAGTGTTAATCAAGGGTCTTCCCTCGCAACCATTTGGAGCTACTCGAGGCCTTCGTCAAGGAGATCCTTGCTCTCCCTATATTTTTCTCATATTGGCTGAAGGATTGGGTAGACTCATCTTGAGGAGAAGACAACAAGGTTTGCTAACAGGTATCAAGGTGGGTGAGGAAGTTTTGACTCACCTACAGTTTGTGGATGACACAAGATTGGTGGGAGTGGCCAACTTCAGGGAAGCAAGAATGATTAGAGATACACTTAATGTCTACCTTAGGGCTACAAACCAAGTCATCAATGATAAAAAATCCAAAGTGGTCTTTTTCAATCTTGATCAAAGGCTTCAGGATAGAATTTTAGAGATCTTGGGATTCACAAGGACTTATCTCCCAGTGGTATACTTGGGGGTCCCTTTGCATTTTAAAAAACTAAAAATAGATATCTGGAGGAATATTTTGGACTGTATCAAGGACATAATTAATCATTGGTCTCACAAATGGTTAAGCTATGGGGGTAGATTAACTTTTTTACAGTCAGTCATTCAGGCCATGCCAATTTATAAATTTTCTATCCTTGCTGCCCCACATACCATATGGAAAGAGTTGGACAAGATGGCTAGAAAATTTTTATGGGAAGGAGTAAAAGGAGAGAGGAAATGGGCCTTAGTAGGTTGGGATAAAGTAAGCCAGCCCAAGGTAAAAGGAGGTTTGGGACTGAGAAGATCAAAGTTAAATAATAAAGCTTTGGCTGGAAAGCTTTACTGGAGGTGGATTTCCCAACCAACTTCTTTATTCAAGAGAATCTTAACTAGTAAATATTTGGGACAGGTAAACCCAAATGAGGTGGGTCATTTCCTTTGGATGGTAATGGATCCTTAGTGTGGCAGGCTCTCAAGTTAGGATCTCGGTAGTAAAATATGGATTATTTTGGAAAGTGGGGAGAGGGGAGAAGGCACGATTTTGGACAGATTCATGGGATCAATACCCACCTATCATTGTTGAATTTCTTGAACTGCAACCAATAAAAATAGCCATAGAAACCAGGGGGTGGGTCCAAATTGAAAGTTATTTCAACACTAGTCAACTGGGGATTATAAGTTTAAGCAGTTTAAGAAGTTGGATGAGTGGCCAATTTCAATCCCTCCGGATTTGACACCCATCATGACTAAAATCTTGGCAGAAATATTTCTCACAGGTAGAGATGAGGAGGATGAATTAGCTTGGGGCTATGGGAGCCTTGGTGTCTACACAATGAAGGATGGATATGATAAGATCCTTCCAGAGCCTCCTCCTCATACATATCAGGTTGAGGATTGGAGAAATATTTGGCAGTCCAAGGGTTGGCCGAAAGTAAACTTTTTTGCCTGGCAGTTCATGCATAATGGAATTCTTACTTTTGATAATCTCATATGTAGGGGAATCATTGGTCCATCTCAATGTGTTTTATGCTACAAGAGTGAGGAAACAACTGATCACTTGATGTTTGAGTGCCCATTCACGCGCCAGATCTGGGAGAGATGGTTTTTATATTATAAAATTCAAGTTAATGGTGATTTGAATCGGATTAATATTTGGGAAATATGGAAGAGGGGTAGATTTAAATCTAAAGCTCTTTGTATTGGTTGGGAGCTTGGATTAAACTTCATTTGGTGGCAAGTGTGGTTGGAGAGAAATGCCAGAATTTTTAGAGAAACTTTTTCTTCTTTAGATGGAGTTTGGCAGGTCATTTGGAGCAAAGTCACAGAAACTGTGGCAGTCTATGCTAAAGAGGAAACTCAAGTTGTTATTGGGGCAATGGAGAAGGAATTTGAAGTGCAAGAGGGGTAGGATAGAGCTAGTTGGAAACCACCCCTAGAAGGTTGGATTAAAATTAATACTGATGGAGCTGCAAAAGGCAATCCGGGTAGAGCTAGAATTGGAGTGGTTTGTCGAAATCATGTTGGAACAGTGCTCTATTGGGAACTGCAAGGCTTGGGAAGAGCCACAAACAATGAAGCAGAAGCCTTAGCTATCAAATCTGCTTCTATTTGGGCAGTAAAACAAGGTCATAGGAGGATAATCCTAGAATCAGATTCTCAAATAATGGTTGGAGCTCTAGATTGCATGAGGAACTTTGCTTTGAAAACATGGAGGTTGAGGATTCTTGTCACTCAAATTAAGGAATTATGGAGGGAATTAGATGATGTGATTCCATTTTATGTGAGTAGAGATCTAAATAAAGTGGCAGACTTCCTGGCTAAGATGGGTACTGAGAAGGAGGTAGGGGTTCAGTGGCACAATGACATGGCTATTGAGGATGAGATGATTAGGCAAGTTGGTGAGCAAATCCAGTGCTTAGCTAATTTGGATAACCATTCCAGAAATACTGTTTAGGAGATTTGTGCTTCAATGTAGATCTTCTTTTATAGTTGTAAACAGGTGAACAATCATTGTAGAAATATGGTTTAAGAGATTTGGCTCCAATGCAAATCTTCTTTTACTATTGTAAACATGTGTTCTCTTTGGCTAAGGCTAGGAAAAGTCTCATCCCAACTTGTAAATGATCTTTGTTTTAATACAAGTTTTTTCAAATTAAAAAAAAAAAAAAATGAAAAGGTTGGTCAAATATATGGGTTTAAAACCTTATCAATCACACCTTCACCTTATTTTGCCTTCACCTCATTTTCTAAGCTACCTCATATTTATCCTCCTTCATTATAGTTACCATTGAAATCCAAATGATATTCTAGTTGTGCACTATGAATGGCCCCTATAGGGTTTTCAAGGAGATTGTGAATGGATCATATTCCACCCATTGCTTGCTTCTATTGGAAACTAGCTTGGTCAAACCCAATATGCCCCCCTCGTCTAGGTCAATGAGCTCCCTAATTAAGCAAACTATAAATATATGGCTAAGAATCATGCTTTCATGACTAAATTTGGAGAAAGTGGGGGTAATATTTGCTAAAATATATTGGTAGGAGTGATTCACTTCTAATTGGGTAAATTACCCTTACTAAGGAGAAAAGGAAATGGGCCTTGGTGAAATGGGATACTTTATGTCTTCCTAAGAGTGAAGGGGGGTTAGGATTCCGGTCTTCAATTAATAACAACAAAGCTTTAGCTGCTAAATTATATTGGAGGATGTTGCATAACCCCAATGCTCTTTGGGCCAATAATCTCTGTGCTAAATATGCTGAGAACAAAAGTCCTGAAGACCTTGTTCGCTATAAACTTCCTACCAAAGGTTCTCCCATTTTAGAAGTTATTAAGACTGGTGAGGATTTGATAAAGAAAAAATTATTTTGGATCATTTATAATGGTCAACATGCAAATTTTTGGACAGATTCTTGGGATGGTCACAAGCCTTTGATAACTCAGTTTCTCGATTGGAGGCCTTGGATGGAGGAGCTTCACCGAGCTAATTGGAGAAAGGTGGCTAATTACTGTCGATACCATACTTGGTAATTCAAAGGTTGGTAGATATTGGATCCCTATTGAGGATTGGCCTATTCAAATCCCTGAAAGGCAAAGACAAGATATCCAAGGCATCCTTCATATGAGATCCCTCTCTTGGTCCCATGAAAAAGATTGTTTTGGATGGAACAACACTACTAAGGGTGAGTATTCAGTTGCTCAAGGTTATTTGACCTTATGCCATAATAATCCCAACCATTCTTCTGACATATTTTCTCAATTGTGGGCTCAAAAGCTCCGGCCTAAGGTGAGGTTCTTTAATTGGCTTTTATTGCATCGTAGGGTGCTTACTGGTGAGCAACTTATGAAGCGTGGTTTTCATGGCCCTTTTAGATGTGAAATGTGTGAAGAGAATGTAGAAAATATTAACCATATTTTTATTGAGTGTACTTTAGCCTTTGAGCTATGGAGGAGAATGGCAACTTTACTTGGCTTACAGTGGTCCAATTTTTTCACTTTTGAACGACTTTGGAGGGATTGGCCTAATCAAGAGGGTGTTGATCATTTTATTAGGCAGTTAGTTTGGATGGGTTCTACCATTCTTCTTTGGAATATTTGGAATGAAAGGAATAGCCAAATTTTTAATCAATATAGGAAGGATATTCACTATATTTTGCAAAAGACCATAGCCAACTTAGTTGAATCAGTCCATCAACTCCTTAATCACCCCCAAAACTCCCACCAAATATGGGATCAAGTGATGCAAATATTGAAGATTAAACCTTCTAAGGGCAACCAACTTAAAGGGAATGTGAGTATTAGTAAGATGGATAGGACTAGAAATTGGCAAACTCCTCCTAAGGATTTTGGAAAAGTCAATACTGATGGAGCCTCTAGAGGGAACCCTGGAAAAGCCAGTGTGGGAGAAATTGGTAGACTTTCAAATGGCTCCTTGGTTTTTACTTTTGCTGAGAATTTGGGTATTCTTTACAATAACCTTACTGAGGGGTATGGTATCCTTAGAGGCCTTTAGGAGGCTACTAAGGTTGGATGGGAAAAGGTGTTAGTTGAGTCTGACTCTCAACTTATGATTAATCTCTTGAAGACTCCTTCTAAGAATCATAAGGTGGATTGGAGAATAAAAAGAATTATTGAGAAGATTCAGTTAATCCAGATGGGATTTTTGAAAGTTGATTACAATCATGTGGTCAGAGATCAAAACAAGAGTGTTGATGCTTTAGCTAATTGGACTTTGGACAAAGGTGATCTTACTTGTTATGGCCACCCTCCTATATGGTGGGCTTCTCAAATTAGGGAAGCTCTTCTTTCTATCATTTCTTTGGATGGCTCCAGTTCGAAGGTACCTAGTTTCTTCTTGTTTTTTTTTTTTGTTTCTCTTTGGTTCATTCAGTTTTTTTAGTTCCCTAGCTCATTCTATTCTTTATTTTCTTTCCTTTGTTGATTCTTGCATTAATAGTCTTTTGGTCTAGATAGGTCATTGTTTTGTTCATTTTTTTTTTCTTTTGTCTTCTTTGTTTTTTTTGTTTAGTTTTTTAAGGTGGGTGGGTTCTTTTCTTTTGTTTTGTTTTTGTGTTCTTTGTGTTGTTTTTTGTTGTTCTTGTGTTTTTGTTGTTTTGTTTTTTTTTTTTATGTTTTTTGTTATTGTTCTTGTGTTTTTTTCATTCTTGTTCTTGGGTTTCTCTTTGTTTGTGTTATTTCATTTTTTTATGTGTGTGTTTTCTATGTTTTTTGTTTTTGTTTATTGTCTGTTTTTGGTTGTTTTTATTTTTATTTTTTTATTTTATTTTTTAGGTTTTGGTTGTGTTATTTTTCATGTTTTTTTGGGTTATGTCTTTGTAGTGTTCTGTTGTTTTTGTCTTGTTTGTGTTTTGTTATGTGGTTCTTATGTTTTTCTATGTGGTTTGTGTTGTGGTTTCTTTTATCTCATTGTGCGTGTTTGGTTGTGCTTTTGGTTTTGACACACTCAAGGAGCATGTTTTTTATTTTATTTTATTATTTTTGTTGTTATTTACTTTTTTTAATTTGGTTTTGTGTGTTTGTTTGCTCCTTGAGTATGTCAAAGGTGGTAGGCCAGGTCCAAGTCCTGGGCGTTTTTGGCGGAATGGATACCCCTGCCTCCTTGGGTCTTACCCGAAAGTGGCATCCCTTTTGGGATGTTTTCCACAAATAAAATAAAATAAAAATTTGGGTAAATTACCCTAAACTAGAAACTCAAAACCAAGTCCTTATAGAGAAATTTGGTCCGTTTAGGTCAAGCAACCCACACATTTTAACCCCAAAAGAATACTTTTTGCCAAAGGAACTACTCCTAGCAAATATTTAGCTACCTTTAGTGAATCACTCTACCTATAAACTAGCCAATCCACTCCAAAGAAATTTTTTCTAAGTCCCTTATATACAGTGAATCATTAGCTATATTGAGTGATTCACTCCTTCAACTCAATCAATTTCCTCCCAAAACCAAAATATCACCAACTTTAATCCAACTAGTAATTTGCTTCATCCACCTATCAAATCACTCCATCCACCTAGTGGGTTTCCCCTTGCTTTAGATATTTTTTTAAAATCCAAAAGTGATTCCTCTCCATTCAAATAATGATGGACATCTCTTCAGCCTCTATTAGTCCCTCCATTCTAGAACCTAATGATGCAGGAGCATCCAGCAGTACCGGCTGCAGAGGAATCCAGTTGCGGGAGAGCCAGTTCTAAAAAATTATCTAAGGAAGAAGAAGAAGAAGCAGAAGTCAAGGAGGAAGTGCAGAGCAAAAACTGTCACGATTTTGCTACGTCACGAAATCGTGACAGTCGACAGGAGAGAGAAAAAGCAGTAGAAAGGGCCACGATTTCACATGTCACGAAATCGTGACCGTCATGAAATCATGATGAGGATGCAGAAAGGAGTAGTGAAATCACGATGTCATGATTTTGTGACGTCGCAAAATCATGACATCGAGGCGAGGCAGAGGCGAAAGAAGAAAGTAGTAGCGAAATCATGACGTCGTGAAATCGCGATGTCGAAGTAGCAGCAGGAGGGCGTAGTGGAAGTGTCACGATTTTGTGACATGTCACAAAATCGTGACTGTCACGAAATCATGATAAAGGCAAAGCAAGGCGAAAGGTGGCCGAGTGGTCACGATATCACGACGTCGCGATATCGTGACGTCGCGATGTCGCGACGAAAGGCAGAGCGAGGAGTTCAGTGGAGGAGTGGTCACGATATCGCGACGTCGTGATGTCACGACAAAAAATGGAGCAGGGGGCTCGGTGGCAGAATGGCCGCGATATCGCGACATAATTGAAAGCAGAGGGGCCGATGGAGAAAGGGTCATGATATTGCGACATGTCATGATATCATGACCAGAAAAGAAAAAGCAAAGCAGGGAAGAGGAAACGTCGCGATATCGCGACGAAGAGAGAAAAAGGCATAGGAGAAGAAGGAAATGGCCACACGGACGGCCATGCGCACAAAAAAAGAGGATGACACGTGGCACCAAGGTGTAGTTAAAGCAAGTGATTACCCAAGAATGCGGGAAACGAAGGGGATGGTTCACACGGAGTGATCTGACGGAAGCGGCGGTGACAGGGGCTGTGTGGAGTGGAGTATTAAATCGGGTTGGTGTCCCAGTTTTCACATCTGGGTTGGTGAACCCATTTATGTGTAAGTGGTCTCAGAGGATCGGGGCCTCTATAAAAACCTGGTTTGATGTATCAGTCGGGGGGATCGGAGAATGCACTTCGAGCGTAGAAGTGAGAATAGAAATACCAAAGCCGAGTGCTAGTCTTTGTAAAGCCTGCGGGCTGTTTATCTGATGTATTTTTTCTAGCATATTTTAATGAAAAGTAGGGTTTGAAGAAGTGTGTTTCCCAGTCCCCCGTCAGTGGTATCAGAGCTAATGTTCCTGAGTGCGTAAATAGATCACCGGCCATGAGGCAGTTTGCACCAGGATCTACGGGAGGGTTTTGAGAGAGGAGAGGGAGTTTAGGATTCCTAAGCGTGTTAACAGATTTTCGAACGTGAGGTAGCTACATCGAAATCAGTTGAGCTTTGTGAGTAAAGGTGAAAAAAAAAAATGCATCCCCGAAGAAGCCGGGACAACAAGAATGATGTGGTGTCGGAGGAAGAATTCTTGGCATGGTAGTGGCAATTTAAAACCTTGCAGGAGGAACTGCTCAAGAGAGATTTGTAGAGGCAAGTGAAGGCCCTGCAAAGAGAGCTACATAGACAGCATGAAGAAATACAGAGAAAGAGAGATGCGGGAGTGCATCGAAAGCTGAAGAAGGCTGCAGATGAAGAAGCATGCAGCAGTGAAAGAATCTATCTGGAGGTGTTGCAAGAGGTAGCAACCAGACCGTGCAGAAGTGAATATCACTTCTCCACTAACCCCAGGTGTCTGATGTAGGAGCATCCAGCAGCACCGGCTGCAGAGGCATCCAGTTGCGGGAGAGCCAGTTCTAAAAAATTGGCTAAGGAAGAAGAAGAAGAAGCAGAAGTCAAGGAGGAAGTGCAGAGCAGAAACTATCATGATTTTGCTATGTTTTGAAATCACGACAGTCGGTAGGAGAGAGAAAAAGTAGCAGAAAGGGCCGCAATTTCGCAACGTGTCACGAAATCATGACCGTCATGAAATCACGACGAGGAGGCAAAAAGGAGTAGCAAAATCACAACGTCACGATTTTGTGACATCATGAAATCGTGACGTTGAGGCGAGGCAGAGGCGAAAGAAGAAAGTAGTAGCGAAATCACGACGTCATGATTTTGTGATGTCGCAAAATCGTGACGTCGGAGCAATAGCAGGAGGGCACAGTGGAAGTGTCGTGATTTCGTGACATGTCATGAAATCACGATTGTCGCAAAATCATGACAAAGGTAGAGCAAGGCGAAAGGTGGCCGAGTGGTCGCGATATCACGACGTCACGATATCGCGACATCGCGATGTCACGACGGAAGGCGGAGCGAGGAGTTCAGTGGAGGAGTGGTCGTGATATCATGACGTCGCAATGTCGTGATAGAAAATGGAGCAGGGGGCTCGGTGGCAGAATGGTCGCGATATCGTGACGTCGTGATATCGCGACGTAATTGAAAGTAGAGGGGCCGATGGAGAAAGGGTCGTGATATCACGACCAGAAAAGAAAAAGCAGAGCAGGGAAGAGGAAACATCGCGATATCGTGACATGTCGTGATATCGCGACAGAGAGAGAAAAATGCATGGGAGAAGAAGGAAATGGCCACACGGATGGCCATGCACACGGAAAAAGAGGACGACATGTGGCACCAAGGTGCATTTAAAGCGGGTGATTACCCAGGAACATGGGAAACAAAGGGGATGGGTCACGCGGAGTGATCTGACGGAAGCGGCGGTGACAGGGGCCGTGCGGAGTGGAGTATTAAATTGGGTTGGTGTCCCGATTTTCATGTCTTTGTAAATATATCAGGTTGGTGAACCCATTTATGCGTAAGTTGTCTCAAAGGATCGGGGCCTCTATAAAAACCCGGTTTGATGTATTAGTCGGGGGGGATCGAAGAATGCACTTAGAGCATAGAAGTGAGAAGAGAAAGACCAAGCCGAGCGCTGGTCATTGTAAAGCCTACGGGCTATTTATCTGATGTATTTTTCTAGCATATTTTAATGAAAAGTAGGGTTTGAAGAAGTGTGTTTCCCGGTCCCCCGTCACCTAACCTTGTGTCACTACCTACCATCAATTTTTTCCTATATTATTTCCACCCCAATAGGCCACATACAAATTGAGGTACCCACCTTGGGGGCTATTTCATCAAAAGAGATAGGGAAAACAAGATCCAAGAAGAAGAATATTTCTCCTCCACCCAAAATAGTATAAGATATATTTTATGAACTGTATAGAAGGAAGGGAATCTTAATAAATTCCTAGCAAAGGTTAGTAAAGAGGCAATGTGGAAGTTCAATTTAGGGCCTAGAACTGATTCTCAGAGCATAAGTTAGGTATAGATCTCATGTTTGGCAATGAACCTAGTACTCCAAGTTTGGAATTACCCTAAGCTAGTAGAAGCTTATGTCAAAAGGAATAATTTCGAAGTGACAAGCATCAAAATATTATAGTGGTAAGTTGAGTCCTTCTACATTCAAGAGGAGGACATCAAAAATATTCTTAATATAGTAGATGACCTAACAATATGGGTTACTATTAATCCAAGGTATAAAAATACTACTATTAGTGCTTTGAAAAAAATTAGTGGAGGGACTTTTTGGTGTTGTATATAAAGGATCCAAACAAGGCTCTTGACTATAACATCCCATTGAATTTAAAGCTCTTTAAATATGATGTCCAACTAGTGCTATCAAGGATTGTTGTAGTGTTTGGGAAAAGGATAAATTATCAAATTTTTAAGGAATACATTACACTCCATATGGTGGAAAGCTACCTAGGCCACTCTCAAATGATCAACTATGAAAAATACATAGCCAACCAAATGAAAAAAATTCTCAAAAAAATTACCTACATGTCATACATGGTCTAATTGATCATGTATCAAAATAAGGAATCCCTTCCCTATGGTTGGACTAGATAGGGCTAGACAAAAAAACACTCTCTATAGTGAATTACATATATGTACCCTACCAAGAAGTGAAAAATACATCATACCACTTCCATGATATAGTATAACATATGGTCATGGTGAAAATAAAGGGAAGAGTCCCAAGTCCCTAAAATGAGGTCTAAAATCTATTGAAGTATAAAGAGTGATCAAATAGGGACTTCTACTTGGACAGGAATAGATTATTTATCTTCATACTTGGCTTCTTAACCTAACGCAATGTGGCTAAGTCATTGGTAGGATTTTATTCCATAAATAGACCTAACACTACTAGATCAAAGTACATAGCAACCCACAAACACAAATAATAGCTAACACAACAAAATAACACAATTAACTAAAAAAATAGATAACTAATTTCCCCCCTTTTATAGAGCAACATAAATAATTACACCAATAATTATATTTCCATAGTTTCCATAGACTTCTTCAAATTCCCTCTTTCTAAGGTTACATACCTAGTAAACCTCCTATAAGCACTCCATAGAGTACCAAATATCTAGCCCCAGCTCTAGACCTTCGCAATGTTCTTTTGAGATTATACCCAATATACCTCCTATAAGAACTTCATAGAGAACCAATTCCTTCTTTTGAGGTTATTCATAGTATATCTCCTACAAACACTTCATAGAATACTGATTTCTTCTTCTTAAGTCATACACAATATACCTCCTACAAGAACTTCATAGAGTACCAATTTCTTCTTCTAAGGTTATATACAGTATACCTCTTACAAGTACTTCACATAGTACCAATTTCTTCTTCTAAGGTTATACATAGTATACCTCCTACAAGCTCTTCACATAGTACCAATTTCTTCTTCTAATGTTATACACAATATGCCTCCTACAAGCACTTCATAGAGTACCAACAATGTTGTTATACATAGTATAACTCATGTAAGAACTTCTCGGAATGCTGATTTCTTCTTCTAGGATTATACACATTATACCTCTTACAAGCACTTCACAAAGTACCAACAATATTTTTCTAAGGTTATACACAGTATACCTCTTGCAAGCACTCTATAGAGTACTTACTCTAGATTATATCCTATTCTCCCTATGCACATATTTATAGTGATAAAAGAATCGCAAAACAAAAGGAACAAAAACCACGTGCCAAAAACTATGTACTAAGACCATGTACAAAAACTATGTTCTAAAATCACATGTAATACCCATTGTTTTAAAAACCATGTGCAACACCCATGGTTTTAAAATCCATGTGCAACACCCATGATTTTTAAAACCATATGCAAAATCCATTGTTTGAAGACCATGTACAATACCCATGGTTTTGAAAACCATGTACAAAACCCATGGTTTGAAAATCATATTCCCCAAACCATGGTTTCAAACCATGACTATTCTTATTATATTTATTGACCATGTGGATGCCCCTACATTAGACGTTCAAGGCATAAAAAATATTAGCTCATAATCATAGAGCTATTATAACTAGGTGTGTTGGTTGCCACTCTAACTAGGTCCTTTTCCTTTCCATTTTCTAAGAATCGACCTTGGGATCTAATACCACCTGATATGGTGTGGTTAAGTCATTGGTAGGATTTTACTGTATGAATAGACATAACATTGCTAGATCAAAGTACACAACAACTTACAAAAAAAAATAATAGCTAACATAACACTATTATACAATCAACTAAAAAAATAGATAACTATTTTTATTTTCCTTTTATAGAGCAACAAAAATAATCACACAAATAACAATGTTTCCACATACTTCTTCAACTTCCCTCTTTTTGAGATTACAATACTCAGTTTACCTCCTACAAGCACTCCATAGAGTACCAAATATTTGGCCCCAACTCTAGACCTTCACAACATTCTTCTAAGGTTATACCTCCTACAAGTACTTCATAAAGTACCAATTCCTTACTTTGAGGTTATTCACAATATACCTTTTACAATCACTTCATAGAGTACCAATTTATTTTTCTGAGGTTATACACATCCTACAAGCACTTAATAAAGTACCAATTTATTCTTCTAATATTATACACATTATACCTCCTACCAACACTTCATAGGGTAGCAATTTCTTTTTTTAACACTACACCAAAAAAGGCTTTTAATGATGGTTAAAATAAGGTGGTTTTTTATGGTGGTAGAAAACTACCCTAATAGATCCTAAGAGGGTAGTTTAAGACCACCCTCGTAGGGTTACCCTAAGAGGGTATTTTTAAACTGTCCTCTTAGGGATAAGAGGGTAGTTTTAAATTGCCCTCTTAGACCTCTTAGGTTACCCTAAGATGTAGTTTAAAACCACCCTCTTAGGGTGAACCTAAGAGGACCGTTTAAAACCAACCTCTTAGACCTTAAAAATAACCCTAGAAGGATGCATAAGAAGTGGGAATTTTGACTTTTTAGATGAGCACGAAGAGGGAATTTTAACTTTTTAGATGCATGGGAATAGGGAATTTTGAATTTTGAATGCGCAAGAAGTGGATAAAATCCATGCATGAAAGCTATGATGAAGAGGTGGAATTTTGGTATGAACAACCAATTATGACTATAAATCCAAGCAATGGCAAGGACCTTGGAATTTCACATAGTGGTAAGAAGTGTTAGATAATGATTGTTATTGATCACCTATGTTGTGGGTTGAAATTTAATGCTAAAAATATTTCTCTGATTGCTTATTCTCAATGCTAGTGAGGGATTGAACTCCATTTCTATTGCTTGGTTATGCCAGTGTCTTAGAGGTAATGCTAGTGAAGGTTTTCACTTCATTTGTAAATTAAATCTTGCCATGATTTTTATTTTTTATCAAAACTAGTTTTTAAAATGCGCTAGAATGCCATTGATTAAAATATGGGATACATCAATACAATATTTGGATTTTTTCTAAAAAATTTATCATTTGATATTCTCAAGGATAATGCAGCTTCTATCATGGCATATGGACTTGTGAGGTGGGTCTTATATGTTACAGTTACAACCTTATGGTTGTAGAACTCAAAGATATTGATAGCATTGGAAATTTTTTATGAGAACCACAATTTTTTTAGTCTTGCCAAGTTATATTCAAAAAATTGTAAAATTTGGGGGATAAGAAGAAAAAGAGGGCAATTTGTAAAATTCTAAATTTTATTATTTAAAAAAGAAAAATAAAAATTGTTGATTTTTCCCTGATTAATTGCTAATAAACTCCTCTTTTCTTGAACTTGTTGATAAATTTCTAATCACAGTTTTTTAACACTATTTTATAATTTCTAGAACTCTCATATTTTATGTTAACCTTATTGGGGATGTATATATTATTTGTGTAGATGATAAACAATATTACATGATCTCTAGTGACAAAGGTTTCTGAAAATAAAATGTATGTTGGTTTGCAACACTTCCAAAGGTAATGTATAGCTAAGGAAGTTATGAAATGAGAAGTATACTTGATCTCCATATTTAGAAGTTTATATTTTTCATCCCTTAAATTGGATATATTCAATGCATTGTACTTGAACAGTTATGTGCTTTAAGAAGATATTATAAAAAACCATTCATCATGCTTACCTCTTTAGAACCATACTACTATAAAAATAAAAATAAAATTGTTAAATGTTTTCTATTTGTTCATACTTATAATATTTGATCAATAACATTGTTGATTTTGAGGTTAGTGTTTGTGATAATATGTTTAGAACTTAATAGTTCTGAAAGGCAGGAGGCTTTGAGCATGAAATATTTATCATTTGAAATCTATGGTATAAAGGATACATTCAAACATATCACCCATATACAAGCATATCACTCTTGTGGGGCCCATTAAGTGGTTACCAGATAGGATGTGATATTACAATATATAGTTACAAGGATAAATTTTAATTTTTGATAGAGGTTAAGAATCCAAAAATCTAAAATCTCCACAACATTTCAAAATATTCTTCCTTTAACTTATATATTTTAAAAGTAAGAAGAAGAGGGCAGTTTAAAATTACTCTCTTAGGTCACCTTCCTCTTAGACTCCTAAGAGGGCAAGTTTTAACCATCATCGTATGACACGAACTTTTTACAATGCCCTCATAGATGGTGGTCGAATAACTGCCCTTAAAGGTCTTTAAGGGTGGTTAAAAATTGCCCTTACAAACCCTTTTGGTGTAGTGTAAGGTTATACAAAATATACCTCCTACAAATAATTCACATAGTATCAACAATGTTCTTCTAATATCATACACAGTAGACCTCCTACAAGCACTCCTCAGAGTACCAATTTCTTCTTTTGAGGTTATACACAATCTACCTCCTCCAAGCATTTCATAGAGTACCAATAACATTAAAGGATATACCCAATATACCTCCTATAAGCACTTCACATAGTACCAACAACATTCTTCTAAGGTTATACCCAATATACCTCATGCAAGCACTCCATAGAGTACCAATATCTAGTGTAACAACACAAAACTACCAACCCAATTTTTTTTATAAGAGCACTTACAAAAATGACCTCACAAGGGAGGCACCCTTCAGCATACAAGGCTTCACTACATTTGATTTCCAAGTAACTATAGATGACACTTAGTGGATAGGAGTGGCCAACTCATATAATTTTTTGGGGTTCACCTTACTAAACCTACACGTTTAGAAGGATGCCAAAAGTGGTCCCCCCACCTTTCCTATACCATCCTCAGCATCGGACCATGTGACCATGGTGTAGGGATTACCCTTTAAGATCCATAATACTTAAATGAGGATGCATATTCCCTAACCTGACTCTAGCTCCATCTAGGTAGGTTAATCGATGTAGAGCCTTGGTGCTTAGTTACCACACCTTTGTGGGCTAACTAAGGTCATTGTCACTTTGATAACAATTAACATGATCTCCTGATCCTACATAATTGAGGGATCACAACTACCTTATGAATAGTCTTCCCAATATTTATATGGGATACACATGATCCTAAAAATACAAGGTTTGATGACTCACAAGCACCCTCGCTATTGTATTCACACAACTCCTTCCAGGTTCATGAATTTTTAGCTATTACATTCTTGAAAATACTACTAGGCTCGTGGTTCCCTAGCTATTGCATTTCTAATTCATAAAAAAATAGTTTAGGTAAGTTACAATTCTCCCACATTTGCACTTACATTCTATTAGCTTTATTCAACTCATGAACTAACATTTTTTAATAACCTTCTAGGGTCACCCTTGCCTTCTTGCAAGGTATCTAACCTAAAATTGCACATCAAGTCAAGGCTAAACCTAAGCACACTCCATGAAAGCTTGTAGCCCTATGACCTAGAGCTCTGATATCAACTATAACAACCCAATTTTTTTTTATAAGAGCACTTACAAACAAGGGTTCATAAGGGAGACACCCTTCAGCATACATGACTTCATCACATTTGAATTCCAAGCCCCTATATATGACACTTAGTGGATAGGAGTGGCCAACTCCTATATTTTTTGGGGTTCACCTTACTAAACCTACATGTTTAGAAGGATGCCAAAAATGGTCCTCCCACCTTTCCTATACCCTCCTCGACATAGGACCATGTGACCATGACATAGGGATTACCCTTTAAGGCCCATAACACTTAAAGGGGTATGCCTATTACCTAACCTGACTCTAGCTCCACCTAGGTAGGTTAATCGACATAGAGCCTTAGTGCTTTGTCACCACACCTCTATGAGATAACTAAGGTCATTGTCACTTCAATGACAACTAACACGATCTCATGATCCTACATGATTAAGGGATCACCACTGCTACCTTGTGAATGATATTCCCAATATTATATGGGAAACACCCAATCCTACATGTACCGGTATGATGACTCACAAGAACCATGGCTATTGTATTCACACAACTCCTTCTAGGTTCAATAATTCCTAGCTATTACATTCTTACAACTCCTTCTAGGCTCATGGTTTTCTAGCTATTTCATTCTCACAAACCCTTATAGGATTAGGCTTTATGGCTTACTAGAGGAATATTTATACCCACCCCAAGGTTAGGAAAACAATTGCACCATTAGCTCTAAAAGATAAAAAATAACAATAAGCATGACATAATCCACCAAATATGAAATGCTATTATAAATCTAATATAAACCAATATCTCTTCTTATCCAAAAATTCAAATTTGTTTAAAATAAAACTTGACGTCAAGCGGCATAAAAAGGTTTAAAATGATCATGATATGGTGGTTATAGGGGTGGAATGCACAAATATTTGTGTGGCAGCTTCTAGGGCAGATAGCACAAAATACTGTGGCGGCTATAAAATTTGGACAGCCTACCCGGATTCGTGGCGACTACCGATTCTACCATGTAAAAAAAAAAAAAAACTTGACATCAACACAAAGCACTCCTATATAATTAACCAAGCATTTCACATACTTATTTATTCCTTTTAAAAGTAAATGCCATCACAACATACTTTAACCCAAATATTCATTCCTACTATTGATAAAACCCAAATCTAAATTATCCAATTGAAGGATTTCTTAAAACGCTTTAATGAATTAAAGCAACATAAGCTTTCAATATATATAATAATCAAGTTCACAAACCTCATTGATCAAATAAACTTTCTTTTGCAATACCTTTCTACAACTACTATAAGATCAAATCGCTATGATGCCAATCCACAAAAGTTCTTCAACCCATCTAAGTGTCTTCCTTCAAGCTCCTCCATGATGGAAAACCATCCACAGCTTAAGAGGTACAATTAGGGATCAGAATAGTTCCAAATGCAATACATATAAACATGTCTATTCTATTATGCAATCCATATGCATGTCATTAATAGATCATTAAAACTCACATTCAACAAAAATCATAAAAATAGAAGGTTCCATACTTTTATTTTATAATGATCCCTTAATCCACAAGGATCTCAAGAACCAAAATAATAATATATTTTCCAACATTCAATATAAAAAAATTCCATGCAAGATAATCCCATACTTCTCTTTCATAATGAATCCTTAATCTACCCAAGATCTTAGGAATTCATCATGATAGTTTCTCTTTCAAAACCAAACAATAATATTTCATTTAAAAATCCAAGAGCATCCCATACTACTCTTATAATGATTCCATCATCCACATAGATCTTAGAAAAACATAATAGCTTCTAAATTTTAAATAATTCCAAAGCATACTTAACACAAAATCCATAACTATAATGGAACTATCTTCTTCAAAACAATACTAAGCATAACATCTATTCAGAAATATTATTAAAACCAAAATGATAAGGGAATTATTATTCTATATATTAAAATGCTTAAAACCAAAACCAATAAAGCAAGGATCTTATATCCTTTATCTTAATAGATTTTTCTCCTTTTATTAAGCCAATAAAACTAATTTAATAAGCATACATCTAACAAACTTTCCTTAACAAAAACTTAACATTAATTAATCCATCACACTATTGGGATCTAAATTGACATCAAGGTAATCTTGAAATTGTGACTATTATCTGCAATGATTTGGTAAGGCATGCACCTGCTAATCACAATCTAAACCCCAACATTGGATGGATTAAAGATTGCTTTAACCCAACCTCCAAAGTAGGCTGATATACCTTATCAACTAATCTGGGTGTTGACTCATTTAATATTAGTTAAATGTTTAAAGATAGGGATAGAAATGGATTTAGGTTTAGAAAGGTAATGGTTTAACAGTGGTTGGATAAAGCTAACAACATAGGTATCTATAGGAAAAAACTCCACAAATCGATTTCCAATGTCCCACACTTACGATTAACAATAGTTAAAATAAGTAATCTTCATCAATTAAAGAACAAGAGGTATGCTTCAAGAAACTATTTCAAACATGCAGAGTACTAATAATCCATATAGAAGAATTAGATCAATATCTATATTAACAAAAAATAAGTCCTTTTGAGCATATATTCAAACATGAAACATTTCAAGGTGCTCTAATCTAGCAATCCAATATCAGTAGAATAGACTAACCATAGCAGCAGTAGCAAAAATACATTCACAGATAAAATCTCCATAAAACAAAAAGACACCAGCCTAAGGCAAACATCCAAGTAATGTTCCTTCTATTTATTTGTAGAAAATATTACAAAGTAGGGCAAGCAAACACTCTAGAACCGACCCTAAAAAACAAGGGTTCGACCTCTATTTATAGTTTTACATGTTAAATATTTGAAGGAATTGGAACATTACAAGGAATTTTGAGTACCAGATCAGCAAGATGTTAAGGTGGTGGTCTCTTGTTTGTTTTAGAGGATGAAGAAACCATGTGACATTTTTCTCCTCTACAACTCTACAAGTTGCTTGACTTTCATGGCCTTACACCCTAGATTGAGTCAAACTGAAAGCATAACCATCCATCGTTCTTGTTGATGCTATCTCATCATGGATATACAACTAACCTTGCTCTTGGTTCTTGATTTTGCCACTTTATATTCTTGCTTATTTCAGATCATATACCTTCAAACAATAATTAGCTATTTTCCTTTATACATGGTTCGAAGCACAAAACATATGAACCATTGATCCCTTGTTGAACAATTAAGATTAGTGCATTAGAATCTTGGCACACACATCCATGATCTACAACACCCATGGTATAGAATCAATTTCACTTCTTCCTCCTTAGCTCCTTAGCAGCGTAGAACCATGTTCTAGCCTGCTCTTTGAAGATCTTACCTAAAAATGTTGACCTCTTTGACCACAAGTGAGAGCAAGGGAAGCTTTTTTATACTTTATGCAAAACGTGTTATGAGCCACACAGGGTAGAATGATGTCTTGGATCGCTCTTCTTAACATTTAAATGTTTTCCTTGCTATTCTCAGGTCATGGTTTAGAACCACGTTCTAAAAATGTATCGTAGCCCATGATTTGAAATCACCATTTGTAAAGTTGACCAATGCTGACCACATGGTGGAACACCTTGTACTAATCCATGTGGTATAAATCATGTGTTGGCCTACGTGGGGTAGAACCATGTTGTGCACCACGCTTTGAATAGTTGATTTGTTAGGTTTTACTATTTTGACTACAATGTAGAACCATGTGTTGAACCGCGTGGTGTAGAACATGTGTTGTGAACCATGATTCGAGCAATAATCTTGTAATATTTGATAGTGTTGACCATGGGGTAGAACATTTCTCTAGGTAATTCAAGGTAGGAACTTGTCACAAGCCACTAAAACTCCCTTGTGCTCTGAGCCACGATTCTAAAAGTGCTAAGTGTAAATCTGACCAAGTTGACCACAACATAGGACATGATATGTTGCACCACTATCACGATTTAGAGTATCTCCTTTAGGACTTGGACAAATTTACAAAAAAATTATAAGTATGTGGCCATTTTGGGCCTACATTCTGGTACCACTTGGAGGATTTGCTGGCAAATCCTGAGAACTCAAAACCTTATCTATTGGGCATTAGGAGTCAAAATTATATGGAAAAAATGATAATGGAGTGAGATGGATGAATGAAGGCATATTTTGAAGAAAGTGTGGATGAATGGGATGTAAGGGAGAAAAACATATGCAATGAAAGGGGTGAAGGGATGAAGTGAAAGGGGTAGACTCCAATTATTAGTGAGCTATTTTCATAGAATAACTTCCCCATGACCATCACTCTACTCAGAGAGTAACGGTTCATATAGAAATCATGCAAGAAGAAAAAAAATTGTAACTCCTTCCATAATTTTAATATTTCTCTAGTTACAACAATATGTGCCTCTTTTATGTACTCAATATTATGATGACTCTTCCTTGCGGCTCAACATCATGAATTCTTCATGTTTTCCCTAAGGTTCATGTTTTAGGCCTACCTTCTAACATTATCAGGATCAAAACAACCTATAAAACATGCACATATGGCCCTTCTGCTAGATTATGATATATACAAAAATACTTTAGCTTATTTTGGGATAAACTTCTTCATTCATGCACCTTCTCTTATTGATCCTACTTCTCTAGCTCTTCATCTTGCACCTCCTCAATATCTTCAATGTTCTTTTCCAATTGGTACCCTTATTCTTGGTGCATTTCTTCTTAATTTATTTCTTGTTCTGTTGTTGCATTGTCATCCTCTTTGTCCTCTTTACCTTCTTCTTCTTCAGCTTTTGGTTATGCTCCAAACAGTTGGATCATCTATTTCAATGTCTCTAATTCTTAGCTCCAGGCGAACTCTATGGGATTTTCATTTCCTTAAGCTGCTTATGAGTATATTCAAGCTTGGTAGTCTCTTCATAGGACATATAATTACCCTTATTCACCAAGTCTTCCATTAAGTCCTTAAGCCTAGTTAAGTATTTTATCAATTAAGAGACCTGATCCTAATTTATCAGCTCCTCCCAACCGTCTAAGCCATATTCATCTTGTATTATTAAGGATATGTGGGTTTGGAGGTCTTCTTCTATTAAAAGAATTGTATTTTCACCCAAAGTCCTCCAAAACCATACTACATCATTTCTTGATTGACATCTGCAATCTCCTGCAACTTACCTTCAATTCTATCAGATAATAACCACCCTTTCTCGAGCAACTTGTTTTTATTGATCACAATCTAGGCCACCAATCTGGCAGTATTCCATACCTTATTTGGGATGGGTTTGGTAGCTTCATTAAATATGCTCTCAGACATCTTATACATCTGCGCTGCTTGTATCACCATGGGTTGTAGCTCTTCATTGAGTTTGTCCAAGTCTTCCTTGGTTGCTTGCAATAAATGACTGGCCTCATCCATGTAATCAATTACAAGTTGTATTTTTAAACATTTCTTCAAGATATCAGACCATATTTGCTTCCTGACCTACTTGACCTTGTCTTTAGAAAATCCTATAGCTCTAGCCTTTTCAATCTAAAGTTGATGCTTCAAGTCTTGTATTTCCTTGGCTTGGGCCTCATTCTTCTTCTTCAACTTGATCTTTGAACTTGATGGTGTCTTGATATTTATTTTACTAGCTCTTAACCTTGTTTATCACAACCTTCTCCACATTCTTCTAGTTTTTTTTGTTTTCTCCAACTTCTCAACCTTTTCCTCAAGTTTTTCATATTGCTCCTTGCAAATTTTAGTCTTGACATAAATGGTTTCAAGGTGGGCCTTAGCTATGACTAATTCATCCTCCAAAGGCAATTTATTGATATCTTTAGTATGCTCTTCTAGCTGGTAATCTTCCATGGTCATATCCTCCTTTGGTTTGCTAATTAGGGGAGATATGGAGATAGTTGTTCTTTGCCTATCCATTGGATCAATGAACATGGTTTTTCTCCATCTAGTAGTCAATTTTTAAGGTTGAGACAATTCCTTGGCCCAAAATTTTTCACCTTCTGTGAAAAAATCTTCACTTTTTGTAAAGAGGATCCTATGGGATTATTTGCAATAGTGGAGGTAGTTATGAGTGAAGGGAAAAATGTTTCGATATGGAGGAAGGGGGAGTGGTTATAAGGATGGTGGAATTTGTGCTTATTGCGGGGATTGTAGTTAATGTTGAAAAGGTAACAAATGTTATGACCATGGAATGAGATGGGAAGATGGAAGTGATTGTCCCTATGTTATTACCATTGGTGATGATTTTGGGGGTGAATATGGATGAGTAGGTGATGATGTTACTGTAATTTTTGGTGAATGTGGTGGATATGGATTAGTTTAGGACTTTGTAAAAACTGGTGGAGAAGGTGGTGAACTATGAGATGGGGGAGATGCTTTTTTTTTTCATTTTTTTCTTGATAATGGGAGAGAGATTATTTTGGGGAAGGAAAAGGAGAATAAGAAGGGATAGAAAATATACCTTCACCTATCAAAGTAGTTTTCTATAAAATATTGTCCACATATTGTTATTGTGTTTGCTAAAACAATTGTTCTATAACTGACACAAAAGTTTGTTCAACTACTTGCATTTGATCAATTTTTTGCTTCTTACTAACCTCCCTTTTAGCTTCCCCTACTGCATGTTTTTCCTTTCTCTTGAAAAGAATAGGTATTTTAGGCTTATATTTCTTAGTGTCACCTTCATGTTGTGTCTCTGACAGTGCAACTTTTGAAATTGGGGATGGCTTTACTAGGGTTGCAGCAGTAAATTTCATAGGAGAAAACACGAAGCTATCCTTTGCTTCTTTTCCCACCAACTCTTGTAAAGAAGTTTCTCCACCTAATGCTAGATGTTTTGTCCATTTACCTACCTAGATATTTTCTACATTTCCTATTTACCCAAACCACCACTAGAATAGTGCATCTTTTTCATTATCTCAGCACCCACCGAGTATTTCTACAATTGCTCCTATGAAGGCTCAAAAGTGGTTTGGGTTCCTTCAGTTATCGATGGAGCATTCATCATAGTTTCTTATACCTCTTTTTGTTATGGTGGAGAAGGGGAATATGATGGTACTTGATCTTTATTTTACTCTTTTACTCCTATTTGCTTGTAAAATCAATGTACTTAGCTCCTATAAAAGTTGGACCATTATCACTTACTATGGCTTTAGGAATTTCAAATCATGTGATCAAAACTTCCATGAATTCAATTACCACTTCCTGATCTGATTTCTTGGTTGGAATGGCTTCAACCATTCTGGTAAGGTAATTTGTAGCAGTCAAGATGTATTTATGTCCTGCTGAGGAATTGGGGTTTATCACTCCAATAAAATCTAGTCCCCATTATTGGAAAGGCTCTTCCACTTAAATAGGTTTTAGAGGGAATGCAACATTTTTGTTTTGTACTACATATCTCTAGCATTTATTGCATGCCCATTTTACCTTAATGGTGTCAAAAAATATAGTAGGCTAGTAATAGCCTGCCCTCATAATTTTAATAGCTATGACCTTATCTAAAAAATGTCCTCCAGACAATCCTTCATGTAATTCTTCAATGACTTTATGTCTCTAGTCATATTTTAAACATCTTAGAAGGAATCCATCAATATTTATATATAATACCTCTGGTAATAGGACATACTTCAAGGATAGAAGTCTATACCTCCTCCTTTATGAAGGATTAAGACCTTGAGTATAGATCCCTGTTTGGAAATAGCTTATCATCTAATCAATCCAGTTTGAACCCTTTGATAAAAAAATCTTCACTATGCTCTATTTTTTATGGCTAACAAGCTAACATTTTTTTGCTATTGCCTTCTCTATCATTCCCTGGAAGAGTGCTCTACCTCTGACTAACTTGGTAGGATGTATTTCCACATTGTATTCCTATATTTTGGTAATATAGACAACTCTTTTCTCTCCCAATTCTTCTTGTAAGATGAAACTCCTAATGTCTAGGTGTACCACATAAACAAGGGTTTTACTTTGAGCCAAGTATTACCTAAAATTATTCAATGACTTCATTACTACAAACACTTGTCTCTCAATAAATTTGTATTTGATCTCGTACTCATGAAGAGTTTGGCTCCAAAAAAAATGGGATGTTCTTCCCCATAATTATTTTGTGTTTGTACAGCTACGTAGCTCTCTTTAGCTTCATAAGAATACAATATGAAATCTCTACTAAAATTAGGATTCAGTAGGACTATGGTGGTGGCAATAGATTTTTTAATTACTTCATAAGCTTGCTTCCTTTATTTTATCCACTTGAAATCTACATTCTTCTTTAGAAACTCTGAGAAAGGCTTAACTACTTGGGCAAAGTCTGAGATGAACTTTCTCACAAAATTGATCTACCCAAATAAATATTGTAGGGCCTTCTTATTCATAGGCAAGGGAAGGGCTAGAATTGATTTTACCCTATTTGGATCAATAGACATCCCTTCCTTGTAAATAACATGACCTAATAGCTTTCCCTCATGGACTACAAAAAGGACTTATTTGGGTTCAGGGAGATACCAAATTCTCTACACTTTTTAAACACTTGTTCCAGGTGCTCCAAATGATCTTATTTTTTATGAGAGAATATAGTCATGTCATCTAAATAGATGAGGATGACCTCATTGATTAACTCTCCAAAAGCATAATCCATGGCTCTTTGGAATGTAGTCCCTACATTGGATAAAATGAAAGGCATACTTTGATAAGCAAAGGACTCCCACTTAGTAGTAAATGTCATCTGAATTGATCCTCATCCTTTATCCAAATCTGGTTATACCCATAGAAACCGTCTAATGATGAAAACCTCTCAGCTCCTACAACAATTTGTAAAATTTGATCAATTTGGGGGAGAGGGTAATGATCTTTTAGTGATGTTTTGTTTAGGTTCCTAAAATCTACACATAAATGGATGTCCCCATTCTTATTTCTAACAGGGACCAAATTAGCCACCCATGTGGAGTGCTTTATGGGGTAAATGAATTTGGCTTTTAGCAATATGAGCAACTCCTCCCTCATTATGGATTCAATCCTAGGGTTCACTGGCCTTTGTTTCTATCTAAAAGTCTTTGCATTAGGCTCTAACTCAATATTATATTGGATCACTTTCTTATCATATACCTTTAGATCTTCATATGTCTAGTCCACAATGTCTTGGTACTTGAAGCACATGGATTTGATTTCCTCTACCTCCTTTGGAGAACATTGGATACCAACTTTGAGCTTCTTATCCTTCTTAACTTTGATCTCCTTATATATTTCTTCATTGATTTCCATAGCTCTAGCTTTCCTCCCATATTCATTATCAAAGAGGCTTTCTAGGGTGACCAAACCCCTAGGGATATTATTGTTATTCAATTTAATAACGTCTTGTTGATCTATATCGTGAGGTAGCTCCTCCTGTACACTACATAAGTAAGCTTCTCTTACCAAAAAATCAATAATCTGATCATCACTTTCAAAAATCTACCAGAAGATTTTTTTGTCTGCTACTGCAGGTCTAAAAAACAGTTTGACTCTTTTGTCTTTTGATGATCCCATATCTGAAGAAGGGCTGAAATTTGAATCCTTGATGGCTAAAGAATTAGCCAACACGTTCTATTTTCTAGGGATAGAGTGGATATTAAGGGCTTCAAAATATTCCATCAAATCTCATACCTTATTCATGTATTATTTTAGTTAATGGTGCTTACTGTTGCACCTTTCTCTCACTTGATTGACTATCAACTCAGAGTCACCATATATGTAAAGCATTTTGACTCCCATACTCTCTGCTTGCATTTATCCCAAGCATAAAGCCTCATATTCTACAATATTGTTAGTGCAAGACCATGTTAGTCTATATGAAAAACTTTTTACATGCTCTGAGGGAGACTTCAAAACTACATTGACACCTGCTCTATTTATGCACCTTGCCCCATCAAAATGCATAGTCTAGATTTCTATCTCTCTCAGGGATTGATTAGATATGAATGGGGTCCTCTTATTTATTTGTGAAGAAATATTATAAGTACCCATACCTATTCCAAATTGGTTGTAATCCTCTCTGAATGGCAATTCATCCTCCACCTCTAACTCTTCAAATATTTCTACTAGTTTGACTTCATCTAGAGTCGTGAGGTTGCACATGTCCTCTTCTATATTTTCAATGTGATAGGACACATGCTTTTCAGGTTTTATCCTTATCCTTTATCCTTTGAAAGGAATCATAATGCTAGAATATTCTAAGTACATATAGCCTCCAAATTTGGCAGTGAACTCTTTGGAAAGGCACGAGCCGAAATAACGTTCTAGGTCGACCACCACAATTTCTTGCACAATGGTCACTTTTGGAGCCCTATGCAATCTCATTAGTACATACTTTAATACTCCAATAGTTTTAACTAGTGTACCATCCAACTATAGAACTCTAGGATAGGATCGAGTATACTCCATACCTATCTCATCATAGACTACTTTTGGCATGACTATGGTCAAATCCCTTGAATCAATCATACAGTTATGTACTATCCAACCCTCCATTATCAAGGAAATATAGAAGGGGGGGCTTGTTCTTCAGATTAGCATGATTCATCTTCTCCTTACCATTAGGTATGCTAAATATTGTGGTAGTATGATTTTCTTGAGAATTCTTATTCAAATAAGCCTTGAGCAGATCTATCTGACCAGGAATAAAGAGGGTATCATAGAGGCTTGCTTTGGAGGGAATCCTCTTCATCTCCTCTACAATGTTATATTTTGATTTTTATGAAGGGAGCTTCTCATACTTCTTCTCTGTCTCACCATATTTCCTCTTATACTATTATGTAGCTTCAATCCTTTACCTCTTAGTGATTGAAGGGAATCTTAGCTTCTCTTGCACTTCATATTTGGATCTTATTCTTTCTTTATCATTTCCTTCTCATACCTCTTGCAAAAATTGATCTCCCTTTCCTGGCTCTTATGAGTTACATATCTTTTTTCATTTTCTTGAGACTTTTTAGGGAAGGATATTACTTATTTTGATAATGGACCTAAAATTGACCCATATTATATAGATCAACCTACAATGTCTTTTTACCTAACCTTGTCATGACATAAATGGGTTTCTCTTCATAAATATCTTGTCCAACCATGATCTTCTCTAGCTTCCATAGAATTTTGACTCTACCCTTTTGATTTCTCTTAAATTTCTCCATGGCCTATTGTACATGGCATTGGTACATACCACAGGAATCTGAATCATGAGGATCATTAACACAAGGTATCATACATTCACAAGACTAGTCTCAAAGGGGTATTATTTATCTTCTTGATATGTGTTAACCTTGGCCCCTGTACTATTATTGGTACCAGGCTTCTAATATCTATTGATATAGGGATACCTTATCTACTGAGACCTCTCCATATCTCTTTCTCCATTTCATTCACCATGTTAATTATTTTTTTTAGGGTACTTTGGATATCAAGCAATAGGGTGGATTCTTGGGGAACTTGAGATGGAAGTGGTGGAAAGTAAACTGAGGTAGATGTTGCTTTTGGGGCTAGGGTTGGAGCCATTTATGGGAGAGGTTATGAAAAAGTATGTGGGTCCATATAGGAGGGTGTAGCTACCTTAGCTTGGTTATGAATAATATAAGAACAATAGGGCATAACTATCTTTGGAGGTAACCTTCCTACATTGATAAGGATATTTTTTGCCTATCCAATTGCATTATACACTTGGGGGAAGGTGTATACTCTTGACTGTTGAGCCTGTAGCCCAAGTTCTAATACAAGAGCTCTGATATAGTACATGAAAGCAAGAGGGGCAATTGGTCTAGCTTTATATGGTATCCTTTTCTAGGTTCTACTGAATCTTAGATTAAAATATGAGACTAACTCTTGTCGATGCTTCTGCATAGATGTGAACTAATTTAGGAGGGAAAATATATTAGCAGATTCATTGAATTACTCTATAAAGTATTTAGCTAATGCATTCCATGAAGTGATTTTTTTATCTTCTAAGATCCTAAACCAATGCAGAATATTCCCTCTAAAGGATACGGTTAGAATCCTAACAATCACATCTTCATTTCTAATGTTGTGTATGGCTACTAAATTTAGAATATCTTGGCAATGATAGTAAGTAGTTTTACCTAATCCATCTTATGTAGGTATAGCTTTGGATACAACTTGGGAAATTCTTAAATGACCAGCTATATCCCAATTAGGGTATTTCTATAGAGGCTGATTTGGGTTTACATTCTACTGTGCAGCCATATTTACTGGTGGTGTTCTTGATGGAGTTGGTCTTAGAGATATATCAAGGGCTAACTCAACTTGAACATCTCTTGACTGTGAATTTTAGAATAAATTTCTTATAATATCAAATACTCTTAGGGTCAGCTCATAAAATATAATAGGATCTTGGCTATTTTTGACAAATTACCTAGTATTCATGAAAATATAAGCTACTAGGAAAGGCCTTTTAGGTTCTTTATTTCATAGAATAACCAACTAAATTTGATTTCACAACTTGATGAGGTCAATACAATCCACTAAATATTGATTCCTATGGGAAAAATAGAAATGAAATCTTATGGGTAAACTAGAGTTCTTGTAAATAGGGTCCCATCGGGTATGCCAAAATTGTTGGGATCTAAATTAACATCAAGGTAATATTAAAATTATGATTATTATTTGCAATGATTTGATGAGGCATGCACTCGCTAGTCATATTCCAAACCCCAACATTGAATGGATTAAATAATGATTTAACCCAACCTCCAAAGTAGGTTGGTATACCTTATCAACTAATTTGGGTGTTGACTCATTTAAGCTCAGTTAAATATTTAAATATAGGGATAGAAATGGGTTTAGGGTTAGAAAAGTAATGGTTTAATAGTGGTTGGATAAAGCTAACAACATAGGCATCTACAGGAAAAATATCCATAAATTTATTTTTAGTGTCCCACACTTGCGATTAACAACACTCAAAACAAGTAATCTTCATCAATTAAATAACAAGAGATATGCTTCAAGAAACTATTTCAAACATCTAGAGTACTAATAATCCAAATAGCAGAATTAGATCAATACCTAGACTAAAAAAAGAATTCTTTTTGAGCATATATTTAAACATGAAATATTTCAAGGTGCTCTAAGTTAGCAATCCAATATTAGTAGAATAGACTAACCATAGTAGCAGTAGTAGAAATGCATTCACAGATCAAATCTATAAAACACAAAAGACACTAGCCTGAGGTAAACATCCAAGTAATGTTTCTTCTATTGATTTGTATAAAATATTACATAGTAGGGCAAGAAAACACTCTAGAACCGACCCTAAAAAATAAGGGTTCGACCTCTATTTATAGTTTTACATATTAAATATTTGAAGTAATTGGAACATTACAAGGAATTTTGAGCACCAGATCAACAAGATGCTGAAGTGGTGGTATCTTGTTTTTTTTAGAGGATGAAGAAACCATGTGATCTTTTGCTCCTCTACAACTCGACCTCTACAAGTTTCTCATATTTCATGTCCTTCCACCCTAGACTGATTCAAACTAGAATCAAAACAATCCATCATTCTTGTTGATGCTATCTCACCATGGATCTGCAACTAACCTCACTCTTAGTTCTTGATTTTGATGTTTTTTCTTCCTACTTATTTTAGTTTAGATACCTTGAGACAAAAATTAGCCATTTACCTTTATACATGGTTCAAAGCACAAAACACAAGAGTTGTCAATCCCTTGTTGAATGGTTGATATTAGTGCATTAGAAGCTTGGTGCACACATTTATGATCTACAACACCCATAGTATAGAACCAATGTCACTTCTTCCTCCTTAGCTCCTCAATGACATAGAACCATGTTCTATCCTGATATTTGAATATCTTACCTAAAATTTTGATCCCTTTGACCGTGGGTAGGAGCAAGGGAAGCTTTGTTATACTTTATGTAAAATGTGTTCTAATTCGTGCAAGTTTAAATGATGTCTTGGTCTGCTCTTCTTAACATTAAGATATTCTCCTTGTTATTCCCGGGCCATGGTGTAGAACCATGTTCTAAAAAGGTGTTGTAGCTTATGATTTGAAATCATCATTTGCAAAGTTGATCAATATTGACTATGAGGTAGAACACCTTGCACTGAGCCGCATGGTATAAATTTTGTGCTGGCCTCCACGAGATAGAACCATGTTGTACACCATGCTTTGGATCGCTAGTTTGTTTGGTTTGAGCATGTTGACTACATTGTAGAATCATGCATTGAAATGCATGGTGTAGAACATGTATTGTGAACTATGATTCGAGTGATAAGATTACAATATTTAACCACACTAAACATGGGGTAGAACATTGTTCTGGGTCATGTGGGGTAGGAACTTGTCACAAGTCATTGAAACTCCCTTGTGCTCTGAGCCATGATTTTGAAAATGCTAAGTGTAAGTTTTATCAAGTTGACCGCAGTGTAGGACATGATGCACTACGCCACTATCGTGGTTTAGAGTAACTCCTTTAGGACTTGGAAAATTTTGAAAAAACATTCTAGGTATGTGGACATTTTGGGCCTACACAAACCAATCTAATAAAACATAGATCTAATATCCTCTAAGATTCAAGCAACACCCTAAGAATAAAATCATACGATCCAATGACACCATTGAAGAGCATTGCACAGGTTAACATAGAGAATAAGGCAATAGCATAGATCGAAGGTAAATAGATCACACATAACTCAAGGTATCAACCCTAAACAATATACAAATAGAGATGTCTACCCATACAGCCCAACATAACCATAGCACTATGCACATCATGGATTGTAAGGTGCAAAACACATAATGCACAAGCTACTATAGTTGGTAGAAAGGAAGGAACCAAGGTCTGAGTCAACCAAAAAATAAAAGCAAAAACAATAATCAAGCAATAGAGGCTTCATAACCAAGGAAGAAACTAACACACTAGAGTGAAATGAAGAGAGGATAGAACACATTTACATGATCCTTAGATTGATTAAAACACCACAAGTTGTAGACATGAAAAATTGATCCACTTTAGTGGGTAATATTTCTAGAGCTCTCTGGGAGACCCCTTGGACTTTCCTAGGGCAAGGGTAAGGCTTCTCCCCCCATATTTTAAATTTTTCCTCCCTCTATCCCAAATTGTGCTCATCCTTTATGGGGCACAATTTTTCATAGGCAAAATCACAGTCTGCCTTTATGGAGCACGATTTTTTCTTTTTAGGGTTTTGTCTAAGGAAACCCTAATTCTTTGGGTTTTGTGTGTTTTACGTCGAACCTCGGTTTTTCTTCCTGTCTCGCCTTCAAATCCGCTATATAAAGAGGTTTTGAAGTCACTTTTTTACACACACAACAATAATTGACAATTAATGCTAATGATGATTTATCACAAAGTGTTTTAGTGTTCACTCATTTGATGTGCATCCTTCTTATTTTGCAAGCAAGTTAACTTTGGAATGTGAAGTTTGATTGGTTTTCCACTGCATTAGATTGTTGATTACTATTTCTCGCTTTGGTGGATTTGTGTGGGAACCCTAAGGAGAGATCAACCATCTGGGATATCTCAACTCTTCTAATTGCTTCCTCACTCTCTTCCAGGTGAATTTGCTCTGTTACATGCTTTTTTTCATTCACTACATCTGAGCTTTATTATTTTTCTTTGATCTAAGACGTTTCATCTTACTTCTTTAAAATTGTGCCTAGGTCTCTGTAGGGCACAATTTTGCCAATTTGATATCGTGGTTGCCTGTTGTGGGGCACGATTTCACCCGAGCTATACCTAGGGGTAAATTTTTGTTCCAGATTTCATAACTACATTCTAGGTTGCATCTAGGGCATAGTGTCATACTTTGTTCTATGTTTTTTTCATATTATTCTGCTATGCTTTCATATGTTTGATTTCTTCCAAAGATCAATTTTTGCTTTTGTTTATAAAAGGTTATCTAAAAGGACCTAGGGAGATTGATTTTTGCACCTCCAAGCACTACTATACAACATCCTAAGCAAGTCCCCTAACGCTAATCATATTTTAAAATATTTTTCAAGTTATCTTGCAGGAACAGGAATTGTTGATAACATTGGACAAGATATAAAAGCAAGGATAAATCATTGGATGAGATAAGTGTTCCAATTAGTCTTTAGGCTATTTTTTGAGTGTCTTTTATTTCTGTTGTAAACCCTAGATCTGATTTGAGAGAAATATATTTAATTGATTTCTAGGCATTTGAAAGGTAAACAACATATAGTGTGCACTTAGGGTTAGTTATGTTTGTGCATTTCCTCTTGATCCCTTGCTTAAAGGATTTCTATCTTGAAACCCTAGGGTTAAAATCATTCAAATAAAATAATCATATTAGGGTTAGCTCTTGTATTCCTACATTCTATATTTTTACATTTTCCTTTATCTTTCATAGCATAGATCTAGAAAGGCCAAATTTAGGTGATTGTCTTGAATCGAATACATCAAAAATTTCTGAAATTCCTATGGACTTGGAGCAAATCCTTAAAGTCATTCCTAATGAACCCTTCCCCCTATCACTAAGTGTAAATAACAACATACCCCCGCGGTTCACCCCAAGGCTCTCTCTCTTTCTCTTGCGAATCCAACCTTGAGAATTGTATACGATCGGACAGTTTTCTACCTCTACATATTTCATGAACCCAATGTGAACACCTCGTTTCTTTTTAAACATCTTAAGAAAGATTACTAATTCTATTTGTGTGGCTTAAAAAACTTAATAACATCTTTTAAGATATTTTTATATGTGTTTATTGTTAGCATTCTCTTCTATCCTTCTGCCTCTTCTAATGGCTCCTTTTGTTAGAATTTAGTGAAAGCACCTTGAATCTGATTATGTTCCTCCTAAAGATGATAATATTGATAGAGAGGATCCTAACATAGATCTAGAAGAACAAGATAATATGGAAACTAAAATGATTTTTGATCCTTATGAAGGACTTGATGGTGGTTTTTTCTTTTCATCATTTGATCATATTTGGGGCTTTATGAAAGCTAATACGGATAATATATTGGAAGGTATAGAATGAGAAGCTTGTCTCAAAAGAGGTGAGACTCCTCCACCTCCTCCACCAATAAGCTCACTTATGCTTGATCAAAATAACCCCTTGCATAAATAAATGTGTCTCAATAATTTAAACCAGACAATTGATACTACAATTACAACCACCAACATTGGAAAGAATCTGCAAGTCCCTCCAATTAGTAGTGTCACTCAAAATTATTTTCAATTTCCTCCTCAATCCTCTAATATCAACACTTTTGCTTCTATCCCACCAAATGTTAGTTGTCGATTTTCACAAGGTGCCACATATAACAATAGTATCCATGCATCCAACTTGAGTCAAGCATTGGTTCCTCAACACACATATATTTCCCCTTTAGGGAATATGGGGATGATATATAACAACAATATAGAAGTGCATAATTTAATAAATACGGTAAATCAATTTGTTTCAAAATTTGAGATGATTCAACCTTCAAGTTTTAGTTACAGTTATAATAAAATGTGTAATCAACCATTGGATCCTATTTTTTCTACTAGGCCTTATCCTAAGCATTTTCCTATGCCAATTTTACCTATTTATAAGGGGACAGAAGATCCGATAGAGCATTTAAGAATATTTAGAACAACTTGCCATGATCTCATTTATGATGACATGTTGTTACTAAAAAAATTTCCTAAGATTCTTGGTGGCATGGCATTAGAGTGGTATTACCGGTTGCCTAATTATTCTTTGAGTAATTTTGAAGAAACAACATAACTATTTATTCAAAAGTTTGGTGCTTATATTGAAAATGAAGTGACAATAAAAGATGTTAACGATTTAAAACAAAGTAAAGAGGAAAAAATTTTATAATTCTTGGCTCGTTGGAGAAGTTTAGTTGGATGTTTGAGATATACTTTACCTTCAAAGGATATGCTTAAGATATTTATCGGTAATTTACAATAACAAATATCTTATACATTAGAGACTACTACTATTGCATCTTTTGATCAAGCAATTAAATTAGCAAGAAAATTAGAACAAGCCCTTATCATATGAGGCCAACTCAAAGTCAAAGAAGAGAAACCTACTAAGTCTTAACATAAGAATAAAAACACAGGAACTAGCACATGTTTTTTAAGAGTATTGCTATGCCATGTTTCCTTCTAAGTTAAATTTTAAACCCTACTATGGTGCACATTGCTCTTTCCCTCATTGATATTTCTAATTATATTTGTTATTCATCCCCTTTTCATCCTTGATAGTCCCCTTTTTTCCCCTATTAAATTATCCAAGAAACGTCAATGGTGAGAGGACACGCAACAACAAATTGTGGATTTGGGAGAGCAAGTTTTTGACACAAATAAAATGACATAATTCTATAGGGGTTTGGTAGATACAGATGTTTTCTTAAAACACAGCCAACATCCTTCCTCACAATACATGAGGACCTTCATTGATGGAATTGGCGTAATGAATTATATCCCACCTAGGCCAGAATATTTGAATAAACTGGTGGAAATAAATTTTGATGAGTACAAATTGTTTTTTTTTTAAGTAGAAAAAGGCAGATCTAGACTACTCACGTATGAGGAGAACTTGGGTCAAGGGCTTGTTCCCCATAGTCTACAAATTGAAAAACCAAAATTGCATCAGCCATACGAAGATATAAATAAGTATTTTTGCAATGAAGCCAAACAACTCACTGAGAAATTTCATCTAGAAATGGCAACGTTTATGTTGGGAATTTTTAAAAATACATAAAATAGTTAAATGCCCAAGTCAATGACTTTATTTCCAATGAATTGGTTCCTGCCATTAGGGACTTGCTTTCAAAATCAATCCACCAACACAAAATAATTTCTCAAGAGATTGCCTATGCTTGGGAAGAACAGTTCAAAGATTTATTCAATGGCAAATTATAGGCATGGACGATGGACATGCAAATCCATAAAGAATCTCAAGAAAGAGCTAAAATAGATCAATACAATGTAGATAATGAAGTGCCAAAATTTAATATGAATGAAGCAACCGAGAGTGTTGCAGAATTAGTAAAAAGGGAGATTAAACAACACATGGATCATCTCAAGAATAGCCTCTTAGATAGATTCTCCCATGGTCGATAAAATCATAGCCAAAGGAAAGGGCCCAAAAGGCTACATGTACCACAAAAATAGTGACAACAACAACATCGACCTCCACCATGAAAACATCCACAATAGCAAAGGGCTCAACAAAGTCCTAGGCAACATCACGAAAACCAACCATAATAAATACAACAACATACATGAAATAATTTAATCTACAATATCCCTTCTTCATGAATATGGAAGAGAAGGAAGATATTTCAAAACCACACTTCCTCTACGCTATAGCAGTTACCTCAGGACAATGGAGGCTATTTCCAAAACTCTAGTTTCAAGAGGCAAAGATAAGATTCTATACGATTTGCATAGAAGCAACAAGATCAAGGATCATTCCAGCATTGAAATGGAGATGAAAACCGAAATTAACATCTTGGGTAGCTATTTTTAGCCCTCGAGACTATTGCCACCATGTTTTTTATAGGAGTCATATTTGGGCAGTTGATGGCAATATCACTAACCTTACTGTACATAATTTTTCTTTTGGTGTGCTATCTAAGTATGAAATTAAAGTCCTCAGCTTGGGATTAAAATTCCTTCCTACCCCTCCCCCGATGTCTAAGGAGTCCATTGTTAAGGAATTATCTACTTTTTGCAGATGGCCTAGACTTGAGTGGTTTTTTGGACCTAGATGCGGCCCCCTAAATCCCACCAAACCTATTGATCCCTTTTCGTGTTACTAACCCAGGCTTCACTCCTTCTGAATTTTACAGGCCCCTAAAAGATATCATTCAGTTGGGAGAGAAATTTCTTTAAAATAAGCTCAATGTTGTCAACCTTGTCCACCCTCAACATTTCCCTCCCATATTTGATATGTCATTTGCTCTCTTATGAATGACAATTCCATAATCATTATGACTGCAGACAAAAACCTAGGTTTTTGTGTTTTGTCTCGTGATTGATATATCTAGAAAGTTCTATCATATCTCTCAGAACAAAATTTGTATGCATGTGTTTCTAATATCCCTTGGCCAGACATCATTTTTCAACTTCAAGATTTTTTAAACATGGCCCTCCACAAAATAATGTCTCAGATAACCATTGTAATTTCATGCTACAGGTCAAACCCTCTTCTGCTCGTGTTTGTGTTTTTTACTTACTCCCTAAAATTCACAAGCCTTGGCTTTCTAGGAAACCTATCTACTCTTACTATGATTTTATGCTTTAACTCGCTTTGAAATAGCTTCATCACCTCCTTCTACCCATTATTTTGAACAAAAGAATCACTTATTGGATTCCATATCCTTAATTAAGGATTTATGCATCTGTTCCTTTTCTCTAGATGTAACTTTGTTTTCCTTTGATTTTGAGAGCTTATATCCTAACATCTGAACTACGAAAGGTCTATCAGCTCTTCGATATTTTTTTAAGGATAAATTTAACCCAACTAAGATGAACTTCATCATTCGGATTGAAGAACTAGTGTTAACACAACACTACCTATAATTCAAGGGTAGAATCTATAGATAGATCAAAGGAACAACCATGGGGAGTAACTTTATAGTAGTTTATGCTTACCTGTTTCTTTGCCATATCGAGGAGTAAGTTTTTGTTAATTTTGTTGTGGATAATATTTTGTTCTATAAAAGATACATTGATTATGTCATTGATGTTTGGCATGGCTTGAGGGAAAAACTTGACAACTTTTTGGCCACTTATGGATATTTCTACCTGAGCATTAAAATATCAGCATGTATTTTAGATTCAGAAGTGACTTTTTTGGATACTATTTTATTTATTGTTCATATAGGGATTTTGTATACAAAGTTGTTCTAGAAACCAATGAACACCTATCAATACATTCTACCTTCTTCTCATCATCCTATCCACCAGTAAAAGTCCTTCATTTTAAGTGAGATCAACAGGTTCTTAGTCATAGAAAGCTCGAGAGAGGGTTTTATTTTTGTTTAAAATATTTTTTTAATAGACTTAGAGCTAGAGGGTATAAGATTAGTTTTTCTTTCGCTATTTGAAAAAATCAAATTTGATGGAAGACCCTCTCTCCTAGCTAGAGTTCTCAAAATAGTTGCACGCAGACAAGGCACCAAAGCCAAACATGTTCCAATTATTTTGAAGTTAGACAATTGTGATTTTGCTAAGAGTTTGCACTTGGGCAAAGATGTTATTTCTCCTATATTTAAAAATTTGAGTAAGGATAGGCAACTTAAACATATTGCATTAGCCATCATCTGCTGGAGGAATCATAAACCTCTTAAATCCTATCTTTGCAATAACAAAACTTTGTAATGGGACTTTTCTCCATCTTGTTTCTCGCATTTTTTAATGCACTTTTGTAACAAGGTGGGATTTTTTGGGGGGTTGACCCTAGGAATATTTGATATGTATTTTTTACTATTTAGTCTATAAACCTGCAGTTTGTATTTAATGTTTGGGAATAATTTTTATCCCACATGCATTACTTTTTGGCTCCCTCCCTAGAGTTAGGACTATAAAAATAGGATATTATACCTCTCTAAGACTCACACTCCATTGATGAGACCCAAAATGTCAAAACGCATTCAGAGTTTTTTAGTTGTATAATTTATTTTTTCGGAATAAAAAAAAAAATCAGCATTTTTGTTCCTTCCTAACTCATTCTTTATGTTCTATCTTTAAAATTATATTCCTCCTATTTCTTTCTCTAAAAAACCCCATTAACAACATTTTTTTTGTGGTTATTCACTTGCCGCATAACGCAATCTGGTGAACCATAAATCCTCCAACACTAGTAGTATGCTCTTCACTTGCCGCATAACATGATCTGGTGAGTCACAAACTAACAAATGTTTTTTTAATAGAGTACTGCTACGCCATATTTCCTTCTAAGTTAAATCTTCAACTTCTGCTATGAAAATCAACAATCTTCTCCTTCTCAAATCAACTTTCAAGCCTTTAATGACAATATTCAAATCTCTCAAATTGGTGGCCTCTTCTACCTTCTTTTTGCTCCTAAATTTTGACTTCAAAATTGGCCTATTTAGTTGACATTTTTCTCAAGAATTTGAATGTTTTGAGATCTTCAAGAATCCTTTATAAAATTTTGTAACCTTCTTGCCAAATCCTTTTCCCTTTTGGGTTTGTTTTTGGATGGCGATAATTGTCCCAAATTCTTATTTTTAGGAGCTACTCCTTGCAATATTCTACCTTGAGCTTTCTTAAAAACTCCTCCAATGGCCACTTCTTCAACTTTCTTCAATAGGGTTTTTTCTAGCCTTCTTATTATTTCTCCTTTCAAGTTTTTCTTGAGACATCTTCTTTTGGGTCTTCAAATTTTGTAGATTCTCAAATCTTCAATAGGACTTTTCATAGCCCTCTTTTATCTTCAATCTTCAATATTGTAATTTCCAAATCTAAAAGTTTTTCAATGGGACCTTTTCTTGGGTCTCCTCATTCTTGATCTACAGTCTTCAATATTTTATAGGGACCTCCTTCTTGGGTCTCATCAATATTCAATTTTTATTTTTTTGCAACAAAGAACTATTCCCTGCACGAGGAAAGCACATAGACTTTCAGGCAATTAAAGATGAAATTTTTCTCTATCCATTTTAGGAAGCTTCTCAAATTATGAGAACTAATTTTATTTAGTAAAAAACTCATATAGTAGCAAGAAAATCCATGCAAATATCTAGATCTCTATAAATCAATAAACATCACTAGTTATCCTTCAATCTAGTGGAAAGAGATCTATGTTGAGTCCTAGTCTTCACAAGTTTTCCTGCAACCCTATGAAAAGACTCTTAGCCAAAAATTAATTCTAAAAATACTGAAAATAAAATTTCTCTATTTCCTCTCAAACTTCTTTTGGCTCTCCCTATCTCCTATCAATCTACCTTGTGCTTTGACACCACTATTAGCTTTTGATGCTAAAATACTTAATGAAATTCAACCACAAGGCATAAAATGAGCATGCAATATTAAATATATGATAATGGAAATATAATATGCATGTAAAACTCATAATAAAATTGTATATTAACTCATAAAATTGTCATTAATGAAATCTCACAAAAATGGGATCTTCATACAAAATGTGGAGATCTAAAATGCTCCATTCTTCATACATGTTATACATTGTATCTAACTTGAACATGTAATCTACTCTAATGTACTCTTGCACTCTCTCCTTATTTTATCTCTACTACAAAGGTAAATATATAATTGAATATGAGTCTTGGTCGTACATATTCCTATGACACTTCATCTTCCTATTTATAGACTCATGTACACATGGACAATATGCAAATTTACATCATCAAGTACCTTGCCTATTCTAACAACACTTGTGCATTTATTATATTGCATAAAGTAACTACTCAAATCCTAATCTAAGATAAACTCCTAATCTAAATATGTGCCCAATATGGTACATTAGCATGTACCAAATAATGTAATATATTCCAACACCCCTAAAATACTCCAGGTCCACATGGTCTAGTTAACTCATATTTGAGATTGAACATATAATCAGGTACAAATACTAGAAATTCAATGAGCATTTCTTAAAATCCATGGAGGCATATTAATGTGTAGGTCCTCCCTAATAGAAATATTTATTTGTACATTTCTATATTCATGATATTCCTACCTTCATACAATAGTCTAGGAACCTTACCTCTAAATTTCTCCATGATGACCTTATACACCTTATCATAGAAGCGATGAGAGGTTTTATCCACTTCTTGATAGGGTATGTTAGTGCACTCTACTATATAGAGGGATTCTTAATATACCTCCACTTGATTTATATATAATATTGGAAACCATTTTTTGTTATTGTACATGATCAACCAAACTAAGTTGAAATTTTATGTGAACTTCCTTTCCTCCTTGAATTCCTTAAACTAGCTATCCATTTGGTCTATAATGTATTTATCATAGTCAATCATTTGTGAATACCCCAAGTATATTTGCACTACATGTAAGAGGCCAATGTGCTCTTTTATATATTTTTAAATACAATATATCCCCTAACATAGTGACTATCCTAGACAACACCTTGTGCATGTCATCCTTGAAGATTTCCAATTCCAAAGGAATCTTGAATTTTACCACCTTATTGGGACTCTACATATAAGGGATCTATAAATCTTACCAATAATTTGTAGATCATCTATTGCAAAAGTATTTTTATATTTTTGGAACCCACATGGTTGGGTCATCGGTTGCCTTTAGCATTTATTTAGTATCTCCCTCTATGTAAAATGATATTTTGCTCCATTGTGGAGGTTTAATGCTTCTTCTAGAGGAGTCATATATTTTGGCACATCCTTTGATAAAATTAGATCAACTCTAAACCTAAGGTACCAAGTTCATGGCTAACCTAAGGTCCATATATTATTGATACTCCAAGAATCAATTTGTAGGCCTAGTTTGAACCTTCTTAAAGCTTCCTTCGTTACCAGGACAATTGAATATTTATACTTCCTTTGTCCTACCCTCCTATAATGGTCATAAAAATTCTCCTTGGCCTTCTAATATGAGGGGAGGGATTCCTTTTATTCCTTTCTATTTTATTCTTTCCTTTTCCCTTTGATAATTTTGCTTCTTATTGCAATACTAACACTGGTGAAAATTTAGTAGATGTGGGTAAGGGAATGATAGTGGAAGGTAGTGATACTATGTTGGTTTCTAATAATTATGGGCTTTGTAAAGTAGATGAGGTATCCATGGTATTATGGAGTACATTTGGAAATGTGGAATTTTTTTCTAAGTTTAAGGTTATGGAGAGATTCGCTTGCTATGTTGAGTGTTTCCCTCATTGGCAAGAGTGATTTGCTCATTTGAATGAACTTGGGAAGATTTCCCATTTTTGGACAATTCACTAATATATGCAAGTGATCAATCACTATTACTAGCAAGTTGCTAGCTCTAGGATACCTTAGAGTTTTTCTTTCAATTTGGATTTGGAGTTGTTTGCTTGTCAGTAAGGTTAAGTAGTTTGTTCAAGTTTCTTAGCACTTTTCACAAGAAAATTTAGAGTGTCTAGAATGTTAGAGGGTGGATGGTTTATTATAATTTACTAGCAATTTTTTTAAGACTCTAGGACACTGGTTTTCTTTTGTTGAAAAAATATTTGCTATATTTTGGTTAAAGGAGCCCTTTAGGCTTGATTTAACTAGATAGAAAAAATTCCTTAGAGGTGTAGCTAGCCTTGGACAAATGAAGTTGTTTGATTATAATTTACATAGAGAATAGTTCAACAAGATGGATCAAATAGAATTATAGGTAATGGAGTGTGTGTTTCATAGGGGTAATGCATAAAGGACGAAGGCTAGAATGTTGAGGGATGTAAATGCAATTAGAGTAAGGTTCTTTGAATTGGGAATTTTATAGATATTATCCCACATCTATTTGTTCCTACATAAAATATATCTGGGTGCATCAGTCAGCTTGATAGGGGTAGATTCGCTCACCTAGGTAGTTCATGTGTTGGGCAAGCCCCTTGTAGGTGGTTCAATCACAATTGTGAGTGAATCATTCCTTCATGCCTTTTAACTTATTTTTTGATGTCATACAATGGTATGGCCTTGTGCATATGATGAACTTGATTCTTACAAAAGAATAAATTTTATTAGGAAAAATGGAGGAAGGGGAACACAATAAATAAGACTTAATAGTAGGAAGAAAATATGAATGGGCAAATAATTGCTAGAAAATAATAAATGAATAAGAGAAAGAAGAACAATGTACATATATACATATCTTAAGGTCAAAATTTTTGCTAAATGGGTTGAAGGTATTTCTTGTTCACTAAAATTAGAGTGAGCTTGTAATCATTTAGTCCTACTAGTTGGAGAATTTGATAAGGCTCTCTCCAAATGGATTCAAACTTCTAGTGGCCACCTATCTTAGCTCAGTATTGATCCCACTTGAACACAATATCACCTTCTTTGTAGTTCATTTTACTGGATCATTTGTCAAACCATATTTTGACCACTTCCTAGTGTTGAACTATCCTATTGAATGTTTTCCCTCTTTCTTCTTCCATGAATAATAGTGCTTTCAAAATTGCTTGCATTGGATCATTTTTGGTGTCTTCTAGCTCCAACTATTATGATATTTGGAGGGAAGGGAGTTCCAAATTGATTGGAAACATAACCTTTTTTCATAGACCAACTTTTAAGGAGATAATCCTATAGAGACTTTAGGAATGGCTTGACCTTCCCAAAGTTATTTTCACAACTTGGTGAGCCAATCTCTTTGTGTTTTTAGGATTCGTATTATGTTCAAATTTGTGGATTCTACCAATCTATTGCCTTAGGGGTAGTATTTTGAGGATGTATTGATCAACAACCTATATACCTAGGAAAATTTTATCACTTTTGGTCCTTTGAAATATGTAGCATTGTCAATGACTATAATGGAGGGTACTCCAAATATAGTGATGATATCTTCTAATAAGTATAAAACTACATCTTGTTTGTTTTAATTGACTAGCATCACTTTGACCTACTTTGTAAAATTATTTTTGGTATTGAGGATCCATCATTGTCATATGCTAGATAAATAACTTATCTTATCATTGAATTTTAAGCCTCATTTCTAGAAATATTCTATGAGAATGATAGGTTTTAGGGGCATTAGTGATTTTCTTCTCTTTCCTATGAATATACAACATGATTTATAGTTATTGACCCACTAAATATAATTGAAGAAGATCATATTCTAGTATATAGTCATTTGGATTTTTTAGGCTATGGTAGATGTAGAATAATTCCCTCCTTCATCATGACACTAGTTGATCATATATTTTATCATTTTTTTTTAATACACCTCAACAAGACATCATCATATCCCTTTATAGATATAACACCATCTAACCATGTGTAATATATGTTCTTTATATAAATTAAAACATTTATTTAGATGCCATCCCTGTAGGGATCTTTCTAGTTACCATATATCTACAAATATCTCCCACCCATCTTGTTTGATCATCAAGCTCTACTTCCTTTATTAGGGCAATTAGGTATTTTAAAATAGACATTTTAAGGTTTTCATAGAAGGATCTTCCCCTGATGTGTTTAGTGGTTATGATTTCAATATTATATTCTTGAGTATTAATTATCCATTTAGCTCTTGTTTCTCAGAATCCACCTTGGATTATTATAGATTGAACATTAGGATGAATTATGAAGATGGTGGTATTGCTCTACAATTAGTACGTAAACATCTTGACAACCTTTATAATACAAAACACTTGTTTTCAATGAAAGTATATTTTTCTTCCTAGTTATGGAGGATTTGACTCATAAATTATATGGGGTTTTCTTCATCCTTGTAGTTCTTCTAAGTTAGGACTACAACAATACTTTCATCTATTCCATACACATTAAGATTGAAGAATTTGGAGAAAGTAATTTTAATATGAAATTGGCCTCTTGTTACGGCATATTTGATATCTTGGAAGGTTTTCTAACTTCATTAGTCTAGATGAGAGTGTTGTTCAATTTTTATTATTTTAGAAACCAGTCTAACCATCTAAGCAAAATTGGTTACTGGTGATAAACTAGAATTGACCTAGGAATAACTAGATTCCTTTGAATGATGTGGATAGTGGGAGATCATGGATGGATTTATCCTATTAATAACTATGTCTAAACCATATTTTGACACCACATAACCTCATAGCTTACTTCTAGACCATGAATATAGATTTCTTAGGATTAAGAGAGATACCAAACTTCCTACACCTCTAATAGAATTACTCTAGATGTTTAATGTGTTTATTTCTATCTTTAGTATCTACAGTCAAATCATCAAGGTATGTAAGAATTATCTCATAAACTAGTCGTATGAGGGAAATATACATAGCCTATTGGAAGGTTCTTCATATGTTTGATAGCCCAAATGGTGTTATCTAATAGGAAAAAATTTCCCATTTAGTAATGAAGGTTATCTTATGATGATCATCATCCTTGACCTAGATATACCTTGATAAATTATTTAGGAGTGACATCCTAGACCCAACCACCTTTTGTAGAATTTTATTTATAGCAAGCAAGAGATAATGATCCTATAGTGAAGCCCTATTCAATTTTTTTAATTTTAAACATAGTCATATATCATTATTCTTATTTTAGACCAAAACTAGGTTGGCCACCCAAGTGGAATGCTTGATGTAAAAAATGATTTGGGCATGTAAGAGCTTTAGGAGCTCTTTCTTCATTAGCCCCTCCATTTTGATCTTTGTTGGTATCTATTTTTTTCAAAAAAAATTAGCGCCTAGTTCTAATTCAATGGTGTGCTCTGTAATTATTTGGTCATAAACCTTTAGATATTCATAGGAAAAAGAAATGATATTTTCATATTTTCCACAAGGCTCTTTGAATGGTCCAATTTCTTCCTTAGTGCACTCCTTCTTAAGCAATAATTTCTTCCCTATTGAAACTTCAATAGGATGATAAAAAGAGGCTTTCATATCTATACTTGATTTCTTCACATTGTTGTCCATATTAAACAGACTCTCTAGAGTGATTAATCCCTTCGATAAATAATTTATTTTTGGTTGAATTACCCTATCTTTAATTTTAGTCTCATATTCATTTTTTCTTCAACATACTAGGCTTCTCTAATTAGGACTTAATGATATGTTCATCATTGTCGAAGACCTACTAGTGGTCAAAGTTATCTAGAACTACTAGCTTGAATACCACCTTTAGCTCTTTTATTTTATCCCATATATTAGTGATGGGGTTAATCTTATTTGTCATTGCTTCCAATTCATCTACCTCATAATTCAAATCTTTAGGTACTACTTTGGTCACATAAGCATTGAAGTTTCATAGTAGATCCTAGACTCAAATCTTATATGATTTCAAATGCTTATTTTTGGTGGCATATTGGGAACTAACCCAATTTAAAATTATTTTGGATTTTCCAAATATCTTTAGGTTTTTAATCCTCATATTCTCAATTTTTATTAAGCTAGTGCATAAACCTTGCATTCAGCCACATTGTTTATGTAATTAAAAAACATTCAATATACAAAATTGGTTTATGCATCTTGTACATCGATAAACTATATGTCAATGCCTACTCCATTTTTATCGTACCATCCAAGTGCATTTCCTAGGTCTTTTTAGATCATTGTACCTACTAGCTTGTTAAAACTATGACATTAGATGGTTCTTCTCATATGAGGTAAATCCCAAGTTTAATTTCTTCAAAACTGATCATTAGGTCTTCTTTGTCTTGAAACACAATAATTATCATATATATTTGGTCATATTTAGATCCTTCATCATATATAAACTTTAGTAGTTCATTCCAATTCCTTATAGACTGGTTTTGGAATCATGGTCATTACCACCCCTCAATTGACTATGCAACTCCTCAACCAATAGTCTCAATTTTTAGGGTTACATAGAATTGAGCTAGATTTAGTATTTTAGGCTTTATAGTATTCAATATGTCTACTGTAATGTCCTAAAATGTTATATGGTACTAGGTTTTGTTATTTATCTACACTAGTTTGAATTGGTTTTGGTTGCCTATTTTTGGTATATCTCCTATCTTGCTCTTTCAGCACCTTCTATAGTAGATCTCATTATCTAGGTAGAGATAGTAGCTCCAACATGCTCACTTGGGTAGGCATATTCTTCATATCTTCAACAATGTTAAATATAAACTTGACAAAGCCACTATCACCATGCACAATAAACATTTTATACTATCTAGTAGCCATTGCACATCCTTCACTAGTGAGGGGTATTTGAGATATTTCCACGTCTCTTTTTTAATATGGTATCTCTCGTTGTCACTCCTATTTTCTATGGACTTATAATTTTCTTGTTTATTCTTCTTTTTAATTTTTTATTTAGTCCTTTTAGTTTTTTTCTATCCTTACCAACCTAGTGCTTTAGCAGTAGTTGCAGCACTCTTCCTAGTGCTTTCCTTCTTCTTTTTTACTAAAAAATCGTTCATTCTTTATCTTTTAAGTGGCATAATAGTCTTCATTTCCTTAGCATAGTGGTATCTTTATTTTCTTTAGCCTTTTCTAGGTTGAGATGTTTTTCTTAGATGCCTTTCTCTTGTCCTTGGTCCCAACCCCTTGTTGATTGGCACAAATAGCCTCATCTTCAAATGCAATATCTTCATATATCTTAGTAGCACTATAATTGGTGGCTATTATATTATTGGAGTCTAGAAATATAGGGACATAAATAATGGATTATTTATAGAATTATTTACATTAAATAACATACCCTAAATGGTATTTATATGGGTCAAGGTAGTACTATTACTTTCCAAAGTGTGGTTTGTGAGGGTGGATGAATAAATTATTTGATAGCTAAGGAAACCAATTTCTTGGGATGTAGGATTTTGATTGGTGGGATCATTCATAAAAAAAAATCTTTTTTAATAAACAAGATTAGATGATGGGATCTCCTCAATCTTATCATCTTGGTGCACCCACATGGTGATTTGTTCCTTCCTTTTCCTTTTCATGTTTCTTTATTGGCATATGGTAAAATCAGATGATTGATATTCTTTAATAAATATTTATGCTCTTAAGCACAACTTCATAAGATTGCATATACATATCTACATAGATAAAATTCTATTTTTAAAATTTATAAGTTTAAAAAATTTAGTCTATGGAGTGATTTTTTGGAAAACAATAATAAATCGTTTGTAGACTTAGTCAATTTGCTAGCTAAAATTGAACTTTGACAACTTTAAAGAGTATGCACCAAGCAAATTGATCAAAGCAAATCACTCTGATTTTGGATTAAATTGCTCTCCTAAATAGGAGTTAGGAAGATATTATATTTCAAGTAAATTACTTTATAGAATAGGAGCATATTGCTCTCTATATTCAACTTGAAAAAAATCATTATTCTAGAGCAAATCACTTGTTAAACGAATCAAATAACCAACTCATTAGATCTAGGCAAAATTTTCTTAGAAACTGATCCAAATGCTTTATTCCTATGGAATATGTAATATTGGATTTGAATTGAGGTTTGACGTAGATTTAATATTACCTTGATTGCTTGCTTTACAAAAAAAATCAAGATATTGAAGTTCATGTCTTTGTGAAGCACTTGCAAAAGTAGGTTACAAATAATGAAAAGGATATAAATTTTAGGTAAATTTTAGATTGGGCTTGATAAGTCAAGTTATAGGCATCGTTGAATTGCTTTAAATTTAACTTGTGTAAATTTCAGAATTTGGAGTGAATCATTGCCAATATGGAACCAATCACTCCCTCAAATGGACATAGACTAACTTTCAAGCAATTGGCTCAACCAAAGCAAATTGCTCTAAATTTAGAGTGAAATGCTACCTACATTACTCCAATTTTAAGCCAATAATTTCATTCATGATGAATGTAAATTTGGCACCAAAATCAAGAAATCTAGGAAAATAAAAGGACTAGGGTCTCACTAAGCATGCCACAAAGAGCTATGTTAAATCATAGAATAGTCCTAACTTCTAATTTGACAAATAATGCACCCTACTTCTAGATTTTCAATAAGTTATTGGAAGGAAGGTTTTTTGACCTCTTGCAACCTTTATATTTAGGCTAACTCCCTATTATCCTTGCTAATTCCTAATCTAACCTACTCTAATTTCATTAAAATAAAGTACAAAAACTAAAATACATAAGAATTAAATTGTTTAGGGTATGAGAAAGGAAAAGTGAATACAATCATAATCGTATCAAGAAATTTTGCAATCAATTAACATATGAGAATCCAAATAACAACATTCTCATTCAAATAATATGAAATGATAAGGTGAATGATATGGGCAAAAGGGCTATGCCCCCAATCATAAGGTATTCTATAATCTAGGAGATCAGTGCAACTGATGGAAAGCAAAAAATTTATAAGTTTTACCCAGACTTCATGATTTAAAGCATAATAGGGGTTTCACAGATTATAGCTCTAAATTATCATGGCCAAAATATGTTTACAACGGAGTCCATGAATTCTATTTCTAGTAATATTTTACCCATGAGTTACCTAGGGTGATATACTATTACTTCTACTAAAAGTAAAAATTAGGGGGCATCTCTAAAAAAATTATGTACCTCCAAATGTTAAATACCCCTAAATATTCCTCTAATAGGTTTAGAAGGATTCTAGAATGAGTTATGATACACTACATGCCAACAATGTCACTTCGAAATATTCTCTTCAAGATCCATACCTTTATTTATATCTCCCCATAGGCTAGCAAGGGATTTGTTATAGGAGGTGAGTGAATCACTTTACTTTACTTGTGATTTGTTATTTGATCCTAGGTGCTTTGCTCTTGCAAGCAAATTGGTTCATTTTGCAAGCATGTCACTTTTAAGCCAATCATTAGTTATTAAACAAATTGATACTTGTATCTTAAATAGTTAAAATTTGAAGGATTTTGGAATGCATTGGTAGGCTAATTGGAATTTTTTGAATCCTTCCAAAATGATGATTTCCAAGGTAGTGACTAGTCATTATAGAACCATAAATGAAGTCACAATAAAGGTATGGTTGTTTAACATATGATATTGTTTTCCTCTTTGAGAAATCCACAATAATGAGAAGGATTGTTTGGACATTTAATTTCTAGAGGAGATACAGTTATAGTAGGACCATTAGGATAAGTCCTTAGGGTTGATCATCAAATATGTGACTTGGAAGATATATGAGTCATTTTAAGAAAAGTATATCTTAGAATTTGTTTCATGGATAATATTAATGATTTTCATAATTTTTGCCAGTGTCGTATAAATATGGATGAGTATTGGATTAAGTTCCTCATCCTACTTAAGTACATTAGTTATATCTAACATGACCAAGTTGGGGTGAATTAATTTATCCTTGGGTCTTTTCATAACCATTTAGCGATACATAAACTTATAAAGACTAGATACCCTAAAGGAGATATTAAACATAACTTGACATGTAGAGTGATTTTATATAGATTTATCATAGGTTAGAGATCATTGGACTCAATAATTATATCCTTTAAATATGTTATAATTAATATCTCAAAGCCCTTTCCTTGAGGGGGATCCTCCAAAGCACCTCCTCTACCTCAATAATAGTTGTAATCATCATAACAATCTTAGCACTTATTTTAGTAGAAGAGTATTAAAAAAGAGAGGTCCAAGGAGCCTATGGATGGACCATAGACTTGAGGTCCACTAAATGAGGTTCATGCTTTATTTTTTTAAAGCTAGCACAATGTTAGGGATACCTGGTCATTAGTAGATTTTTTTAAAAATAAACATGACACCTATATTTGGGGATTCTCCTTAGTAGGATCAACAAAGTCAATCTACTTTACTATGTTTCTACCATCCATGTTAACAAGTGTTTTAAGAAATGATATCAAATATATTCCATATTACAAGGATGATGAGGCAATGAAGGACATAGAATCTACCTTGGATAAGTATCCAATTCTTAGAAAGTTTCAAGGATGTGTTTCTTGAGGGCTTACATAGTTACCTCCTACAAAGGAGTTAGAATTCCCCATTGATATTATTCTAGGCACCCAATTTATGTATAAGGCACCATATTGAATGGATATATCTAAGCTATATGAGTTATGATTAATTTATAAGATATTTTAGATTGAAGTTTTATCTTCTTGGTTTTTTTTATTGGTTGAAAGAAGTGGTTTTAAAAGGGTCCTTGAACCTTTTACAACTGAAACAGAGCCTCAAAAAGAGGATTGTAGGAGATCCTCAAAAAACTACAAAGAGAGGAACAATCAGGATCCAGCTACAAGAGGAGGATCTTGAAAGTAAAAAAAGAAGGAATGTATCATAAGAGAGAAAGAGAGATCCTCCCAAGATCAATTATGGTTGACATTGGCTGCAATAACGTCCAACAAGCCTCTATTTCCTAAAAAACCAACCTTGAGCATAGAACTAAAGTCTCCCATATTTGTCTTGGAGTAGCAACAATTGAGGATTTAAATCTTTGTTTAATGAATTGATCAAACTAAGAATAGCATGGTCATTGAGGCCCCTTACAATCCAGTAAAGAAGCTTCATTTTTCCTTGGCTTGTTGTTTCTTCCCTTCACTAAGGGCTAGGGAAAAATGGGTTTTGAGGGTAAATGCAAAGGTAGAATCAAACTGAAATTTTTCTTTTTCTCTTAATAAAAGTATAGGTTGTGAACCATTGGCTATATCTGCTTTATTTTCTCTTTTCCTGATAACCTAGTTTGAGGGTTTACCCAAATTCCTATCCTTTCCAACATTTGCACCTCCTTTCTTTTGGTTTCTGGTAATAGAGCCCAGGGTAACAACCTTTTTCCTTATTTTGAAACCTTGAGCAAAGGACTTAAAATCTTGTTTCCTTCTTTTTCCATAATGGATTTTCCTTTAGAAGAAGATCCTCACTTTCCATATGAAGACGAAGCTTCCCTTCCTAAAACCTGGAGATTATTTTCCTTGGAGACTATATGATTTATATTCTTGAGTGTTTATTCTTGAGGAGCATTAGTCATATTTGTGAAGAAGGATAGTTTAATAAGGTTATGTATTCTCTATAACTAGTTAAATAAGCTAACTAATACGAATTATTATTCTCTTCCATATATTTATGACTTTTTTAATTATATGAGATGATCCAAAGTGTTCTCAAAGATCGATTTGATATTTGGGTATTATCATATATGTATTAGAGGAAAATATTCCAAGTATCACGTTCAAGACCAAAAATGGGTATTACAAGTTTATAGCGGTACCATTTCATTTGACTAATGCCTCAAAAAAATTCACGAGGATGATAAACAATGTGTTCAAGTAGTATCTAGATAAGTTTGTGTTAGTATTTCTAGATAAAAATATTTATTTATTTTTAAATTGTTAAGGTTGTGAGGTATATTTATGGATAGTAACGTAGTGTTTATGGAAGAATTAGTTTTTGGGACGTATTGTATTTAGTGATGGTATTTTAGTGGACCCTACTAATGTTAGATCTATAATATAATGTTCAACCCTTACCAATATTTCAGATATTCAAAGCTTAATTGGGCTAGCAAGGTATTATCAAAGTTTTATTTCTGAGTTCTATGGGATAACTCATAATATCACTTTCCTTCGAAAAAAATAAAGAAGTATGAGTGGATCAATAAATGTGAGATAACTTCCCAAACTCTAAAGAAGCTACTTACTAATGAACCAATCTTAGTAATACTTGACCTAGTTAATATTTTGTTATTTTCACTAATGCTTTAGTAGAGGTAGTTGATAAAGTCCTTATGCAAGATAGTTAGTTCATTATCTGTGAGAATGGGAATCTCAAGTATCATGATCATAATTACCCCACTCATGATCTCAAGTTGGTAGAAACAGGGCATCCTCATGATATGTGATATCACTTTCTATTGGGATTATGGTTTGAGAGAGGATCAAATCATCATAGTTTTCAATATTGTTTTACTTAGACAAAACTAACACTTGAAAAGGCATGGGAATATGAGTATCAATTTGATATTATATATATCTAATATAAGGATAATAGAGTATATGATGCACTTAATAGAAGAATAGATATATATTCATGTATGTAAATCCAAATGGATCAAAGAAGAAGTATACTTGAGCATTTACCTAGTGATAAGTGGTATCAAAACTTGCAATAACATCCTCTACTAGGACACATAATATTAGTATCATGGGATATAGTTTTGAGAGTGTTGGATTGATTTAATTCATTGAATCAATCTATATCCCCGACAATATGAGAGTTGGTTATATATAAGGGGTGTAGATACCCATATTTAGCTCACCTTAGAGTTTAGAAGTTATATCCAAACTTGATACGGTTATAATTTTTATCTAGCATGATACAAATTATTAGAGTATGTCTTAAATTTCTGAAAGTTTTAATGGATGAAGATAGAGCATCAACATCTTCAAAGACTATTGTATACATATAAAATTCATATGTAAAAATGGGATGTGGTTTTCATTTATTTTATCATTGGATTTTCTATATCTACTTATTATCATGATGTCATCATGGTAGTTATGAATAAATTGACGAAGATATATATTTTATTTATGTCACTTATACCATGCATAGTGACTTCACAATTGGTCAAGTTTATATTAATGATATTATGAAGTTGTATTGGGTTCTAAATAGAATAATTTCTCATAGGGATCATTGTTTTTCACTTCATCATTTTGGACTAGCTTCAAACATGAATTGGGAACCAAATCAATCTTAATATAACCTATACCCTTAAAATTATAATCAAACAAATAGGATAAATCATGTTTTGGAGGATTTCTTGAGAATGTATATGATGGATTTCCATATCTATTGGGTATTTATATATTTGGTAGAGTTTTCCTACAATGATAATTACCCCAATTCCAATGGGATGGATTCTTTATGAGCCCATTAATGGATGTCCATATTCACTCCTTTAAGTTTATGTAGACTATACAATAGTGTAGTAATTGGGCCTAATATGTTGGGAGTAATGAAGGATCAAGTAACCTTAATTAAAACATTTTTAGAAGGTATGGGATCAATAAAATATCTTGGAAAATTTCAAGCATGTGAATTGGATTTAAATAAAAGAAAATATTTTCTTAGAGTGCAACCTAACAAAATCCATATTCACTACCACAAGTATCTTAAGTTGGCCCTTCATTTTATAGGGCCTTTTGATATCCTTAAGAGAATCAAAATAGTGACCAATAAGATAGTCATACCACCCAACTACCATGAGTGCAAGATGTTCTATATATTGTAGTACTACAAATATACATCTAACCTATCTCATATTTTGCTCTATATCAAGTTGTGTGTCATCTCAAAAGATGTTATTCACATGGAGTCCATATGTGGTTGAATTTTCATACCAGATAGTTGAGAGGTCACACAGTGGATGAAGTTAGAGTCCTCTAAGATAATTACAACAAATATTTTATCACATGAGAGAGTGTAACTTCGATCAAAGAGAGATATCCTCTTTTTGTATAAGGTTCTAGTAGAAATTTTTCAATGGAAGGAAATTCCAAATTTTATTTTCATCTTACTATATAGTAGAATTGACACCATGAGATAGACTAGAGTACACTTTGGATTTAACTAGGAATATATGTTGAATTTATGTTTTTGATTTGGATAAATCACCTATAGAATTTTATATTTATTTAATATGCATATATTATCTATAAAATTTTTATGGGTATTGACATCATATGGATATTTATTTTATCTAGATGGATAATTTTTTACATGATTTTATTTTAAGCCTTAGTTTTTTTATTTTCCTTGAAAATATCTTAACTTGGCATGATGTTGACCTTATAAAATGCAAGATAAACTCATTATAATTTACCATATATATTGTTAAAAAGAATATGGTTATACTTGGTTAATTGATTATTAGCATTTATACTAATGATATTTTTAACAAGCTAGATGCGGATTCTATTGGGGCCAATCCCATCAAAATACCAAGACATTGCATTTGCTATCAATTCAAAAAAAATCAATTGGTTATATGGGATTGAAACAATCCCCACCCGTATTACATCATCACCACATAGTGGTACTATAACAAAGCTTGGATATTATCCATGTATCGGTTGGCAAGATTTGAACCTTGGTCTCCTCCTTAAATGTTGAGGAATCTAACTAGCTAAGCTAATGCCACTTGATTGCTATCAATTCAATTAAACCATATGCAACTTGTCCTTTTATCAAAGATATTCTTCATTTACTTTTCTAACAAATATATTCTTCTTCAACTGCTATGTTTTCACAGTCAAACTCTTTCATTCATTTTCATTTTCTTCTAAAATTTGAATTTCACTAAGAAGATCAACACCATGATTGACTAAATTATCTACTGTTTGATTTCCTTCTCTCTAGATTTACTCACATTTCCAAGAGTTTGCATTCAACAATAATATTATTTTTAATCCAATCCCCACATTTTTGTGTTGATAAAATTAATGATAATTTATGCATCCCACTCAATTTAAATATATTTTCATCCTTTTTTCAAATATAATTTTGTTCCTTGTAAAAATTGCCCTAGCCTTTGCATAGTTATTAGTTTAAGCTCCATATGATTTTGAGTAAGTGAGGAGAATTTTGCCTTCTTTATTTCAAAAAACATCACCTTCACTAGCTTTTGCCAAATTTTCTTTGGAAGCACCATCAAACTTAATCTTGATAAACCCAATTTATGGACGTTTTCATTTTACCATAGACCAAAGCAAATCCTTTGTGTTAACTCCATTGTTATAAAGCATGCTTCCATTTATATTTAAATCCTAAAACTAAGAGGCTAGCACCTATTTTCCTACACTTGAGACTTCACATGATGAGCACCATGTCTGTAAGCATTCTACAAGAGAGGCAATAATTTAATTCTTAACTAGAGCATGATTTTGAGATTTATTTTTAAAATTTCTATTATTCTTTCAAACCATAAAATTCAATAAATAATAGCATGATCAATCGTCCATAGAATACATAATCCTTTATATTTGAAATAATTAATTCAACATTTCATCAACTATTTCAATGTTGATGGAGCTACCCAATGTATTTTCATAATTTGAATCTCACATGGAATCCCAAGAACTTGAAAATTTTCTTCTAAAGTTTCCTCTTCAAAGAAGTAGAATACCTTCATGAAAGGGAATTCACATGTCAATTCTTCATACTTTGTGGTGTTTCCTTCTTCATAATTTGGCCTAGTTCTCTTCTCATTTCCCTTACATACTCTAAATCCTCATTTGAGGAAAGCACCAATGTTTCATGATATGATTGCATATTTGCCATTATTATCTCTATAGGCAAAATATCCTCAAACAAGAACCCAAATCCCTTGTATATTGACTCAATTTTTGCTCCTATTACAAACTCTTCTCCTTTTAGGGACACACTAAACACTTCACATTCTTCTATAACTTTTGACTCCTTGTCTAAGAAAGGACTAGATGATTCACAATTTTTTTCAATCTTTGATTCTTTACCTTCAAAATCCTTGTGTTCATTTTTGAGTCTTTCCTAAAACCATAGGAAGCATGCCCCTTGATGGAAGGATGAAGGTTCCTTCATAAGAATAATTTATCAATTACTATCTAGATCTTCCCTTATTATAGTAGGTTCTCTTCCTATCTAAAAGGAGTAGGGTTCATGTGGAGTAGGCTAAGGATTATCTGGAGGATTATTTACTACTATGCTTTGGGTAGGGAAGAAATAACCACTCATTTCAATTGCTCCGAGCATTACATAGGCTTGTGTCAAATTGACTTGGGGTGCAATCACTTGATTTTATCATTGATTGGCTTACCATGGATTGATCAACCATTAGTGGATTGACACAATGGGTTGATTTGCTATTGTAGACTAACTTGACACTTGTTGATTTATCACTTGGATATAGTGGATTTTCATAGCACAATTTGTTGAATCATGACCATTTTATGAGTAAAGCACAATAAATTTAAATTTATATTGCCCGTGCCATTGTGCACCTAATTAATCATTGTCATGTTTTCCTATTGGATCGCTCTAGCCCGAAGGGACACCTTATAGCCAAAACTTCTCAAGAGTGGAGGTCGATAGATTTTCATGTTAAGTCACTAACCATTGAGGCTCCTACATGTTTTCTTGTTGATGAATTGGTCAATTCTCCTTTTCAAGTTCATAACCTTGTTCCTTTAACCATTCAAGGACTATAAGCATGCCCTTGAACTAGTTCAATCCTCGTTGAAACTCTTGTATGTATTGTTGAACCTGGGAAACTTGTTGATGTTGTTGGGCCACCTATTGCTTATAGGTTTAGGCCAAATAAGATGGATAGTTTTATTTTGCATACACTATTGGATTTCATTGTTGAATCAATTAAGGTTGTTAAGGTGCTTGTGCATACTGCATTTACCCACACAACATTTGATACATAGATTGTCCTGTTGGAGCATATGCTAGTTGTTGTTGAGGATTATTGAAGTATTTTTTTATTTTGCACAACTTAGTAACTTCCTGCCATCACTTATTTTTTCATGAACTATTGCATTGATTGTTGGACCTAATACACCTAATACAAACCAAAAGTTTACATTGTTTGATGAGCCTACATGTTTGGTTGTGAGTTTTGTAGAAACTAATATTAACTTTGAGGAATTTGCATTTATTGAGATAGTTGAGGATTTTAAGTACATGACATATTCTATACCATCTAAAATTCCCCTAAAGTTGGGCCACCATAACTCTACCCAAAGCCCAAATATGTCAAATATAGGAGTGGAAAAAATAGTTTTTTTTAAAATAAAATAACACTTTTTTATGCAAGCAAGTTGCTCACGTGATTTTGCCTAAGAACAATTCTTTCATTGGCTAGTGAATCACTCCTTTAGAGGGAGCAAATCACTCATTTGATAAAATTTAACAAAAAATTCTTTGAGTTTGATAAACTACTCATTTTTTAGGATCAAATTATTCACTTTTTGAAATTAGACGATTCACTACTCCAATACTTAACAAGATTTTTACTTTTCTTCAAAGTAATGAATTGCTTAGTAGATGAAGTGAATCACTTGTTGAATAGAAACTTAGCAAAAATTCTTCAAATTTAACAAAATACTATTTGCCAATAGCAAATCACAATTATATGTCAAAGATGAAGCTATTGACTAATTTCGGTAAACCTTGGGTTTTGGCTTTGCAAGAATCTTGATTCATGATTTTATCAAAGTTCATAATGGAGTTGTAATCCTACAAAGCATATGCCTAGATCTTCGTATGTACTTACCTACATAGATAGAGTTTAAGGTCAAAACTCAAAAATTCTAAAAATTTCGATAAAGGAGGAAAACACTTTAAAAAATCTAAAGAACAATGTCAAAAGAGAGGCCAAGTGAATTGCTCCAAGTGAAAGGCTTCAGTTCTTACGTGAATCGCTCCCTTGAGAGGTGTTAGGAAAATATTTGATCTTCCTAAGCAAATCATCTCTCAAACTTTAGATGCATTGCTTTTTGGATTCAACTTGGAGAAATTTTACTCTTGGGATAAATTGGTAGTTGATGTGGAGTGAATTGCTCAATGAATTTGACTTGAATTTTTTTTTTGCTTTTCAGGTGATTGGCCTTAAATAGGATTAATCACTCCAATTTTGGAGCAAATCGCTTCTTGAGTGAGGATTTGGAAAACAATTCCCAAAATCAGGCAAATTGCTCTTTGCCTGTGGTAAATGCAAATTTACCACTAACATTGAGAAATTTGGCCAATTAAGGGTTGCTTTGCTTGCTTGCTTCATGAAAATAATATAAAAGGTTCATAATAGAGTTGTCATTGCCAAAGCACTTGCAAAATCAAACGCAAAAAACAAAAGGTATGTGAGTTCAAATCAATACTAGGCTCAATCTCATCAAGGAAATCAAGTCTTGTCCTACCAAGCAAGCCAAAAACATGTTGAATTATGGAAAGGTCTAACTTCTAATGCGCCCACTTCATTTCAAAAAATTGGAAGAGAGACAATGCCCCTTTGGACCCCCAAATTTAGGTTGGCTCCCTATTATCCTTGCTAAAATCTAACTCATCTAACCTTCTTGCAATGAATTTAAATGCAAAAAATTAAATTGTGAAAAGTAAAATTGGAAGTTTAGGATGCAAGGGATTGAAAGCAAATACGGTCGTACCCATAGCAAGGAGAGTGTGATCAATTTACTCATGAGGAAATCGAATATCAACATTCGATGCATATGAAATGAAATTAACAAAAAATGACAAGACAAAAAGGTAATTACACAATCATGCATGCATTTCACAATCCATGAGGGTAATGTGCAATTGGTGGAAAGCAAAATGTCTCATCAATTCCTCATTAATTATAAGGAGCAAGTATAGTGTGGGTCTCACAAAGTGTAGCTTTGACTTCATCAAGGCCAAACATGATTACAATGGAGCTCATGGCTCCTACTTATTTGAAGAATTCACCTGATTTATCTTAGGCAAAAAATTCTTACACCTAGTAAAAGTAAAGATTTGGGGACATCTTTAGCAAAATGATGCACCTCCAAATTCTACGTCTCTAATTATGTCTCTAAATTGCTTAGAAGCCTTCTAATATAAGTTAAGAAGGTGCCATAAAAAGACAAAGTCGCTTTCTAAGAGATTCTCTTTGGCATTTATGCACACTCATCTAGCTTGGTCTATAGATGGGCGAATTACTCCACTTTTAGAGCGCATCACTCCTCTTTTGAAACTTAGCCAAAGTTTTATTAATTTTGTAAACTTTGTTGCTTTGCATTGTTGCCTCTAGGCTTGCCAAATTCATTTTCCTTTGTCTTTCATGACTAATTCCTTAAAGGAATTAGAAGGTAGTAGCCAAGCTACTACAGTTTGGAATTTATCAAAATATTATTAATACTTAATCAAGTTGGGATATAAAGATTTAGAGCAATCAAAGTTTGCTACTCCCAAAGATTTTTCTTAGAAGAATGTTTGGTCACCCGAGGTCATCCCTATGGCTCAACATTCCTTTAGTTAGCAATCCAAAGCAAGATTCTTATAGGTGAGAATTTATGAGGATGTCATGGACCTTTTAGGTGCGCATTATGTGTGAGAAGGATCTAGAAATATCATATCATTTACTTTCATTGTACCTTTGCTTATATAATTTCCCAAAATATGAGAATATCATGGGTAGCTCCATCAACATTGAAAGAGTTCATGAACTGTTGGACTAATTGTTTCAAAGCTAAAGCATTATATGCATCATCTAAAGGATTGGTACTCCCATTATTTGTTGGAATTTATGCCTTGAAAGAAATGATAAAAATTTTAATAACAAATCTCAAAATCATGTCGAGGTTTGGAATTCTATTATTTGCCTTAGGGAACGTTTACAAACATGGTGCTCATCATGGGATGTCTCAAATAAATAAAAAAATAGATGCTAGCTTCTAGGTTATAGGATTTGAATATACATGGAAAGGATCATTTGCAAAAATAGAGTTAACACAAATATTCTACTTCAATTTTAAGTAAAATAGAAATGTCCAAAAGTTGAGTATCAAAATCAATTTTGATGGTACTAACAAAAGAAATCTAGGAAAGGTTGGTGGAATGGTGTTTTTTGAAATAATGAAGGCAAAATTCTTTTTGAGATCATATGAAACTTCAACTAACAACTATGAGGCTAGGACACTTCTTATAAGGATCAAAATTTGTCATTGAAAAATAATAAAAATAAATTTCAATTGAGGTTGATTCACAAATTATTACTAATGCTATTAAGAAAAATGGATATCTATAGAAAGGGAAACCAAGTAATTCAACTGTCGTGTTGATCATCTTGGTGAAATTTAAATTTTAGAAGGCAATTAGCTTTTATCTCTTAATGAAAAAGATATCAAGGAGCTGATTACAGACATAATTGTTTAAGGAAAATGAACAATATTTTTGACAAATTGTTAAATGAAAAAATCTCTTTGATAAAAAAGCAAATTGGTAACCTAACAATAATGTGATATTATGTTATTTTGATGGAACTGGACCACCATAAAAGACACATAAATTCACATGACCTTATTTTTTACATATCATTTTTTCATATCATTTGATTATGTTCCTAACAATACTACCACTATAATGAGAACAACAATGATGGCAAATGAATAAAAATACAACAATTACAAAGGATAGAGCCCCCAAGGGCTAGGTGGATTGGTAGTTTGCTTGTCTTGCCAGGCATTTACCAAGAAGAGACCTAGGTTCAAACTTTGGGGGTGCCAATTTGCAAAGTTAGTAGTCTGTTTTGAATCCTCTGAGTGTGCATCAGACCGACAACAACAGTACAAATCCCAAGCGACCGGTGGTCTCCCCCTCAGGCCGTGTCAACGATGATGAGTTGGAATAGGCTTGTTGGGAGCAACCCTTGTGGTTTGAACCCTATGCTTGTCAGTTACTAAAAATAGTGTGGTTGTAACCAACTCCCCTATGTATCTAAAAAATCAATTACAAGGATAACAAAGATGAGAATGAAAATTTGACATTATTGGCAATGATAATATACTCTGAAGTATGGTTTAAGTAATAGCAAGTAATATCCCAAGTTAACACTCTCCAACATACATGCCTCCTTAAATTCATTAAAAAAAAAATCATTTTACATGTTCAAAAATTGTAATTAAAATAATATAAAATGATAAAACTTTGAGATCCTTTAGGTCAAATCAATCAATACAATGTGTATATCATTGATCACATAAATGTTTCTATTTTTAAATGGATAAAATTTGTTTGAAACAAAGCTTCCCCTCTCATATTTAAACTCCAGTCATGTATTACAAAGGCACATCATTAACCATTACTCCATAATAGAAAATGTAAGTCTTCATTTTTTAAATATACTCAAAATATATATATAATTTAATTTATTTAATCATATTGGAATAGATCTTACCCATACTACATCATAATCATACTACCATAATATTTTAATAAACCAAAGAGTTATATTACAACAATATTTTGGCAATCATACACACATCGCCTCACAAGATTTAAACCTAGATCTTTGCCTTGAAAGTCCACATCTTAAAAAAGTGTCATTCCACTAAATTCAATATATAGAATGTTATTTTCGTGATTTAAATAATTTATGAATTATACGTATACACACCAATAGAGTAAGGAGGCTAATTGAATGTATCTCATCTTGTATTCCAAATGAGTTAAAAGGCCATCTATAAATTTCATTGTGATGGAGAGTAATTAATTTTAAGGTGCAAATCATCATTCTTTCCAATTTAATTATTAAAAAAAAACAAATAAAATGCTCTTCTTTCCCAATATTCTACTTTATCCCTGTTGTGAGTGATATCAAAATGTTGCCTCTAATGGAAATAAAAATAAAAACCGAAAAAAACAAATCACCAACCCTGCCTTGTTAGTTCTTAGATCACCTTTGTTAATAAACAATCACATGAAATTGACAAGTTTGTTGAAAAATATGGATATAATTATGTTGTTAGACAATACCACTTAAATAGTTCCCTTTCTCCTTGTAATTAAAGAGATTGCCATATAATAAAATGGCATGAGTTCAACCAGTTAAATACCTTAAATTTTAAAGAGATCCAAGTTTAAATCTTACGAGATGATATATTGCCACGCTGTTGTAATACCACTATGTCGTCATGATGTAAACCTAGTGGAACCCATTTTAATCCCATATAATAAATTTAAAAAAAAAAAAACATATCTACGAAGTAAAAGCAAAGCTCCCTTCCATTTTCTGTTTATCTATTCACATCCTTCTCTAGATTGTCCATTTACTATATTGGAGCATATGTAGACAAGACGCACGTATCATATCTTGTACACATGCATTTTAATGGACATCATCTTAAAATGCTGCTTTATGTTGAAACAAAGTGGTTTGTGTGGTGCATTGTAATTCAATGTGCATTTCAGTTAAACCAGGAACAAATTGTGTATATAACTGGAAAGAGAATTAGATTGAAAAAAACCTTCTCAGCTCAAACCCTCAAAATTGAATAGTTAATACAATTGTAAAATGAGTAAACTTTGTTCAAGCTTTAATTGGTTAAATTCTTCAAACTTTCGAGGAGGAGACCAAGATTCAACTCTTGCAAAATGAAATATGCATAATAGCCAAGCTGTTGTAATACCAATATGTGATGATGATGTAATACAGGTAGGGACCCGTTTCACTCCTATATAACCAATTTACAAAAAAAATAATAATAACACTCCTTATTTCAATGTCTTCATTTTTTAATAGCTGAGAACTAAATGCAAAGATTAATTTTTTTTTTTTTTTTGAAGGCATTGGCATTTGCAAACATAAAACTTACCAGTAAAGAGAAGAATTCTATTAGTAATAAATAAGAGCCGAGTCATTGCAATGTCTATGGCTTGAATCATACATTGTAGTGAATTAAACACAGCCATGCACAATTTCTATATTTGAAATGCATGTTTTCAAACCCAAACTTGCAACTAATCAATCACAGGAACTATCATAAGGAACTATCATAAGGGTAACAATAAACCCCCCTCTTGTGGGTTTCCAACATTATACTTGAAAAGCAACCTTGAAGAAAAGAAAAAACTAGCCAAAAATATGTTTTTTGTTCTGTCAAATTGAATAAAATCAAATCTAATATGCTTTGATGAAAGTATACTTGCCAACACCAATGTCACAACTAACTACTCAGTTACACATTTCCTAGGTGTGTAACTGTATCCTGGGATTCACGTAAATTTTCAGTTTATTTCATTCCTACATTATAAATAAGTACTTGATCTCCGGTGCCTATTGGATTTGAGGCAAGTGATGGGGGCAAGGAGTTTCACACCGTATGCCAAGGTTCAAATTCCATGGGTGAACTTAACCTTCATCAATGGCATGAGATCAAGTGGTTAAAAATATGGACTCTCAAATCTAGCCAAGTGATATATGCATAATTGTCATATATGTAGTTTGTTGAAATACTGTGATCACATAGTCATGATGTAATATGGATGAGGCCCATTTTCAATACTATATAACCAATTTTAAAAAAGAAAAGTATTGTATCTCCTCTAAATTGCCAGAATAACATGCATTCTATTTAGAAACTAATATTGAGTATCAAAGAAAGCATAAGAACATTGATCAAGCATATCCAAGAAGGAAAGCATTTTGGGTAGTGGTAGATTGTCCACATACTCGACTTAAAGAACGTGTTACAACAAACAAACAAAACATATTTGGAAATGTTAGATATTACTGTTGTGCCTAATAAGTTCTGTTCTCACATATTTTTCCTTTTTCCTTGGAACATATCAAAATTTCAAGTATAATACTTGCTTAAAAGGGAAACAAAAATAGGACCCCATAGAATTAAAAAGTTAAACAAAATAGAAACTGTTCAAAAAATTAAAAACCCAACTAAAAGACAGCTGTGTGAACAATGTTAAGCAAATTGTTTTTGAGAATATAGATCTTTAATTTCAGAAATAGCTCCCAATAGAAAGATGATAATAACTGAAACTTTTATGGATAAAATATTACACAGTCAAAAGCAAATATGAGGTTTGCACTAACTGGTAGGATTGTGCTGCTGATCAGGATAGCTGTGCTTGCGTAGACCTGGATGCATCAAGAGTCGTGATTCTAGACTCTATCTTAGCTTCAGAATTCCTTAATCGTGAAAAAGGTTTTCTCAAGAACCGCCACTTTTGAGCCTTGTTCGATCCTAGAAGCTTCTGCTGCTGCTTACGGAAAATTCTGTTGGCATGCCATTTACCACCTCGCCAACCAAGCCCATATCTGTCATGCATCAGCTAAGATGAAAATGACATTTCCATTGCTTTGCAAAGCAGCAAAACAAAATAATAACAATTTGTAGTTGAAAGGAAAAGAGTGAGGAGCATGACAATCTATAAACACAGCACACATGTTGAAACCACATTAGAAGAAGTGACAGAAAATTATAATCAACTCTGAGCAAAAGGTCTAAATATTTGTCAAGATTCTAGATTCTAGTAGTTGGAAGACCTACTTCAAAATATATTTATTTTGTTTTTGCAATCTGATTGTCCAAGCATATAAAGCTATACATTTAACATCAGAAATAATGAATCTGTAATGTAACACCCTCGAAATAATTTTACTTTGCAAACATTCGTTTCATCCTTATCATTGTCTATGGACCTACATCTCAGTCAAGTAGATTAGAAGTATGGAGTCAGATTGAAGCCTTTATGAGAAGTAAAGACCAAGAAATCTGATTCATGATCATAGGATATTTCAATGCCATTACCAAGCTGGATGAAAAATTTTGGGGAATTAGGAAATTAACACAAAGTATGAGAGATTTCTCAGCTTTTATTCAAAATAATAATCTATGGGAGGTTGAGTTTCAAGAAGACAACTATACATGGACCAACAATAGGAGAGGCCATAACCTAATAGCAGAAAAATTAGACAGATGCATACTCTCAGATCATTGGCTAGATGAAGGGACCAATGCTAAAATTAATACATTGACAAGGATTGGTTCAGATCACTGGCCAATAAGAGTTAAAATGGTGGTAAGTAAATTCAAAAAAAGGTAATATTTTAAATATGAGCAGATGTGGGAAGACCATCCTCAATTTGTTGGTATGATAGCACAACCGTAGAATTCTTCAAGAAATAGTAGGTTGTATACACTTCCTAAACAAATTAAATCAATGACATCTAGATTAAAAGAATGGAACAAGAACACTTTTGGAAATATTTTTTAGAAGAAAGAACTAAAAGATAAACTTTCAAAATTCCAAAAAGGTGATCATAAAAGTCCAAGCTCAAAGGAAAGGGAGTTGCTTAGTGAATATCATAATATTTTGAGTAAGGAAGAGAAATTTTGGAAATTAAAATCAAGAAAAACTTGGTTAAAAGGAGATAAAAATACAAAGTTTTTTCATAGGATGGCAATAGTATAGAGATCAGCATCTAGAATTAATAGAATTAAATCAACAGAAGGGGTTTGGATTGAAGACCAGAGTAAAATCAGAAAGGAGGCAAGGTTTTTTTATCAGAATATTCTAGGATCAGAAGAGTTTGAAGTTCTTAATGATAAACTTCTACAAGAAGTACCTTCAGTTATAACAAATGAAGACAATAAGAAACTAATGGAGCCTATTACTTTGGAAGAAGTTCATTTAGCTCTTTTCTCTTTTGATAAGGATAAATCCCTAAGTCTAGATGGGCTCTCTACAGCATTCTATCAACATAACTGGGATATAGTGAAGGATTCTTTATTGGTGGCAGTGGAACAGCCTAGGGTAAAACAATACATTCCTTATAAATCAAATGCAACATATCTTACCCTAATCCCAAAAAATAAGGATGCAAAATTGGTTGATTCTTTTAGGCCCATAAGCCTATGTAATATGGCATATAAGATTATCTCCAAAGTGATGGCAAATTGATTAAGACCTCTATTAGAAAAAATTATTTCAGAAGAGCAAGGAGGATTTGTGAAAGGGAGTTAGATCTGGACGGGATAATAGTAGCTCATGAAGCTATTCATTCAACAGCTTCAAGAAAAGAGAGAGCAATGATCTTAAAACTTGATATGAGTAAAGCCTATGATAGGGTTAAATGGGATTTTCTTTTTGCAGTATTAGAAAAAATTGGTTTTGGTAAGAAATGGGTCAGATGGATTAAAGTTTGTGTCTCTACAGTTTCATATTTGGTAACAGAATCATTTAAGGCCAAGAGAGGTCTTAGATAGGGAGATCCTCTATCACCATATTTGTTCATTATTATGGCAAAGGTTTTGGGTAGGAACTTGAAGAAGGCTAATAAAGATGGGCTGATAAGTGGTCTTAATGTTAGTAATAACATCGACAACATCACCCATCAACAAAATGGAGATGATACAGCCCTTTTTGGTAGGGCAAGGATAAACAAGGCCAGAGCTTTAAATAACTTGTTAAAGGAATACGAAAGAGCGTCAGGGCAAAGAGTAAATAGGAAAAAATCCAAAATTTACTTTTTAAACACCCCAACTAGAATCAAAGCAGAGATATGCAAGTTACTTCAAATGGAGGAGGCAAATTGCCAGCACCTTATCTAGGGATGCCCTTATTTCAGGGGAGAATGAGGATAGAATTATGGAATCCAGTTTTAGTAAAGTTCAAAATAAACTATCAACATGGAAAGGTAGATGGTTATCGTTAGCAGGAAGAGTGCAACTAATAAAATTAGTCTTACATGTCATTCCAACTTATTATATATCCTTGTATACTATGCCAAAATCGATAGAAAAAGTTTAATCTATATTATGCAATCCTTTTTGTGGTCAAGTTTACATGATAAAAGGAAATTTCCTTTGGTGAAATGGAGCAAGGTGTGTGATGATAAAACTAGGGGAGGTCTCGATTTAAGAGTTCTTATGGATGCAAACTTAGCTCTTAGGGGAAAAGTAATTTGGAGATTGTACAAAGAGAGTTGAAGACAATGGGCAAGAATTCTTCTAAGCATGTTGAGCCCAATGACCCAAGCTTAATATTTACTACATTTTCACTTCCAAATGGTTATACTCTATGGAACGGTTTAAAAAAATCTATTGATCTATTTAAAGGTCTAAGATGGTTGGTGGGAACTGGACAAAAGATTTCTATTTCAATGGATACTTGGTGTGATAAAAAACCACTCAATCTAGATCCAATTTTGAAACCATGGACGAGATTACTTCAAGACAAATATAAGGATAGGGTTTCAAACATTATGTACAAGGATTAGGAAGGAAGATACAAATGGAAAGAAGATTTTTTTACAAGTATACAAGATATTGATGCTTGGAGGCAGTTGAACAGAACGATAACAATAGTGATAATTCCGAGGGGAGTCAAGGATAAGCTAATTTGGGAGTTGAAAAGCTCAGGAGAATACACAAGAAGTGGATATAATATAAAGCACCAACAAAATAGAAATATCACAAGAACATGGAGAGATATTTGGGATAGCCCAAGCATTCTAAAGTCAAAATGTTTGTTTGGCTAGTAGGTCATAAAAGAATTTTATCCTGGAATAACCTTATGAAAAGGGGTTTTCATAGCCCCTCACAATGTTTTCTTTGTAAAAGGGAGGAGGAGAGTATAGACCATCTCTTGGGACACTGCTCAGTAGTATGGAATCTATGGCAATGGATTCTTAATATGTTTGGTAAATGCATGGTGATGAATAGAAGAATTGAAGAATGGTTAAAGCAATGGCAAAGCACTTTTAAAAGTGAGGCTTTACAAACAATTTGGGATATATCAAAAGATACAATACTTTGGACTATATGGCTAGAAAGGAATAGAAGAATATTTAAAGGAAAGAAAAGTAGTTTAGAGGTAACAAAAAGGAAGATTTGTTTAGCCATAGAGGAGTCTAAACCAACCCTATCAACTCACCCAATCCCTAATCTAGAAGCAGAGAGCATTGATAGATGGAGTCAAGTCATCAAATGGAATTATGATGGTATAGAAGAAATAAAAGGAAGGCAAAAAATATAAAGTGGAAACCACCGGATGTGGAGTTGGTCAAATCAAATTTTGATGGACCTTCTAAAGGAAATCTAGGACCAGTAGTAGGAGGGATAATTAGGAATAATAGAGGAGAGATTTTGTCTCATTATGTTTTCAATAGTGGATTTAAGACAAATAATGAAGTTGAAACTTGGGCAGCTTTGGAAGCGTTAAAAAATTGCAAACAAATGAATTGGAACAGAGTATGGATGGAAGGTGATTCACTCATAGTAATAAATGCAATTTTGAGGAAAGCAAAGGCTCCATGGAACATACAAGTGATAATTGTGGAAATTCAAGACCTTGTTATAGATTTTGAAGAAATCAAGTTTACACATACGTTAAGGGAAGGAAACAAATGTGCAGATAGGCTAGCCAATAGTGGGGTTTTATTTGAGGATAGTGAAGTTAAAATTATCTTTTCCATGGTTAGAGGAAGTAGTAAGTTTAGGTGAAGCTCACAATAAAATGTTGATTACCTAAATCAAATAATAATTAAAATTTACTTTAATGTTTTTCATTGGTAAAATTTGCTTTATTTTATAACATTAATGTGTTTTCATATAAACTATTTATTACAATTTTTGTGGTTGCACTTATGATTCAAGAAGGAAACTAGCAATCCAGATCTAGTAAAGCGGACTATGATAGTGCAATGTTTTGGAAATATTACTCTACTAAGATGCAATGCATAGATAGTAGAGGTGGAGTTTTGGTATTGTGAAGTTTGTTGTACGAAAATGTCAAGAAGGATGTTGAATTCTGGAATATTTGTATTCACACAAAATTGAAGAAGATCCAAAAAATGAAAATCAAGAATTCAAACATTTTATGAAAAATGATGTAGGTATTTAGCACTAGCATCTCAATTGATATGATAATTGAATCTGTTTGTAAACTCTCAAGCTCTAAAGGAGAGAGTTGTGGCTTTTCAAGGGTGGCGGACCCAAGTACAACCCCTTGTTATCCATCAAAAAAAAAAAAAACTGAACTCAAATAGGTTTAAATGTATGGACCATAACAAACAAAGTTTTAAATTTGAAATCATTAAACCAAAATCCAAATCTATTAGGAAAACTCTTCAGATTCCACACCTGCAAGAGGAAGCACAATAACAAAAATATAGAACACGGAAACAGTAACACAAGTGACACATAGATTTTACGTGGAAACCTGCAATGTGCAGGAAAAACCACGGGGCAATGGTAACTTCTTCTTTTATTATTTTCAGCAAATATTACATTCATGTCCTTTGACGTTTTCCAACAACTTCACGCTCTCACACTCTAACATTATGCAAGGGATCACATCCCTTTTATAGAGCAGAGGAAGACTCCAAACTGTTTGTTTCATCTTCCAACGGAAGCCTCCAAAAAACTCTTCATTTTAGCTTCCAAAGACTCTTCGTCTTCTGCTCCCAAGACTGTTCGTCTTCCGCGTTTTGTCGTCTACCTAGACGTCCACTGCATGACGTCTACTGGGCATGACGTCTGGCCCAGACGTCTTCCAGCCCAGACGTCTGGCCCAGACGTCTGGCAGCCCAAATGTTTGGCAACCTAGACGTCTGCGCACCAGACGTCTGGCCACGTCTGCCAGACCAGACATATGGCAGCCCAAACGTCTGGCCCAGACGTTTGGCAGCCCAGACGTCTAGCCCAGACGCTGCCAAACCAGACGTCTGGCCTAGGCGTCTGCCAGACCAGACATCTGGCCTAGACGTCTAGCAGGTCAGACGTCTGACCTGTTGCCTAGACGTCTGACCCAGACGTCTAGCTGACCTGTATACTACCTTCATACCTAACATTCTCCCACTTGAAGTCAGTATTCGGGAATTCTTCTGCCAAAATATTTCATCCAGTGCCAATTGCCCAATGTTGCCCTTGTTACTTTTTCAGCAAGCCTAGAGAAGTTCTGCACCACTCAAACTTCTCTACCTTGACCGGCTTTGTAAGCATATCTGCAGGATTCACTTCAATGTCAATTTTCTGCAACAGGATCCTACCTTCTTCCACCACATTTTGATAAAGTGGTACTTGACATCAATGTGTTTCGTGCGATCATGGAATGTTGGATTCTTCACTAATTGAATAGCACTCTGGCTATCACAATGCAACGTAATTTTCTCCTACATTACCTTGAAGTCACCCAACAATCGCTCTAGCCAAATTGCCTCTTTGCTGGCATGAGTTGCTGCAATGTATTATGCTTCAATGGTTGATAAGGCCACAACAGACTGCAACTTAGAAGCCCAACTCACCGCTCCTCCAGCAAGGGTGAAGGTATATCCTGTAGTGGATTTTCTCCCATCTCTATCTCCACCATAATCAGAATCCACAAAACATGTAACTTGCAAATCTGCCAATCCAAAGTAAATGGCAACATCTGAAGTGGCTCTTAAATATTTGAATATCCACTTCACCGCATTCCAATGCTCCTTACTAGGATTTGCCATGTACCGGCTGACTACTCCCACTGCTTGGGCAATATCCGGTCTGGTGCTCACCATGGCATACATGAGGCTTCCTACCGCTGATGAATACGATACACGAGACATGCTTGTCTTCTCTGCTTCCGTTCTAGGACACCGGTTGGAAGACAACTTTAAGTGTGGAAGAAGTGGGGTACTAACCGGTTTAGCATTCTACATATTGAAGCGCCGAAGAATCTTTTCCACATATGACTTTTGACTTAACCAGATCTTTCTTCCTTTTCTGTCCCCGTGTATCTTCATCCCTAAAATTTGGTTTGCTGCTCCTAAATCCTTCATTTCAAATGTCCTAGCCAACCGAGCCTTAAGATCAATGATTTTCTTCATGTTGGGGCCTCGCAACCAACATATCATCAACATACAACAGCAAAATAATAAAACCGCCATCGTCAAACCTCTTGTAGTATGCACAATGGTCAGCTTCACTCCCGCTGAAACCTTGGCTCTTCATGAAGGTGTCAAATTTCTCGTACGACATCCTTGGCGCCTGTTTCAACCCGTACGGTGATTTCTTCGATCCGCAAACCAAATGCTCTTTGCCTCTTTCTTCATAGCCCTCAGGCTGATCCATATATATCTCTTCCTCGAGATCACCATGCAAGAAAGCAGTCTTTACATCAAGCTACTCCAATTCCAAATCCTGTGCAACTACAAGTGCAAGTAGAACTCTGATAGTAGTCATCTTCACAACTAGAGAGAAAATTTCATTAAAGTCAACACCTGACTTCTGCACATAGCCCTTTGCCACCAAGCGAGCTTTATAGCGTTCCAACAGCCCGTTGTTGTTCTTCTTCACTTTGTACACCCACTTGTTTCCAACAGCTCTTTCTTCCGGTGGGAGATCCACAAGTTCCCAAGTTTTATTCTTTCGAAGTGCCTCGATTTCCTCCTCCATGGATTTCCTCCACTTTGCTGCATTCTAAGACTCTCTAGCTTCTTGAAATGAACTAGGTTCACCATCATTAGTTAACAAAGCAAAAGAGGACGATAACAAGAAACCCCGGACACTTTGGACGTGAGATCTTCTAACCCAATGATCCGTCGGTTCTGGCTCTTGGTCTTGTGACCGTTGTGGCTGCTCTACTTCCTCGTTCTACTTGTTGTTCTGCATGCTGATCAAAAACTTCAGCATGTTCATCTTCATAGTCATCTTCACTCAATTCTACTTCAACAGGTACAACATTAGGATTTTGTTGTACCTCCTTCCTTTGCATGGATTTTTCATCAACAATTACATCCCGGCTAATAATTACCTTGTGGGCAGTAGGATCCCACAATCTATACCCCTTCACTATATCTCCATAGCCGAGAAAAACACATTTGCTTGACTTCGGGTCAAGCTTGGACCTTTTTTCTTTGGGTACATGGGCAAACGCGTCACAACCAAAAGTGCGCAAATGAGAGTAATCAATTGGCTTACAACACCAAACCTCCTCTGGAATCTGTCCATCCAATGTAGCCGTAGGTGACCTCGTTAATAAGATAAACAACTGTATTAACAGCCTCCGCCTGTAACTTTTTCTCCAACATGGTTGCGCTAAGCATGCTTCTTGCACGTTCCATGATTGTGCGATTCATCCGCTCAGCCACACCATTTTGCCGTGGAGTGTATGGTACAGTCTTCTGGTGCTTAATACCTTCCTGCATACAAAATTTATCAAATTCCTTGGAGCAATATTCACCCCCATTATCTGACCTGAGACACAAAATTGACTTGCCCAAACTCTTTTCTACCCGTGCTTTGAACTCCTTAAATTTTTGCAAAGCTTCCGACTTCTTCTTCAAAAAATAAACCCACACTCTCCTAGAATAATCATCTATAAAAGTCATAAAATAGATGGCGCCATTCAAGGACTGAGTGGGGACAGTCCAAATATATCCGAATGTATAAGTTGCAGAAAATCAAAACTCTTACCAGGACTTGCAGTAAACCGAACCCTCTTCTGTTTACCAAAAATACAGTGCTCACATAATTCTAAATTGCAAGACTTAATCCCGTAAAGCATACCTCTATCATTTAGAATTTTCAGGCCTTTTTCACTCATATGGCCTAGGCGTTGATGCCATAGCATTACTGCATCCCGAACGAAGTTGCTGTTGCTGCATGGTTTGTCACCGTATCACCGCATAAACGGTATAAGGTCCCATAAGATTCTCCCTTTGCTACTACAAGAGCTCCTCTGGTAATCTTGCAATAGTTGTTACGTAAGGTGACAGAATATCCTAGCTTATCCATCATTTTGATTGATAGCAAATTCTTCCTCAAATCGGGCACATGTCGCACATCACATAGCATCCTTTCTCTACCATCGTCCAACCTGATCCTTATATCCCCTCTTCCCACAATTTCTAAAGGATGATCATCACCCAAATAGACCTTTCCACCACAGAATGGCTGATATTTGTCAAACCAGTCTCGATGGGGAGACATGTGGAAGGATGCACCCGAGTCCAAAACCCGGGTATATAAAACTGATTTGTTGTTACCGATACGTAAGGCTTCACATGTTGTCGTCTCTCCTGAATCTCGTTGCACCGGCTTCAACTGATGGCTGATTTTGCTTTTCACCATTCTTTAATTGCCAACAATCCTTCTTGGAGTGTCCTGGCTTCCCACAATGCCAGCACTTCCCTTTCTACTTATGTCCTTTAGACTTAGATTTGGACTTCTTTCTACCTTGTTTACTCCCCTCGAACGATCGACCTCTCACAGATAGGGCTTCATTGGTTGAGGGTTCCAAAGACGTTTTTCGCCTCAACTCTTCTGCCAACAAAGCGGCTACCACATCATCAAAATTGAGAGTTCTTGATGATGAATTACTGATGGTCATCACCATATGATCCCAAGTGTCCGGGAGGGAACAAAGTAGGGTGATAGCTCTATCTTCATCGTCCATCTTCACATTAACTGAAACCAGCTATCGATCAGAGTATTAAACTCATTCAAATGATCTACCACGGATGAACTTTCCTTCATCCTCAAGCTATAAAGCTACTTTTTCAAAAAAACCTTGTTAGTTGTTGATTTTGTTTCATACAACTTTTCAAGCTTTTGCCAAAGGGCTTCCGCGGTCTTTTCTTCAGCTACATTGAACAAGACGGAGTCCGCTAGGCAAAGACGGATTGTAGAAACCGCCTTCCTGTCAAGCGTTACCCACTCCTCATCTTTCATGCTGCTCGGTTTACTCGCGACTCCTTTCAAGGCTTGCGCTTGGTCATTCTGAACCGGCAAATCCTCCACCTTCATCTTCCATAGAGCGAAGTTCCTGCCATCAAATTTCTCAATCTCGAACTTGGTTACACCTTTTGTCATTGTTGCAGCTCCCACTCGCACAAAACCTTAGCTCTGATACCAGATGTTAGGAAAAATCTTCAGATTCCACACCTGCAAGAGGAAGCACAATAACAAAAATATAGAACACGAAAACAGTAACACAAGTGACACAGAGATTTTACGTGGAAACCTGCAATGTGCAGGAAAAACCACGGGGCAATGGCAACTTCTTCTTTTATTATTTTCAGCAAAGATTACATTCACGTCCTTTGACGTTTTCCAACAACTTCACACTCTCTAACATTATGCAAGGGATCACATCCCTTTTATAGAGCAGAGGAAGACTCCAAACTGTTCGTTTCATCTTCCAATGGAAGCCTCCAAAAAACTGTTCATTTCAGCTTCCAAAGACTCTTTGTCTTCCGCTCCCAAGATTGTTCGTCTTTCGCGTTTTGTCGTCTACCTAGACGTCCACTGCATGACGTCTACTGGGCATGACGTCTGGCCTAGACGTCTGCCAGCCCAGACGTCTGGCAACCTAGACGTCTGGCCTAGACGTCTGCCAGACCAGACGTCTGGCAGCCCAGACGTCTGGCCTAGACGCCTAGCAGGGTTAGACGTTCGACTCGTTGCCCAGACGTCTAACCTGCTAGACGTCTAGGCCAGACGTCTGGGCTGCCAGACATCTGGTCCTGGGTCAGCTAGACGTCTGACCCAGACGTCTAGCTGACCTGTATACTACCTTCATAACTAACAAAATCAGCCTTGATTTACAAAATAGACCTATCAGAGTAACTGGTTAAAAGAAACTGGGGACAGCAAATTATTAAAAGAACGTATTTGTTGCGAAGGCTATGAGAACCAATTAAAAGATGTATGTCAACCTTCTATCCGGAAAACTGCATTACGAAATATGCTACTTGTGCTAGAAACCTTGCCAAGTCGGGACACTAACAAAAAGATGTAACTTGTGCATGATGTATATTCATCTTTCTCAGGTTAACTCTTTGCTATTCATCTACCAGTTGGTGTTCCCAAAATATGACAAAAAAATTGCAGGTCGAATTAAAAATGTTGCTTGAAAGTCATAGTCAAATTAAAAATCAGAAAGCAATATAAAACCAGTAATGTTCACACAAAGGGTAATCTAGAAACAAAAATCATAACAATGGGGAAGTGGAAACAAAGAATGCAGGAGTTTATACACACACAATGCTAACACTGAAGAGACAAAAGCAAAAGGAAGGATCAATAATTTAATATTCCCAGAAATAGTCAAATCCAGATGGAATATATATCTAAAAGATGCAATGTATAACATCCTCAGGACTTCTACTAAAGAGAAATAACTTTAAGGTTGATAAATAAAATACAAGAAATTACAAAATTAAGATAACAAGTTGGAACATGATATCATGAATTGGCAGAGCTAGGACAATTTGTTTTTTAAAACGATCTTTCAGCAGCCATATCTTTGCATAGAGTTGTCTGATTCAAACAATTCTTGTGACATTTTGTGCGGTTTTTGAAAAGCTTTGAAATTAGTGGTCTCTCAATATAATCCTAGTATTGAGGGAGATATGACCATGTGAAGACAGTCGTTTGAAACTAAGGTAGTGTGAAAGCAATTTTTCTAAAAAACGCCTCATCTTTTAGGAGTCATATATTTGCAAAGGTTGTCTGCTTCAGTTGATTCTTGGACCAATTTGTGCAGAATTTGAAGAGCTTTAAAATGAGTGGTCATATGAAGGAATCCGAGCAATACTGAGGGATATACGACCCTATGAAGTCTGCCATCCGGAACAAGGGCAGTGACGATTTTTCAAGTCACGAAAAACAAAATTGCAGATATCTGTCAGCCAAGGTTTGGATGATGGGAGGAGCAATGGAGTGCTAGGGCTTCAGTGAGGCAAGATATTCTATCTAGGCATAGAATTTTTCACTTTTTCCCCTTCTTTATCTTAGAAATTTTGCATGCAAATTATTATAGGTATTTTATCAAATTTTATAATTGCCATAGGATATTCTAGTGAATTTCAATAGATTTTGAGTTTTAGTTTCTTTCCTATGGACCGATTTATAGCTAAATCCTTAGAATCATCTCCAGTAGTATAGGTTAGTAAGGGACTCACAGAGGATCAATCCTCGTTGCTCAAGATAGGGCAGTTCTTGGTAAATTAAATGGGTCTTGACCAGGGGCTTCAACATTGAGAAAATGGATTGATAGGAGTTGGAAGTCTCTAGAAGTGAGTCTATCCTTTCTTCCCAAAGGTTTCTTCCTAGCCATTTTTTGTTCCGAGGAAAGAGATAGAATCCTAAAAGAGGGTCCTTGGTTTATGGGAAGTGCATGACTCTTCCTTACCTGCTGATATGAAGGCTTTGCACCTAAAAATGTAAATCTATCCCTAGTACCAGTCTGGGTAGGATGTATGGGCTGCCCATTGAATTTTGGAAAACGGATACCTTCAAGGCAATAGGCAACACTTTGGGGGAATTCTTTGAGATTTCAGAAACTACAAAATATGGATTCTTGGCTATTTATGCTTGGATATTGGTCATGATTGATATAAGTAAACCTTTACTAGAATCAATCATTCTTAAGTATGGGGGTAATTTGTGGACCCAAACCATAGACTATGAAAACATATCTTTTAGATGTAGAAGATGTCATGAGGTGGGGCATATTGAGAGATCATGCCCTAAGAAGAGTCCAGCAGAAACATATGTAGAAAACCGCAAGAGAAACTTACAAATGGATATGGATGAGGATGGTTTTCAACTTCCAAAAAAAATTATCGACAAATGAAAGTAAATAAACATTGGAGACCAATAAGGAATGATATTGGAAGAAATTTCAATTCTTTTGAGGCTTCAGCTTTCGAAGAAAAAGCAAATCAAAGCTTAGAGGACACCATACAACAGGTTCACAATATTAACAAGGAACCGTCTCTTCAATATGATCCTGATTTAGGGACAAACACCATGCACCATGCACCATTCAAGAATAAAAAGAAAGTTGTGAAAGAATATTAAGGAATAGAATAATAAGACCTACTCCTAATACATGCAAGGCAAAAAGAGGAAAACCCTCAAATTATCAAGCGAGATCTAGGGAAGCAAGAGCAAACATAGAGAAAGGAACACAAACTAAGTTGGTTGAACTTCTCTTTACTAAACAACAAAATGATATTGGTAATTCGCAAGCAAGGCCAGTAGCCCCTAATGAGACATGACTAATGCCCCCTCAAAGCAGAGGTGTATCAGGGACCTTTGTTTAAGTAATAAGCCTGATATTCTTTGTATCCAGGAAACTAAAATGACAAAGGAAGAAGTTTCCAAAACTAAAATGACAAAGGAAGAAGTTTCCAAAACTATGAAAGCAATATGGGCGAGATGTGAATGGGATGTTGTGGATTCTGAAGGAGCGGCAGTGGGAATTCTAACTTGTTGGAATCCTATTAGAACCTCCTGCGTAACCATTCATAAAACTAGGCATTGGATAGCCTCTTTTGTTACATGCTACTTTGCAGATATCTATTTCATCCTTATCAATGTCTATGGACCTACAACTCAGTCAGGCAGATTAGAAGTACGGATTAAAGCCTTTATGAGAAGTAAAGACCAAGAAACCCGATTCATGATCATAGGAGATTTATAATCCATAACCAAGCTAGATGAAAAATTTGGGGGAATTAGGAAATTAACCCAAAGTATGAGAGATTTCTCAGCTTTTTTTCAAAACAATAATCTATGTAAGGTTGAGTTTAAAGAAGAAAACTATGCATGGACCAATAGGAGAGGCCATAACCTAATAGCAGAAAAATTAGACAAATGCATACTCTTAGATCATTGGCTAGATGAAGGGACTTGTGCTAAAATTAATACCTTGACAAGGATTGGTTCAGATCACTAGCCAATAAGAGTTAAAATGGTGGTAAGTATATAGGATTGGTTCAGATCATATATAATATTTTAAATATGAGCACATCTAGGAAGACCATCCACAATTTGTTGATATGATAGCACAAACGTGGAATTCTTCAGAAAACAGTGGGCTGTATACACTTCCTAAACAAATTAAATCAATGACATCTAGATTAAAAGAATGGAACAAGAACACTTTTGGGAACATTTTTGAGAAGAAAGAAAAACTAAAAGATAAACTTTCAAAATTCCAAAAAGGTCATCATATAAATCCAAGCTCGGATGAAAGGGAGTTGCTTAGTGAATATCATAATATTTTGAGTAAGGAAGAGAAATTTTGGAGATTAAAATCAAGACAAACTTGGTTAAAAGAAGGAGATAAAAATACAAAGTTTTTTCATAAGATGGCAATAGTACAGATATCAGCATCTAGAATTAGAATTAAATCAACAGAAGGGGTTTGGTTTGAATACCAGAGTAAAATCAAAAAGGAGGTAAGGTTTTTTTATCAAAATATTCTAGGATCAGAAGAATTTGAAGTTCTTAATGATAAAATTTTACAGGAAGTACCTTCAATTATAACTGATGAAGACAATACAAAACCGATGGAGCCTATTACTCTTGAAGAAGTTCATTTAGCTCTTTTCTCTTTTGATAAGGATAAATCCCCAGGTCTGAATGGGCATTCTACAGCATTCTATCAACATATGAAGGATTTTTTATTTGTGGCAGTAGAACAGTCTAGGGAAAAACAATACATACCCTATAAGATAAATGCAACATATCTTACCCTGATTCCATAAAAGAAGGATGAAGAATTGTTTGATTTATTCAGGCCCAGGATGAAGAATTGTTTGATTTATTTAGGCCCATAAGCCTATGTAATATGGCATATAATATTATCTCCAAAGTGATGGCGAAACGGTTAAGACCATTGTTAGAAAAACTTATTTCAAAAGAGCAAGGAGAATTTGTGAAAAGGGAGATAGATTCTGGACGGGATCATAGTAGCTCATTATTTTATGCATTTAGTAGCTTCAAGAAAAAAGAGCAATGATCTTAACACTTGATATGAGTAAAGCCTATGATAGGGCTAAATGGGATTTGTTTTTTTCAATATTAGAAAAGTTTAGATTTGAGAAGAAATGGGTAAGACGGATTAAAGCTTGTCTCTATAGTTTCAAATTCAGTGTTGGTCAATGGGTTAGTAATAGAATCTTTTAAAGACAAGAGAGGTCTTAGACAGGAAGACCCTCTATCAGCATATTTGTTCATTATTATGGCAAAGGTTTTGAGTAGGAACTTGAAGAAGGCTAACAAAGATGGGCTATATGTGGACTTAAGGCTAGCAATAATATTGACGACATCACCCCTCAAGAGTTTGTAGAGGATACAACCCTTTTAGGGAGGGCAAGGATAAACGACGCCAAAGCTTTGAATAACTTATTGAAGGAAAACGAAAGAGCATCAGGGCAAAAATTTAATCAGACAAAATACAAAATTTACTTCCTAAACACCCCAAATAGAATCAAAGTAGGGATATGCAGGTTACTTCAAATAAAGGAGTCAAATTTGCTAGCAACTTATCTAGGGATGTCCTCATTTGAGGGCAAAATGAGGATAGAATTATGGAATCCAGTTGTAAGTAAAGTTCAGAATAAACTTCCAACATGGAAAGGTAGATGGTGTAACTCGTTTCATTTTTCCATCGCCTCATCGTGGGTTCAAATCCTACACCTTGTTGCCACTATTACCTCCAATTGCTCCAAGTAAACTTTTTCACGTAATCAGCGGCGCTAGCGTGACACGCCCTCCGGTTCTACAAGGCCTGAGGGATTTGAATCGTGATCTCCACCCTCCCAAGGGAGCGCTTTGACCAACGGGCCGGACCCTCTAACCTAGTAGAAGGTTATCATTAGCAAGAAGATTGAAACTAATTAAATTAGTCTTAAAATCCATTCCAACATATTATATGTCCTTGTATCCCATGCCAAATTTGATAAAAGGAAATTTCCTTTGGTGAAATGGAGCAAGGTGTGTGATGATAAAACTAGGGGAGGTCTTGGTTTAAGAGATCTTACAGATGCAAACTTAGCTCTTAGGGGAAAAGTAATTTGGAGATTGTACAAAGAGAGTCAAAGACAATGGGCAAGAATTCTTCTAAGTATGTTGAGCCCAATTACCCAAGCTTAATATTTATTGCATTCTCACTACCAAATGGTTCAGCACTATGGAACGGTTTTAAAAAATTTATTGATCTAGTGAGTAAAGGTCTAAGATGGGTGGTGAGAATTCGAGAAAAAATTTCTATTTGGATGGATACGTGGTGTGATAGAAAAACACTCAATCTAGATCCAATTTTGAAACCATCGATGAGATTACTTCAAGACAAATATGGTGATAGGGTCTCAAACATTTTGTACAAGGATCGGGAAGGAAGATACAAATGGAAAGAAGATTTCTTTACAAGTATACAAGACATTGATGCTAGGAGGCAGCTGAGTAGAAATATAACAACAGTAATTATTCCAAGGGAAGCCAAGGATAAGCTGATTTGGGATTTGAATAGCTCAAGAGAATACACAACAAGTGGATATAATGTAAAGCACCAACAAAATAGGAATATAGCAAGAATTTGGAGAGATATTTGGGATAGCCCAAGCATTCCTAAAGTCAAAATGTTTGTTTGGCTAGTAGGTCATCGAAAAATTTTATCTTAGGATAACCTTGTGAACAGGGGTTTTCATGGCCCCTCACAATGTGTTCTTTGTTAAAAGGATGAGAGTATAGACCTCTTGAGACACTACTCAATAGTCTGGAAACTATGGCAATGAATTCTTAATATGTTTGGTAAATGCATGGTGATGAATGGTAGAATTGAATAATGGTTAAAGCAAATGCAGAGCATTTTTTAAAATGAGACTTTACAGACAATTTGGGATATATCAAAAGCTACAAGAAAGGAGTAGAAGAATATTTAAAGGAAAGGAAAGCAATTTAGAGGTAATGAAAAGGAAGATTTGTTTAGCCATAGAGGAGTCTAAACCAACCCTATCAACTCACCCAATCCTTAATCTAGAAGTAGAGAGCCTTGATAGATGGAGTCAAGTCATCAAATGGAATTATGATGTTGAGAATAGGAGAAACAAAAAGAAGGCAAAGAATATAAAGTGGAAACCACCAGATGTGGAGTTGGTCAAATTGAATTTTGATGGAGCATCTAAAGGAAATCCAGAACTAGCAAAATAAGGAATAATTAGAAATAATAGAGAGATTTTGTCTCATTACTCTTTCAATAGGGGATTTAAGACAAGTAATGAAGTTGAAGCTTGGGCGGCTTTGGAAGGGTTAAAAATATGCATAAAAATGAAATAGAACGGAGTATGGATGGAAGGTGATTCACTAATAGTAATAAATGTCATTTTGAGGAAAGCAAAGGCTCCATGGAACATACAAGAGATAATTGTGGAAATACAAGACCTTGCTATAGAGCTTGAAGAAATCATGTTTACACATTCGTTAAGGGAAGGAAACAAATGTGCAGATAGGCTAGCCAATAGAGGGGTTTTAATTGAGGATCGTGAAGTTAAATTCTCTTTTCTTTGGTTAGAGAAAGTTGTAAGTTTAGCTGAAGTGACAAGAAAATGTTGACTGCTTAATTTAAATAATGATTAATTTTACTTTAATGTTTTCCATTGGTAGTATTTTCTTTATTTTATAACATTAATGGGTTTTCATATAAACTATTATTGCAATTTTTGTGGTTGCACTTATACTTCAGGAAGGAAACTAGCAATCCAAATCTGGTAAAGCGGGCTATGAGAGTGCAATGTTTTGGAAATATTACTCTACTAAGATGCAATGTATAAACGGTAGAGGTGGATTTTTGGTATTGTGAAGGCTACTATAGGAAATGTCAAGAAGGATGCTAAATTTTGAAATATTTGTATTCACACAGAAAATTGAAGAAGATCCAGAAAATGAAAGTCAAGAATTCAAACATTTTATGTAAAATGATGTAGGTTTCTAGCTATAGCAACTCAATTGAGATGAGAATTGAATCTATTTGTAAACTCTCAAGCTATAAAGGAGAGAGTTTTGATTTTTCAAGGGTGGGGGACCCGAGTACAACCTCTTGTTCTCCAACAAAAAAAAAAGATAACAAGTTGGCGTAATAAAACTCCAATAACCAAAAATTTAACTAAAATAATAGAAGTTCTTAGCTAAAGGGAATGAACCCTATATAAAAAGCCTAGACAAATCAAATAAGACAAAGAGATGTAACACAGGGCTACAAATAAACATGTGTAAGTAAGACCCCTTGAAGGAGCCCATAGGCTCATAAACAAAACTGGTTGTGATTTGTAATAGAGCCCAAAAAAGAATAAGTACCAACATCATCATCAATCCTCAAAAAAGAGCCAATACAGGATCTATCAATGTTCATTGGAGAATAGCATGGGCTAAGAGAGTCCGGTTGGACAATCCCAAGGAATGAGCTCCCAAAACCTCTCCTAACAGCCATGCCTGCCAATTACCTAGACACAGTGTAGCAGGGTTCGCGCACCCATTTGGTTGGGTGCGCGCACCAGCACCCGCATCGGGTTTGCGTGTTCACGAACGGGAATGGCTGGGCCGAACCCCATCCAAACCCTATCTGACAGGGTTCACCTTGGACCAAACCCTGTCAGTCAGGGTTCGGCCCAGCCAAACCCTATGGCCAATCAAGGTTCAATCAGCCGAACCTAGCCCAGTTTGGGCATTAACATAGGAAAAAAATGTTTTTATTATTATTATTATTATTTAGGTGGGCCCAGCCACACCCAACCCATACAGGCTAAAAAGTTTATTAAAAAACATTTTAATTTTTTAGAAAGTTTAAACTTTAAAGTTTTTATAAATTATAATTTATTATAAAGTTTTTAAAAGTTTAAACTTTAAAATTTATTTTATTTCACAATGTGTATGATTTATCATTTATTTAATTATTTCGCAATGTGCATAATTTATTTTATTTTTTAATTTTTTTGATAAAAAATACATATATATATATATATATATATATATATATATATATTTTAAATTAAAAACTAGCCGCACCCGCACCCGGCGAACCCTATTTTTGGCAAGGGCCGCACCTGCACCCGGCGAACCCTATTTTTGGCAAGGGCCGCACCTGCACCCGCACCCACGATTCCCGCCGCACCCGCACCCCCGCACCTGGTAACCTTGCCTAGACATAAAGAGAAACTAGTACTACGCATCTGTCCCTATAGCTTAGACAATGAATGATACGAATTTGTTGACCCTCTATGCAAGAGTAGCTCACACTCAATGACTACTGTGAAAACACCCTTGTAACCACTAATTGTTGGGATTAGGTGTCATACACCTTGCAAATCCTAACACTGAAGTTTAATTAATTATTTTGTATTAATTATGGGTACACATGCATCCCACTTGATGTGGCAATTTTTTGTCACATGTATTATGTACTAAGAGCATGTATAGAGGGAGAAAAAATAGTGAACTAGACAAAGAGAAAAAAAATGCTGGATAAGCCCAAGTTGAGGCACCTATATTGATGGATACTTGCTCTTAATTCACCATGCATTCTGGGTGGCTGGATAACACTAACTGGGACTGCCCAAATTTGATGATAAGTGTTGTTAATCATCATGAAGTTAAGCTGCTGAAGAAGTCTAAATTTGGACTGCCAAATCAGTGGATAAGTGTTGTTAATCTGAATATGTAAAATGGACAGCTGAGAAGTCTAAATTTAGACTGTCTATTTTTGGTGATAAGTGTTGTTAATCCACCTTGCATTCTAAGCGCTGGAAAAAAAATAAGGTGTTTGGGGTGGAGATCTAACACACTACATTCTTGATATTTGCAAGAGGATTAGCAGCCTGTGTATTTCCAGCTGTGTTACAGTCTGTGTATTTCCAGCTGTGTTACTGCCTGTGTATTTCCAGCTTTGCTGATTATTGGGACTGAAGGAGTGGATACTCAGTCATTGTATTGTAAATGCAGATTGTTGATTACGGAATACTACATTGAGTGCTCCTAGGATATATGTTGTGTCCTATGTGAGTTGTATATAATTTTCTAAGTGCCGTGTGTTGCAAACAGTTTATATGTTGCTGCAGTAAGTTTACATGTTTAATTCCTTTGCTGAAATTGAAAGGTCTAGGCCTGTTTTGCACTGCTTTCCTCTAAAGATTAAGTAGGAAGTTGTTCCACATTTATCTAGTTTCCTTTCATCTGGTATTAAAGTCAGACCAGCTTTTGAGATCCTTGGTTAGAAAAATATATTTTTTCTATTAATCTTGAATTGAGTGGGAGTTGTGCATGGAGTGATCTTATTTCAGGATGACAAGTACATCACGATTGGAGATAGATAAGTTCAATGACACAGACTTTGATTTAAAAAATCTTAAAATGGAAGATCTGCTCATAGACAAAGATCTATAGGATGTTGCTTCTAGAAGCAAACCTACATCTATGAAGGATGAAGACTGGGATGTTATGGATCAGAAAGCTAGAAGCGTGATTGGGCTTTGTTTGGCTGATTCCAAGCTCCTAAATGTATCTACAGAGTCCATGCTGTGTTACTGCCTGTGTATTTCCAGCTTTGTTACTGCCTGTGTATTTCCAGCTTTGCTGATTATTGGGACTGAAGGAGTGGATACTCAGTCTTTGTATTGTAAATGCAGATTGTTGATTACGGAATAATACATTGAGTGCTCCTTGATTGCTGGGTTTTTTCCCAAAAGGGTTTTCCCAAAATATATGTTGCGTCCTATGTGAGTTTTATGTGATTTTCTAAGTGTTGTGTGCTGCTGCAGTACGTTTACATGTTTAATTTCTTTGCTGAAATTGAAAGGTCTAGGCCTGTTTTGCACTGCTTTCCTCTAAAGATTAAGTAGGAAGTTGTTCCACATTTATCTAGTTTCCTTTCATCTGGTATTAAAGTCAGACCAGCTTTTGAGATCCTTGGTTAGAAAAATATATTTTTTCTATTAATCTTGAATTGAGTGGGATTTGTGCATGGAGTGATCTTATTTCAGGATGACAAGTACATCACGATTGGAGATAGATAAGTTCAATGACACAAACTTTGATTTATGAAATCTTAAAATGGAAGATCTGCTCATAGACAAAGATCTATAGGATGTTGCTTCTAGAAGCAAACCTACATCTATGAAGGATGAAGACTGGGATGTTATGGATCAGAAAGCTAGAAGCGTGATTGGGCTTTGTTTGGCTGGTTCCAAGCTCCTAAATGTATCTACAGAGTCCATGCTGTGTTACTGCCTGTGTATTTCCAGCTTTGTTACTGCCTGTGTATTTCCAGCTTTGCTGATTATTGGGACAGAAGGAGTGGATACTCAGTCTTTGTATTGTAAATGCAAATTGTTGATTACGGAATAATACATTGAGTTCTCCCTGATTGCTGGGTATTTTCCCAAAATAAATGTTGCGTCCTATGTGAGTTATATGTAATTTTCTAAGTGTTGTGTGCTGCTGCAGTACGTTTACATGTTTAATTTCTTTGCTGAAATTGAAAGGTCTAGGCCTGTTTTGCACTGCTTTCCTCTAAAGATTAAGTAGGAAGTTGTTCCACATTTATCTAGTTTCCTTTCATCTGGTATTAAAGTCAGACCAGCTTTTGAGATCCTTGGTTAGAAAAATATATTTTTTCTATTAATCTTGAATTGAGTGGGAGTTGTGCATGGAGTGATCTTATTTCAGGATGACAAGTACATCACGATTGGAGATAGATAAGTTCAATGACACAGACTTTGATTTATGAAATCTTAAAATGGAAGATCTGCTCATAGACAAAGATCTATAGGATGTTGCTTCTAGAAGCAAACCTACATCTATGAAGGATGAAGACTGGGATGTTATGGATCAGAAAGCTAGAAGCGTGATTGGGCTTTGTTTGGCTGATTCCAAGCTCCTAAATGTATCTACAGAGTCCGTCATGAAGAGCCTCTGAAAGAAATTGGGAAACCTGTACAAGGCTAAAATCTCTGGTAAATAATTTTTTTCTACAAAAGAAGCTTTACTCTTTGAAGATGGGTGATGGGGATTCAATTGCAAAGCATTTGAATGCATCAATAACTGTGAGCCAACTACAGTCCATAGGCATGCAAATGGATGATGAGGATCAATAAATCACACTATTATGTTCTTTGCCAAATTTGTGGGATAACCTTGTAATGGCAATCAGCAACACCGCCACTAAGCTAAAGCTTGAAGAAGTGGTGGGTGCTTTACTCTCGGAGGAGATGAGACAGAAGACTTTGGATTCCGTCAAGGATGCATTGGTTGTTCGAGGTAGATCAAAGGAGAAAGGCAAGAACAAGAATAGGGACAGCAGATCCAAATCTAAAGAGAGATTTGTATCTCCTAGTAAATCTAAAGTGAAGTGTTGGAACTGTAACAAGAAAGGCCACATCAAGAAGAACTACAAGGAAAAGAAGAATAGCAAGAAGGAATCGGATGACGATTCAAACTCGAAGGCTCCTCAAGAGGACGTGGGTGATGTGTTTGTTGCAGCCCTTGCCACACATGCGAGGATGCATGGTTGATGGACTCTAGATCTTCCTACCACACAACTCCCCATCAAGAGTGGTTTTCCGAGTATGTGGATTTGACGGTGGGATGGTATATTTTAGAGACAACTCGTATCTCAAAGTTGTTAATTGTGGAAGAGTCTTACTCACACTTGAAAATGAGCAGACCAAATCCCTCTCCAACGTACTACACATTCCTGGTTTGGTGAGGAACCTAATTTCTGTGAGTAGATTGAATGATCTTGGAGTGCAAGTGGTCTTTAGCAAGGAGGGTTGCAAGATGGTGCATGGAGCCATGGTCTTGGCTAGGGGAGTTCAGGACTGAACTTTATTTCGTCTTGAGGCAAGCACCATTGCATGCAATAGTTCGAAGGTTCATGTTGTTGAGAACTTGAAACTTCTAGTTGAAAAGACTATGTTGTGGCATGAGCGGATGGGCCACATTGATAAGAAAGGCCTTAGATCCTGAAATCCAAAAATATGGTTGAGGGGATACTTGATTGTTCTTTGGATTTTGACATTTGTGAACATTGTATATATGGAAAGCAAAATTATGTTCAATTTTACTCGAGCTTTGCTAGATCTTTAGGGGTTTTGGATTTGATTCATAGTGATGTATTTGGTCCAATTGTTGTACCTTTAACTGCAAAATCCATGTATTATGTTACTTTCATTGATGATTTCTCCAGGAAGACATGGGTCTATTTTCTCAATAAAAAATCCAAGGTCCTCAATCGGTTCAAAGAGTTTAAGGCTCTTGTTGAGAACCAAACGGAAAAGAAGATCAAGGTGTTGAGAACAGATAATGGTGGGGAATTTTGTTCAGCAGAGTTTGATAGATTTTGTAAGGACAATGGCATTGCACAACATAAGACAACTCCATACACCTATCAACAAAATGGAGTTGCATAAAGGATGAACAGAACGTTGATGAAGAAAGTTAGGAGTATGCTCAACGGAGTTGGCTTGATAAAAAATTCTAGGCAAAAGCAGTTAGTACAGCCTATTATCTGATTAATAGATCTACATCAACTCTTGTTGACAAAATGCCATAGAAGGTTTGGACGGGCAAGAAACCCTCACTACAACATATCAGAGTTTTTGGTTGTGAGGCATATGTGTATGTACCTAAGGAGAAGAGATCCAAGTTGGATTTCAAAGCAAAAAACTGTATCTTCATTGGATATGGTGATGGTGTGGAAGGATACAAGCTTTGGAATCTTGTAATAGGAAATATGGTATATGGTTAGAATGTGATTTTCAAAATGATCAGGTCTTCTCCTAAAATTGAGCAACCAAGTGATAATGCAAAGTCAATAGTGCAACTTGAGCCAAAGACCAAGAAGGCTACACCTGGGGTTGAACTAGAAGTTTAGGATGAACAAAACGAAGAGCATGTTCCAAAAAGCTCAGACAGTTTGGAGGAGGAAGAACCTCCATCTCATTGGGTAAGGAGGTCCACTTGACAACAATGGCAACTAGAAAGGTATAGCCCACTTGATTTTAGACGTATTTTTGCTATGTCTCCTAATGTTGATGAGATTAGAACTATGAAGGAGGTAATGGAAATGAATGACAATGAGTCCTAGAGGATGGCCATGGATGAAGAGATAGCAGCTCTAAAGAAGAATGGCACATGGGACCCAGTTCAATTGCCTAAGCAAAGGAAACCTGTTAGGTGCAAATGGGTTTTCAAGAAGAAATTCAATTCTAAGGGCTAGGTAGAAAAGTATAAAGCAAGGCTGGTTGCTAAGGCATATTCCCTAGTGAAGGGAATAGATTTTGGTGAGATCTTTTCTCCAATTGCAAAGCTTACATCCATTAGATTCCTTTTATCTATTTTTGTTGCATTTGACCTTGAGGTTGAGCAAATGTATGTGAAGACAACTTTCTCGCATGGAAATGTGGAGGAAGAGATCTACATGAAAGAGCTAGAGCACTATGTGGTAAATGTTAGAGTATATTACATTATTGGGTATATGCTAATGTACCACCTTGGGTAAATAACTAGAGTAGGAATTTACTTTAGTGTAAAATTAAGTAGTTACTTCAAGCAATGTAATAAATGCACAAGTGTTAGAATGTGCAATGATGTAAATGTGCATGTAGTCCACATGTACAAGAGTCATAGGATAGAGTCAAAGGTAGAGTAAGGGCCAAGGAACTTATCTTCCTATATAAAAGCCTTATAGTGAGTGAAATCTAGGGGTAGAGAATATAGAGAGTGCATAGTATAGATTGGTAGAGGAGTACAATGTAGTTCCTTTAAAAACAGTTTGTGGAGTGTTCATGTCCTCCATTATACTACATTGTACTATTTTCATGAGCTTTCATTAATGGCATAATTCTGAGTTACAGCAAAAGCTTATCTCTTTGTTTTCCTGCACATTTTAGTTCCATTATCATATAGATATCATAGCTTGCTTATCTTACATCTTGTGGTTGCATTTCCTATATCATATACTCATCAAAAGCTAACAAGTGGTATCAGAGCACACGGTAGATTGATAGGAAATAAGGAGAGCCACAAGTGAGATTGTAAGGAATCCAAAACTCTCATTTTCAGAATTTCTGAGATTGTATTTGGCTATAGTCTTTCCACAGGGTTGCAGAAAAACTCGTGAAGACTAAGACTCAACATTAATTCCCCTAGATTGACAAATCAACTAGTGAATATTGATTATCTCTAGATTTAGAATTTCTTCCATTACAGTCCTAATACTTTGTTGTAGGAAAAAGGAGATTCAAAGAAAGTTGGGAAGCTTCCTACATAGAGCTAGGAAGAATATCTTCTTTAGAATCAATCCAGCACCAGAAGCAAAAAATGGAAGATCAAAGATTTGGAGGCCTGAAGAAAAGGTCCCATTGCTAAAGATTGCAGACCTATAGAGTGCAAAAGAAGAAAAGGCCATAGGAGCCTTGTTGCAGATTGGAGGAATAGACTCCGGAGAAGAGTCCAGGAGAAGATTGGAGGTTGGTGATCTCCATTGAAGACTGCAAATAGCATATTGAAGAGAATCCAGGAGAAGAGTCCTGGTGAAGATAGGAGATTGGTGATCTCCATTAAAGATTGAAGACTTCACCTTGAAGGAGTAGAAGAAATCAGCCTAAGAAGCTGAAGAGACCTACAAGAGGTCCCATTGAAGAACTTCCAGTTTTGGAAGAGATAGAGAAGGACTAGCAAAAGTCCTATTCCTGAAGCAGCAAATTTCAGAGATCCGAGAGGGAGATCTCATATCCAAACTTCCACAGTAGAAGGTTGAAGAAAATGTCTCATTGAGAAGACCAAAGAAGATGCAAGATAGAAGACCCTAGAAAAGAGGTCTCAAGGAGAGATAAAGAGAAGGCTAGGAAAGCCTCATTGAAGGAGATTCGGAGAAGGCCATTAAAGAAGTTCCTAGGAGAACTCATTGGAGAAATTTACCACCAAGGAGAAGTTCCTGATAAAGGAAGAACTTGGGACAATTGTCGCCATCCGACAACAAGCCCAAGGGAGAAGGATTTGGCAAGAAGCTTGCCAAATTTCGGAGGATATTGGTGAAGACCTCAAGACTTTCAGATTCTTGAGAAGAAGGCCTAGATTGAAGTCAGAATTCGACAAGGATGTTGAAGGAGAAAGGAGCCAAACATTACTACCAAACCTGAGAGGTTTGAAGATTGCCATTTGAAGGCTAGAAGGCTTATTCGGAGAAAGGAGATCTGTTGGTTTCTACTTGAAGGTAAATCTCAGCTGCGATTTGGAGTAGTTCCCTACCAAATTTTTGAGATTCAAGGACAGCATTTCAGTGGAGAAATTGACTGCGAAAGGGCAGAATAGACAGCATTACTAACTGCAAAACTTCAGATTTACAGAATGCACTCTGAAGTATAATTGAAGTCACCTACTACAAATTCAGGGCAGCAAGTTAGAGGATTTCAAAGCTGCAAATACGTGAGCTAAAGAACTGTTTCGGACAGTCAAGAAGAGCTGCGATTTCATCCAGTAAAAGGCAGCAATAAGGTGAATCTAATCACCTTGCAATCCTTCATCTACAGAGATCGTTATGGTAAGCAATTGTGGTGTAAAAGGTTCATTAGTTGAACTTTAGATTTTTGGTTCATCATTAATATTATTAGGGTTTAAAAGTTGCAAAGAGAAGGTTGCATACTAAAGTCTTCAAAGGAGTGCAGAAGGTAGTTTCTTATAAGGTTAATACCTACACATTAAAATAGGAGTTAGATATATTTCGAAAGAAAGAAAAATATCATCCTCCTATTGTTTAGTTGAAACAAAGAAGACTACATTAAGTTTGCATAGTTTATAGAGCATATTTCAAGTTACTTTGAGAGCTCATTTACAAGAATGATAAGGTGAGATCAATATTGCACTATACTAGTTGTTCTTAAGAGTTTTTAAGGTGCACTAAGTATTTTAGTAGTAGTGAAAATTAGTGCAAAGTTAAAACTCTAAAATAGCATATCAGTTGCATGATTAAGAGTTTGGATTCATTGCTACTAAGTTATCCAAGTAAAGGAGTTAGAGGTTAGTGTTGTCTAGCAAGGAAGGCAACAATACATTACTATTTTCTCTCAAGGATTAGAGCATAGAACTGCCATATCTAAGAAGCAAGGAACGCTTCAACCAAAAGCTTCCAAAGGAGACATATAACTTCGGTGGAAATCAAAGTACTTCATCCTATCTATTGCAAAGGTTTTTGCATTACATGGGCATCGGTTTTGTCCTTTCAAATACAGCAAATAGGGACAAAAGAAAGAGTGTTCCCTATGACACTTCAATAGGTAGCAAAGTGCAATCTCCAAGCGGCCACATTATTGAAGTTTGAGGAGCAAACTTCGAGCAGGGTAGAGAGCCAACGAAGGGCTCACAAAGCCGGGTTTTCAAGTGTCTAAAGACACCATTTCCGTCATTATATCAAGCGCTTACGATAGCATCAACCTGCAACACAAGGTATCCATGTAAAGGAGCTATCATCTATTGCATAGCACAAGGTATCCACGTAAAGGAGCTATCATCTATTGCATAGCACAAGGTATCCACGTAAAGGAGCTATCATCTATTGCATAGCACAAGGCATCCACGTAATCAGATTATCTAGCTCAAGGTACCTACGTAAAGGATAGCACAAAACTATCTACGTAAGCTATCATCTATTGCACACTACAAAGATGGCACCAAGGACAACATATTGCAAGCATAAAAGGGAGAAAACGAAGGTGCAATACCCAAGATACAGCTTGGAAGAATCGTCCGTCAAGAGGAAGCACCTAAATCCACCATTGGAGCGCCATAGAACCTCCATTGCAATGCCCTAGAAATTGTCAAAGCTGGAGCCAACCTCATAGCATCGTCGGTTGCTTGGATAGAAAGCGTTGAAGAACAAGATACAAAGGGCATTCGCTGGCAAGAAATATACAAGGCATAAGAGACGTTGGAGGAGCATTACATGCATGAGAGTAAAGTGCCACTTGGCACATTCAAACAAGGTGCCCATACATACATTCTAACGCCTACGCAGGAAGGAGACGTTTAGAATTGGAATAACGCTTATCTTGAAGCGTTGAAAGGAATAATCATCATTGCTCACTATTCAAGGAGCACTTGAGCATTGGAGGCACCTAATATAACGCTCACCAAGATCATAATTGTCGTTGGCCACCTGAATAACGTATGCGCCACTTGTCCACAACATCAAGAAGGGTCAAAGGGCCTATTAAAGCGCCCAAGACTGAAGAGTAGCGCATGAATAGAGTGAGAGAAATCAAGGCACGATTGCAGAGAAAAATCAAGGCACGTTAGAGAAAAATTAGGAGCATGTAGAAAGAGAGCGCATTGAGAAGTCAAGCAGCAATAGAGAGGGAAGCATTGAATGCGGAGAAGTCAAGCAGCAATAGAGGGAAGTAAGACCATCATAAAGGATGCCCAACAAGATCGTTGTCATTAACCAGCAAGAAGATACAACACCCATTAAGGAGATTGAAGTCAAAGTAGCGCCCATCAACCTCACGCTCTCAACCTTATAAAAGGTATTATATCATATAGTTTAATTATTTTCTTTCATAAGGAGTGATAAGGGATAGTATATAAGGTTAAAGTTATTATCATTTGCATTGAAGATACATGCAAAATTAACCTTAGTAAACCAGAAAGCAAATAAGAGTTTATATCCTTAATAGTATTTCAAATCACATTAGTTGAAATACAAGTATATTAATATTTGCAATTAATATCATAGGAGGTATAAGGCATTCTACTTGGAACAAATTATTATTATTGCAAATATTATCAATTTCTAAAATTCCAAATTAGGGAGATATAAGGAGTGCTACATCAAACTTTAATTAATTGGAATTTAGAAAATTGAACCATTGGAAATTTAAGGATAGAAAAGCAAAATTGCTTGCTTCAAAAGAGTTGGAATTTATTGCTTACACTTGTCTCATAGTCACATTATAGGGACAAAAGAAATCCAACCATAAAAAACTCCATCAAATTAATAAGTGCATAGTTCAATAGGATAAATAAGGTGAAAATAGGAGTTGATTATTATTATTCCCAAAACATTACAAAATCAACTCAAAAGGTGAACTATTACTTGCTAAGCACTTTATCAAGATTAGAGTATATTCTAATCACTAGGGAGACATAAGGATCCTACAAAACCTAAGTCTTAAAAAGGTTTTATCAAAGTAGTTCACATACTCTATACTAGGGAGACATAAGGAAGCCAACTTCAAAGGTAATAAAAATATATAAACATCAAAGGGTTTATTATTTAAAGCAAGATGGAGGAAATAATTAAGAATGGATTCAATGAAAATAGTGAAATGCTATTTCATGAACTTAGGTTCTATTCACAAAATTTGATAGAAAACTTTGATGGATTCAAACTCTTGTCTACAGAGTTGAAAGAAAGATTCTCTTTGTTTTTGAAGGAAGCAAAGGAAGAGAACTTTACAACATTAATTGGATATCTTCATGAAACTCTATTCAGGACTTGGTGGAATACTCAAAATGTGATTATTCTTTCTTCAGAAGAGTGCTTAATGTTCTATTTGTCATTAATCACTTTTGAGTTCTTTCGAGGAATGAAACAAAAGAAAGTAAATACTAGTAATGAATCTTTGAATCCAAGTCAATTTTATTGTGAAGATAGACTAATTCATCATGAAGCAGATATTCCTCTAGTAACATAGCAGAAGAAAACAAGACAAAAATACTCAACAGGATAAAAACACAGAGAATAATGAAGAAATCACAAAGAATGAATCTAATACTAAAGCAGAAGAAGAAGAATAAAAACCAGAACAAGATACTCATCCATATTCAGACAAAGAAGACAATGAAGGAAGCAAGAAAGAGCTCAAATTTCAGAACTAAGACGAAGATCCATATTGAAGACTAAAGTCTTCAATACCCAAATAATGTAAAACAAGGGGATGTTAGAGTATATTACACTATTGGGTACATGCTAATGTACCACCTTGGGTACATAACTAGAGTAGGAGTTTACTTTAGAGTAAAGTTAAGTAGTTACCACAAGCAATGTAATAAATGCACAAGTGTCAAAATGTGCAGTGATGTAAATGTGCAGTGATGTAAATGTGCATGAGTCATAGGGTAGAGTAAAGGCCAAGGAACTTATCTTCCTATATAAAGGCCTTATAATGAGTGAAATCTGGGGGTAGAGAATATAGAGAGTGCATAGTATAAATTGGTAGAGGAGTACAATGTAGTTCCTTTAAAAACAGTTTGTGGAGTGTTCATGTCCTCCATTATACTGCATTGTACTATTTTCGTGAGCTTTCATTAATGGCATATTTATGAGTTATTGCAAAAGTTTATCTCTTTGTTTTCCTGCATATTATAGTGCCATTATCATATAGATATCATAGCTTGCTTATCTTGCATCTTGTGGTTGCATTTCCTATATCATATACTCATCAAAAGCTAACAGTAAAGGGTAAGGAAAAATTCGTTTGCAAGTTAAAGAAATCTCTTTATGGTCTCAAAGAGTCCCCAAGAATGTGGTACAAGAAATTTGGTTCTTATGTTTTGAGGTCGGGATTTGTTAGATCCAAATCAGATCACTATGTTTATTATAAGCAGGAGGGTGGTCATTTTATTGTTATCACTTTGTATGTGGATGATATGTTGTTGATTGGTAACAGTAAGGATATGATTAAGGTCTTGAAATCTCAACTTTCATTACAGTTTGAAATGAAGGATTTAGGAGCTGCTAAGTTTATCTTAGGGATGGAGATTAGAAGAGATAGAGCTAACAGAAAACTTTGGTTAAGTCAAAGGAAGTATGTTGACTCTATTTTGCAACATTCCAACATGAAGAATTGCAAACCAGTGAGTGTTCCTATTTCTGTGGGAACAAAGATTTCAGTTGAGTAGTGTCCCTGGAGAGATGGAGGACATGAGTCATGTACCCTATGCAAGTATCGTTGGGAGCCTCATGTATGCTATGGTCTACTCTAGACCGGACGTTGCTTAAACAATGGGAGTCTTGAGCCAGTTTATGGCAAATCCTAGAAAGGATCACTGGGCAGCAGTGAAGAGGGTTTTCAAATATCTTCGTGGTACTTCAGATCACAGTTGATAAACTCGAATTCGGAAAAAACTCATCAAGGCCGACTCGGGACTTGGACTAAGACTCAGCAAAAACAAAAGGGAAGAAAATGCATTTTTCATTGAAAAAAAGTTTATTTTTTTCATGCATATCACAATTAATTAACATTATACAAATCCATAATTAATACTGCAAGTGATACAAGCTTAAACTACACATGAAAGTGACAAAACACACTTCAATCACAGAAATTTTAACGCATCGAAAATTCAAATATTATTGTATTGCTTATAAATTATAATATAAAAAGGTACAAATTACAAAATGTGTCATGACAATGCCTCAATAGGCCCACTATCCATATTTTGCAATGCCTTTGCCCTTTGTCCTAGTAGAAGCTCTAGTCTCTCTTTGTGGTTGTGCCAGTGCCTCTTCCTCTGCCTATACCTCGCCTTTGCCGCTAACTTTTCTGCTTGGTTTTGAAAATCATCCATGGAAAAGAGAGGCTCTTGCTGCTACTACTCCTCTAACTCTGTGATCCATTCAGATGATGGATCAATCTCGTTTAAATCAATCACTTTTTAATTTGTTCACATAGTTAACATAAAACTTTGATGGAAAATCGTTGTAGATTGGGCATATACGCACCAAAGTCCCCTCACCATAAATCTAAAAAAAGCCAAGAAAAAAAAAATTAATAATTCATGTAAAATCATAACGTGAGATTATTTTTTAAAACAAAATCATTATAATTCGATGAGGGTTACTTGGCCTCAAAGTTGACCTTGCTCGAATGCACTATGTGGATGTGAAAAGGATGCCCTCACATCTCTTATAATCTTGCAACTCACCCTATATCTTATCACAGGTTTATTCATCTAGCACCATCCAATCAAGGCATTGTCGAAGGCTCGACATCACCTCATAGTCGGCCTTGAATGAATCATCATAAAAAATTTGGGGTTGAGGTAGTACCCCACTGCATGAAGTGGGCTATGGAGCTGAGAAGTCCATCGCTGGTCAATAATTTCCCAAATGGGATTGTATCTGGGCTTGGAATAATTATAAAATGAGGCAATTGCCTCTTTCGCCCTATCCATAGCCTCATATACATATCCCATTGGTGATTTTTCTCCATCAACAAGATGGAGAACCCTCACCAAAGGCTCTGACACCTGAATAAAAAAAGGAAAAATAATTTAAATAAAAATAATTTACAATTCAAAATTTGCAAATGGAAAAATAATTTAAATTAAAAAAATAAATAATAAAATAAAAAACTTAGTCTTGTACCTTGATTGCCTCATCCATGGCTGTCCAAAAGGCCTCCTCAAAGATATAGTCATACACCTTCCGGCACTCATCATAAAACATTTTGGGGTTGAGGTACTACCCCGCTACATGAAGTGGGCTATGGAGCTGAGAAGTCCATCGCCGGTCAATAATTTTCCAAATGGGATTGTATCTAGGCTTGGAATAATTATAATGAGGCAACTACATCTTTCGCACTATCCATAGCCTCATATACATATCCCATTGGTGATTTTTCTCCATTGACAAGATAGAGAACCCTCACCAAAGGCTTTGACCCCGAATAAAAAAAAGAAAAATTATTTAACTAAAAATAATTTATAATAAAAAATTTATTTACAATTCAAATTTTACAAAGGGATAAATTATTTAAATTAAACAAATCAATAATAAAATAAAATAAAATAAAAAACTTATTCTACCTTGATTGCCTCATCCATGGTTGTCCAAAAGGCCTCCTTAAAGATATAGTCATACACCTTATGGCCCTCACCGGAGAGTCAGTATCTAGCAACGTCCTCGACATTCCACTCCTAGCTCACAAACATCCTCTTCAATGCCCCCTTTGCATCAAAGAGGCCTTGCAATGTAATGAAGTTTGTGCCAAAGCATGTAACTCTAGGCCGCACTAGCTCCCTCCCACCAATAAATTGCCTCATCAACTAGAGGACCCATGTATGGTTGTAGATAAATTTCGTAATACATTTGGCCTTTTGTACAACCTCCGACACCCAAGGTAATTTCCCAATGTCTTCGACTCAACAAATCAAGACAATGGGCTGAACATGGTGTCCAAAAATGGTGGGAATCTCTCCTCCAACGTTCTACTAGCTATTACATACATTTGGACAACATTCTCTTGCCCCACCTCTAACTCAACCTCCTCCAACAACCATGTAAGCATATCGGCACTCTTAACTTGTGCCGATGCATCCACTAACTTGAGGAATACAATTCCTCCTATAGAAGCAACCAAAAAATTAATCAATGTTCGATTCTTCCCATCAGTCCACCCATCGAACATGATTATGCAACCCTCTTCATACCCAGCGCTGCTCTTCAACCAACACCTGAATATCCTCCTTAGATTCACGAAGGGGAGGGCCCCTAAAATCGTCAAAAGTTGGTGGCTTAAATCCTACGCCACAAACTGTTACTTGTGCCTCTCCTTATTCCACGCGGTCATACCCTCAAGCATGGGTTATGACCCTGGCGTAGAATGTTCTACAAAATAAGACTCTTTCGTCCCACTCCTGGGGTGTGTAACTGATGGACTGGACCCACTCTGGTGGTAAAACCAACTATAGGTGTTTTCGGTACCCTTTGTACAAGGTCGAGAAGGGGAGGTAGCCATGGCCTCACTTGTTTTTTGTTTTAGTTCTTTTCTCTCAGTATAGTATAACAAGAGAGCATTGCATTCCCTCCCAACCTCAACAGGCATCTTTGAACACAGTTTGACATCATGGCCTTGTTCCCTCACCAAGTGGTATTTGAGGCGGTTTATGCCTCCATGAATTTTTTTCCCCACAAAAATTGTTGTAAACCTCCCCTTTCTTTCCCCCATCCCTTGCATACTTCCATGTTGCGTCTTTTTTCCCCGTCATTTTAGTCATCAATGGATGTGGCTGCACATGGAAACAACAAGCAATTAGTTAGAAACTTTAAAAAAAAATGGCTTGGGGTTTAAGCATTGACAATTGAAACAGAGTTTTTCTACCTCAAATGAAATAGTTAGTGTTGGTTACGAATCTGCCATGAGGAAAGGATTTTTGGTTAATGCGCCGAGATTCGCCCACCAGCATGAAAGGCCGGAAGGAAGAGATGCCTTCCGAGCCAATCTCCGGAGAAGGCCGGCTCCTTTTGGGGGGGGGGCTTGATTTAAGCTAAAGGGAACAGGAAAGAAATAAAGGAACGGAAAGAGACAAATGTACAGAAAGAGATACAAATATGTCCAAAGGTTGGTGGGGGGGAACTAACAATACGGGAACACACCAATCACCGCTACTTACTGCATACAAACACAGAGCATGACAAGGAACTGCAAAAACTAGGCGTACTTTCGATACACCAGCAACGTATGCACAGCTTCAATAGCTCCCTAGCAAACATTCCCTACAAGGAACTAACAGCAGGGGATCGTATCAATCACCAGATACGTACACTGACAGGGGTAGAAAGTAAACCTAGAGATGTCAGAGCCAGGTATATGTGTTAGGTAGAGAGTTTAACCGCACAGATTCAATGGCTCCCTAGCAAACATTCCCTACAAGGAACTAACAGCTGGGGATCGCATCAATCACCAGATACGGGCCAGCAACGTCACACACAACTGATGGAACTGCTACCAAATTTATAATGAATGCTTTAAATAATGAAGTACGGAAGGTGCTTTAAGCAAGCAATGCTAGAGGAACCTGATCGCCAAATGCCAAAGTGAATTAACGAGCAACGACACAGGTGGGCCTAAGGCATATAATGAAAGACAAAGATAAAAGAATAAAGACAGAGAAACGGAACCGTGCATACAGATTGTATTCATAAGCAGAAGCACGGTTACAATAAGCACAGTAGTTCCCTAACAAACATTCCCCTTCCACACTTTACAATGAATTTCAGATGGGCTTTTATAGCCCGAGTCCCACCCGTTACATTAATGGGCACAGAGTCCCAGTCAAACATGAGCCGATGAGCGGCGAAAGAGCCGCAAATGCTGACCTTTTGTCGGATCGGGTCGTACCCGCAGAGATGGTCTTTCCGGAAGCCTGGACAGCTACGTGGCGGAGTGCTGGGTAAATCTTCAAGTCGGCAAGGCTTGCTAGTAGTCGGAGCAGGTGAAACCTCGGATCAGCTTTGAATGAGGCTATTAACGCAGCGGTGCAGGCAGCCCATGCTTATCCCTTTTGGTCGGAAGTCTTGGTTCAAATCCCGAAGCTGGACACTTGTCTGATGATGGGTTATGTCGTGTGACACATGCCTGCCTTAGAGGGCGGTCTATCCATCTTTGCTTGGGATCGGGGCTCCTTGGGATGCGTGCAAAAATCAGTGCAGTCGGGGAGGGCCTTCAAGCCTTGGTCAAATTCCGGGTTTGTTCCCCTACCGTACACTTGTCAAGGGCGCATTCCGGCTCTGTTGAGAAGTCAAACCGCGCACGAGCGAACACCGGTGTCTGCCGCCATATGGACCTGCTCCGACATTTTACCTTTTTTCTGCATTGACCTGCCAGTGCAAGGTGCGCCCAGAAAGTGGGGCGGAGTCGGACTTCGCACCAAAACTGGGCGAAGTACGCACTTCGCACCAAAACTGGGCGAAGTACGCACTTCGCACCAAAACTGGGCGAAGTGCGAACTTCGCACCCAGACTTAGCCAATTTCAGATAGACCTGCTGGAAAGCTGGAAAATCAACCGGGGAACTCCAAGGAAAAAGGGGGGAGAGAAAGAGAATGGGAAAGAAAAGGAAAGGGAGAGAAGGGAGAAAAACGGAAGGAGGAAAAGAAGAGCAGCACTGTTACAAAACAATATTGAAGACATTGCACCCCGTGCAAAATGTGACAACATTTCTGGCGGCTCGCGGGGTGTCGAGCTCGCCTCGACGCAAAGAATCCATGCCTTCATCCTTTGGGTGCAGAGGAACTTGCCTCCCCCCGCCTTTTGCTGCTATAATCTGTTCTCCTTGCGGCAACCGTTCTTCGATTCATCTTTGTCGGCTTGCCTCATCGGTATCTCCTTCCGAAAGGTCTCCATTTCCTGCTTCTGCCTCGCACATGCGAGTGTACGCCTCTTGGGCTGAACGCCAGGCTTCCGCTTCGAATGGCTTGCGGTCAGCTATGTCTTCTAATGCTCCGTGAAAAGCAACGACCGCATGCAGGTCGATGGTGAGGTATCTTTTCTCTAACTCCCGAAAATAGGAGCGGATCCTCGGAATATCCGGACACCATCCGAGTGACTCGATCTGTCTTGAATTGGCTCGATCCAGCTATCAATTTCAGCCGTATCTCGCTTCAAAGGACTGCCAATTCTTCTTTACCCGATCTAGGGTGAGGAGCTCGCCATTCTCAACAAAACCTCGACACCCAAGTTCTGAAAGAGCGTGAAAAGGGGCCAGACAGATATCTTTTTCATGTCCGAATGCGTCAAGCATTCGTCTGGCCACTCTCACCTCTTCAACTTTTCTAAAATATTTGTGCAAGGTCACCCTTGAACCTGCCCATTCTGCAGCGAATGAGGACACGGGGGAAAAAAGGACGTCGTCGCGCTCGCGCTCCTAAAGGTTTATCGCCAGGTCCAGCCATTGCTTTGCCTGGCGCTCGGCCTCCTCTACCACAGGCTTTCCCTGGGCGTAAACTTCTTGAATCCCGGATGCGAAGTCCAGGACCGCCATTGCCTTAAAGGTATGGGGCTTGCATTCCCTCAACAAACCAGCCCTCATTTCCTTAACTTTTGTCTTTGAAAAGACAGCCGCTTGAGATGTTTTTTTTGCAAGCTGCGACTGTGCCTACTTCAAAGACTCCTGGAGCTGAGAAATATGCTCCGAGGCTGCTTTCTTTTCGGTTGCGGCCTGTTGCTGAGAAGCGGCTAGCTGGGCTTTGAATTCATCTATTTCTCGCCGCGCCGCTTCCACGTGCTCGCTGGACCTAGATAGGTCCTCTTCAAGTTGCCTTACTTTGTCCCGCAACGCGAAAAGTTCTTCCTGCTCCTCCAGACTCTTGACAAAGAGATTGTCAGCTTTGCGCATGATCGTCTGAATCTCATACTGTTTATCAATGTCGTCAAAGCTTTTCTCCTTTGTCTGGAGCACGTAGTCCGCCTTAGTCATTTCTCGGAGAGGCTTCTTCACAATTGGGATTATTTTCTCCGTTGTAATCACTCTCCTTCCGAAATCATACTTTGCGCGTTTTGTCGGGGCGGCTATCTCTTCATGTCTCCTCCGCTTCAGGTCTTGGCGGAAAGAGACAGAATACTCTACGGCTCTTGTTGCCAGGGGCAAGTCATCTGAGTTCTGGAGGTCGTCCATAAAATCTGGTTCCCCCAGCCTAGGGATCTGCTGAGACGTCTCTCCTGCGGGGATGGGATCAGGAGGAACCGGACAGACCTTGGAAGAATCGGTCGCTTGTGGGGGCGACCGGGAAATGGAAATGGGAGAGGCTGACACTGTGAGGGTTTGAAGCGGCTGAGGCGGAGGATGTGATGGTGAACGGACAGCCTCAGCACTAACCTCGGGCGAAGGGTTTGGAGTTGTGCTCAGAGAAAGAGAGACGTTAGGGTTCTGAGCAAACTGGTCGAAAGAGTGGGGGCCGCTAGAAGGACGCGGAGACGGGGAGGAGGATGTGGTCATGGCTCGCCCAGATTGAGCGGGGGACTGAGTGGAAGTAGAACTGGGTGAGACTAGAGAGACAGGGACAGCAAACGTACCTGCGGGCTCCGCCTGAGCCGATGCCGGGTGAATGTCTTCGCTTCTTGTCTCGGCGGCTGGCTTGGGACTGCCCAAAGGAATTGCCTCTGCGGCGGCAGGACGCGGCTGCGGCTCTGCGACTGGCTGCTGCACTATCAGGCTAGGTCGCCTGATTTTCTCAACTCTCCTCCGCTTCTTCTCTTCTGGAACAACTGTCGGATCAGGGGAAGGAGACGAAGCGGTGCAGCAGGCACTGATGCTCCCACGGTAAACTTGTACCGGGGTTTGACTTGCGAAGGTCCGCCGCGACCGGTCCGCTTTCCGGCGGCGCCGGCGCTTTTCTTGCTCGAGGAAGTGCCTCGGCGCTGCCTTGGCTAACTTTTTTCGCCTTTTCGTGCGCCGCCTTAGGAGCCAGGAACTGCATTGGATCGGCCTGGGTACTTGCTGGGCCGGCGCTGGCAGTTGCCGAAGTGTACAACTGTTTGGGAGGAGACCCACTTTTATAATCCTCAAAGGGGCCTCGGGGAACGTAACCTTGATATGCGAACGGCCGCCACTGTCATGATGTCTGGTCATAGAGAACCGAGAAGTCGTCATCTACGGCCAGGTTTCTCCTTGTGGATTTATCGTGTCTGCGTGCGGCATCTCATTTTCCAAGCATTCAATAATCTTTTCTTTAGACCAGTTAAGGCCTCCAATCTTGGACAGAAATTTTTTGAACCCCGGAGATGAGAAGTGATGGTCCCGGTTTCTCTTGGGGTCATATGTCACCTCCTCGCAGTAGAAATCCCGCCAAGGGGGAGAAGCTTCCATTAATTCAATCTCCCGAGCCAAGGTCCACATGGACCACGTCGCATCTATCTTCGGTTATGTCCCGGGGCACAAATGTGCAAACTTTCCCCTTATCCCATGAGGGTCATACTTCCAGCAGCTGCAGCAGCAAACCAAGCCAATCCGGGACAGCGCTTGCTCTAGGTAGACATGTTGTCCTACCTCAATAATCTCAACGTTGGCCCGGAAAGAGGGTATTGAAAAATCTGTCCTCTTTTCTTCCCTAGGCCAAACTCTTCTTCCACATAGTCCATCCGTCGGGCAACCTCCATCCCGACCGGATGCTCCGAGCACCAATAGGGCAGCAAATAGGGTTTGCCCTTGAATCCGTAGATTCTGATCACAATCCCTCGCGTCGGTCGAAACGTCCCCGAGCTTCTGATTTATCAAAGCACTCGTCATTTCTCTCGGGGGACGGGGGATTTCACTTTCGGTGAAGACTGACATGACGAATCCCAGAAAGTTGAAGTTGAACTTGTAGTAGGACCCTTTCCGGTATAAGTCATCCGTCCAGTTATAGACGGGCTGGGGTTCTCCCTTCTCGTTAACCTTCTTCAGGTTCAGGATCGGCATTTGGGGGTGCAGATGGTACAAACAAAGCCAGACCAGAACGGAACTGAAACGAAAATTGGTTGACTGGCGCTTCTGGATTTTCAGCAGACTGGAATGAATGGCGTAAGCCAGCCAGTCTGCCCAGTCGAAAGAGATGGGGCGTTTTCCGCTCCGCTGCGCCGCTGGTTCATAAGATTCTCCACACAGGAGGCATTCTGCCAGCGCCAGCTGGTACGGGTGCACCAGCTCATCGGAGTCGCAGCCGAGGATCCATGCCAAGATGGTATATAGATACTTGCTCTGAAATTTTGCCAAAGGCATGGGGCCAGTCGGCCATTGTCCGGCTGGAAGCGGGGCGCTCAGCTCTGAATTGAGGAAATCCCTCATTCGCTTGGTGTGCGTGAAACGTCCCGCTTGTTCGCCCAAACTGATTTTTCTGAGGATGGTGCCGGAGTCATACTCCAGCCCTGGGGCGAAAGCTGGCTGCACAGTCTCCCTGCGCAGTGCGAACAAGGGTTTGCCGCTGGAACTGCAGATTTGCCGGGAAGCTGGTTTATAGTGTCTGACAATTAAGTCTATCGCCTCCGGGAATTGGTGGACAGGAGGGCACATGAATCGAAGAGGTTTGATTTGTACGCCGCTCCAAAATGATGGGAGGGCGAAACTTTGTCGCCCCGACTCTCCACATTCGCTCTCAGCTGAGTTAGGCTCATGGAAAACGAGCCGTCCACATATCCTGCCAGGTAATTCACCGGAGGTGGTGGGGATTGCCCACGCTGTACCTTCTTCGTCCGGGCCTTTGACTTTTTCTCTGGCGGAGGATCGCCTTTGAAAACTCCCCGGCCGCGGCAAATCCCCCCGGTTCGTCGCTTCCGCTGGATCGCGCCGACACGTGCATTTTTCCCTTGTCCATCTCTCCGAGTCGGCAATAATGACGAGTTCAGTCGTTCGCAACAAATTTCGCTATCGGAGGAATAATTAGCACTCGTCCGAGGAATAATCTCTCGCAACTGGAATGTTGGCATGATTCGGACCCCCTTTTCTAGATAAAAACAGCGCCATTAATGCAACGCAGGAGGGGTAGGTCGGCTGAGTTAAAACCCTTGGTGGCCGCGCAGGAGAACGTTTAGGAAAAGACACGCCCCGGCAGCCGTGCCTTGCTTTTTTAGTTGCGTTTTCGCTTGAAAAACGCGCAATCATTAATTCAGCGTTGGGGACTGCACCATGGCTGACGTTGCTGCCACCACTTGGGCACACTGATCAAGACAAAACCTTCGGTGCGGAAACCCACATTAAAACAAGTGCAAACGCGCCTTGGGCCCAGCTTGGGGTTTTTGAATTTTTTTTATTATTCTTTAAACCGCGTCCCAATACTGGCCCGGAAAACTAGGCGCAGCCGGGCTTCGCCCGAAGTTGGGCACGGCCCGACCTCGCCGGCGAAGTCGGACTTCGCCCGAATTTCGGGCGAAGTACGAACTTCGCGCGAAGCGCGTGCTTGAACTGTTCTACCTCTGTTTTTAGCTGCGCCCAAGGTTTGGGCGCGATCTGGGTCTTTGCCGCCTTTGATCTTTAGATGGACTTCGCACGGGCGCTGGCCGCTTTGTTCGGACTTCGGCCGAAGCTTGATGCGAAGTGCGAACTTCGCGCGAAGTTCGCACTTCGCCCAAGCGTTGAGCGCAGCGCGCACTTCGCACGGGCGCTGGCCGAAGTCGGACTTCGGTGCGAAGTTCGCACTTCGCACAAACTTTGCGCGCAGTGCGTACTTCGCACGAAGGGTTGCGCAGTGCGGACTTTAGTCTGCTTTAGCTTTTCTCGGACAAACTTCGCAATTCGGCTGGGCCGAAGTCAGGCTTCGCTGCGAAGTCGGACTTCGGTCAACACTTAGTCGATTTTTTGCTCTTTTTTCTCCTTTCTTTCTCTGCATAGCCGAACTTCGCCCCTCCTGCGGGGCAACGACAGACTTCGTTGCGAAGTCTGTCTTTCTCTCCCATGCCGCATTTAAGCTCAAAGAAGGAAAAATAAACTGAATGCTAAAGCGGAAACTATACATGCGGGGAAAAATAAAAACACAAGGCAAAATTTTTACGGGGAAGGGCCACTCGGGCGCCTTCAACGGCGATAAAGCTTCAAGTGGAACCCGTTGACGGGGATGGGGAGGAGCTGACCCTCCATATCCGAAAGTATGTAGGCATTGAACTGATTCACCCGGGCAATCTGATAAGGGCCCTCCCAGAGAGCGTCAAATTTTTCGTGATTACCCGGTTTTGCCTTATATGAGTCCCACTTCGACACCAGGTCCCCGACTTCGAAAACTCGGGCAGTGGTGCCTTTGGCAAACCAGCCTTTAGTGGCTGCAATGTGATCGGCGAAGGCCTGGGTATGCACTTTCTCTCGTCTTCTTCCAACCGCAAGAGTTGGCACAACCTTGTCGTCTACCGGGTCTCCGCTGCTCCCGTCTTCGTCAATCATCCACGGGGCGGGGATTTCAATGTGTGATGGCATAACGACTTGCTTTCCATAGACGAGCGCATAGGGGGACATTCTAAGGGATTTCTTAAAGCAACTCTGTCCACCCATAGTGCCCGATTCAGGAGCAAGTGCCAAATCCGCTTGTTTTTTTCAATGGTTCTCCGGAGAATTTTCGGGAGGTTCTTGTTAGTAGACTCGGCAAGGCCATTCCCCTCGCGGGTAGTAATTAGAAGACATCTTGTGATAGATGCCAAGGCCGCCGGTGTACTCCGTGAGTACAGGGCCTACAAATCCCGGACCGTTGTCCTGTCACAATCCACTCCGGAACCCCGAGCGGGTAATCGGGCTCTCAATGAACCCGATGACCGTTTCTTGGTCGGCGTTCTTGGTCGGGATCGCCTCCGTCCACCGTGTGAAATAGTCGATGAGTTGTGAGAATAAACTTGTGGCCGGCGGAGGAGTTAGGAGAAATCACCCCAATGAAGTCCGGACCCCATTGCTGGAACGGAGCTTCGGCTTGAATCGGTTGAAGGGGCAGGGGTGCTTTTCTGTTTCTGCCAGCATACCTCTGGCATTGATCACATTTGGCGCAGACCGCATACGCGTCTGCGAACAGAGTGGGCCAATAGTATCCAGCCCTTATTATTTTTAAGGTCGTTGGCCTTGAAGAATGGTGACCCCCAGGCATCCCGGAATGAAAATCTCCGAGGATCCTAGGCTGGTCAGATTTTATGACGCACCGCAACAGGATGCCGTCAATGTTTTTGAAGTAAAGCCCCTCGGGGCGAAGAGTGTACCTTAATGCACCTAACCGAAATCTCCTTCGTTGTGAGGCGTTCGGTGATCGGGACATCTTCCGGTGCGAAGTATCTCACCAGTTCATCTGTCCAATCGCTCCCCTCCGATAAGGAGTTGGCTAGGTAGACGCGTGTCGCTGTGTCCTCCCACTTAAGAGCGGAGATGTCGGCTACAGCGCTTCGGGCCAATTCCTGACACAAGGCTCGGCCTCTGATAAGCTTGGTGGGCCGTACTTCGATGTCAAACTCCTGGATCTTGGCAATCCATCCCGCTCTCTTGTGACCCGGTTCCCCTTGCAAGATGAAACTGCGAACATCGGGGTGAATCACAAAGACAGGTGGTCTTACTCCGGGAGACAAAGTGCTCGAACTTTCGAAGGGACTTCATGACCGCATGGACTCGCCGCTCTATAAAATTGTACTTCTCTTCGTGTGGCGGAATCACTTGGCTTAGGAACGCAATGGGGCGCTCCTCACCTGTCGTCTCCCTTCCGAGTCGGGACTGCAGCGTAACTTTCGGGTTCTCCCACCGCATACGGGATGAAGTCCTTGGAGTAGTCCGGGTTTGTCAACACCGGAGCTTGCGCAATTCGAGCCTTGATTTCCTCGAAAGCTTGCTCTCTCTCATCGGTCCATTCGTAAGGTGTATCTTTCTTCAACGGTTCGGCCATAGGCTTGATCACTCGTGCGAAGTCCGGAATGAACTTCCGCACGAAGTTAATCCGACCGAAGAAGGACTGCAGCCCTTTTTTATCGGTGGGGGTGCAAGCGAACGAGGGCTTCGCTCTCGTCGGGGTCAATGGCGAGGCCTTCCTCGGAGATGACATGTCCCAACGAACTTTCCTTCCTTTACCGCGAAGACAGACTTCTTCGGGTTTATAGAGATGCCGAATTCTCGACAACTTTCAAATATCCGCCGCAGTGCGAAACATGATCTTCTCGTCGGTGAGAGAAAACAGTCATGTCATCAAGATAGATGACAATAATCTTGTTGAGCAGCTCTCGGAAGGCCAGGTCCATGGCCCTTTGGAACGTGGCACCAGCATTGGATAAGCCAAACGGCATGCGCTAATAGGCGAACGTCCCCCACTTCGTGGTAAACGCCGTCTTATGCTGGTCTTCGTCTTTGACCCAAATCTGGTTGTAGCCGGAAAATCCATCTAAAAGTGAAAATCTCTGGGCTCCAACAACGATATGCAAAATTTGGTCGATTTGGGGAAGCGGATAGTGGTCCCGGAGGGAAGCCTGATTTAGGTTTCTGAAGTCGACACAGAGACGTATGTCGCCATTCTTTTTCCTCACGGACACCAGATTCGCGACCCAGGATGAATGTTTGATGGGGTAGATGATCTTGGCCTCCAGCATCTTCAAGAGCTCGGTCTTCATCATGGCCTCAACCTTTGGATTTACGGCCCTTTGCTTTTGTCGGAACGGCTTGGCGCCATCCTCTAGCTCGATGGTATCTTTGGATGACAGATCTGTCATACCCCCTCAAATCTTCATAGCACCAGGCCACGATGTCGGGGAACTCCTGGCACAGTGATCTAATCTGCACCAGCTCCTCCGACGTGCAGTCTGTTCCGACCTTGATGGTTTTACCAGGTTCGAGCTCCAGGTCAGCATACTGCCTCGGGTCTACTTTGATCCTGTGGGATATTGCTCTGTCATTTCGATCAAAGAGACTTTCTAATGTAATCAGTCCTTTTGGGACGTGATTATTCCGTAACTGTATCAACCCCTCATATTGCTCGTCATCAGGGTCTCTACCTTCGATTACACACACTTCGTTAACCAGGAATGTGACGATCTCCTCGTCACGACTGAATACCGCGCGAAGGTATCCCTATCAAGCACGAAGGCTCAGTAAATGGTGCGGACCGGCTTCGGTTTCGGACGACGTCTTCGACCGAACGTACCTGGCTCCAACAGACGCTGGAATATCCGCGTGCTTGTTTCTCTCACGCGATATTGCCTTAACGTTCAATGAGTCAAACGATTCCATCGGGTCCCAGACCCGATTGCGGTACGCTCTAAGATAGTGATGCTTAGACGCGCATTTATTCGTAACTTGATGACACACTAACTCTGAATCTCCGAAAATTTGGAGATGCTTGATTCCTAGCCTTTCCGCCTTTCGCAGACCCAAGCACAGGGCTTCGTATTCCGCCGAATTGTTAGTACGGCTCCGGGCCAGCTCGTAGGTATAGTCCCTCTGGACTCCGGTTGGAGAAACCAGGAGGACCCCTGCACCGGCGCCATTCTTGCAACGGGCACCGTCAAAGAAAAGCTTCCACAGCTCTTCGGGTGCAGGTCCTACTTCCTTCGCAACGGACACGTCAAGCTCCTCGGGCTGCTTAATGGAATAATAGCCTCCGTCTCTGTCCCGATTACGGCATTAAAATCCCGCAACGAGAACTCGTCTTCTAGCCGTAGCACTTCGAGAGCTTGCTCGGTCAGTTCTACTGTCACCAGTTCTTCTTCTGACAACTGGACCATGCAGTCCATCTCTCCGCAGGGTATCTTGTCTACTAGAAAAGGGGAAGGCTTCTCATTGAAAATTTTCAGTCTCCTTCCTTTGAAGGGCACTTCCATGTGCGAGTAGTCTAGAGACAGTACCCGCCCAACTTCGCAGCTGAACTCCCGAGAGAGACACATGCCGAAGTAAGGCTCCGGGTCAACAATCACGACCTCTTGGATGACCACAATGTCGAGAGCTTTGTGCAGCCGGATAGGGATGTCCTTTATGACACCAACTGTCTTGACAGGGGTGCCGTCTAATTGCAGCACACCTTGGCTGCTCCGTGTGTATTCCATCCCGATCTCATCGAAGCGGCCTTCGGCATCACAGTCGAGGAAGCACCAGAATCCACCATGCAGTTGTGAACTATGTGCCCTTGCATCCACAAAGACAGATAAAAGGGTGGCGGTCTGTTCTTCCCAGTGGCGGAGGCGTCAAAGGTTGAACCGGGACAGCAGTCGCATCCGCTTGCCGTTCTTCATGTTTTTCGGTGATTCTTGCGAGCAGATCTACCGGCTCGGAAGCGGAAGGGCATCGTACATGCCGATTCCGCGGGAGTCTTCTTTAACTCGTCTACAATGCCGTAGCCCGAGGTACTAGCTCCTTCTCGCTGGTTTAGCCGGTTCATACTTGGTCCGGTATCGTTGGGTGGCCTCAACTCGCTGTCTCTTGGTCGGAGACGGGTACTTCGACCTTCTCCCGGGCTTGTTCTTTGGTTTCGGGTCGGGGGCTGAAGTACAGGGAAGCTTAGCGGGAGTTGGGGCCTTTGTCGGAGGCTTAGCTGGAACAGCAGCGGCCTTTGCTAGAGAAGGTTTAGCGGGAGCTTTATCTTTGGATGCCTTCTCCTCGGCTGTGTAAGGCCACAGCCGCTTGTACGATGGCAGCCCATTGGGCTGCGGTTTTTCTCTTCTCGCATATACCTGCAAAGGTTTAGCCGCGTCCGCAGCTTTCTTTTCTTCCTTGGCGGGCGTCACTGGGTTCTCTTCGGGCAGGGCAAAATTGGCCTCGCCGTCCAAGATCATGTACAGCTCATCATCTTCTATAGTGCTGCCGGCCAAGGTCTGGATGTAGTGCCGGTGCAAAGTGCAATCTTCCTCCGAATGAGGGTCATTGCACGTAGTGCACCAGTTGACCTGGTCAGGAGGACCAGGTGGGTCATCTATAGCAGCATTTCTCGGAGGCGGACGCCTCTGCGGTTGGTTTTCTGGGGCTTTATCTTTTGTCAGCGCCGGTGGCGCATACGGCCTTCTAGGAGCAAAGTCCATTTGGGCCTGCTTCTTTTTCATAGCAGTCATGTCATTGGACATGGCATGATATCCGGAGGCCAAAGCCCGCACTTCTTGTAGAATCGTGTTCTGGATGCTGCTGTCGGGAGGCGGCGACTGTGTCGGTGGAGGCAAAGCGGCCAATGGAGGAGGGTTAGAATAAGACGCATACTGCGGGGGAGCAGGAAGCGCTGGAAAATGTGGAGCGGGAGGAGGCGGATGAGGGTAATGCAACTGAGGCGGGCCGTATTGAGTTACGACCGGCGCCGGATTCCATTGCGGCTGGGGCTGCTGCCCTGAAGTAGACGGCACACCACCAGAAGCAGAAGGATACTGTGATCTTGGAAAGTCGGGATGAATCGGCTCTTGCACTCTGGACGGAAGCCTGCCGATGGAGATAATGTCGCCTTCGACTTGCCGGGCAGCTTCGTACGGTGCGGGGAACTCGTCAATTCGGGCGATCTTCAGCGAAGAGGCATATGTCCGAGTTGAAAGACCTCGGATAGTAGTGAGCAGCCATGCCAGTTGAAGGCCGAAGTTCGCGAGGTACCCGTTTCCGGGATCTCGCAAACCTAATGTTAAAATCAGACACCTCCTCTTGAGGATGCCTCTGGATTGCTTGGAACTGATGCAGTAGAGAGGTAGGATCAGCAGACTCGTTGCATCCTTTTACGAGCCTCCTGGCAAGCTGGGGCCACCTAGTGATGGATTCCTCTGGCAGCGATCTCCACCAGTAGAGAAGCTTTCCCCTCAGGGAAAGGGCCAGCAGACGGGTCTTCACACTTTCATCGGTGATGGTATGCGGTGCGGCCAGGGCAAGGATGTCCTGGATGTGCTCGTACGCCGTCTTACCGTAGCCGTTGTATGTGGGAATAGACTTTAAAGCAGCAGGGGGCACAACTTGCTGACCGATCAGGGCCAAAGGCCCTGTAGAGTCCACCGCCGGGAAGAGATCATCGTCATTCGGTTGTTGATCAGCCATTTCTTCTTCTTCTCCGCCGTCGGTTGTGTACTCGGTATCGGTACTTTCCGAGGATACAGGATTTTCCTCTTCCTCGGCCTCTTCTACTTCGTACTCGGCTCTTCCGACGTCAGCTTCGGCCTCTTCTTGGATCTCGGCCTCGGCTTCGTCAAAACGAGCTCGCGGATCAGCCCGACTGGGGTATCTCGCCTCGAGCGTGGATGTCTAGTTCGTAGAACTCGGGCGGGCTTCTCGGATTTCTTGTTCGCCACCTTCTCGTGTGCATGAAGGTGACCGGACCGGTCTTCTAGACTCAGAGGATTTGTTCGTGCAGAGTCGCCAAGTGTTCGGATTTGGAACAGCAATGAAGCGAACACCGGTGCTTCGATTCTGTCGGGGGTGAGAAACTTCCTTGTCTCACCAAGAGCTCAGGAACTGTCAGCGCCAGGTGGAGACCGATCGGAAAATCTCTCGTCGGATGTGGGACCCGTGTTCCGCCGAGCGGGTCGGAAGAACCGTTGCGCTAGGTGGAAACCGGATGGGTACTCTTTCTTTAAATCGTGGGACAAGCGTCCCACCGGCGTGCGTAGAAACCGTTGGTTACGAATCCGCCATGAGGAAAGGATTTTTGGTTAATGCGCCCGGATTCGCCCACTAAGCATGAAAGGCCGGAAGGAAGAGATGCCTTCCGAGCCAATCTCCGGAGAAGGCCGGCTCCTTTTGGGGGGGGCTTGATTTAAGCTAAAGGGAACAGGGAAAGAAATAAAGGAACGGAAAGAGACAAATGTACGGAAAGAGATACAAATATGTCCAAAGGTTGGTGGGGGGGAACTAACGATGACGGGAACACACCAATCACCGCTACTTACCGCATACAAACACAGAGCATGACAAGGAACCGCAAAACCTAGGCATACTTCCGATACACCGGCAGCCGTATGCACAGCTTCAATAGCTCCCTAGCAAACATTCCCTACAAGGAACTAACAGCGGGGATCGTATCAATCACCGGATACGTACATCGACGGGGGTAGAAAGTAAACCTAGGGATGTCGGAGCCGTGTATATGTGTTAGGTAGAGAGTTTAACCGCACGGCTTCAATGGCTCCCTAGCAAACATTCCCTACAAGGAACTAACGACGAGGGGATCGCATCAATCACCAGATACGGGCCAGCAACGTCACACACAACTGATGGAACTGCTACCAAATTTATAATGAATGCTTTAAATAATGAAGTACAGAAGGTGCTTTAAGCAAGCAATGCTAGAGGAACCTGATCGCCAAATGCCAAAGTGAATTAACGAGCAATTGACACAGGTGGGCCTAAGGCATATAATGAAAGACAAAGATAAAAGAATAAAGACAGTAGAACAGAACCAGGCATACAGATTGTATTCATAAGCAGAAGCACGGTTACAATAAGCACAGTAGTTCCCTAACAAACATTCCCCTTCCACACTTTACAATGAATTTCAGATGGGCTTTTATAGCCCGAGTCCCACCCGTTACATTAATGGGCACAGAGTCCCAGTCAAACATGAGCTGACAGAAGCGGCGAAAGAGCTGCAAATGCTGACCTTTTGTCGGACCGGGTCGTACCCGCAGACATGGTCTTTCCGGAAGGCTGGACAGCTACGTGGCGGAGTGCTGGGTAAATCTTCAAGTCGGCAGGCTTGCTAGTAGCTGGAGCAGGTGAAACCTCAGATCAGCTTTGAATGAGGCTATTAACGCAAGCGGTGCAGGCAGCCCATGCTTATCCCTTTTGGTCGGCAGTCTTGGTTCAAATCCCGAAGCTGGACACTTGTCTGATGATGGGTTATCGCTGTGTGACACATGCCTGCCTTAGAGGGCAGTCTATCCATCTTTGCTTGGGATCGGGGCTCCTTGGGATGCGTGCAGAAATCAGTGCAGTCGGGGAGGGCCTTCAAGCCTTGGTCAAATTCCGGGTTTGTTCCCCTACTGTACACCTGTCAAGGGCGCATTCCGGCTCTGTTGAGAAGTCAAACTGCGCACAGGCGAACACTGGTGTCTGCCGCCATATGGACCTGCTCCGACATTTTACCTTTTTTCTGCATTGACCTGCCAGTCTGCCAGTGCAAGGTGCGCCCAGAAAGTGGGGCGGAGTCGGACTTCGCACCAAAACTGGGCGAAGTGCGCACTTCGCACCAAAACTGGGCGAAGTGCGCACTTCGCACCAAAACTGGGCGAAGTGCGAACTTCGCACCCAGACTTAGCCAATTTCAGATAGACCTGCTGGAAAGCTGGAAAATCAACTGGGGAACTCCAAGGAAAAAGGGGGGAGAGAAAGAGAATGGGAAAGAAAAGGAAAGGGAGAGAAGGGAGAAAAACGGAAGGAGGAAAAGAAGAGCAGCACTGTTACAAAACAATATTGAAGACATTGCACCCCGTGCAAAATGTGACAACAGATTAGGTGGTTGTTGCAATTAGTTAGAAACTTAAAAAAAAAAAAAAATGCCCATAATTTTTAAAAAATAAAAAAATGCCCTAAGGTTTAAGCATTGACAGTTGAGACCGTGTTTTTTAACCTCAAATGAAATAGTTGGGTGGTTGTTAGATTCTTTAATATTGAAAAATTTTAGATTTAGGATGCAATCTAGTGTTTTTGTTGCATTGGTTTTAGCTTGTCTCTACTCTCTGTGCAACTTAGAACAGCAAAAATGAGGGCCATTTGAAAAAAAATGAAGCATTTTATGTCGTTTCCCTCTACGCATGCACAGACGACCGAGTTTTTTTTTCGAGACTCAACAAGTTTTTTTTTTACTCACGAGTCCCAAGTCCTCGACAGGTAAAAGAAAAACCCGGCTGAGTCAAAAAAACTCACCAAGTCGAGCCCAAGTGACTCGGTGAGGCTGCTTCAGACTTGGACTCGACAATTTTTTAATTTTAAAAAACTCGTCGAGTTTCGTAACAAAGCTTCAGATTACTCTATTTGCTATTAGGGATCCCTGGTAGCTGAGAAGTTCCACAACATGCAAGTGGACATATAGGGATTTGTAAAATCAAATTGAGCAAGAAATGTTGACAGCAGGAGGTCTACCAGTGGCTATGTGTTTAGTCTATTCGGTGGTGGAATTAGTTGGATGAGCAAGCGACAGGCTATAGTCGTTTTATCAACTACAAAGGCAGAGTATATGGCAGCCACTCATGCTTGTAAGGAGGCAATTTGGCTTCGGAAGTTGGGCTGAGTTAGGGAGCAATGAAAATTAACTGTGACAGTCAGAGTGCCATCAGCTTGGCAAAGAACCCTACATTTCACACGCTAACAAAGCACACTGATGTGCAGTACCATTTTTTTTGTGACATGGTGGAGGATGGGAAGGTTATACTTGAGAAGGTGGATACTTTGGTGAATGTTGTAGATGCTTTAACAAAGCCTATGAGCACTGAGAAGTTTAGATGGTGCAATAAGGCTATGGGCATTTCTGCCCTTAGCAATTAGTTCACTCTTTTGTTGATGATTCCCTTTTGCTCTTGCAAGGTATATGACAAGTGGGAGAATGTTGGGATTAGGTGTCATACACCTTGCAAATCCTAACACTGAAGTTTAATTAATTATTTTGTATTAATTATGGGTACACATGCATCCCACTTGATGTGGCAATTTTTTGTCACATGTATTATGCTTAGTTATCAAATTCGTCGAATTTTTCAGATAAAATTCGAAATTCGTCGAATTTAAAACCCTGGTGCATAAATTCGACGAATAAACCTTAAATTCGGCATAGAAAAAAAATTGGCAGAAAACAGGTTTGATATTTATGAATTCTCCTTTTTCTGGTTCTACATGCGGCCATCTTCAGTTTAGCATTGGCACAGGGTAAGTCGTTCTATTTATTTATTTATTCTGAACGTAGGTATGTACATGTCGACCTGTTAGTTTTTAAAATTGTTTTAATGGTGGATGTTTGAAGTTGCAAGGCAGTGTAAACTGTCAGACATAAGTACGACATGGAAGAAAGCGGATCGGCATTGACATTACAAGGGTGAAAAAAGGAGCCATATGAATTTACGGTCATGAATAGTTGCTCAAAGTGTGGAGTGGAGTATCTTAATTTGTTCGTGTCTGCACAAATGAGAATTTGTACGTAAAACCAATTGCAACGGGTCAAACGGTGTATTTCGTGTATCGCTCATTAAAACAACCCGGTCAGGTCACATTTGTCGTTGTAGACTTTATTAACTGCAAATGATCCAGAATGCAGGACCTCGAATCCCCATACATATACATATTTTTTCACCTGAGTCTTGTAAAAAAAAAAAAACACAACCTTAATCACATAATTTTAAGTTTTATGTATAAATAATATTTAATATTAATTAAAAAAATTAAACAAGTTTACCATGATTTGTGTTGGTAGTTTGTATACCCAAAACTAAACCGTTATTACCTTTTAAAAATAAAATAAAGTTAAGGTGACAAATTTGATCCACAAATCTAGTGACACCAAACTTCAAGCCTGTACAGCGCCTAGGTTTGAAAAGATTATGATTGGCGCAAACCCACACAGTAAATGCCACAATTAGTAAAGAAACATATCAATCGCAGATTTATACCGATTCTTGTCTGAGTAAATTAGTAAATGAATATAACTCCGGGTAATTGGATTGATAGAGGAACAACCCAAACTAATTGGGTGCTGTAACTAACCGAATGACATTAATTAGACATTGGTTATGGCGGAATTACATGTGCCTATAAATTGATACCGCATCGACGGCCTCTTGGCACATTGCTTTGCATCAGATTACCAAAAAAAAAATACAAGTAAAATATATGTACATTTATAATATATCGAATTTTTGAACATGTCGAATTTATTTCGAACTTCAAGAGTGTCGAACTCGAATACGAACTCAAACTTGATAACTAAGGTATTATGTACTAAGAGCATGTATAAAGGGAGAAAACATAGTGGACTACAAAAATAAAGGAAAAAAAAAATGCTGGATAAGCCCAAGTTGAGGCGCCTATATTGATGGATACCTGCTGTTAATTCACCATGCATTCTAGGCAGCTGGATAAGACTAACTGGGACTGCCCAAATTTGGTGATAAGTGCTGTTAATCATCATGCAGTTAAGGCGCTGGAGAAGTCTAAATTTGGACTGCCAAATCAGTGGATAAGTGCTGTTAATCTGAACATGCAAATTGGGCGGCTGAGAAGTCTAAATTTAGACTGTCTATTTTTGGTGATAAGTGTTGTTAATCCACCTTGCATTCTAAGCACTGGAAAAGTTTTTAAATAAGGTGTTTGGGGTGGAGATCTAACACACTACGTTCTTGATATTTGCAAGAGGATTAGCAGCCTATGTATTTCCAGATGTTACTGCCTGTATATTTCCAGCTTTGATGATCACTGCGACTGAAGGAGTGGATACTCAGTCATTGTATTGTAAATGCAGATTATTGATTACAGAATAATACATGTGCTCTTTGATTGCTGGGTTTTTTTCCAAAAGGGTTTTAGGATATATGCTGCGTCTTATGTGAGTTATATGTGAATTTCTATGTGCTGAGTGCTGCTGCATGAAGTTTATATGTTTAATATCTTTGCTGAAATTAAAAGGTCTAGGCCTGTTTAGCACTGCTTTCCTCTAATGATTTAAGTAGGAAGTTGTTCCACATTTATCTAGTTTCCTTTCACCAACAATGAGGGACATTTATCTAGTTTCCTTTCACCATCTAATGCCTGCCAATTATCTAGACATAAAGAGAAACCAGTACAAAGCATATGTCCCTGTAGCCTAGACAGTGAGTGATACGGAGTTGTTGACCCTCTATGCAAGAGTAGCCCACACTCAATGACTAGTGTGAGAATACGAGGACCAATGCACCGTTGTAACCACTGACAATAAGGGACATTTATAACCATCTATGTGGGGAATTGAAATATCCAATAGGCACTTGACACCTCGAACAGCTGGAGTATTTAGAGAAGAAGGTGATTAATTTGTGGACCTGTGATTCCCATGTAAAGCACAATGTCTTAAAGTAACACCTTACTCAAATCAAATGGCCAAGTAGCTGTAGTCAAGATAAAGGGCAGCTAGGAACTATCTTGAGTCTCTCTATAGATAATGATATATTCCCCAAATCTTATAGTAGATGGGACATCTAAAAGTAAAGTGCTCCCTCCGTGCTTCTAGAGAGGACAATGGTGTCAAATTCTATAACCTTGCAAAATATGGCAATTTGTCTTGACTCATAATGAGTGAGAGCATGAGCTCGGTTAGCAAAGGGGCATCCTAAGGCCATGTGACCAAAGATGTTGAAGATAGGTAGGGTGATTAACTTTGCTATCAACAATCTGTGAGAAATGTTCATTATAGTAACCCATCTAAAAGTTGAGAGGTAGCAGGGAGGGGAAATAATGCAAACAGCTCAAAAGTGTTTTAAGAGAGGAAGTCAATCCAGGGAGATGCCAATTAGATTGAAAAACCAAACTGATCTCTGAATAAAGATGAACCTAATGACACTTGAGACAAGTAGACTGGACAAAAATAAGCCTAATGATACTTTAACTTCCAACATAGGTGGACTCTCTTCAAAGAAATCACAAAAAGCTAACCATTGGGTGTTTTCAATAGACAAATGAATCAATAAGACATGATTCATATCTATAGAAGGCCCTTAAATGGTAACAGCCCAATAGTTGTAGGATACATCATATCATTCTCTTTTTCCAAATGCAATTACTTCAGTTGGTGAGCTGCAAGATAGTTCCTCAAATGCCTTTCTGGATAGTCGTTATATTGATCTATATAAGGATAAGAGTCGGTAGTTGGGGTTATGGTAGACCCCATGTGTTTAGAACTCCGTCTAGAAATTATTCATAAATATTGAATATCAATCTGTTAAAATGTTTCAAGTCAGTCCATGCAACCTATAGACCTGATGCATAAATAGATGAGCAATTTGCGAAGCACTGTCAAAGCCCATGGCATCCATGTAAAGAAAATGTGCATGCTTAGTCAATCAATCAACCACTACGTAAATGGAGTTCTTTCCTTCCACCTATGGCAGGTTCATAGTGCAGTGAATAAGAATGACAATTTCTTTTTGATGATAACTGAGAAGTGGCATGTCAAAAAAACAGAAACATAAATATTTCAACTAAGCTAATAGAAAAGACAGATGGTGTGGCATACCCCAACAGACATGGCCAGGTACAAGTCCTGGGCGAATTTGGCAGAAGAGAATACCCGACACTTGTGACGGCTACGCCGAAGGTTACCACCCCCCAACAGAATGGGGGATCACCATTCAAAAAGAATACTAGAAAAGACAGATGATCATGCCAAATAGAGGTGACAGAAACTAAACCATACAATTTGACTGATACTGAATTTTCGTAGTATTACAAATTGTTGGTTTCCTTTGCCTGCCTTTTATCCTTGCCTTGAAGCCTATAACAAGAGGAGAATGAAGCAACTTCATTCCATAAAGTTGAAAGAGTATATAACTAGGAGGATACGCACATATGGCGAATTGGCCTACACATATCAAAAATTGCAGAGTTTCACTTGAATTTTCCTGAATTCTTGAAACTGACACCAAGTTTCACTTGAATGAGTAAAATACATCAGAGATATGTAGAAGGAACTAAAGATCCAATCATTTTAAAAAATGGCCAAACTTTTGCTCAGTTAAGAAAGGATTTTCCACTGATAACAAGAACTCAAAAATGTATTCATCATGGAAGCTAAAATGTGGGAAGGATAGGAGACGTGATTTTATCATCCCACCAACCCACCTCACACTCCTCCTGAATATTTCAACATTTGAACACCAAACATACCAAAACCACATACATTGACATCTTTCTATGTCTTTTGTTTGTCATTTTCTGCTATGTTATAAAGGCAGGAACCTGGTACCCCATGATTATGTCAAAAATATTTCCTTCATTAGATATAAAAACTTTACATCAATAGATAGTAATCTTGTTAAGTATTTGAATTAAAAATTAGAACTTTTTTATCTGGACAGCTAAAATGAGGACAATAGATTCCATAAACAATGTGGCACAAACTTAATTTAACTATGTGAAACATCATGTAAACTCTCCAAATGTTAGTAACTATTTTAATCCTTTACAGGAAAATGACAGATGAAAAGAAGCGGCTGATGATGGAAGGAAATTTGAATCTAAAAAATTGTATAATTTTCTGGTTAGAAATAAAATTTAAAGGGACCTACCCAAGAATTAGGGAGGTTGCTGCAGTTGCAGCACAGGCTTCATAGCTAACATTTCCTGCTTTGACAATTTTCTTGATTTCCTCCTGCTCCACATGTTGAGTGTTTGCCATCTGCAAGCAACAAAGTACTTCAACTTCTATGTTGTTTGAAAAGAGCTCTTATGACTTCCATCCCAGAGACTTGCAACAAATAATATAATATTTTTAACTAATGACAGCCTACAATAATATAGGACCATGAAGCCAATTAAATTTAGACATGTAAGTCAATTTCAGAAAAAAGCTTGAAGATATTCGAATAAAATTTTAAAAGAACTGCTTTGCATTTCATCACCCAGTACTGCTTCATATTTGCAGTCCCTGCAATTTTTTGTTGTTGTTGTTGCTGCTGCTGCTTTTACAACACAGTGCAAACCACATGTCCTTGCTAAATTAAGAATTGTATGCAGTTGGCAAAATAAGAGGGAGACAATGGAGGGTTTATCTGATTTCCACTACCAACTAGCATACAAAAGTAGAGGGCCTCTTTGTTTGGGATCTGCCAGCCTTCGACTACACATCTCCAAATGTGCCCTACAACCACCACGGAAGAGCTAGTAGCTAAGGACAACCTATATTAGTTTAAAAAGACCATCAGGCCAATTAAATTTAGACATGCAAGTGGATTTCAAAAAAAACTTAAGTATATTTGAGAGGATTTTAAATAGAGTACTGCATCTTTCTTGCATCTCATAACCTGGTACTGCTTCAGACTCGCATGAGATCCTGCACTTCTAGAAGGCACACTGCAAAGTTGCAAACCACATTTTTTCACTAAATTGTTTTCCAACAACACACTGATGGAAGATCACGAATTCTATGCGGTTGGAAAATTAAGCAGGAGACAAGGGAGGATTTATCTGATATCAATTGCCAACTGGCCTAAAAAAGCAGATGGGCTCTTCATTTACATGTGGTTCTTTATTATTTCAATGGATTGTAAATTCATTATTGAATTATTAGTGAGAGTGGATGTTGTCCTTTTGAAAAGGGCTCTCATGTGCTGGGGATATGTTGAAATGGTAGCCCCACACTACTGAACTCTACTACCACCATGAAAGAGCTAGTAGCTAATGACAGTCTACACTAGTGTAAAAAACCATTAGGCCAATTAAATTTAGACATGTAAGTGGATTTCAGACAAAAAAATATCTTTGATTGGATTTTAAAAAGAGGACTGCCTCATCAAATGGCATTATATCAACCAGTTGAATTCCTTGACTTTCAAGGAGGAGAGCCAGGTTCAAATATTGCCAAAGGATACATGAATAATAGCCAAGTTGTTGTTATACCACTATGTGGTCATGATGTAATACAGGTAGGGCCCATTTCAATCCCATATGACCAATTCAAAATAAAATAAAATTAAAAACAGGACTGCATCTCTTTTGCATCTCATAACCCAGTACTGCTTTGGGCTTGCATGACATCCTCCACTCTTAGAAAACACACTGCAAACCAAATTTAGTATCTAGACAGTTTTCTCACAAAACACTGATGGAAGATTCTCTGCAGTTGGAAAATCAAGCAGTAGACAAGGAAGGCTTTATCTGATATCCACCGCCAACTAGCCTACAAAAGGAGATAGGCTATTTATTTGCATGCGGTACTTGATTATTTTAATGGAGTGTGAATTCATTATTGATTGTATTATTGAGAGTAAACCTAGTCCTTTGAAAGGGTTTTCATGTGCTGGAGATACGTTTAAATGGTAGCCCCCCAAATTCTTAAAAAACGTTCTCATGTGCTGGAGATACGTTTAAATGGTAGCCCCCCAATTTCTTAAAATGGAAATAGTTCTTGTTCTTCCCATCAACTACCATGTGATTTACATGTTCTAACGCACAGAAAATAGGAAGATGCCTCCTTCCCGGTCAAATCCCCAATAGTTTTCATGCTCAATTCTTAATTTTTGTGAATTAAAGCCCAGCATTGATGTGTTTGGATTTCTATCAGAGGAAGGTTTGGCCTCTGGATTTTCTACATTTGAGCATGCCACAATTGTAGAAAATCAGTTGTCTACTAGAAGGCACACATTCAACGCAACGCCTCAATCTCAAAATGTCATTCAACTTTCCTCTCATTCAATATGCCACCTTCAGAACCACAAATAGTATACACAGTGAGAGGCCATGCAACTCAGGCATGCTGGCACACCCAAAGGAGCATACGTCAGACAGGCTTACCTCAGCTGAAATAATCACAACAAAGTGTGTACAACACCTATGCCTTTTCATGACCATCATGCATTCTTTTATGTCTTCCAATAAATTTTCATCCCACCTGTACCATAATGTTTACAAGAGGACCTTCCTGAGGGGCATACATTATTTGCAGTGTCTTCAAAAATCAAGATGATAACATCTGAAAAAGACCAGGTTTGCATCTTCTGCAAATAGGTGGTCTCAAATAAAGAGGCTTAATTAACTGTGTGTGACCTATAAACTCCTTGTCTGGTGGAATGCATTAAATTATTTCACATTCTTCTCAGAAATAGCCAAATTCATTATAAAGGATGCTGCTCAAGACAGGATGATAACATTTTCTTTTAAATGCATATTAGAAGCTTTACTGTTAAATTTTCATTTATGTCAATAAATTAACTACATTAAAAAAATACATAAACCAATAGAGGATTGAAACCTTTTATAGAAGGACATTTTATTTGTATTACGGTAGAGTAATCCACCCAGCTCTTCATGGGACAGTCCACAAATGGAATTATAGATCAATCATGATTGTCACTCTCATCGCCAACATTACTATCATCATTAACACTACAGTCTGAGTGTCAATTATGGACACCTTTCCACACAAATGCACAATCCAAGGATGATCTTCCCACTGCTACAAGATCCATGCCACAATACTTGATCCATACGATGATCCTCGAACCATAAACAATTTTCAAATATTTTCAAACAAAGGACTTTTAATAAAGCAAAACATAGTCCCCAAATCTCTCGGGCAGCAAGAGCTGTCACAAGTGCAAGGCTCGATTAGATCAATGACCTCCAAGGAGAAAAAGACACAAATCCACATCTTCATATGTTGTAGCAACCTTCCAAACACACCATGCAGAAATCATCATAATAGAAAGTCAAAAAATGGTCATGCCTAATACATGTGCATTTATTTCAGAAGCATGTTGCTTGCACAAAGCAGTAGGGCATCGCAAACTGACACAATCTCAACATAACTCATCAATCAACCACTAATGTAATGTGATCACTCCATGAAATGGCCCATACATGCACGAGGCCAGTCCAGTAAAACATATCTATAGAAATCAATGAAGAAAGCCAAAAATGCTCTACAACAGAGCATACATATCTATATGACCTCAAATAAGAGCACAAAGATTTTCATGATTTAAAATCAACTCATTCCCAAGCTGTCTTTTCCTTTTTAGATGTTTTTCATCCATAGATCCTCAAAGATCTATACTTCTTTGAAGGTTACCTCTTTTACTCTATGTCAATTAGAGGAAAAATCACAACTACAAATATCCATGGAAGACAGCCCAAAGTGACCAATACCTCTTTGAAGGATACCTCTTTTACCCTCTGTCAATTAGAGGAAAAAGTCACAACTACAAACATCCGTGGAAGGCAACCCAAAGTGACCAATACCTACTCTCTTGGGTCCTATCTTGAACTGAATAGGAGTTATAATACCCTATCCATATTTGCTAGGTCCTCCACCTATCCAAACCATCTTAAGAATCTTGGAACCAATGCCATATATTTGTTCCTCAAAATCAACAAAACTAAGAGAAGAGTGCCCACTATCATCATAGAAAGTATCATTGTGAGAAGAAGTAGAAGCTATATCATTCTATTCAAAACAATCATCTGAAGTATCATCATTAGAAATTTAGAAGAATAGGGAGAAGCAACCTCATCACAAACAAGAGGTATATCAACAATAAAAAAAGCATGGGCATGGTCATGATGATTAGGAGCATCATCAATGGAAGTAGGAGAGGAATAGGTAACACTGTTTGAAGAAATAGACCCCCTCGTAATGTGATCTTCCTTATGCTTCAATACTTTTTTAAATGAACAATTTCTTGTAAAAGCCTTCAATTAAGAAATTCGAGATTCTCATTTTCCTTCTTTGTCACAAGCAATTGAATCTTAAGTTCAATAATCTCTTTAAAAATTTCACCGTCATCCTCCTCCTCGGAAGACCCATCATTCTCTTTAGTAAAACACTCATAATTCAATATCCCCATAAATTGACACAGTATCCTCATTATTACCTGCAATAAGCTCAGCATCATTAGTCTTCTCAAAGGTCTCTTGAGGGGCTTTCTAATTATGCTTTGCATCGTCCTCCTTGGAGACATGGAACAGGTGTTTATCATTAATGTTTTAAAGCACCAATCTGACAGCTTTTTCATTAATTTGCTTTCATGATTTGATCTTCCTTCCCATCAAGTATATTCTACTTGACAACATCTTGTTGAACATTGAGTTGATATTAATAACCCAGTTGTGACCTCTATCACGAAACTTGACAAGTTTTTAAAAAAATCAAGTTCGAGTCCAAGTCCAAGTTGGCCTCACCGAGTCACTTGGGCTCATCTCAACAAGTTTTTTTGACTCAGCCAAGTGTTTTTTTTTGACTCATTAAATACTTACTCGCAAGTAAAAAAAAAACTCGCTGAATCTCAAAAAAAACTTAGTCATCCATGCACACGTAGAGGGAAACGGCATTCTCATTTTTGCTGTTCTAAGTTACAGAGAGAGCAGAGACAAAAACACTACATTGCATTCTAAATCCAAATTTTTTTCAGTTTTAAAAAATCTATCAGGCACACAACTGTTTCATCTGAGGTAAAAAAACTCCGCTTCAACTGTCAATGCTTAAACCCTAGTGTATTTATTTTTTTCTTTTTTTAACTTTCGGGTTTTTTTTTTCTAACTAATTGCAACAACCACCCAACATTTTCATCTGAGGCAGAAAAACTCGGTTTCAGCTGTCAATGCATAAACCCTAGGGAATTGTTTTTTCTTTTTTAAAGTTTCTAACTACTTGCTTGTTGTTTCCATGAGCAACCACATCCATTGATGAATAAAATGACGGGGAAAAGAGAAGAGTGGAAGCATGCAAGGGATGAAAAGGGAGGTTTACTGCAATTTTTGTGGGGAAAAAATTCATTGAAGCATAAACCGCCTCAAATACCAGTTGGTGAGGAAACAAGGCCATGATGCCAGGCTATGTTCAAAGGTGCCTATTGAGGTTGAGAGGGAATGCAATGCCCTCCTGTCAGACTACACTAGTCTAAGAGAAAAGAACTTAAACAAAGAACAAGCAAGGCCATGTCTACCCCCCCTTCTTGACCTCGTATAGAGGGTATTGGCAACACCTATAGCCAGTTTTACCACCAAAGCAGATCCACTCCATTAGTTACACACCCGAGGAGTGGGACAGAACGGTCTTATTTTGTGGAATGTTCTATGCCAAGGTCACAACCCATGCTTGAGGGTATGACCACGTGGAACGAGGAGAGGCACAAGGCCGCAAGGAAGGCTTGTGCAAGTTTCTAGTATTTTCCGACATTCCCTTCAATGTGGCAAGGTCTCCATATTGGCAAGGAATGGTAGATGCCCTAACAGTTTGTGGCGCAGGATTTAAGCTACCAACTTATGACGATTTTAGGGGCCCTCTCCTTTGTGAATCCGTGGAGGATATTCAAGTGTTGGTTGAAGAACAACGTAGGGTATGGAGGAAGAGAGGTTGCACAATCATGTTCGATGGGTGGACCGATGGAAAGAATCAAACATTGATTATTTTTTTGGTTGCTTCTACAGGAGGAATTGTATTCCTCAATTCAATGGATGCATCGACACAAGTTAAGAAAGTTGATATGCTTTCACGGTTCTTGGAGGTTGTGTTAGAGGCGGGGACGAAGAATGTTATCCAAGTTATCATGGACAACGCAACGGTGTATTTAACAGCTAATAGAATGTTGGAGGAGATTCCCCGCCATTTTTTGGACACCATGTGCAACCCATTGTCTCAATTTGCTACTCGAAGACATTGGGAAATTACCTTGGGTGTCGGAGGTTGTATAGAAGGCCAAATGTAATACGAAATTTATCTACAACCATACGTGGATCCTCCAGCTAATGAGGCAATTAACTGTTGGAAGGGAGCGAGTGTGGCCTGGAGTTACATGCTTCGCCACAAACTTTGTCACATTGCAAAGCCTCTTTGATGCAAAGGGGCATTGAAGAGGATGTTTGTGAGAGAGGTGTTAGCGTACTTTAATATTTAGCAACTAGTTATTTTAGTTGCAGCGGCATCCTGTTGAGATGCGCCCATTCCGGGCTAATCCAGGAAGTCCGTTTGTAAATTCTGCATTATTTAAACACCCAACAATAATACAATTCAGTTCGCTGTTCTAACATGGCATCAGAGCCAGCTACGGCAATTTTTTGCAGTGAGAGAAGGCTGGAGGCGGAAGCTGTTTGCAGGGAGAAAGTTGCTGCGTTTTTTTTCTGAACGCATTCTTTTCCCGAGCTGTGCGAATATTTTTTTAAGTTTTTTTTTTCTGCGACGTGATAATCACGCCATCGCGTGATTAACTTGAAAAAAAAAAAAAAAAATTCGCGGGACGCAGGACGCAGGGAGCTGCATCCCCGCGGGACGCAGGACGCAGCGCAGCTGGACGCCGCGCGCGCCCCCCGCCTCCCTGTCCGCGGACACGCAGGACGTCTGGCTGGAAGCGCTGCGCGCGCGCCCCGCGTCCCCGGCCGCGGACGCGCGAGACGTCCGCAGCGTACGTCCGCTCGGGAAAAGCCGCGGACGCGCAGGACGTCCGGTCGAGGACGTCCGCTGCCCCCGCCGCCGAGCGCAACGCCCCCCTCCGCCGGCCGAGCGGACGTCCGTCCGCGCAACAGCCCCCCGGCCGACGCGGCGAGGAACACGCAGACCGCGCGGGAATTTAAAAAAAAAAAAAAAATCCTCGACGCGCGACGAAGCAGCAGCAAGGCCAGCACCCAGTCGGAGGCCGCTGCAGAGGAGGAGGCACAACCAGGGGTTGAAAAAGACGAGCTCCACTGATCCTTTCGGATCAGCCCGCTGGCTCACGTGGTTGTGAGCCGTGCGGTAAGGCTCTGGGAGCCTGCAGGTCGGGGGTTCAAATCCCGCCGACTCCCCCCTTTCAAAGGTAAAAAAAAAAATTTCAAAGGTTTTTTAATTATTATTTTTTTAGTTAAAATTTTTAATTTTAATTTATTTTTTTATAGTTTTAAAACTTTATAAATTAAAATTTATTTTTAATTTATTTTTTCATAAGTTTTAAAAACTATATAAATTAAAATTATTTATTTTAACTTTAAATACATAATAATTATTTAAAATGCTTTGTTAAAGAGAATTTTTTTTAAGGGGGGATATTTTTTTTCAAAAAATCAAAGGGGGAAAGTGAGTAATTTTCTGAAAAAGCATTTTGGCGAATTGTAAAGGTGCATTTTCGGCTGTGTCCGACACCTTGAGGGTTAATTCTTGTGGGCACTTTTTATGTTGTATGTTGCATATTTCATTTTTTGCACTACTTCATTAAAAGTTAAAAAAAAAAATCAAATACACTCCCTAAGTCCCCGGAATAATTAAAACCCATCCGTGCAATTTATTGCACTGCAACGTTCGGTATTTGTGATACCTCTGGCCAGCACTTACAGGTAAAGCTGTCGTGATTGGGCTACTGTATCCGCCGCCTAATATAGCTGCTACAACGACGTCTGAGCTTGTTCTCTATAAATCGTCGGGGAGAGATAAGTTTGCCATTTTTTGCATTTTTTTACTCCATCCACTACCCTTAATCGCTCTTGTGTTTAGGCGTAAATCCTGACGAAGTATTCTTCATAGTGTTTAGGGGAAGTTACGCCCCACGCATGAGAAGAATCTTCTATGGTAGGTGCCATCAACAAGGCGATTCCCTTTCAATCTTGCTTATGTTCCACGTATCGTATGATCTCTAAAACTCACCTATAGTCTCCCTCACGTAAGGGCGGGTGATTTATGTTGATCTTTCTAAATACCTATAGTTTCCCTCACGTAAGGGCGGGTATTTTGTACGGTATAACGGCCTAGCAAAAGGTATATAGAAAGGGGGACCAAAGGAACCTTCACTATGGCCGTTGTTGCAAAGTTGATGACTGATCCGCATCAGTTATTGAAAGGTCCAAATTATACACCATGGAAACATAAGATGAAGGCAATTCTCCAAATGGAAGATTTGTGGGATATTGTTACTGGAGTAACATCTAGGCCTTCATCAGCATCAGGATCCACAACTCCTTCTGCTGATCAGATAGCTTTTGACAAGAAAGACAGTCGAGCAAAGGTGCTCATTTTGTTTGTTGTTTCAGATGAAGTGCAACCTCATATAGCTGACAAAGCAAGTGGTAAAGAGGCATGGGATGCCCTTAGAACCATCTATGAGGGAAAGAATGATTCCACCATTCTTCATCTTCAACAACAACTTCATAACCTGAGTTTGAGACAGGGTGAAACAGTTGAACTCTTTATGTGCGAGTGTCTGAATTGAAAGAGAAATTGAATTCTTTGGGAGATTCCGTGGACGAAAAGCTTCTCGTTTCAATTGTGATGAGAGCTTTACCTTCTTCATTTGATATGTTGATCACCTCCATCCGGGTGTCTCAACGACAAATTACCTACATCGAGTTGGTCAATCTGCTTCAACAACGGAGGCACGCCAACTTCACAAGGATGATTCTTCCAATACAGCCCTATACACCAACGAGCGGGGGTTCTAGGAAGAAAGGTAATGGGCAAAAAGGAGGCAACTTTCGAGAAAGGAGAAAATTCTCAACAGGACATGAAAGGAAAAGGAAAACAACCTCAACAGAAGAAGAGGTGGTGCAAGATCTGTGAGAAAGACAACCATGACACCAACGGGTGTTGGCATAAGAACAAGCAAAAAGGCCAAAACAAACCACAAAATAAAAACAAGCAACCACGAGTGAATGTTGTTGTTGAAGAATCCGACTCGAGATTCGAATGGGCACACAAGGTGCTCATGACTACCACGGATTCCACACAAAGGGATCCTGTTTGGTATGTCGATTACGGAGCTAGCAAACATATGACTGGCGACGGATCGTGGTTTGAATCATTCGTGGCCAAAGAGGGCAAACCTGTCACCATTGTCGATGATAAAACCTACGGGGTTCGGGGAGAGGGTACAGTTTCGAGTCACTCTTCCCGATGGCAAGTGTCAGATTGACAAAGTCCTCTATGTTCCGGGATTGGCTAACAATTTGTTGTCAATCACACAAATCCTGGATAGAAATATGGTTGTCAACTTTCGTGTTGAGAATGGAAAGAAGTGTTGTACTATTACCAGGAAGGGTAAGCAGATTGCAATGACTTCATATAAGCACGGCTTATTTGCCCTAGATGCTATCTCTACTCCACATGTTGCCATGACTTTCTCTACCAAGGAGGCAACTTCCCTATGGCACAAGAGATATGGGCATCTTAGTTACGGCTACTTACTTGAGCTCGGTAAGTATGAGATGGTAAAGGGTCTTCCTTCCCTTTACGCCACATTGCCGGTGTGCTCGACTGCTTGGCGAGGAAAGCGGCATAGAGTACCATTTGAGAAGAGCTCAACAAGAGCACAAAAACCTCAGGAGTTGATTCACACTGATCTGTGCGGTCCATTCACACCCAACGAGTTGTGGAGGGAAGAGGTACTTTCGTTATTCGTAGATGACTACTCACGAAATATGTGGGTTTTCTTTCTCCAACCGAAATCCGAAGCTTTCGCATTCTTCCAACGGTTCAAGAAATCCGTTGAGAAGGAGTCGGGAGCTTCTATTAAAACCCTCCGCTCAGATCGAGGGGGGGAGTTTACCTCTAATGAATTTTCTGCATTCTTAGATAAGCATGGAATCAAGAGACAGGTTAACAACTGCCTATACTCCTCGACAAAATGGAGTTGCTGAGAGAAGGAACCGTTCTATCATGGAAATGGTTCGTTGTATGCTCACAGGAGCTACTCTTGGGCAACAATATTGGGCGGAAGCTGTCACCACTGCGAGTATATCTGTTGAATAGGGCACCCACAAAGGCCCTAAAAGGAATGACTCCACAGGAAGCATGGAGTGGTCGAACACCCTCCATATCTCATCTACGTATTTTCGGATGTCACGCTTTCATGCACATACCGAAAGAGAAAAGGAAGAAGCTAGATGAGAAAACACTGAGATGTATTTTTCTTGGTTATGATGAGCACTCTAAAGGATATCGTTTGATAGATCCTTTGACCAAGAAAATTCATGTCAGCAGAGATGTTGTCTTTGATGAAGCTTTCACATCACGGAGCACATCTAAAGTACACCTAGATCTTGTGGAATCTAAGGAAGAGAAGATTCCTTCGTCAACACAGACAGGAGGTCCTTCTACATCTTCTTCAACACCACCGAAGAAGAATCCAAAATGGTGTACAAATACAATCAGAGACACAAATTTATCCACTCCTCCCAATTTGAACTTGGATAGACCTCGTACACACAGTATGGCTCAAAAGGAAAAAGAAGCCAAAGAAACCGGTGAGGTTGATGATCTTTGTCAATCTTTTGAGGAACTTTACGTAACTCCACGTACAGAAGTAGAGGATATGGATATTGATGATGACAGGGCGTTCATGTCTACCATAGACGATCTTGAACCTGCATCAGTGCAAGATGCTCTTAGTGAGCCTCAGTGGAAGGCCGCTATGGATGCGAGTATGAGTCTTTGATGAAAAATAAAACTTGGAAGCTTGTTGATCTGCCGCATGGAAAGAAACCCATTGGCTGCAAATGGGTATATAAAGTCAAGTACAAGGCGGATGGAACAATTGATAAGCATAAGGCCCGTCTTGTTGCAAAGGGCTATGCTCAAAAGGAAGGCATTGACCACGAGGAAACTTTTGCACCTACTGCTCGGATGACCACAATTCGAGTTATGTGTGCTATGGCAGCACAATATGGGTGGAAAGTTCACCAGATGGATGTCAAAAGTGCCTTTCTAAATGGTGATCTCCAAGAAGAAGTCTACATGACTCAGCCAGAAGGATTTGAAGTGGAAGGCCAAGAGCGAGAAGGTTTGCAAATTGGTCAAATCCTTGTATGGTCCGAAACAAGCTCCTCGAGCTTGGTATATAAAAATGGACAATCACCTTATGCAGCATGGATTTAAGATATGTCCATCAGATGCAAACCTCTATTTCAAGAAACAGGGTTCTGAGATAGTGTTGCTTGTACTCTATGTGGATGATCTGCTCATTACAGGGAGTTCAGAAACTATGATCTCTACTGTCAAGAGAAACTTGTGTAAATCTTTTGAGATGACAGATCTCGGACTTCTCCATTACTGTCTTGGTCTGGAATTCAGCCAGAAGGAGCACTCCATCAAAGTGTCAGAAAAAATATGCCAAGACATTGCTTGGAAAAATATCGCATGACTGATTGCAAGCCAATGACAACTCCGATGGAGAATGGACTTCGGTTATCGCGATATGATGATTCACCTCAGGTAGATGGTACTCTCTATCGACAGTTGATTGGGAGTCTCATATATCTGACCAATACTAGGCCGAGATCTCGTATTTGCTTGTCAACTATCTTTCGAGGTTCATGCGGGAGCCTAAGACCACTCATTGGAAAGCAGCAAAACGTGTTCTTCACTATGTCCGTGGTACTATGGAATATGGCCTAGAATACAAGAGGAACAACAAATTCTTCTTGCAAGGATACACGGACTCCGACTATGCCGGATCATTTGATGATCGCAAATCAACTTCTGGATACATTTTTCATCTGGGATCCGGTCCTGTCTCTTGGCATAGCAAGAAGCAACAGGTGGTTGATATTTCATCAACAGAGGCAGAATATCGCGCCGCACGTGAAGCTGTGTGCGAAGTGATATGGTTGCGTTGCATTCTGACAAGTATGGGCCATCCATCAAAATCTCCAATACACTTGTTTTGCGACAATCGGGGTGTTATGAACCTCGTCAAGAATCCAGTCCATCATGAAAGAACAAAGCACATTGACACACAATGTCATTTCATTCGAGATGAAGTTCCAAAGCACCGAATTCGGCTTCAACACATTCCCACCGATGCTCAAGTTGCAGAAATTTTCACTAAGGCACTTGCACGTGTCAAATTTGAATTGTTTCGCAGCTCTCTTTGTATTGCAAAATGATGTAATCAGGGGGGATGTTAGTAGTCTAGTATAGCTATTAGTTATTACATTACCCAAATAATGTAATAAAGGGGGATGTTAGCGTACTGTTACTATTTTTGTTTATATTACATTATTTAGCATACTGTTACAACTCCTGTAACAGTTCTGTTTACGAATGGAATACCAAAGACGGTACTAGATACCAACTCTCTAGTGAGGGCCAAAAGGTGTATGACTATATCTTTGAGGAGGCCTTTTGGACAGCCATGGATGAGGCAATCAAGGTACAAGACTAAGTTTTTTATTTTATTTTATTATTTATTTATTTTATTTTAATTATTTTTCCATTTTTTTATTCAGGTGTCAAAGCCTTTGGTGAGGGTTCTCCATCTAGTTGATGGAGAAAAATCACCAATGGGATATGTATATGAGGCTATGGATAGGGCAAAAGAGGCAATTGTCTCAGTTTATAAGTATTCTGAGCCCAAATACAATCCCATTGAGGAAATTAGTAATCAGCGATGGACTTCTTCGCTCCATAGCCCACTTCATGCAACAGGTTATTACCTCAACCTGAAATTTTTTTATGATGATTCATTCGAGACCAACTATGAGGTGGTCTCGAGCCTTTGACAATGCCTTGACTGGATGGTGCCAAATGAGCAAATCCGCCATAAGATACAAGATGAGCTGCAAGATTATAAGAGATGTGAGGGTTTCCTTTCACATCCACGCAGTGCATTCGAGCAAGGTCAACTTTGAGGCTAGGTAACCCTCATCAAATTATTATTGATTTTGTCTTTTCATTTTTTTTTATTTTTTTTTTTTTTTAAGCGAAAAACCCCTTGTGGGGCCGCCTTGGTCTGAGAGACCACGAACAGGGGGTTCTACACCGTCAAAGTCACCCGAGAGTCGCACCCGACCCTGCCCGCACCAACATTATCAATTGGATTTTGGATACCCAATTCAGCTTTTTGGTAGGGTGGAGATTTGAACCTGGGACCTCTCTTGGAGGATTTCCCTCTCCTCTCCAACTCACCTACAACACCTGGGTATTTTGTCTTTTTATTTTGTTTTAAAGAATAAATCTCAATTTAAAATTTTACATGAATTATTAAATTTCCTTTTTCTTGGGTATTTTTTAATTTATGGTGGGCGGACTTTGGTGCATATACGTGTAATCTACAACGCTTCACCATCAAAGTTTTATGTCAATCATGCAAGGTTGTGAGCGCAATTGGAGTATGTTTGAGCACATACACTCCAAGAAGCAAAACAGACTCGTGCAGCAAAAGTTGAATGATCTTGTTTTTGTTCATTACAACCTTCGCCTCCACCATAAAAAAATTGTGGGAACAAACTATGAAGCAATTGATTTAGACGAGATTGATCCATAATTTGAATGGATCACAGAGTCATAGGAGCAGCAGCAGCAAGAGCCTCTCTTTTCCATGGATGATTTTGAAAATCTAACGAAGTTAGCGGCAAATGCAAAGGAAGAGGCACCAGCACAGCCACAAAGAGAGACTAGATCTTTTGCTAGGACAAAGGGCAAAGGCATTGCAAGATATGGATAGTGGGCCCTATTAAGGCATTGTCATGACACATTTTGTAATGTGTACCTTTTTATATTATAATTTATAAGCAATACAAGAATATTTGAATTTTGGATGCATTAACAATTTCTTTAATTGAAGTGTGTTTTGTCACTTTCATGTGTAGTCTAAGCTTGTATCACTTACAGTATTAATTTTGGATTTGTATAATGTTAATTGTAATATGCATGAAAAAAACATTTTTCCAATGAAAAATGAATTTTCTTTCGGTTTTTTTTTTTGCCATGTTTTTCCGCTTTTTCTTATGGAGTCTGAGTCCGAGTCCGAGTCCCAAGTCAACCTTGTCGACTTTTTCCCAAGTCCAAGTTTCTCAACTGTGGTTGTGACTGTTCACTGGCTCAATTCCATTGCCTTTCAACTAAAGTTAAGGATTTGTGATAGTTGGATGAAAACAGATAGTATGAAGATAAAGTTCTTGAAAAATGAATCTAAGGAAATAATCATTAGAAAACTCCATTGTATGCAAAAGCTACAGCCTTTGGAAGTTTGTTGCAATTTTGCATCCAAGTTAATGGTGACCAATTTGACCAAACTTTGGCCATAAATTTTGAGGGGTTAAAATAATCAACCTAGAAAAAGTGTAAAACTATTAACCATCCCTAACTTCTTGCATAGATTCTAGATTTACAACCAGATCTGAAAATTTCGGCCTGGATCCTGAGATATGTTCATTTTAATAATAACAAAAACTGCAATATCTTCACAATCATAAAAAGCTCCTTGAGCCTTCACCAATCACCAGGTATAGCAGTTCAATCAGGGAGATAGAAGAGAGAAATTTTTGTCATCTTAAGATGTCTAACAAAGGGTGAACCACATCGCCATGTGTGACGTGTGCAATTTATAAAATCATGTAGTGCAGGTGCAATACAATTTTAGTACAAATATAATAGGAATAGCCATGTATGAATAAGATTAATAGCCAAAGATGATAATAAAGCTAATGGAGACTATAGTTGGACGCTAAGGCTAGCCCTAGTCAGTATTTCTAGACATATGATGGGTGTAATCATTTATAACCTTGAAGAAGCCAATGTAATATCCAATCATATCAATGGAAGAAAGGCTTGGACTAAGGTGATCAGATTGGGCAATCATAGAAGGATGCAAAGAATGTCTCCAAGATATGTCCTACCATCCAAGGTTGATGATCCTCTAGATGCAATGAGAAAACCAGTGATGCCTGCATATATTGACCAACTGCTAAAGATACAAAGAGACAACATCAAAGCGAGGTAAATTTTAAGTGAGTTAAACCCAAGATGATGAAGACCATAGCTAATAACAAAAACTGCAAAGTGGCATTGTCACAAAATTTGCAATTATAGTCAAGTCCAATGATTCAATGGCCTTGTCATCTATCAAATTCAAGGGCCCACTAAAGGATCTGATCTGATCATAGCCAATAGTTTATGTTAAGGCTATAGAAAGGGAAGCCTAATTGGGTGGTCCTTGAGGGAAGCAAGGTACTCCCACTAGAGCTTCTCCGAGCATCCAAGGTCGACAAAGCCCTACCAATCAAGAGAAAACCAGTTGTGTGGGTGTCCACAAGAAGGCCTATGAGGTCCTTGAGACCAAAGTGGGTCATTGTCACATCATATAATCAAAGAGAGAGTGTTGGGGTGCCCTAGAAGCAATCCACAAAGAACATTTCCTTACTAATCTTTCTCCATGAATAGGTTTTGTAGTATCCACAAGCTGTTGTACACCTCCAAAGTTTCAAAGAGGATGAAGGAAGATCGTCAACCTACTAAGCGCGAACACCCCTTGTAAAGTTGTATGCCAAAAAGCAACATCTTCTTAAACAAAGAGAGCTTGACATTCTTGGTTAGGGGGTAGTGGAAGAAGGTAGAGAGGAACAGCCCTCCCTCACTCCTCCCCGGCCCCCCAACAAATTTATGTATAAACAATGCTAGCTCCTTGAATCTTGCAGTTGAGAAGCCATCAAAAGATAAAGTGTTCTTCATTCTCTATTTCTAGAAAAGGAAAAGCTAATAAATCCTAGCATAATGTGGAATATGGCAGTCGGTCTCAACACAAAGCTATTAAGGACAAAGTCTCAACTGATCAAGGGCATTATGCAGCTATTGTTATTGGAGATAGTGTAGTCAAGTGATTGCATCATTGACAATTTATGTGTGCAACATAGAAAGCCATTTGAGGGTTGAGAGGCTACAAGGGAGAGGTCCACATGCCCTTAATATACTAATAGTAAGCATCATCTCTAATAACTCTATATATATGTCCTTTGTGGATGGAAGCAAAGTGGTGCATCCAAATAGTAAATGAAGGTAAGAAATCCACTAATAGATTATAGAAATAACAATGGACTAGATGATCAGAACAATCTGAAAATACCAAGAACATCATCATTCAATTAGGTCTAATAAGGCAAATTACCTATGAAGAATAATGTACCAAATATGGATATCACTCACAGGCAGATACCAAATCACTAATGGATTGAAATTTATGTGTCAAAAAGAATGGTCTGAAACGCAGAATTGACATGAACCATATCTAGAGATTAGTTTGGACCCCCTCAGAATAATCCCAATCAATGGGTACCAAGCAATGAAGAATAGTACATTAATGATAGTGTAGAAGAGATCAATATTCAAGGGGATATCTTGGAAATGTATCTTAAAGCATTGGTGCTCTAGAACTAAAGGTGAAGCATAATCATTGCAGAGACATGATTGAGTAGTTGATCTGAAACCAAGGGATGGTCCAGTATATCAAACTCCTAAAATATAAATTGATGATAGTGTGGAAAAGGTACATCTTCAAGGGGATAGATTAGACATGTATCTAGAAGCCTTGGTACTCTAAAACAGTTGATTTGAGACCAAGTTATGACTTACCGTACTAAACTCCTGTTGCCATTTTTGCAACATTGTGTATTATTAGCCTTCCAGGAAAACTTCCATAGGAGAGACCATGAAGTTTGAGCCTTAAGCAGATATCCAGCACTTTGTTTTGGATGAGTAAAAGCACTTGCGCCAAAGGTTGGGCGCATTCAGCACTTGCGCCTCAGGCCGGGCGCACTCTGGCCTTGCGCCCCAGGTCGGGCGCATTCAGGCCTTGCGCCCCAGGTCGGGCGCACTCTGGCCTTGCGCCTCAGGCCGGGCGCACTCTGGACAGTAACTCAGCTTGACCCTGGCGCACTCCACCTCAGCAGTTTGAAGTATATCCTTATCCGGTCACCCGTAGCTATTTTGGGAAGCTTCCGGATTAGACGTTCCAGGAATTCAAGCATATCTTCTACGGAGGCGGTCCCCGCAAGTAAGGAGACAGCGCCAGCAAGTCAAGTATGTTAGAGCATTGAAGGCATTCAATGACATTTTGAGGAGTCACCAACCCTTGCCATTCCTGTTTAATATTTTGCGGTTGTATCACCTTGTAATCCTTATCTTGGCTTCCACTGCCATGTTTTGTTTATCAGCATTTATTGCTCAAGCGGCAGAATTATCTATATAAGCCCACTCTTTTATTGTAAAATGGATGGATGTTTGCTAGAGGCTAAATGAAAACCTGAATTCTGCTATCAATACAGCTGATGTTTGGCTCTAGACTTGGACTTCTATTTTCATGTGTATGTCTTCTATTGCTTATCTTCTATCGTTCCTCACTTTAAACTGTAACTTGAATTCTAATATCTGGATTTAGTTGCTGATAAAGTAGTAACTCTGGAGTAGCCCTGGAGATTATACATGCTAGATGTTTTGGTTTAAATTTCTATTAGTTATCTGTATTTGAGGGCTATTTGGTTCAGAATGCAATAGAGTTTTCGTGTTGTTAGTCCATCACCTCTATTCTATCCGGCCTGTGGCCATACTTCCCCTTTCAATCATTTCCCATTCCTTTCAGTTCCTTAATCTCAAAACCCCCCAATTAGATTAGCAAGGGAACCAGCCCATCTCTGGAGATAGGCACGGGAGGCATTTCTTCCTCTCGGCCTTTCAATGTTGGCCGGGTCTAAGGCGCACTAAACTACCAAATCCTTACCTAAGGCAGATCTATGACCAACAACTCCCAAGGCATAGATTGTCACAATCTCCAATAATTCCCCTTTGTAGGAGAAATGAAACCCAGCAAAAACATCCTTGAACGCATTAAAGACCATGATCTTAGATATGCCAAGGTTCACCAAAAGTTGTTGAAGCTCACGTAAGTAAGCAAGAGCATCCAGTTGTCTTTGAAGGCCATCAAAAGTGTGCAAAATGTTGTACACATCATCCACAATGAGCAGTATTGCAACCAATATATGAATAGTGCAAAACAATCATCAATCTGAGTATGTCATTGAAGAAAACCCACCAAATCATCAGTATAGATACCAAAGAGGGTTGATGAGAAAGAACACCCTTGTTTGACCCCAATGGTTCTCTTGATAAAGACAAAGAGACCATGAGGTGTGGGGACCCATCTAATGACCATCTCATACGGTTTCTTAAAACAAGAACAAAAAAAATTTAAGATACTAGTACCTCATTTCATCTACAAAAACAGATGCATTTGATGAAGTCAAACATCATCAAATGTCAATAAAAATAAAAAGGACTTTAGAAGACTGCCAGCAAGCCTCCTCAATAACAGCCCAAAAAGTAGAGGAATGTGGTCAATATTCTTGATGTCTTTCCTGAAGTCAACCTAACCTTTCACTCTTAAGATTATCATGCTTCTATGTTAAGAAAGCTTCATGTCCAGCAATGTGGCATATAGTTTGGCGAATGTGTGTCCAATCATGATAGTCCCATAGTTATCTAAATATGAGGCACCAATTTACAATGCCTTATAATTTTTGCTAGATCAGCCTTAGCCTTAACACCTTTGGCTTGCCTGAGGTTAGAAACCATAGATAGTTGACGAATTTCTTTTCAAATCTGTGTATTGATTTAATAACGTAGAGATAAATTTCTTCATAACAAGGTGTTTTAAGTGTTCTTTTGATTTATTCCAAACTACTCTATAGTTGAAGAAGATGAATAAGAAGTTTCTCATGTATTTGCAAAAGATATTGTTCATTAGATTTTAATGCAGTTTGAGTATTGTAAAACCAAAATAGCATGAGCCCGAATTCATACGACTGCAGTGAGTGCAGAATGTTGTCTTTTCACAATCTTGTTGTCCAATGAGAACTGGGCAATACTGGAACTTAAATGAAATTTTGAGAAAAGTTTTGCGCTGTTAATTTTCCCTATACCAATAACCCAGATAAGGTTCTTTCACACTCAATTCTCCTCTCCTCTACCTGCCAATGAACTATGGGGAAAGGGAAATCAATGAATTCATTAGGTCATCTATTCTTGGCATTGGAAACCCTGCTTTTTATTTTTTTGGGTGTCTCTTACTCAATGCATAGCCTTACTCCACCCTCCATCTCCTGCAACCGCCCCCACCCCAAAAAATCCCGAAAAATACATACACAATTCCTTGTTAATATGACTAGGTTGTAGGCATAGAAGTTAAACAAGACGTGTTTCTGTTTAAATTATTTCCCTGTTAATATGTTTAGGTTGTAGGCATATAATTAAATAAGACAAGTTTCTGTTTTGTTTAAATCAATGGGGATTAAATTCAAGACCCTCTCTGGTAAGTAAAACATGAAAGCCATGAGAGAAAAATCTGCCACCTGCCATTACAGCCCAGGTGGAATTCAGCAAATAATGCCATCTTGCCACTACAGTTGTGGACAGTAACATATTCATTCATTCTATCCAAAAAACAAAAATACAAAGTGTACTCCAAATCTAGTATTCTTCTGACTAATAATAATGTATATATTTACAACGTTTTATCGTCAGTGACGAAGAAGATCTAGCAGTTCAGAATACAAAACTAAGACAATAGCAAGCATGTATAAGTAATTGTTGGATTACATTGTTTCCTATTATAGTACCACTGTGATGAGCTCCGCTCGAACCCTCCAAATGGTGACTGCCACCACAGGCATCCATTGCTTCCTTGCCATGCCCCAAAATCTCTCAACATTGTCCCCTTCCATTGGATAACATTGTTCCTTGCCATTTCCTTCCACATTTGGGTTGCACTGCTGTTCCTTTTCACTGTTCTCCTGCACCCATGTCTCAACGCTATCATTTTAAAAGACATTTGGCCATCTGATTTAGCTTTCCTTTCAACTTGAAAAGTTCTCTTTCATTTCAACTTCCACCTCATTGAGGCACCCTCCAAGGTTCTTAGGTTTGCAGCTTCTCAGGCAAGGCACAACAAATTTTTGCAGCATGTCATTATCTACTTTAATTTGAATGGATTCCTCAATGTACTATTGCAAAAATACCTCAAGAATTTTGTTTTCAACTATAAGAGACTGAAGTCTTTCACCCAACAAGTACTTTACGACCTTAAAAGCACAAGAAGACATAACCTAAAATACATGATAAGAGGTCCTCACCTGTGACCCATTTGGAGAAAATCCTCTGTACAAGAGGCTAAGAAAAACACTACCCTCAAGTTGTGTGACCACACCACATCTCAAGCCACAACCACCTCAAGCTCCATGTCTCCCACCCAAAACGCAAGAGCCTGCTACTATGCTGTAAGCCTTTCTTCCCATGGGCAGAATTCTTACCTAATACCATTGATTCCAGCATAACAAAAGCATGTGATTCAGACCAGGTTATGTGAATAGCTTGTCACTCTAGGGATAATGATAGTGATGGTGACAGATTGAAACGACTGGACATACATCCCATCCAATGTTACAAATATTGCCAAAAAAATCATGAAATCTGCAACTTATTCAGACTCGGTAATTCTTTTAATTGTAAAACAAGGGAGGGGGGGATTCAAGAAAATATTAACATTATTTCCAAAAAAAACATTTATTTTTGTTTTTTAATTAATTTTCTAAAATTTGTCTTTTTCACCAATTAATTGTCCATTAATAGCTAATAAGAAATTGTCAGTCACGATTTTTTCAACCATGCTTCTATCATTGACTTCTTTTGTAAAGTCCATCCTTTTCTTTGAAAGGGCCTCTAAGCCATGCCCATGATATCATTCAATCTTATGATTATCCTTTTCAAGTAATTCATGGGATATCTAATCATGTCATGACAGAAACGATATAAAAAGGTACAAGTTCTGTGACATGCATATTGAAAAGAAGTTCTAACTTTTCTTGCATTGATATAGCACCAAGGAACATAAAACATGGAATGCAGTTCATCGCATCTCTATTTGCTAAAATATTCATCATGTACAATGAAGGAAGTAGCTTCGACATGTTAAGTTTTTCATTGAAAGAAGCAATGATTGATTCAACTAGCTTTTAAAAACTTGTTCTTGAAGATGGGGTTAAAATGGATGACCAACGCTCTTATGGGGAATTCAGTGGGTAAACATGGCCTTCCCTCAAAAGAAATATTTGTATTCATGTTTTGTTGCTTTTTCGTTTTGTCAAACATATACAATTGGCTTATTTTCTAGTCATATGATGGACTGGTACTAAGTTATACCTTAACTGTTAGATTTGTTATCCATTTGGTTTGTAATGTCCTACCCCTTTCGAAGGCAAATAAATTTGCCACCCAAAGAGCCAGGTTCCGATCTTGGGTTCCAAACTGAAAACTTGAATGTCTTGTTTGTTGATTGCTTTGATATCACGTGATTTATGCAAATATGAATTTTTTATACTTTTTGCAATAATACAAATTCTGGAAATAAAAATAGCAGCAAACTAGAAATGCTTGTATCTTAAAAACTACTCCTCCAATGACTACGAAATTTAAGCACAAACTTCTTCTAATGATATTGAGCAAACCCAATGAAGGAAATTGTACAAGGATAAGTGTACCCGGAGATCTAAAGGCCTGATATAATTCTGGAAGTTAACACCAGCAACAACAAACTTATATATTCATTAAATATGCTTGTAATACAATTTCTCCAGCATACTAATTGTTGTTTGGCTGTCCAACAAAGAGAAGACCTCATACAACACAATGAATACTCCAAATGGGAGGCGTTTGGCCTCAATAAGTGCACGCCCTTCACTGCAACTGGTACGGCCTGTTAAAAACCCTTCACAAATGACATAGATCCCTTCCAAACTGCTGAAGTGTACGGCTGATAAGCTGATCAAAAACTATGAATAATCAGCAATACAAGCTTCTTCAAAACCCAAGCAATCTAATTCAAAATAGCCTCTAATGGTTTGGCCTCACTGGAAACATCTGCAATCTGAAGTAACTCTAAAAATGGCACCAAGTGCACCCCAAAACTCATCAACAACCTGCCACTTTGAAGCTCAAATCATTCCCCATCACGGAAATGCCACAATCACTCCAAGGATATCTTGCAATCCCAAAAGTGATGTTCCTGCTGGAGGGTTTCGTCTCCAAACAAGCCAAATCTGCCCTTGCCTGTGGTTTTTCGTCACAAACAAGCTGGATATCTTCCCTACAAGCAAGCTCCTTTCTCCAAACATGAAATGTAATAACCAAAGATGTCTTCAAATGCTCTCACAACCTCTATTTATTCTTTTCTCGAGCTGGTCGACCCAATGTGGGTAGAATGTGGGATTAAACTTCTTTCTTTTTTACTTGCTTTATGTCAATAATTCATTTACTAATGAGCACATATAATGACTTAACTCCACAATATCACTTAATCATATTATAATCTCCCAAAGTGGCGTCCAAGCTAGGCATTAATAAAACCACATTAAAATATACATTATTTCCTTCAAAATGAGTACTCATAAGCCCCCTAACAAATTATAAAGTCATACTTAGGAGAATAATATAATAATTTAATGACTTTATAATAATTATAACTTCGACGATTAAAAACTCCATGACCGCTCATCCAAACTCACATCCGAAGATAGAAATGAGTACCCATTTGGCCAAACTAGCCACTCGTAGGACTTCCGCTCCGCCAAAACCAACTTACTAAAAATAGTAAGTTCCCTGCACCGATAACCAAACGGGTCTAGTCAATCAACTGAAGATATATCTGGATACCCAATTCGGTGAAGAACAACATTCTATAGTCAATTCGGCCAGAAACCTGAATCACCGACTTACTATAAATAGTAAGTCCTCCCTCAAATCTCAGAATGTCCCGAAAAACTAGCATCCAAAGGCATACAACCATCTGGCGAAACCCCAACATCCTCTGAGAGCATTCTCACAAAAGACAAGCCTGGAAAGGGACATTACAGTCCTCCCTCCCCGAGATTGCTTGTCCCCAAGCAATCCAATCTCATCACATAACAATCTCAATGACAACTGCCATGTGATCCCTGGATCCCAGATGAACCGAAGAGCTCCATATCTCCAACTGAGATAAATCCTGCAACTTCCTGAAAGAACTTCCCTCCATACTATCTGTATGTCGGGATCCCAAATGAAACTGCAGAATGACTCACTGTAAAGCTGTTGCTCAACCCTGTCAAAACTGACCCAGTCAAACTGCACTAGCTGATGAAGCAACCCGAAATGCAAACCAATACCCGGGTCCCATAGCCAAGCTGGTAACCTGTCATTCCTCACAACTGGAAGCTTCTGCTGTGCCACACTGATTACAACTGAACTACTCTGTAGCCCAATCTGAAACTCATCAGGATCTGATATGCTGGGGAACCAACAGAGAAATGATTCTGCATCTGAAGAAGAGATCGCCTCATGCCAATGGGATACAGAAAAATTTGTATCGCAACTCTTCTTCTCATTTGAATATGTCATGAATAATTTCTCCATATGTGAACTGAAAGAGAAATGGTGAGCATACCTCCCAATGCAATCCATGCGCACTTCTCCGACAGGCTCTATGGGAAACTCGGAAGAATCACCCTCACCATCCATTATGCATGAATCGGGAGAAGTTTGATCAACTTCAGAAGTTGCATCACCCTCACTGTTGTTACTATGCAACTCTCCGTCACGTCCGATCTTATGAACCTCTTCGATCAACGGTTGGATTATTGTGCACCTTGTATCACGTTCTGCACTCTTTGAAGTAGTCATGACAGGTGATGAAATTCCCGCTTGGTCAAGAGAGAGATGAGCTAAACTCAGCTCCAAGCTAAGCTCATAAATGAATCTCTCTCTCTCTGAGTGTTTGGACAGCCAAGTCCCTATCTGCCAACAACTGTATATAATCGGATTTTATCACTTCCAAAGCTTGCTTAACAGTTTGCATTTTGATTGTTTGTGCACTAGTAATAGAGGAACCATCTATCAACCCCTCATGTCTATCCCTGAGTTGGGCTGTCCACAAGAGATACTCCACAAATTGATGTGTGCTATCCAAAAAAGATAAAGTCTTAACAATTTTTTCATCTGTAACCTGCAATTTATCCTTCCAAGTTTGCTTTGCTTCTGGTTCTAAATCGCAATCAGCAGCACACAAGAATTTTTCTGATTTGTTATACTTAGCATGATGATCAAAATTATTATCCCTCTTAACACTACATTCCCCAACTACATAAACTGAAGTTAGGTCTGATTCATTCTCATCCCAAGAGTCATCAACAACTGTTGTTTTGAAATCAGCTAACTCCTGGTCCACACCTCTATTGTATACTTCTCCTGAAGTGGATCCGCAAGATGAATTAACTTCATCTTCATCGAAATCAGCACCATGATCAAAAGGAAATTCATCTCCACTCTCCAATCCTGGGACCTGTGGGTTATCCGGTTCACCATCCAACAACCTGTTGATCCTCTCTATCTCTGAACTCAAAGAAGAATCATCATAAACTTCCAATTCATCGTACTTAGGATCTTCAGGAACATTGTAATGGTCATCAGAATGGTTACTCAACCTGCTATAACTATCAATGGATTGTTCTGCATGTAAACCCACAACTACTGCCTCATCATCAAGTTGCTCCTTGACCGAGTCATCCTGAAACTCTGATATGCGTTCGTCCTGTGACAAACTATCTTCTAGCAACTCATCACTACTTAAATCATTTTGAGTCACTATATTGTTTACCTCCTGAGATGAAGCATCAATTATCCATTCAACTGTTCCGTTGTCCTGAATCATAGATGGCTGCAACAAATTACTATCACAGTTAGTTTCACAAACATGACCGAATGTCCACTCCTTTCTGCAATTGAAACATCGTCGTTCTCTCCTTAACTGATTTTTGCTTATGTGAGGAGGTCTTATATCCTGTGAAACTTCCGAAGCTACTGCTTTACCCACCAACTTCTGTTTCCCTTTGTCAATTCTTGTTGGGACAACAAGCTCATCCTTTTTAGTTTCAACTGCTAATGGTGGCTTCAACCACTTAGGATGACGTTCTAACAGTGTTGTAAAATTTGTATCCTGATCTTGAAACCTTTGCATCAGCTCTATCATAAGCTTCTGAACGGTAGCCATTACCAACGCACTACTGCAACTGTGAAACCCACGATACTACAACTGCTTATTTTTGCCCTCTTAATTAAACCTGTTCATAAAGACTCGGCTTCTCCAGAAAGAATGCAGAAGTCAATTTGCCCAAGACAACCCCTCATCCGCCTGACTGAAGATTGTTGGGTCTCGTTAAATGCTAGCAGTCACCAATTTATTCATGCAATTACCTTGAATTCTCTCCAACGGTCCATATACAAACAAAATGTATTGCCCATGATTCCAACCAAGTTACAGGAACATCATAAATAAAATGTCGAAGGTATAAAATGAGCACCTGCGATCAATATTAAATCAACCTGTGAGTTTGTAGTTGCCCCTGCAAGGTACAACTTCACTCCAGTCGCCCTTAATCACCACGGTTCTAGACTCTAAGAATCTCAACAATGAAGTCGCCCAAATCAGGAGGATGCCAAACTGTATAGGGGTCGATTAACTCCCCAAAGATTACGCCAGGTTTGAAACAAATCGCCCTGAACAAAGGCTACGATCTGGGCATATTAAAACTATTGTTAAAGTCAACGATTCTATCCCAGACTAACACGCCTTTCTGGGATATCACGCTCCGTTCTAGCAAATTCGGCCAACAGAAATAAGAACACAATGATTAATCAATTCCAAGGTAATCTGAAATAACTCCAAATGCCAGCGATTGGTATGAAGCAACCAAAATAACATTTAATCGGTAGTCTGATAATTAAAACTATGAAGTTCGACCCTGAGTGTTATCCCTGCTCATCTTCCAGTATAGGCTACGACTGGCCTAATATATGATATTCTCATCATACAACAAAGTCTGGAATTATAATGTAGGTATTTCCTCATTCAACCAATTCAAACCCTAAAGAAATCTCTGAAACTGAATCGTTCAAACAAATTTTACTGAAAACCTCAAACCATTATCTGAAGAAGACCTACAAATTTTGCAAAATTGATAAGCCCTAATGTGAACCCTGAACAGGCTGGCAGGGTAGAGCCTGGGCTCTGATACCACTGTAATGTCCTACCCCTTTCGAAGGCAAATAAATTTGCCACCCAAAGAGCCAGGTTCCGATCTTGGGTTCCAAACTGAAAACTTGAATGTCTTGTTTGTTGATTGCTTTGATATCACGTGATTTATGCAAATATGAATTTTTTATACTTTTTGCAATAATACAAATTCTGGAAATAAAAATAGCAGCAAACTAGAAATGCTTGTATCTTAAAAACTACTCCTCCAATGACTACGAAATTTAAGCACAAACTTCTTCTAATGATATTGAGCAAACCCAATGAAGGAAATTGTACAAGGATAAGTGTACCCGGAGATCTAAAGGCCTCATATAATTCTGGAAGTTAACACCAGCAACAACAAACTTATATATTCATTAAATATGCTTGTAATACAATTTCTCCATCGTATTAATTGTTGTTTGGCTGTCCAACAAAGAGAAGACCTCATACAACACAATGAATACTCCAAATGGGAGGCGTTTGGCCTCAATAAGTGCACGCCCTTCACTGCAACTGGTACGACTGGTTAAAAACCCTTCACAAATGACATAGATCCCTTCCAAACTGCTGAAGTGTACGGCTGATAAGCTGATCAAAAACTATGAATAATCAGCAATACAAGCTTCTTCAAAACCCAAGCAATCTAATTCAAAATAGCCTCTAATGGTTTGGCCTCACTGGAAACATCTGCAATCTGAAGTAACTCTAAAAATGGCACCAAGTGCACCCCAAAACTCATCAACAACCTGCCACTTTGAAGCTCAAATCATTCCCCATCACGGAAATGCCACAATCACTCCAAGGATATCTTGCAATCCCAAAAGTGATGTTCCTGCTGGAGGGTTTCGTCTCCAAACAAGCCAAATCTGCCCTTGCCTGTGGTTTTTCGTCACAAACAAGTTGGATATCTTCCTGCAAACTCTGTTGCAAGCAAGCTCCTTTCTCCAAACATGAAATGTAATAACCAAAGATGTCTTCAAATGCTCTCACAACCTCTATTTATTCTTTTCTCGAGTTGGTCGACCCAATGTGGGTAGAATGTGGGATTAAACTTCTTTCTTTTTTACTTGCTTTATGTCAATAATTCATTTACTAATGAGCACATATAATGACTTAACTCCACAATATCACTTAATCATATTATAATCTCCCAAAGTGGCATCCAAGCTAGGCATTAATAAAACCACATTAAAATATACATTATTTCCTTCAAAATGAGTACTCATAAGCCCCCTAACAAATTATAAAGTCATACTTAGGAGAATAATATAATAATTTAATGACTTTATAATAATTATAACTTCGACGATTAAAAACTCCATGACCGCTCATCCAAACTCACATCCGAAGATAGAAATGAGTACCCATTTGGCCAAACTAGCCACTCGTAGGACTTCCGCTCCGCCAAAACCAACTTACTAAAAATAGTAAGTTCCCTGCACTGATAACCAAACGGGTCTAGTCAATCAACTGAAGATATATCTGGATACCCAATTCGGCGAAGAACAACATTCTGCAGTCAATTCGGCCAGAAACCTGAATCACCGACTTACTATAAATAGTAAGTCCTCCCTCAAATCTCAGAATGTCCCCGAAAAACTGGCATCCAAAGGCATACAACCATCTGGCGAAACCCCAACATCCTCTGAGAGCATTCTCACAAAAGACAAGCCTGGAAAGGGACATTACAGTGTTGTTTGCCACAAAACAAAGCATTTAATATGATAGGCCCATTTACCCCTTATGGTACATGTATAAATATCCAATTCTATGTTCTTATAATCACAGTTCTTCAAGTGCAGTTGCATTGAGTCACCACCTTGATTGATACCATATCATACGCACAGGATATATGCTGTGCATGCTCAGATTTATATCAGTGGATATGCATACAATGAATGGAATAAAATCAGCAGAAAATTCAAGCCATAGTTATACTAAGTAGTTCTCCCTTATAGAACCCCTCCATAAATGTAAGAATGGATGCATGTTTCCTTCAAAACCCTTGGTTGGTCCCTTTTCGATAATTGCAAGTTTATCTCCTTTAAGGTAGCAACTATGGATCTAATCTTTATGGCTGCAATTTATTCTACAGCAAAAAAAAACAGCCTTCCTTCTAACAATCCATTTTCTTATTACAGCAGTATAAAATGAAGATCTCTTACGTACATACAGCACTTCCTGACAGGAACACTTAGGATTGATGGAAAATCTCACTGAATTAAGATATATTTAGAGGATCCTTGACAGTTCATCCCACTTTACTTATGAATCTGTCATGCTTTCTACCCTCATTGTTAGTGTAAAGGCCCTCTTGCAAAGTACACACAACTCTTGGAGGTCCAGTTGTTGCTCCTTAACTTGTTATTGTAGCTTCTCCAGCTAAGCAGTCATCTATGACCACTCATATCACACTTAACAAATTAAGAATTATTGTCGAATTTCCATGGATATTTCTTCCTCGTAAAGAAATTAAGCTATAAGAAGCAGCTATTTAGTCCATATGCATTTATGTTCAATTGTAAAAATTGCAGTGTAAGGAAACCAAACTTGATTTCCAGCTGACACACAAGTCCTCTCCACAAATCATTTCCAAGGCAAAACCACATATTCAAACATAATGAAAGAGAACCAATTAACAATCTAAAGAATATACAAATGCTACATGTTTAGCATTTCTGTAATGAAGCAGCAAAAAAAGTAAGTATATTAAAGAACTAAATGAAAATGAACATCATTTTTAACCCCATCATATATGGGTTGATCATAAAGTCAGTACAGTTTCCTCTTTCTGATGTGCTTATGGTATAATTTCACCATTTCCAGACTGTACCGGTTCCCCAGGTTGACACCACATGGCTTAGAGGTGACCATATATAACCTGAAGTTCAAATATTGTCAGAGCCATCACAATCTCATCCAAGTACTTGCCAATTAGCTTTTGGTCCTCCAAGAATCTTACATGACTACCACCACACCATAACATGATGATGTGTTGGCAACCCCTGTCATACCACCATGCCCAAAAGTTCCTGACACACCAGCAAAGCAGTTTCCTAATATTTGTTTATCAGAAAACAGTTACTCCAAATTTCCAAACAACAATATGCTTGATGACACCAATGAAATGGATACCATAGAGCTATATTGACCAAACTTTTAGACAAAAGCTTGAAAATGACAATGCTTAGTAGAAGCTAGGTATATAGTAAAAATCATTAACCTTGGAACATTTGTTGTATTCTTAAGAGATGTACTTTTCAATGAAAGATCCTAAAGTGAATTGCCTTGAACTACTGCATATCTTGCTACATAAGATGAAATAGCTTGCTGGCTATAAGGCCACTTTCTATACAGATTTGAACAATCAAAAAATTTAGGCATTTTGCCATAGTATTATGACAATGGGATCATTACTTAATCCACAAAACCCTTTCCATATCAAACATCAGAAAATTATTTGCATAACACTAGATCTAGATGACCAATGTTTAACTAGTAGTCACCCAATAGTCAGGCAGAGTCCAGATCATCTTCAGAAGCATTCAGTTGTTTAACTTACATTGCTTTAGTAGATAGATCACATGTTTAAGTTTAACCAACCTTAAGATGACCAACCTTTGAAAAACTATTTAGTTCAAAACTAAAAGAACCAAATATAAAGCAATGTTATTCATCCATACACCCATGACGCAGCCAATCAGTATAATGGATCAGAAACTAAGAAAATTGCAATCACATACAAAGCATGGAAGGTGTTAAACGATATTCATGAGGTGAGTGGATTCATATTCTAATAGCAGGCCTGTTTTTGTTTTTTGGTTGATCTACCCATAGTTACAAGGTAAGAAAAGTTTGGTCCAAATGAAAGAGGGGAGAAGTTCAGTCCAAATGGAAGGGGGAAAAGTCCAAAGTTCAGAATTTTTAAAGAAGGTCCAATTCAATTTGGTAAAATATGAATATTTTAATAATACAGAATTAAATACAAAACTAACATATAATTTAAAACAAACAATCATGTTGCCCAAGGGTTTGGGGCAAGCAGTTGAAAGTGATGTCACACAATAAACCAAGGTTACAGTCTCTTGGTTGAACCTTAACATTTGGCCCATAGGGTGTAAGGCAAGTGGTGAAGTGTTTTGTTCCACACAACCGACCAAGATTCTAATCACATGGGTGAAGCTTAACATTTGATCAAATGGCATGTGCTCAAGTAGTTAATAATGTGGACCATAGTTAGAAAAATCGCCAGTTTCCCGTGATTTCTTGTGCAAGAAATTGCAAGTGGAGAGTTTTTTTTTTCTTCTCAACGCCGGGAAAATAGCCATATCGCAGCGATATTTCTCGCAATTTCTTGCAGGAAACTCCGCAAGCCTCAGAGAGTTAGCAAAAAATGGCACGAAAAATAATTCTTTAAAAGGCCCTTTGGCCTTATTTTTGTATTTTTTCCTCTTCGACTGTGAACAGTTTTTAATAGAGTTTCATTATTTAGTAATTTTGAAAATAATGTGTTTTCTATATTTAGAGGAGTTTCAAAATTTCAACTACATCCACATAAATCTCCAAGAAAGTGACCATGGTATTTATGGTAAGCTTAAGTTCTTAAATGCAATAGAAATATAGAGATCTCTTAATAGTTCCATGTACCCTTGGGGAAAGAGACTAATTCAAAATATTTGTAACTGCATTTGATTAAAAATATAGTATGTTGAATGTTGATCACCATTCTTTTATTATTATACCAAACAAATTCTACTTGTCACCTCTTCCTAATATAATACTACTAGAATTTAAATTTGGGAAAATTTAAAGAAAATGAACAAGGACGAAGAAAGGGAATACGAAGCTAAGAGTGGTAATAAGTTTCATTGAAAGCTTGTTCATTTTTTGAGGCACTTGAGGAGGAAGCAGAACATTTGAAAGGATTGGAGGAGATATACCATGATGATCTTGTACCTCTGAAGCCTCTGTAAATTTTCCAGCCCTAGATAACTGCTGTCCTATGTTATTTTAAAATAAATCAGATCTGAGAATAATTTATTCAAACATGCAACAGTCACACAGATGGCTGGAAAAATAAACAGCGTGAACAGAAGAAGTTAAATATATTTCTGAACCTGAAATATTACAAATAAAAGAGGCTACAGCTACAGTAGAACACTTCTGCTCTCTTGCTGCTTTTCTAGCCAGCAATCACTGTTCTTCTCCTCCTAAGCTTGTAGTTTTCCTTCTGCAATATGTTCTCCTCCCATTCTTTTCTGTGTATCTAAAACACTCTTGATCTTCTCCTTTTATCCTTGAAAAAGGTAACCCTAATCTCTCTAACCCTAAGATTAGATCTCATCTCATCTCATCTTGAGATGTAAGGTTAAAAATAGAAAATCACTTAAGTGAATATCAAAATAGAATCACTTAAGTGAATTACAAAATAGAATCACTTAAGTGAACTTGAAAATAGAAAATCACTTAAGTGAATTTCAAAATAGAATCACTTAAGTGAATTACAAAATAGAATCACTTAAGTGAACTTAAAAATAGAAAATCACTTAAGTGAATTTCAAAATAGAATTAGAAATGTCTCGAACCACTTCTAGCACGTTCATACTTAAGCCTGTGCAAGAAGTTCCTGTCCGAGATACATTTCTCAACAGCCTCCAATTTGACCACCCGTTCAAACCCAAGGCCAACCATCTAGTTCAAGGAGGAGAAGGGGAAAACAAAAAACAGTTTAAGAACTGCTTTATATTTTTAAAATTTTGCATTTGTATGATACTATGATGTATTTGGTTAGATTTGATGATCATGAATTGTAATTGTCCTCTTTTTTATGAATATCTAATATAAAATTAGCTTTTTGGCTCTCCAATTGTTGTTTAAAATGGTTTTTTTTTAATAATTGAAAGAATTTCTTCGGTTTTTTTTTGGCCGAGTTTTCCCAAGTTGCCGATAAATATCCAAAATTGGGGTGGCAAGTTTATCGCGAGTTGCGAGTTTTCCAACTATGATGTGGACTTCCAAGGTGGAGACCCAGTTTCAAATCTTGCCAAGCAATATAATTGCAAAATACCACTATGTGGTTTGTTGAAATACTGTGGTAGGACTATTTCAGTGGTTAATATTACCATGACCACTATTTATAATGTTGAAATTGGATCTACATCGACTTAAAAGGTATAAAATGGCATGAGCTCAAGTGGTTAAATACATTTGACTTTTAATGTGGAGACCCCGGTTCAAATCTAGCAAGCGATATATACAAAATTATCAAAATGTTTTAATACCACTAAGCCATTTGTTGAAATATAGTGGTAATGTGGTCGTGATGTAGTATAGGTGGGGCTCTTTTCAATCCCATATAGCCAACTGAAAAAAAAAATTAAAATTAAAAAAGACTTAGAAGGTAAGAAGATTAATATTAGCATGTTTTTATCCACTCTCAACAAAGAGGCATAACGAAGAGGGCCATTTTGTGCAGGAAGAGGGATTATTTTTGCAAGAATTTTCTCCAACTACATCATGTAGAAAAAGGACTCTTTTTTTCAAGCCACATCATGGGGACAAGGGATATTAAACCAACCACATCATGCAGATAAGGAATTTTAATCCAAAAAGGTTAGGCAAACAAGATGCTTCACATTATGCAGACAAGTAATCAGAGAAATTCTTTAAATTTTTCACCTGATTTATAATTTTAGGCATGTAATTTTTTAAAAATCTAGTCTAGACTGTTTAGGTCTAGCCAAAAAGTTTGGCCTTAACTGAACCTTGTTCAGGTTAGGCTGAACCTGGTAACTATGGACCTTCCTATGTATCTTAAAATCCTGAAAATAAAAAATAAAATTAAAAAACTGTAAATGTTCTGCACACACATCAAACTAGAATTCAACCATCACACCAGCATGCTGTCAAAATATACCAAAAGAGAAGTTAAACAATAAAGCATAACTCTTTACAAACTTGATGCATGTGGCTAACCAACACATAGGAAGATGCAGGAAAGACCTACCGCTTGCTCAATTGATTCAAGGCGCTGCTCAACCTTTGATTGATGGAGATATCTTAAGGAATACCCTACAAGAAGTGTTAGATGTAGTCAAAGACCTGTAACAATAAGAAATAAAGATGATAGAAGCTAATAAATCATTGAATAAATTGCAATATCATCAGTGAACTAGAAACAGTTCCAATAACTTTCCAATAGGCATACAAGACAAACAAATTTGCGGTAAAAGGAAATGTAAACACATTCTTCAAAATACGCAACACAAGATCTCCAAATTAACATGCTTGGAACATTAAGTCCAGGGTCTACCACAAATCTACTTTTGATCATGGAAACATTCACCATTGTTTCTGAAGCACACAAATATATCTATCTTCATATGCTCATTGGCAAAGATGCCCGCTGATAGATTTAATGCTCCAATATTCAGATGATTCACTTAATATTTACAGTCAACAAATATTAAAGCACAAAAAACAATATAAAGTTGACAAGAAAATTTCAAATAGATACAAGACAAGCAAAGACAGAGTGAAGAAAAAGTGACCAGTAGTAGGTAAACAAGCAGTGTTCAACACCATGGTTGTTTCAAAATCAAACTACATTGGGAAATCCAGCATACAGAACAAGGGTACAAGAGCTAATGAAGCCCCTCACTTCTCTTCCAGTAAAGCACTTTCATGCTTCCAAAAGTATCTCTGTCAAATCCTCTCAACCTATGGTGCCCCCACACTCATTTGAGACAATGTAGTCAATAGCATTAGAGATTTTTCTGGTGAGGAGCATTCTCATGCTTCCAAGGAAAGCTCTGTCAAATCCTCCCAATCTATGATGCCCCCACCCTCATTAGTTGGGACAATATAGGGGCCGATAGCATTACATATCTTCCCTTGAATGCTGATAAGGGATTTCCACCCTGATTGTTCTTTACCTTGTTTTGTATTTTTCCATCATCTCACTTTTTCTAATTTTGAGGGTTGTATATTTATCACTGGTGGCATACAACCAATTGACCTATTCTGGTTACAGACCATGAAAATGGACAATATTAAGTCATGAGGAAAAGTACAAGCCATAGATAACAAAACCAAAATAGTGACCAGATTTATGGACACAAGGAATCCTTCATAAGATGGAATAAAATAAGTTTATTAATGTCCACAGATAGCCAAAGTAACCCAATGAGACTCATCAAAAATTCTTGTTACAATGCATCATAGTAACCAAGAAGCACTACGAAATAAGCTAAACTAGAGTAAAGAAATTAGCATAAACTACACTAAAGTGGAACAACTATATGGCATTAAAATAAAACCTCAAGGAATACACAAAATGGATAAACCCTAACATGCTAAAAGTAACAACGAAAAGAGAGCCAGCAATCAAGGTAAAAGAGAAACACAAGTGCCAACACTAATATATAGTGGGATGTAAAGTAGCACAGTCATTGTCATCATCAACTATCCCAAAATAAGATCTAATGACTCACCTAGGAGAATGGCCAAGACTACCAAGCCTAGGAGGACATGGAGTTCGACCCCTCAAGCCTCTTCTAGCATCTATGGCAATGAAACCAAGAGTATAAGATAGGAAACTGGTAAGAGGTGTCTCTCTGCAACTCCTCTGTATGTGAGGACTGGCCGAAACACAACACCAGAAAAGAGAGCCAGCAATCAAGGAACACCCAAAATGGATAAACCCTAACATGCTAAAAGTAATGACGAAAAGAGAGCCAGCAATCAAGGTAAAAGAGAAATACAAGTGCCAACACTAATATATAGTGGGATGTAAAGTAGCACAGTCATTGTCATCATCAACTATCCCAAAAGGGCCAGCATAAGATCTAATGACGCACCTAGGAGAATGGCCAAGACTAACAAGCCGAGGAGGACATGGAGTTCGACCCCTCAAGATTCATCTAGCATCTATGGCCATGAAACCAAGAGTATAAGATAGGAAACTGTTAAGAGGTGTCTCTCTACAACTCCTCCGTATGTGAGGACTGGCTGAAACACAACACCAGAAAACTGCAATCTTGTCCTGCTATAGGCAAGAAAAAGAAATAACTGAATCCCTAGTAACCACTCTTGTATGCAAACAAGGGCGCACATACCTGTCATTAACATTCTAAAGAGTTGTAGCTTCAAAAGAATGCTTATTACTCTTGACAACAGAGATAGAGTGAACGAAAGAGGTGATTAGTCAAGTAGTAGTCGATCTTCGTGATAATTGAAGCCAAGGATTGATAGCTTCCCCAAGGTACAAATCCAGGCATCTTTGGTTAGGATAGCTGAAAAAAGTGGCAAGCAATCCACTTGAGTCTCTATACAAGCAATGGTACCCCCCTCGAATCTCATAATAAAGAGGGCACTTGAATTGTTCTTCAATCTCCACCTCCCGCAAAGAGTAAAGATGACATACCTTATCCTGTAGAGGAATACAATGGTTTGTCTCCACTTGCAACTGATGTGAAAACACTCTAAAATAACAAAGAAGAATCCTAATGTTGTGTGTCCAATGTCGCTAGACATAATTGGCAAGAGTAGTAATGTCATTCTCAATACTCGTGAAATGTTTAGTGTAGAAGTCTAACTTGGGACTAAGAGGCTAAGATGGAGCAATCCAAGTAATCTAAATATATTGTCAATAAATATCATCTTTGATTGCTTGATTAATCACCTCTTATCAAGAAGAAGGTAGGAAGGAGCATTTAAACATTAATTAAATGAAGGTATCTAGAGATGCCAACTAATTAAAGAGAAATAACTTCTAAGTAATATCCATGATGATAACCAAAAGTGCTCCTAGAGGTAACCCATTAAACATTTTGAAAAGTAGAGCACCAAATGGCATAAGGATCCCTCCCTTAATGGCATGTTCAATCTCTCTGTCTCTCCCCATCAGTGAATATAACAAGGATACCACAAGGTATCCAATAACTTAGATCAGTTCTAATGAGACAATTGTTCCTTGTTCACACATGTTTCACATACCAATAGCACTCTAAACTAAGCACTCATTGGAAGCTAAAACTATCCAAAATATTAATGACAGATCTATGTCCCCTTGTCTGCATACAAGAGGTGGCTACTAGGGATTTAGTTCTTTCTTCTTGCTTGTGACAGGACAAGACTGCAGTCCTTCGGCGACGGGTTTCGGCAACCCCTACATACCGAGGAGTTGAAGACAGTAGCAGCTTACTAACTTAGATATAAAGGATATATATCTAAAAACGCCGAGAATTATCAATCCCAAGGCGTCTATCTTGGAGATCACACCCCCAAGAAATGAGATGTATAAATTATTAAACAATTGCAACGGTTGGTTAGTCGGCTGTTTTAGTTTAAATATTTTAAATGTTTGCAACGGTTGGTTAGTCGGCTGTTTTAGTTTAAATATTTTAAATGTTTTTGTTAATGTCGGCTTTTTTAATAAATAAAAAAATTGTTTACGGCATGACATGTATGACCTCTTTGCCTCCCACCCCCCTGTCTGCCATTGTAGGAACACCTCTCGACGTAACTAGTTTCTTGTTCTCTTCTATTGGTTCCATAGCCACGAATGCTAGAAGAATCTTTAGAGGTTGAACTTCATGTCCTCCCAGGATTATCCAACCAGGCCCTCTTAGTCCTAGCCATTCTTCTAGGAGCATCATTAGATCTTGTGTTGGCCCTTTTGGAACAGTTGGTGACAACAACAACTATGCTTCTACTTTACACCCCACTATATATTTAATGTTTGCACTTGGATCCATTAGAGCTCCCTTCTATCTCTATTGTACCTCAAGTTCTAGATCTCTCTTAATCATTACTTTTACCATGTTAGGGTTTACCCATTTTGGGTAACCATCAAGGCTGTAATTTTATGTCAGACAGTTGTTCTGCTTTAGAGTAGTTTACACTAGATTCTTTGCTCTAATTTAGCTTATTTTCGTAGTACTTTGTGGTTACTACAATGCATTGTAATTTGTAACAGCTCTTTCAATGAGTCCCATTGGCCTACTTTGGCCATCTATTGACATAAATAAAATTATCTTATCTTACCTTATCTAAAGGCCATCTACTATTAGATTTTCAACTTTCTTGCAATCAGATCCCTTTCTAGCATGGTTTTTTCAAAGAAACCTGCTCAAATTGTACTATGCTCGTCACACTCCTGCCAAATGAAATTATTTGGCTTCCGTGGATATTATTATTTTGATCCATTTGTGTTTTGGCTCTAGCTTATAAAGTTAAGCCAGGTGCAGTATTCACATGGTTACTCTTGGGGATGCTTTTGCAAGGCTTTCTGCTTGCAAACAACCTTCCTTTCAAAGAGTTTATTAGCTGACCTGCGACAATCATGTTTCAGATCCATAGGGGTGAAAAAAATGAAACAACAAGGTTTTATTTTTCCTCTATATATTCATAATAGCCAAATAAGAAACCAATATCAGGACATTAAAATGCCAAGCCAGCTTATTGCAATAACAGACCTCTTGTTATAAATACTCATTTCAGTTGACATATGTGACTCTTCCTGTTAACACAGATGGCACAGTCTTAAGAATTATTTATTTTTGTTTTCCTGCTTCCAGAGTAATTTAACTTCTTCATTAGTTAAACATTTCTACAGACACTTCATTATTTAGTTACATTCACCAATCATATATGCAAAATTTTGTCTCACATTCTTAGTCTAGGAGTCCACAAGCTGCAAATACACGACAAACATTGAGGACTGAGTTCGCTTTGTTAGAGAATGGAACCCTACGGATGGAGTTCAAGTTGTTTGGAAATTTGTATGGCATTACAAAAAAAGGACCCGTACAGAATGAACTCCATGAAGAAATTTATGCCCTTCTTATAAAGCATGAGTGCCATTCATATTAGTTACTAATGCACAAATGCATTTACAAATATTTGTAAAGCATGTGCTTATATGGCATATCCAACATTGATAACTACAGGTCTGAATGAAGATCTACAGACCAAGAAACCTTCAAGCAGAAGAATGCCATCAAAGAGTCTAGCTCATTTCAATAAAATATACCATCATATGCACTTTATCAAGCATTGATAATTTTTACATATGAGATTCAATAATGAATTTCACAAATCAACTACATTGGTAGTAAAATGATATCACCCATGTGTAAAGGGATTGCCACTTTTTGGTCAATCTGAAGAGCATCTTATAACCAAATTAAACTAAGAACTATTAATATAGCAAAGAATGGAAAAGGATAAAAGGTTTTTAATGCCTGCAAGGCCATACAGCTTATGGGACAGCAAATATTTGTTAGCAAACACTATATATTTTCTCACTTGTTCCTTTAAAAGGAAACAAGATTATGTGAGAAAATTAAGCCTGAACCATCATGCTCTCTTTCTGAAGTGCTGATCTTTCGCACACTGATCCTACTGATAAATTCTCCTAGCTTCTTTATGCTCGTCTCTTTAAAAAATTCAAATATAGAATCCATTGCTATCATATCGGCATTGAATAGCAAGAATATTACTATATATTTTGCTTTCCAAGATGAAGTGTTGCTCTCTTTCAACTGCCCTTGAAATACAAAAGATACATATCCTCTCTTTCCCTTCCTCTGCAGGTCTCTTCCATCTGCCTGTTTCACATCTGAGTTGATGTGAGATAGTTCTCAGTCAGGCTAAAAGTATCTTTGCTCTCCTTTTCATCTATACGTGCTTTTCAATGGTGCTCATATGCAGGGTTGAACTCAACAAAGTAATGTCTCTTCTTTTTTCATAACTCTTTCCCAAACAGCTGCCTTGAATTTTTCTCTAACGTAGACTTTGATATCCTTGCTATCGTTTGGACACTATTAATTTAATACCCCACCCATTCACCCATTTGAAATTTTATTTCATCCATGTGTTCCCTTTTCTGTTCAAATCATCTCCTACTATAACCTTAGGCCACCTATTTGCATTAATTTGTTCAATCTTTTTCAGCTGTCCTGGAAGATTAATCATTGTGGTTGTCTCTATAGCAAAGTACACATTTCTGCAAGAAGTATTTCATATGAAACTGAGGATTTTATTTTGATTTTGGTTGTGATCAAATGCTTTTACATCCTCTCGATTTGGCTCTATATCAAGATCAATGTACTACTGGCCTATGCCTCACATCCATAAAGCACCATCAGTATCACCAATAACCCGATTAAGACAAGGATGAAATCCCATAATTCTGCCTCCCTACTTGTTTTGCAATGCAAAGAGTGCTCTCCAGACTCCCAATAATTGCTTTTTCAATCTACACGCTGCCCAACTAAACCTGCTTATTGAAGTCTATCACAAATACTTGTATCATGTTACTACTTCTAGGATAACCCCTTTAAATTGAGAGTTCAGTTATTTATTTTTCTTTTGGTTGGTGAAAACCAATATCTTTGTTTTGCTAGTATTTATTGTATGTAAACTTCCTTGCAAAGGGTTCTAGGGTGTGGAAATGGTCTCTTGTCCCATGCGTTCTCCTTGCAATCAAAATAAGATCTACATACAAAAGTAGTTTCACCACATATATGCCCAGCTTGACACCCTCGCCTCTCAAATTTAGCAATTCTTCTTACTTATCAATATATAAGCCAAATAATGTTGGGGATAGTGGGTATCCTTGTTCAACTCCTATGTCACTTTCAAAGCATTCCAAGAGACTTGCACGTGTTCTGACTTTGGCTCAAACCTCTTCATGAGGTGTATGGACTGCTGCCCTATACTTTTCCAGTATACCTAGTTCTTCCATCCTACTCCATGGATTTAACTATAGCTTACATGTCGAAGGCATTATTGAAGTCAACAAAACAAGAATAGGCTTCCCATTTTACATCCATATTTTTCAATGATAAGTCTCATTGTGATGCAATGAAATGTTGTTGAATGTTTTGATCTAAAACCCACTTGTTCTTTTGCCCTATTCCTTGTTCTTCTTCACACTTGCTGATTCTGCATCCCACTATACTTATAAATAGCTTTGCAAATAAAATATTGACCATTATGCTTCAATAATTTGAAGGATTGTTTACATCACAACTTTTAAAAAGAGGCACAGGCAAACTAGCTGTCCAATCTGTCAGAGAACCATGCTGAATGACACCATTAATTCACCTTTTGATATGTGGTGCTATGTTTTCTATTGCCCATTTTAAATATTCTACCTGTCGCCCATCCACATCTTGAGCCTTGCTTGTTCCCAACTTCTTAATACCTTCCTTAACCTCCTTTATAGTGGCCAGATCTGCTGTTGTGATGATTCTGGAAGGAGCATCTTTCCCTTGATCATGCTTACATAATTGCTTCATGTACTCCACCCACTAAGCTGCTGTAATGTTACTTTATATTTGTTTCTTCTTTTGGTGAAGATCCTTCCAAAACTGGTGAAGCTCCTTCCAAAACTGTTTTGGAATTCATTTTTCTCTTTATGCAACCATAAACTCCTCTTCTTCTTTTTTTCCCAATTTTTTTATATGCTTCTTTGTTTTCCTCTTCTTTATCATACCATTCTTTGGCCGGAAAATTGCCTTTTTTCCTTCTTCTTTGACTTAGATCTTTTGCACCTTAATGCTTCTTGAAATATACCCGTTAATTCATAGCTCTTGATTCTCTTACCTCTTTTTTTTCTTTTTCTGCTTTTTGTACTCCCTTTTTACCAGTTCCATGAAGATTAAACAATTTTTTTGTGTCACAAAAATGTTTTCATTTGGTAAGAATTGTTATTGCTTGATTTGAACCTTCTCTATTTGCTAATTTTCTCCCTGCATTGACAAGTTTATGTAAACTGGTTATGGTCTTGATTTCAACCTCTAAGTCCATCTTCATTATTAAGACCATTGTAAGTTTCACATGAGTATTTTCCAGGCTTCTTCCACTTACTCATACCATTGCAAATAATCAGTCCATATATGCTACATTAAGCCAAAATTTCTTCACCAAAATGAGTAATGAGTTCGTTGTCCTTCATGTGCCTTTCCCATTTTTGGTTCTCCTTGAGTGGGCCTAACAATTTAGACTCCGGAAATCCAAATAGGAGTTCCAAGGTTCAAATGCGAAAGGGGGTAGGGTTGTACACCATGCTCCTATAACCTGAATCTGGTTGGATAAACATCCTCCTCCATGAGGATCATCCCATATAACCTAAAGCCCAGTGGATCTTAAAATCTACTTTACTCTTACTTTACTTCTAACCATATCAGATTGCTATCCATGTGTCCATTGTTGTTTAAAGTGGTGTTTTAGTGAATTCTCACTACACCCAAATTGAAAGATGGCCTAAGCAGAGAAATTGCTAATTTCGTGAAGTGCGAAGGATTAGGGTTTTTTCCTAAAAAATATCTCATCTTTTAGGAGCCATATCTTCGCGAAGAGTTATCCGATTCAGCTGATTCTTGGACCAACTTGTGCAGAATTTGAATAGCTTTAAAATGAGTGGTCATATGCAAAAATCCGAGCAATATTGAGGGAGATACGACCCTGTGAAGTCAACCATTCGGAACAAGGGCAGTGACGATTTTTCAAGTCGCGAAAAACGAAATTGCAAATATTTGCCAGCTAGGGTTCGAACGATGGGAAGAGCAATGAAGGGCTAGGACTTCAGTGAGGCAAGACATTCTATCTGGACAAAGAATTTTTCAGCTAAGTTTTTTTCCCTTTCTTTATCTTAGAAATTGTGCATGAAAAATTTATAAAGTTTTTATCAAATATTATATTTGCTATAGGACATTCAGATAAATTTCAATAGATTTTGAGTTTTAGTTTCCTTTCCATGGACCGATTTATAGTTAAATCCTTAGAATCATCTCTAGTGGTAGAGGTTAGTGAGCGCACCTCAGAGAGATCCTCGTTGCTCCAAGATAGGGTAGTTTTTGGTAAATTTAATGGGTATTGGCCAGGGGCTTCAACCTTGAGAAAATGGATTGATAGGAGTTGGAAGTCTCCAGGAGTGATTCTATCATTTCTTCCCAAAGGTTTCTTCCTAGCCATTTTTTGTTCTAGGGAAGAAAGAGAAAGAATCCTAAAAGGGGGTCCTTGGTTTATGGGAAGAGCAGGACTCTTCCTTACCCATTGGTATGAAGGCTTTTCACCTAAAAATGTAAATCTATCCCTAGTACCAGTCTAGGTTAGGATGTTTGGGTTACCCATTGAATTTTGGGAAATAGATACCTTCAAGGCAATAGGCAACACTCTAGGAGAATTCCTTGAGATTTTAGATATGATAAAAGATGGATTTTTGGCTATTTATGCTCGAATATTGGTCATGATTGATATAAGTAAAGCTTTACCAGAATCAATCATTCTTAAGTATGGGGATAATATGTGGACCCAAACTATAGATTATGAAAACATATCTTTTAGATGTAGAAGATGTCATGAGGTGGGGCATATTGAGAGATCATGCCCTAAGAAGAGCCCAACAGAATCATTTGTAGAAAACCGCAAGAGAAACTTACAAATGGTTATGGATGAAGATGGTTTTCAACTTCCAAAAAATAGATCTAGAAAAATAAAAGAAAATAAATAGTGGAGACCAATAAGGAAGGATATTGGAAGAAATACCAACTCTTTTGAGGCTTTAGCCTATGAAGAAAAAGTAGATCAAAACTTAGAGGACACAGTACAACAATTTCAACATATTAACAAGGAACCATCTATTCAGTATGATCCTAATTTAAGGAAGAACATTCTCGATGAACCTAAGGAATGTGTCTCATCAGATTTTGAAGACTCTCTTGAAGTACCATGCACCATTCAAGAGAAAATAATTGGTAAAGAAAATGTAGTTTTAGAAGTTAATACCTCTGCCATTAATAAGGAAATACCAGAAAATGAGCAGGACAAGTCAAAAGCTTCTATAATAGAGCCAAGAGAGGATAAATATGATGAAAAATAAAATTGTGAAAGAATATTGAGGAATAGAATAATAAGACCTACTCCTGATATAGGCAAGGCAAAAAGAGGAAAACCCTCAAATTATCAAGCAAGATCCAGGGAAGCAAGAGCAAACATAGAGAAAGGAACACAAACTAAGTTGGTTGAACTTCTCTTTACCAAACAACAAAATGATATTGGTAATACGCAGGAGGGGCCAAAAGCCCCTAATGAGACATGATTATCATCTCATGGAATATAAGGGGTGCTAATGCCCCCTCAAAGCAGAGGTGTATTAGGGACCTATGTTTAAGTAATAAACCTGATATTCTTTGTATCCAAGAAACTAAAATGACAAAAGAAGTTTCAAAAACTATGAAAGCAGTATGGGCAAGATGTGAATGGGATGCTATGGATTCTGAAGGAGCGGCAGGGGGAATTCTAACTTGTTGGAATCCTTCTAGAACCTCTTGTGTAACCATTCATAAAACTAGGCATTGGATAGCCTCTTTAGTCACTTGCTACTTTGCAGATATTCATTTCATCCTTATCAATGTCTATGGACCTACAACTCAGTCAAGTAGATTAGAAGTTTGGAGTGGGATTGAAGCCTTTATGAGAAGTAAAGACCAAGAAACCTGATTCATGATCATTGGAGATTTTAATGCCATAACCAAGTTAGATGAAAAATTTGGGGGAATTAGGAAATTGACCCAAAGTATGAAATATTTCTCAGCTTTTATTCAAAACAATAATCTATGGGAAGTTGAGTTTGAAGAAGACAACTATACTTGGACCAACAACAGGAGAGGCCAGAACCTAATAGCAAAAAAATTAGATAGATGCATTCTCTCAGATCATTGGCTAGATGAAGGAACTTGTGCTAAAATTAATACCTTAACAAGGATTGGTTCAGATCACTAGCCAATAAGAGTTAAAATGGTGGTAAGTGAATTCAAAAAAATATCATATTTTAAATATGAGCAGATGTGGGAAGACCATCCTCAATTTGTTGATATGATAGCTCAAACATGGAATTATTTAGGTAATGGTGGGTTGTATGCTCTTCCAAACCAAATTAAATCTATGACATCTAGATTAAAAGAATGGAACAAGAACACCTTTGGAAATATTTTTGAGAAGAAAGAAGAACTAAAAGATAAACTTTCAAAATTCCAAAAAGGTGATCATAATAATCCAAGCTCAGAGGAAAGGGAGTTGCTTAGTGAATATCATAATATTTTGAGTAAGGAAGAGAAATTATAGAGATTAAAATCAAGACAGACTTGGTTAAAAGGAGATAAAAATACAAAGTTTTTTCATAGGATGGCTATAGTACAGAGATCAACTTCCAGAATTAGTAGAATTAAATCAATAGAAGGGGTTTGGATTGAAGATCAGAGTGAAATTAGAAAAGAGGTAAAGTCATTTTATCAGAATATTCTAGGTTCAGAGGAGACCGAAGTTCTTAATGATAAACTTCTTCAAGATGTTCCTTCAGTTATAACGAATGAAGACAATAGGAAATTGATGGAGCCTATTACTCTAGAAGAAGTTCATTTAGCTCTTTTCTCTTTTAATAAGGATAAATCCCTAGGTCCAGATGGGCTCTCTACAAATTTTTACCAACATAATTGGGATATAGTGAAGGATTCTTTATTGGTGGTAGTGGAACAGTCTAGGGTAAAACAATACATACCTTATAAAATAAATGCAACATATCTTACCCTAATTCCAAAAAAGAAGGATGTTGAATTGTTTGATTCTTTTAGACCCATAAGCCTATGTAATATGGCATATAAGATTATTTCCAAAGTGATGGCGAATAGATTAAGGCCATTGTTAGACAAAATCATTTCAGAAGAGCAAGGAGGATTTGTGAAAGGGAGACAAATTTTGGATGGGATCATAGTAGCTCATGAAGTTATACATTCAACAACTTCAAGAAAAGAGAAAGCAATGATCTTAAAACTTGATATGAGTAAAGCCTATGATAGGGTTAAATGGGATTTTATTTTTGCAGTTTTAGATAAGTTTGGTTTCAGGAAGAAATGGGTTAGATGGATTAAATCTTGTGTCTCTATAACATTTCTTATTGGTGGGTTATGTGGAGTAGGGATAAAATTTTTAAAGCCAAGAGAGGCCTTAGACAAGGAGATCCTCTATCTCCTTATTTGTTCATTATTATGGCAGAATTTTTGAGTAGGAACTTAAAGAAGGCTTACAAATATGGGCTTATAAGTGGACTTAAGGTTAGTAATAACATCGATAACATCACCCATCAACAATTTGTAGATGATACAACCCTTTTGGAAGGGCAAGGATAAATGAGGCCAGAGCTTTGAATAACTTTTTAAAAGAGTACGAAAGAGCTTCAGGGCAAAAATTTAATAGGACTAAATCCAAAATTTACTTCCTTAACACTCCTGCTAATATCAAAGCAAGAATTTACAGGTTGCTTCAAATGGAGGAGGCAAATTTACCAACAACTTATCTAGGGATGCCTTTATTTGAGGGGAGAATGAGGATAGATTTATGGAATCCAGTTATTAGTAAAGTTCAGAATAAACTTCCAGCTTGGAAAGGTAGATGGTTATCGTTAGCAGGAAGAGTGCAGTTAATTAAGTCAGTCTTACAAGCCATTCCAACATATTATATGTCATTGTATTCTATGCCAAAATCAGTTGAAAAAAGTTTAATCTATATTATGTGATCCTTTTTATGGTCAGGTTTACATGATAAAAGGAAATTTCCTTTGGTGAAATGGAGCAAGTTGTGTGATGATAAAACTAGGGGAGGTCTTGGTTTAAGAGTTCTTACAGATGCAAACTTAGCTCTTAGGGGAAAAGTTATCTGGAGATTGTACAAAGAGAGTCAAAGACAATGGGCAAGAATTCTTCTAAGTAAGTATGTTGATCCCAATGACCCAAGTTTAATATTTACTGCATTCTCTCTACCAAATGGTTCTGCTCTTTGGAATGGTTTAAAAAAATCTATTGATCTTATGATTAAAGGTTTAAGATGGGTGGTGGGAACTGGAGAAAAAATTCTATTTGGATGGATACTTGGTGTGATAAAAAACCACTCAATTTAGATCCAATTTTGAAACCTTGGATGAGATTGCTTCAAGACAAATATGGTGATAGGGTTTCAAACATTTTGTACAAGGATCGAGAAGGAAGATACAAATGGAAAGAAGATTTTTTTACAAGTATACAAGACATTGATGCTAGGAGGCAATTGAGTAGAAAGATAACAACTATGATTATTCCAAGGGGAGCCAAGGATAAATTGATTTGGGAGTTGAATAGCTCAGGAGAATACACAACAAGAAGTGGATATAATGTTCAACACCAACAAAATAATAATATCACTAGAATATGGAGAGATATTTGGGATAGCCCAAGCATTCCTAAAGTCAAAATGTTTGTTTGGCTAGTAGGTCATAGAAGAATTTTATCCTAGGATAACCTTATGAAAAGGGGTTTTCATGGCCCCTCTCAATGTGTTTTTTATAATAAGGAGGAGGAGAGTATAGACCATCTCTTGGGACATTGCTCAATAGTCTAGAATCTATGGCAATGGATTCTTAATATGTTTGGTAAATGCATGGTGATGAATAGAAGAATTGAAGATTGGTTAAAGCAATGGTAGAGCACTTATAAAAGTGAGGCTTTACAGACAATATGGGATATATCAAAAGATACAATACTTTGGACTATATGGCTAGAAAGGAATAGAAGAATATTTAAAGGAAAGGAAAGCAATTTAGAGGTAATGAAAAAGAAGATATGTTTAGCCATAGAGGAGTCTAAACCAACCCTATCAACTCACCCAATCCCTAATTTGGAAGCAGAGAGCCTTGATAGATGGAGTCAAGTCATTAAATGGAATTATGATGTTGGGTACAAGAGAAGCAAAAAGAAGGCAAAGAATATAAAGTGGAAACCACCAGATGTGGAGTGGGTTAAATTGAATTTTGATGGAGCATCTAAAGGAAATCCAGGACCAGGAGGAGGAGGAGGAATAATTAGAAATAATAGAGGAGAGATTTTATCTCATTATGCTTTCAATAGTGGATTTAAGACAAATAATGAAGTTGAAGCTTGGGCAACTTTAGAAGGGTTAAAAATATGTAAACAAATGAAATGGAATAGAGTATGGATGGAAGGTGATTCTCTCATAGTAATAAATGCAATTTTGAGGAAAGCAAAGGCTCCATGGAACATACAAGAGATAATTGTGGAAATTCAAGATCTTGCTAAAGAGTTTGAAGAAATCAGGTTTACACATATATTAAGGGAAGGAAACAAATGTGCAGATAAGCTAGCCAATAGAGGGGTTTTGATTGAGGATCGTGAAGTTAAATTCTCCTTTCCATGGTTAGAGGAAGTAGAAAGTTTAGTTGAAGTTGACAAAAAAATGTTGATTGCCTGAATCAATTAATGATTAAGATTTACTTTAATGTTTTCCATTGGTAATATCTGCTTTATTTTGTAACAATAATGTGTTTTCATTTAGACTATTTATTATAATTTTTGTGGTTGCACTTGTGTTTCAGGAAGGAAACTAGCAATCCAGATTTGGTAAAGCGGACTATGATAGTGCGATGTTTTGGAAATATTACTCTACTAAGATGCAAGGCATAGATAGTAGAGGTGAAGTTTTGGCATTGTGAAGGCTGCTATAGGAAAATGTCAAGAAAGATGCTAAATTCTGGATTAATTGTATTCATACAAAAATTTGAAAAGATCCAGAAAATGAAAATCAAGAATTCAGACATTTTATGTAAAATGATGTAGGTTTCTAGCTATAGCATCTCAATTGAGATGAGAAGTGTATCTATTTGTAAACTCTCAAGCTCTAAAGAAGAGAGATGTAATTTGTCAAGGGTGGGGGACCCGAGTACAACCCCTTATTATCCAGCAAAAAAAAAGATGGCCTAAGCAGAGGTAAAGCAGTCGGGAAGCAAAAAATGAGGTGCCAAGAGCTCAAATCAAAAGTTTTGATAGGCGCAAAAGAGGTGAAACTTCGAAGATCGGAAATTTTGAAAGGTCCGAGGAAAAGGAAGGAACAAAATTTCTAATGGTCTGTAAAGCACATAACATGTCTGAAGATCAAAAGAAAAGTTTTGCAAAAAACATCTAAGAATTTCAAGGTCAGATGATAGTCCAGGTTCTAAGGCCAGAAGACGTGGCAACCCAGGGAAGCAGTTGGCGCATTAAAGGCAGCAATGATGGGAGCCATACTGGGAGAAAACCTCGAGCCAGCTGACATTAATTTCACATGCTCAGACTTTGGGAATCCCCAAAAGGGGTAAGATGGGAACAGCAGAGGCAGTTGTGCATCCAAGGTCAAAAAATTCAGCATTAATGATCCTGGATCTAGAGAACTCGGAAGGACAAAACAACTTTAATGAAGACATGACCCGACATCAGGAGTAACAGTCGTTTTGAAATCTCTGCACAGTTTTGGAGGGAAATTCCCCTCTTTATAATCTATAAATAGCAGCAGTCTAGGCTGTAAAAAGGATTGGCAAGTTTTGTAAGCTTTCATTTCATTTCATTTCTTCCTATATAGTAGTTCGCAGAATCCTAAGCAGCTTGTGGGTAATCGAACCCCTGCTCTAGGCACAATCTTTGTAATCTTGTTGCACATATATATATACACTGGAGGACTACACGTCTATTTTGGGTAGCCACCTGTGGTTCTCATGCTCTAACCCGTCTCTGTTATGTGTGTATGTTTGTAAGCTTTACCTGTTTTTTGAGTTTTATTTGCATGCATGTGTATATGGGAGGCCTATGCGTCTATTTTGAGTAGTCATTTGTGGTTCTCATGCTCTGACCCATCTCTGTTATGTGTGTGTATATTTGTATGCTCTGACACTGGAGGCCTACGCGTCTATTTTGGGTAGCCATCTGTGGTTCTCATGCTCTGACCCGTCTCTGTTATGTGTGTGTATGTTTGTAAGATTTACCTGTTTTTTGAGTTTTATTTGCATGCATGTGTATATGGGAGGCCTATGCGTCTATTTTGAGTAGCCATTTGTGGTTCTCATGCTCTGACCCGTCTCTGTTATGTGTGTGTATGTTTGTATGCTCTGACACTGGAGGCCTACGCATCTATTTTCGGTAGCCATATGTGGTTCTCATGCTCTGGCCCGTCTCTGTTATGTGTGTGTATGTTTGTAAGCTTTACCCGTTTTTTGAGTTTTATTTGCATGCATGTGTATATGGGAGGCCTATGCGTCTATTTTGAGTAGTCATTTGTGGTTCTCATGCTCTGACCCGTCTCTTTATGTGTGTGTATGGCTATAACTCTCATTTAGGCTCACCTGTATCAAGGGGAGGAAGTGTTCACTCTGGCACATAGCGTTCAAGCCTATTATGCAGAGGCTCTTATTTTATATTTGGTGCATCGCCACTTTGTTAGCTTAGGACTCTTTTTCCTTTCTACTATCTTTGTTCTTTCCTGTTTTCCCCTAACCCTTTTCCCTCCAAGCTGTTAGATTAGTCCTAACCCTTTTCCCTCCAAGCTGTTAGATTAGGAAGATGCGCCCAAAGATCACATCTTAACACGGAGCCTTGTAAAAAACTCCTCGAGGCCCCCAATTGAGCCAAACCCTGCTAATGCGGGAGAAACCCTGCTATGTCGCTTTGTGCAAGGCGCGATTGTCCCAACTCTCTTCCCTGAGACAATTGGAGAGGACAACAAGTGCTTTGTTTGATTGTTGTCCTTGCAATATCTTATAAGAAGAATTTCCCAAAGTCTAGAATAAGTTGAAGTGTTTCTCTTTAATGCTGCATATGGTTCCTCACAATCTATTCCACATTTCTTGTGGGTTTTTTATGCTTGTGGAGAAAATTAGCAAGACTGCAATTCTAACAGGTCTTTTACTCTCACTTATTTCAATCCACATAAATTGTTTATTTGGATCTTTGTTCTCCACTTGTACAAAGACTTCTTATGACTCTGAAGTCTGTCTGAGGCACAAAGATGCAACACATCATTTGATTGGCCTTCCACTGAACTAACGCCTAATAGCCTATTGACTAACGGTTAGCCATCTGCTAACAGCTAAGCCCATCTCTTCAATCATTTAGCATCTCACCCTTTATGTCAAATCATGTAATCTGCCGCTTTTGCCCTGCTGCAATACTGCACATAAACCTTTGAAACCTGTACAACAATTCCAGTATGCTGCAAAATCATTTCAAGGATTCCAAAATATTTCCCCAGAATAGAAGCTTCCAAAATAATCTTGGAGCTTTTAATATCACTTCCAAGAGCTTTTGAAAGCTTCCAGCACCAATCCTAAGAGCTTCCGGCATTTTCAGTTGATTCTGATACTATTCCCTTCCCAATTCTGCATTTCTCATGATTTCTAAATTTGTTTGCACACTTTAAATACAATGGCAGATAAATTTAAGCGTAGCAGTTGACCTATAATTTGTCAGTGAATGGGGTTATCGCAGGCACATAAGGCAATAGAAAAGGTGCTCTGGGGGCAGTCAGAGATATCAATTCCAAAATATTTTGCCATAAAAGGAAGATTTCCACGCCGTGTCGATTTGATTTTTGGTTTGACTTCGTTGAAAACGGGTTTTGATTGATTCGATTTATCTGAATTTTGTTAAACCATAAAATTTAGCAAACAATGTCTAAGGGATTTGGAATAATTACTGTGAAACTACAGTTTCATTTTATAAACCAAATCAAAATTCAAATTATAGGTGAATCTTATAAATTAGTCAGCTTTCAATCTTCCTGTGCAAGTATAATTGTGATAATAAATCTCATATAATTTATTAAAAAAAAAATCAACAACAAACAAAGAGAAAACATAATTGGAAACAATGGAAAATCAACAACAAACAGGAAACATAACTGGAAACAATGGGTACCTGCCCATGCTGTTGCTACTGAGGCTATCGATGTCCCGACGGTGAATACCACCCGGTGTTTCTCGAAAACATCCTGCACATCAAATGGGTATCGCGCCTCAGAAAATAGATTCAAATTCAGGGGCATAATGAATTAAAATAAAATTTCAAAAATAAACTGTATATACATATACAGAATAGCTGCTGTTACCTTAGTAGAGAAGTAGGTTTCCTGAACTGCAGACCATGTATCGGAAGCTCTGAGCTTAAGTTGTGGAATTTTGAGTGATTTGAGAATGGAAGGAGCAGAGCTTCGCAGTCGCTGCATTTTTCACTCGTTCATTGGATCAGGCTTTCAATTTGGGCTTCCCTTCGAATTGAAGGGAATCAAGGCTCTTGTTATTTCTTGGCAGAAAGTCTGTTTACTTTGAAGTTAACTGCCTTAATCGCGGGGTTTGTTGTTTCTATGGCGATATATTTGAGCGCTTTATATTTTAGTTAAGAGCTATTGGTTTGGTGAGGATGTTTCTGTAGAGAGTGCTGGGTCATCTTGCCGATTCGACCATATGTATATATAATTAGTTTATTGTCCTTGGCCTTAAGAAGAATGGCTAAATGCCAAAGGAAGAAAAGGTGTCTAGCTTGCACGGTATAAAGCTATTTCAGATTATTTATTGTGATTATAGGGTAGTGTAATGGTTAAGAGAATTGAAATGTTGTTATTTAACTGAAAGTATTGGTCAAGAGTAAAAGTAGATTGACTTGTTTTTTTATTGAATGTTTGTTAGAGATATTAATTTTTAAAATAAAAATAATTAAGTTTTTTAATTTAAAAATGTTTTTTTAAAAGAAATAATAAAATATAAATATTATGGTTTTTTTTTATTTAGTTAGTGTGAGAAACCTTTCCAGGATTAGCCGTCTCTTCCCAACCATGACTCTTCCTAAAGTATCAATAGGGAATTTAACACACACCCCCACACTCGTCCACGCCACGGTTTGAACCTTGGACCTTCAAAAGAAGAACCAACGCACAAACCGTTGCGTTGTCCTCCTAGACTACTTTAATAATTAATAAGAAATTTAATTACTTAATATATATTATTGACATTGTTTTTTTATATTATAAAATAAATATAAGAAGGTAGAATTGTGTGATTGAAAGACCGTTTAAATCTTGTTTAGATTGTTAGTCGTATCAATGATATTTTATAGCTGCATGGACAAGCAATATATTAAGCTTGAAATAGAAGAAGATAAGGAAATTTCAAAAGCATTTAGTTAGAAGTATTACATTATTTCGTACCTTGCAAGTACTTTGTAAATACTTGCAACTAGTTTGTAATATATGTGATGTAAAAAGTGTCTTATAAATATGAGTTATTTAGAGTTTGTTTTTTGTGTGTGTAATTATTAGAGGTTTATCATTATTAAGAGTCAATAAAATATATTTTTTTATGAAAAATATGAAGTCATATCTCTTCGGAGTTTGAGGAGATGGAGAGTTAATGAAAGTAGAAAGGTCAAGTGTCTTGTGAATGTGAATAGTTTTATATTCAAGGTGCATATATTGAAGACAAAGCATTATAATAGGTGATCAAATGAGTTTTGCAATACATTGTTAGGTAGATACTTGTTTCAATAATATTATCAGTGGGTTTTATTGTTGAATGTATGTCAATATTGTGAGAATTTTTTATTTTTATTCTTTTTGTTGGAGAACAAGGAGTTGTACTCGAGTCCTCTACCAAGGAGTTTTACTTGTTTCAAATCATAACTCTCTTCTTTAGCGCTTGAGAGTTTACAAACAAATTCAATTTTCATCTCAATTGAGTTGTTATAGCTAGATACTTACATCATTTTTCATAAAATGTCTAAATTCTTGATTTTCATTTTTTGTATTTTTTTCAATTTTTTATGTGAATACAAATATTTAGAATTGAGCATCTTTCTTCTTAACATTTTCCTACAATAGCAATCAAAATCCCAAAACTCCACCTCTATTGTTTATGCATTACATCTTAGTAGAGTAATATTTTCGAAACATCGCACTATCATAGTCCGCTTTACTAGATTTGGATTGCTAGTTTCCTTCTTGAAGCATAAGTACAACCACAAAAATTGTAATAAATAGTTTATATGAAAACATATTAATTCTATAAAATAAAGCAAATAGTACCAATGGAAAACATTAAAGTAAATATTAAACATTATTTGATTCAAAGAGTCAACATTTTTTGTCAACTTTAGCTAAACTTACTACTTCCTCTAACCATGGAAAAGAAAATTTAACTTCATGATCTTCAATTAAAACCCCTCTATTGGCTAGCGTATCTACACATTTTTTTCCTTCCCTTAACGCATGTGTAAACCTAATCTCTTCAAACTCTATAGCAAGGTCTTGTATTTCCACAATTATCTCTTGTATGTTCCATGGAGCCTTTGCTTTCCTCAAAATATCATTTATTACTATTAGTGAATCACCTTCCATCCATACTATGTTCCAATTCATTTGTTTGCATATTTTTAACCCTTCCAAAGCCATCCAACCTTCAACTTCATTATTTGTCTTAAATCCACTAATGAAAGCGTAATGAGACAAAATCTCTCCTCTATTATTCCTAATTATCCCTCCTACTACTGGTTCTAGATTTACTTTAGAAGATCCATCAAAATTTGATTTGGCTAACTCCACATCTGGTGGTTTCCACTTTATATTCTTTACCTTCTTTTTGTTTCTCTTGTGCCCAACATCATAATTCCATTTAATGACTTGACTCCATCTATCAAGGCTCTCTGCTTCTATATTAGGGATTGGATGAGTTGATAAGGTTGGTTTAGACTTCTCTATGGCTACACAAATATTTGTTTTCATTACCTCTACGTCGTTTTCCTTTCCTTTAAATATTTTTTGATTCCTTTCTAATCATACAAGTCCAAAGTATTATATATCTTGATATATCCCATATTGTTTGTAAAGCCTCACTTTTAAAAGTGTTCTACCATTATTTTAATTATTCTTCAATTTTGGCATTCATCACCATTCATTTACCAAGCATATTAAAAATCCATTGCCATAGTTTCCAAACTATTAAGTAGTGTCTCAAGAGATGGTGTATACTCTCCTCCTCCTTTTTACAAAGAACACAGTATGAGAGACTTTGAAAATCCATTTTCATAAGTTTATCCCAGGATAAAATTGTTCTATGACCTACTAGCCAAACAAATATGTTAACTTTAGGACTATTTGGACTATCCCAAATATCTCTCCATAATATTGTGATATTCCTATTTTGTTGGTGCTTTACATTATATCCACTTCTTGTCATTGTATTCTCCTAAGCTATTCAACTCCCAAATCAGATTATCCTTGGCTTCCCTTGGAATAATCATTGTTGTTATCTTTCTACTCAATTGCTTTCTAGGGAGGGTAGATGCCTGATAAACCCTAGAACGTCTCCACCAATTTTCAAATCATTTGGAGCAACACAAATACTAGTGCATCCCTATGTGTGAATGAGATTTTTGGCAAGTGATTGTGCGAGGGTTTCATATATGTTAAGTTCAAGCAGCTCCAAAGGTTGGTTTTCGGGGCCTTTGGACCCTAGTGGCCAATATGTTTATGGTTTCTGCTCAAGATTTTAGTAGGAAATGTTGCAGGGGATCCAAGATGGGTTAGAAATTCGTCTTTTAATAGATCTTCATGTTGTGAACTTGAGTGACAACAACTTCCAATTTGTTGCACAAAATAAAAATGAAAATCATATATTTCCACGACGTCTAGGGTGGGATTAAAGAGATCACGAAACAAGTTTCAAGTAGCTGATCAAAAAATGGCTCAGATCTCAAGCGAATCTGGTGCTAAGTTGCATCCACAAAATAAACCCCTATCAAGGGTAATAATTTCAAAGAATTAGCCCCAAAAATGAATTTTAGGGATGCCCTTCGTGGTGGACAGCCTCAGCCTAATGCTAATATTAATCTTAGGGCTTCTCGTAAACCTCTAAAAATGCCTAAGATTGATCCCAAGAAAACGGATTCAGGATGTCTTAAAGCAGTTGATGGAACTCCTATTGTTAAGCTTGATATGGGCAACATTTAGACTGACATTGAAGATTTGGAAAAAAGAGGACTAATTTATTGTTTCGTGGGTTTTCATTCAAGCCTATTTGCTTTCAAATTCTGGGTTGCAAAAACTGGAAAACTAAAGGTGAGTTAAAAATCTCTATTTATCCAAATGGTTATTTTCTTATTTTATTTGCTAATAATGAAGATAGAGAGAAAACTTTTCAAGGGGGTCCCTAGTTCTTTGGAAGGGCAGGGCTTTTCATGAAGCCCTGGCATACTAAATTTAAAGCCGAAGAAGAGATGCCTTCTATAGCTTCCGTGTGGGTTAGACTCTTTGGCCTCCCAATTGAATTCTGGAATCCGACTATTTTTTCTTCAATTGGAAACTCTTTAGGAACATTTATGATGACTGCTGATTGTACTCAAAAATTTTAACATATTATTTATGCTCAGATTTGTGTTTTAATGGATTTTGACAAACCCCTACCTAAAAAGATCATTTTACAATTTGGGGAGGACACTTGGGAGCAAGTAGTGGACAATGAGAACATTCCTTTTCGTTGTAGAATTTGCTTTGAATATGGTCATTTGGCTAGTGTTTGCCCAAATAAAATTCAAGATCAAAAGAAAGAAGATATAAATTCAGTAGGTTTCCAAATGCCTAAGAAGAAGAACACTAAAAAAAAACCAGTTATGAAGGATCAATCAAAGTTATCTGCTAATATGTTTGAAATTCTTTCCACAAATGAGGTCCCAAGTGAGGAAGAGAAAATAATGGAAACAAAAATCTTAGAAACACAATTTAAATATAAAGGGAAGAACTCATAGACAAACCAACAAATCAAAGGATTTCAACAGAAAAAAAGGGAGAAAATATTCACAAGAAAAACAATCTTTTAAATGTTAAAACTTCAAATAATATAGGTCCCAATATAGACTCTGTTGAACCTTCTGGTAATATTTTGACTGTGTACAAGCATTCTTCAAGGCTAGAAGCCATCTCAGATTCAATTGGAGTAAGTCAAGAAACAGGGAAAAAAATTGAAGATGGATTCTAATCAAAAAGCAGGTCGTAAGACTAATCAATATCATATAGTAAAAGAAAGTGAAAAGCTTGTAGAGGAAGGTAAGATTAATGTCCTTCCCAACTTTTTTAGCCCTGGTATTAATTAAGATCATCACTTGGAATATTAGAGGACTCAAAGGGAGTCTTTCAAAACAAAATGAAATTAGAAGAATCATTCATATTAATCATCCACATCTTGTTTTCCTTCAAGAAACGAAGATGTCAATAGAGGATATGGAATCAATTGCTAGTAAAATTTGGCCAGCTAGAAAAGTGGTTTCCCTCAGTTCCTAGGGGACTTTTGGTGGCATTGCTTGCCTTTGGGACCCAAAAGAGATAGTTATTCACCATATGGTTGGCATTTGGGGTCTTTTGGCTATAGTTATTCAAAGCAAACATTCCAACCAAATTATGCTCTACATTATTGTTTATGCTCCGACTAATTTGGAGAAAAAAAGAAGACAGTGGAAGAATATTACTTATATTATCTCTCATTTTCCTAAAGCTTGGATCTTGATCGGAGGAGATTTCAATACCATCCTCTCTCTAGATGAGAAAATGGGGGAAAATAGAAATTTGGACAAGAGCACTGACCTCATGAGCGAATATATTACAAACCTCCATCTTGTGGACATCCAACCAGATAATGGCCTTATGACTTGGTCTAACATAAGGCAAGGCTTAGCTTGTATAATGGAGAGATTGGATAGGTTATTGCTCTCTGATAATTTCTTAATCCATGGTCACATTCCTAAAGTGAAGACTCTTACAATGTTGGTTCTTATCACCGGCCTGTCATGGTGGAAATGTGGAAAACCAATGTGAGTTTCTCTCCTTTTTTATTTTATTTAATGTGGCTTAGAGACAGTTCCTTTAAACCTTGAGTGCAACAATGGTGGAAGGAAGGTAAACCTAGGTATGGGACTAAGATGTTTTGTTTTGTCAAAATATTGTAATACATTAAATCCAAAATCAAGACTTGGAACTAAAAGGAGTTTGGGGATGTTCATAAAAAAAACATGAAGTTATTGTTCAACTTGAAAATTTGAATAAGAAAATCCGTTTAGATGGCCTCATAGAGAGTACAAGTGCAGATGAAATTAAACTCACAACTTAGTTAGAGGAATGGGAAAAAAGAGAAGAACTCTTATGGAAGCAAAAATATAGAATTCAATGGCTCAAAGAAGGTGATCGAAACACAAATTTCTTCCACAAATATCTTCTAGCTCGAAGATCTCACAACTTTATTTCTTCCCTAAAATCAGATTCTGGATATGTTGTCTACACTTGGTATGGCATGAACTCTATTGTTGTTAATTACTTTTCCAATATTTTTATTGCTACTCCTCTTAACTTGGCTTCTCAACAAAATGTTCTTCAAGAATCCCTTATCTTATCACTTATGAGGAGAACTCTATTTTGACTGCTCCTGTTACTATCAATGAGCTTCAACAGGTAGTTTTTAAATGCAAAAAGGAAAACCCCAGGTCTTGATGGTTTTCCCATTGAGTTCTACCAAGAGTTTTGGGATATCCTTCATGCTTATTTATTAGAGGTGGTGGAAGAATCTAGGAAAGCCAAAGAAATTTTGAAGGTTATCAATAAAACTTATATTACTCTTGTTCCAAAATCTCAAGAGGTTGATCATATATCAGCTTTTAGACCTATTGCTTTATGTAATGTTCTTCTTAAAATCATTACTAAGATCATGGTAGAAAGGTTGAAGCCTCTTTTGCATAAGATTATTTCCCCTAAACAAGGGGGTTATGTGGAAGGGCATCAAATAGTTGATGAGATAGTTCTTGCTTAGGAAGCCATCCATTCCATGGATATGCAAAAATCTCCTTCCATGTTCATTCAGTTAGACTTATCCAAAGCTTATGATAGAGTGGATTGACACTTCCTTATCAAAGTTTTGAGGCAATTTGGTTTCTCTCAGGATTGGATGGATTGGATTATGGGATGTATCTCTTCAGTTTCCTACTTAGTTCTTATCAATGGCAGGCCTTCTCAGTTGTTCCCAACTTCTAAAGGTATTAGGCAAGGTGACCCCCTATCCCCTTATTTATTCATCATTATTGTTGAATGCTTAGGTAGGGCTATAACCAAAAAAAGAGAAGACAAAACCCTTGAGGGAGTTACCATTGCTCATGGAGCTATACCTCTCTCTCATATTCAATTTGTTGATGACTCTACTCTTTTAGGTAAAGCTATAGTTAAGGAAGCTTCTATTATTAAGCAAATCATTAGTTGTTTTTCTAAGGCTACCAGGCTATTGATCAATGAAGACAAATCTAAAGTCATTTTCTTTCACTGCTCTACCAGACAGGAATCCATGGTCTTGGATAAATTAATATATAAGAAGACCTTCCTTCCAATCACTTATTTAGGTATTCCCATCAATATTCAAAGATAGAAAAAAATATTGGAATTGGTTGTTGGACAAAGTCAAGAAGAAAATTGGAAAGTGGACCAATAGGTGGCTTTCTTTTGGGGGTATAATCACCTTGGTAAAATCAGTCCTTCAGACTATTCCTATTTATGTTTCTACCGTGTTGAATATCCCAAAGGTTGTTCTTCGAGAACTGGATCAAATAAGTCATCGGTTCCTCTAGAGTGGTACTAAGGAGAAAAGAAAATGGGCCTTGGTGAAATGGGACACTTTATGTCTTCCTAAGAATGAAGGGGGGTTAGGATTTCGATCTGCTATTAATAACAACAAAGCTTTAGCTGCTAAATTATATTGGAGGATTTTGCATAACCCCAATGCTCTTTGGGCCAAGAATCTCTGTGCTAAATATATTGAGAACAAAAGTCCTAAAGACCTTGTTTGCTATAAATTGTCTTCCAAAGGTTCTCCCATTTTAGCAATTCTTAAGACTGGTGAGAATTTGATAAAGAAAAAATTATTTTGGATCATTCATAATGGTCAACAGGTAAATATTTGAATAGATTATTGGGATGGTCACAAGCATTTGATAACTCAGTTTCTCGATTGGAGGCCTTGGATGGAGGAGCTTCACCGAGATAACTGGATAAAGGTGGCTAATTATTGTTGGTACCATGCTGATAATTCAAAGATTGGTAGATATTGGATCCCTATCGAGGACTGGCCTATTCAAATTTTAGAAAGGCAAAGACAAGATATCTAATGCATCCTTCATATGATATCTCTCTCTTGGTCCCATGATAAAGATTGTTTTGGATGGAACAACACTACTAAGGGTGAGTATTCAGTTGCTCAAGGTTATTTGGCCTTATGCCATAATAATCCCAACCAATCATCTAACATATTTTCTCAGTTGTGGGCTCAAAATCTCTGGCCTAAGGTGAGGTTCTTTACTTGGCTTTTATTGCATTACAGGGTGCTTACTAGGGAGCATCTTATGAAGTGTGGTTTTCCAAGCCCTTTTAGATGTGAAATGTGTGAAGACAATGTGGAAAATCTCAGCCATATTTTTACTAAGTGTACTTTAGCCTCTGAGCTTTGGAGGAGAATGACCACTTTACTTGGCTTACAGTGGTCCAATTTTTTTACTTTTGAACAACTTTGGAGGGATTGGCCTAATCAAGAGGGTTTTGATCATTTTATTAGGCATTTAGTTTGGATGGGTTCTACCATTGTTCTTTGGAATACATGGAATGAAAGGAACAACCAGATTTTTAATCAAGAAAGAAAGGATATTCACTATATTTGGAAAAAGACCATTGCCAACTTAGTTGAATAAGTCCATCAACTCCTTAATCACCCCCAAAACTCCCACCAAAGATGGGATCAAGTGATGCAAAGATTGAAGATTAACTCTTCTAATAGAAACCAACTTAAAGGGAATGTGAGTAATTGTAAGATGGATAGAACAAGAAATTGGCAACCTCCTCCTAAGTATTTTGGAAAAGTCAATACTGATGGAGCCTCTAGAGGGAACCTTGGAAAAGCTAGTGCGGGAGGAATTGGTAGACTTTCATATGGCTCCCTGGTTTTTACTTTTGTTGAGAATTTGGGTATTCTATCCAATAACCTTGCTGAGGGGTATGGTATCCTTAGAGGCCTTCAAGAGGCTACTAAGGTTGGATGGAAAAAGGTTCTAGTTGAGTCTGACTCTCAACTCATGATTAATCTTTTAAATACTCCTTTTAAGAATCATAAGATTGATTGGAGAATAAAAATAATTATTGAGAAGATTCGGTTAATCCAGATGGGATTTTTGAAATTTGATTACAATCATGTGGTCAGAGATCAGAACAAGAGTGTTGATGCTTTAGCTAATTTGGCTTTGGACAAAGGTGATCTTACTTCCTACAACCAACCTCATAGATGGTGGGCTTCACAAATAAGGGAAGCTCTTATTTCTATCATTTCTTTGGATGGCTCCAGTTCTGAAGGTACCTAGTTTCTTCTTGCTTTATTTTTGCTTCTCTTTAGTTTGGTCAGGGTATTTTAGTTCCCTAGCTCAAACTAATATTTATTATGTTTCCTCTATTGATTCTTGCCTTAATAGTCTTTTTTTCTAGAAAGGTCATTGTTGTGTTCTATTTTTTTCTTTTTTCTTTTCTATTTATGTGTGTGCTTTTTTTGTGTTGTGTTGTTTTTTGTTGTTCTTGTGTTTTTGTTGTTTTGTATTTTTTATTGCGGTTTTTATGTTTTTGATGATCTTGTGCTTATGTTTCTGTATGTTTGTGTTAATAGATGTTTTTGTATTTTGGTGTGTGAGTGTTTTCTATATTCTATTTTTCTCTATTGTCTATTGTTGGTTGTTTTTTTATTTTATTTTATTTTCTATTATTTTTTAGGTTTTGGTTGTTTTTGTTTTTCATGTTTTTGTCAGACAGGTTATTAGCCTCCACATCATGAATAAAATGAATACTCTCAGGATTTGAGTTCAATTCACTGTGAAGCTAAGAGGGCCATAGAGCAAGGGGATTGAAGATAGTCTTAACATCAATAAAATCTGCATGCCCTTTATCATTCATCTTTTAATATTCAATCACAAAGTCATGCCTAAAATTTTGATCAACCATTTGTTTTGTTTTAGACAAGAGATATTTTTTTGAGAAGTACTTGAGACTACTATAATTAACTTTGATGATAAAATTTTGGCCCAACAAGTAAGGCTTCTATTTAACCACCATGGATGTCTAACATTTCCTTCATTCTTTCCATAGAGATATTTGATTTTAAAATCTAGGGGGTGACCTTCTTACATCAAAAGAACACTGATACTTGTTCTAGAAGCATCACATTCGACAATAAAGTGCTTGCTAAAGCTTGGAGTAAGTATAATAGAGGTGGTGCACATAGCCTCATTTAAGATATTGAAGGATCTTATGGCCTCAAAAAACTAGACAAAGGTATCCTTCTTGGTGATATTTGTAAAGGGAGCTATAATCTTATTGTAATTATTGATAATTTTCCTATAATAACTTATAAAACCTAAAAATCCTAAAAGACTCTTAAGAGATTTAGGCATGGGCCAATCTTGGATGGCCTTGATCTTATTAAGCTTCACCTTGACATATTTATAAGACATAATGTGATCCAAGTACTCCACTTTAAACACATTAAAGGAACATTTAAACCACTTGACATCTAATTGTTCTTATTGTATAAGGTGAGGCATCTATTTAACATGATGTAAATGGGAATTTGGGACTTACTATAGAATAGGATGTCATCAAATAAGATCAATACAAAGAAGATGATGAAATATAGAAGTCAATAACTTATGGAAAGTTGAAGGGGTGTTAATACGACCAAAAGGTATGACCGAGATATCATAATGACCCTATTGTATACAAACACCATTTTTGAAATATCCTCCTTTATAACCCTAATTTGATGAAATCCATAATGCAATTCTATATTGGTAAAAAAATTTGCACCATAAAACTCTAATAATTTATGAATAACATGAATAGGAAACTTATTTTTTATAGTAATCATATCGAGTCAAAAAAATCAAGACACATCTACCAAGAATTATCTTGTGTTAAACCATGAATATAGGGGTGACTAGGGACTAGTATTGGGGTAGATAATACCTTGCTCCAACATCTCTTGAATGATCTTCTTAATTTCTAATTTTGATAGCTGAGGATAATGATAAGGATAAATATTAGGTAGTTGACTTTCTAGAATAAAATTTATAGCATGATCATGCATCTTATTGGGTGGAATACCCTTGGGTTCCTTAAAAAATAGAACATGTTCTTTAAAAGAGATTTCATATCGATAGGGTGAGAAATATGTGAGTGCTTAGAGAATGACTTCCATGTAGTAGATTTGGGAAAAGATACCTTTACTACCTTTCTTTAGTAATTTTACATTTGGTGGGAGTTGATAACCTGTAACAATGGAGGTTATAATCCTTGGATATGGTTTATCTTGTCCTTTTCAATCCAATGCATATACATTTACTCTAGGTTTAAGGTAACATTTACCAATTAAGATAACCATTATGCTCCAAGGATAACATTTGCACTATCCACATCTATGACATATAGGCTATCAATCCTAGTTGAGGTATACATATGAATGTTGAATTAACAATGTGACCCACATATTGATACTTACACCCATTGATAATCAATACATGGAATTTTCCCTTGTCAAAATTAATGATATAACCCTTAGGCTTTGATCATATTATAATTAATGAAAGTATAAGTGCTACTCAAATCAATTGAAACATTAAGCCATTATATTTTTATGAAACCTTGTACTTTAACAGTATTATGGGTTTAGGTCAAAGGGTTTAGCCCATTAGTCAAAGCACTCCATTGGGAGGGTGGAGACCACGGTTCAAATCCCTTAGGCCTCATAGAACCAAAGGTCATGTGGCACCAACACCATTGGCTATGTTAAAAAGTTTACCTGATGCAACTGGAGGTCATAGTGGCAGAACTGTGCAATATTCAAGCCCATGACAAGGTGATAAAAAAATGTAACAAGTTATCGATTCCTCTTATATACACAAAAAAATAGTATTATGGGTTTACATTTCCATTAAAGGGCTATAGTTATTGTACCTTGTCTAGGATTGTCAAGTTTTGTTAGCTTCTTCTAGTGTGGTGAGATAAGGATATTCTCCTCTTCTACATATTCATCCTACACTTCCATGTGGAAGTTATGTTGCTTCTCGTATGCTTGATCTCATGGATGTCATTATCGACATTTGAAATAGAAACACCCTTATGGGCATTCCTCATTGTGATTATTTAAGTAAGCCTATAGGTATTAAAATCACATTGTTCTTGAAGTCTATGCAAGTAAAGCTTCTTTTTAGCTATGCAGGCCACCCTATCCACATCATAAAGGGTTCATAAATCATGCATATCTGCTTCCCATTGGATGTAATCCATAAGCCCATGCCAAAATATAGAAACCACCACTATAAAATCTAGGTGATATGTGTACATAAGGAGGCTCATGAACTTTATGTAGTACTCATCTATTATTCTTGTTTATTTTTTCTACATTAACTTAATCACATAAGAGGTAGAAGAACCCATATCAAACATCAACAAGAAAATCTTATTAAATTCCAGCCAAGAAAGGTGACAACCATAACCTTCTAGTTTCCAAATAAGCCATTAATGAGCATGGGTATCCAACTTACAAGAAGCTAAAGTAACATCACCTTATTTTGGAACACAATGGAAGTGTATAAGGTAATCCATCTCGATAATCCTTCCTTGAGGTCCATCACCCATGAAGGTTGGGATATCAATTTGAGTAACTACAACTTCATGAGGTTAATCAAGTAGATAAGAAGCACCATAAGTGGTCAAATCCAAATCAATAACAATCTCTAAATCAATAAAATCCATACCTATATGAATTCCCCTAAAGGATTGGGTATGTATATGGAAAAAAAAAGAGTAACCAAGGTTATACTTGAAGATCATCCATTAGAATGCACTAGATATTAATTCTAGAAGTTCCTTGGAGGTTAACTATAGGTCAGCCTTTGGAAGTGCCTTTGACCTTGATGGTAAGAATGCTCAAGTAGAGTAGAGGGTCATTCATATGAATTTTAGGTCCCATCTATTGACCTCTATGTTTCTCAAGGGAGATCTACTTGAATATGCTTTCTAGTGCCTATAATATTTTTGGTAGGTCCCTATCCTATTGCCCTCCATGACATGGAATAAAAATTCCTTACAATTATCATTTGATGTGAGCTAGAGAAATAAAGCAATCAAGTTGACTATATTTATCATAGTAGTTCAACCATCCAATATTCTATCTAGAACCTAAAGGTAATGCTAAATTTTAAGTTTAAAGCTTAACTAAGGATTAAATAAATCACAATTTTTATAGGGGTGGGGATGGGGGAGGAACTCATAAATCCAATGGAAGAGTGAACAAGTGAATCAAAGTTGATATCATTTGGAGTATTATGGTGCTTGTTGTTGCCTTAGAGTGTCTTTACCATCTAAGGTAGTGGTTTGATATGTCTAGGAACTCACATATCATGTTGAGTGGCATAGTGAGAAGCTTTACAAGAAGTACAAATGCTTTTGGGGCAACCTTGGGGGTTTTATAGAGGCTAGATTATTGTTGAATATGATATTTTATGCAACTTCTAGATCTCTTACAACCTTGAATGTGTTGTACTAAGGAAATTGAAAGATATAAGCAAGAAAATTTATAGAAATGAAATCCTAAGCTATGAGGACTATGCACCAAGATCTAAATCCCTCCCATATGCATAAAATGAGCTTAAATAAATGCATTCACCATAGTCTAATAGCTAGAAATTGTACACACTTCTCCACTCATACCTAGGCATTAAAAATATATATAATAGAAGTAGGATAAAGTGAAATTAGTTACAACTTGCATATATATATATATATATCAAGATATTATAGAGGCATAAAGTCATAAGAGGTTCGATGCTCCTTAGCCAATGGATTAAGGATCAAGACCAGCTTATACAAAAGAGAAGAGGTGAAAGGAAGAGTATACAAGATCATATATATATATATATATATTTTTATTTGTGGAAAACATCCCAAAAGGGATGCCACTTTCGGGTAAGACCCAAGGAGGCAGGGGTATCCATTCCACCAAAAACGCCCAGGACTCGGACCTGGCCTACCACCTTTGACATACTCAAGGAGCAAACAAACACACAAAACCAAATTAAAAAAAGAAAATAACAACAAAAATAATAAAATAAAATAAAAAACAAACTCCTTGAGTGTGTCAAAACCAAAAGCACAACCAAACACGCACAATAAGATAAAAGAAACCACAACACAAACCACATAGAAAAACACAAGAACCACATAACAAAACACAAACAAGACAAAAACAACAGAACACTACAAAGACATAACCCAAAAAAACATGAAAAATAAACACAACCAAAACCTAAAAAATAAAATAAATAAAATAAAAATAAAAACAACCAACAACAGACAATAAACAAAAACAAAAAACATAGAAAACACTCACACATAAAAAAATGAAATAACACAAACAAAGAGAAACCCAAGAACAAGAACGAAAAAAACACAAGAACAATAACAATAAACATAAAAAAAAAACAAAACAACAAAAACACAAGAACAACAAAAAACAACACAAAGAACACAAAAACAAAACAAAACAAAAGAACCCACCCACCTTAAAAAACTAAACAAAAAAACAAAGAAGACAAAAGAAAAAAAAATGAACAAAACAATGACCTATCTAGACCAGAAGACTATTAATGCAAGAATCAACAGAGGAAACAAAATAAAGAATAGAATGAGCTAGGGAACTAAAAAAACTGAATGAACCAAAGAGAAACAAAAAAAAAACAAGAAGAAACTAGGTACCTTCATAACTGGAGCCATCCAAAGAAATGATAGAAAGAAGAGCTTCCCTAATTTGAGAAGCCCACCATATAGGAGGGTGGCCATAACAAGTAAGATCACCTTTGTCCAAAGCCCAATTAGCTAAAGCATCAAGCACTCTTGTTTTGATCTCTCGACCACATGATTGTAATCAACTTTCAAAAATCCCATCCGGATTAACCGAATCTTCTCAATAATTCTTTTTATTCTCCAATCCACCTTATGATTCTTAGAAGGAGTCTTCAAGAGATTAATCATAAGTTGAGAGTCGACTCAACTAACACCTTTTCCCATCCAACCTTAGTAGCCTCCTCGAAGGCCTCTAAGGATACCATACCCCTCAAGCAAGGTTATTGGAAAGAATACCCAAATTCTCAAGCAAAAGTAAAAACCAGGGAGCCATCTGAAAGTCTACCAATTCCTCCCACACCGGCTTTTCCAGGGTTCCCTCTAGAGGCTCCATCAGTATTGACTTTTCCAAAATCCTTAGGAGGAGGTTGCCAATTTCTAGTCCTATCCATCTTACTAATACTCACATTCCCTTTAAGTTGGTTGCCCTTAGAAGGTTTAATCTTCAATCTTTGCATCACTTGATCCCATCTTTGGTGGGAGTTTTGGGGGTGATTAAGGAGATGATGGACTGATTCAACTAAGTTGGCTATGGTCTTTTGCCAAATATAGTGAATATCCTTCCTATCTTGATTAAAAATTTGGTTGTTCCTTTCATTCCAAATATTCCAAAGAAGAATGGTAGAACCCATCCAAACTAACTAGCCTAATAAAATGATCAACACCCTCTTGATTAGGCCAATCCCTCCAAAGTCTGTTCAAAAGTGAAAAAATTGGACCACCGTAAGCCAAGTAAAGTTGCCATTCTCCTCCATAGCTCAGAGGCTAAAGTACACTCAATAAAAATATGGTTGATATTTTCTACATTCTCTTCACACATTTCACATCTAAAAGGGCCATGAAAACCATGCTTCATAAGTTGCTCACCAATAAGCACCCTACGATGCAATAAAAGCCAATTAAAGAACCTCACCTTAGGCCAGAGCTTTTGAGCCCACAATTGAGAAAATATGTCAGAAGAATGGTTGGGATTATTATGGCATAAGGTCAAATAACCTTGAGCAACTGAATACTCACCCTTAGTAGTGTCGTTCCATCCAAAACAATCTTTTTCATGGGACCAAGAGAGGGATCTCATATGAAGGATGCCTTGGATATCTTGTCTTTGCCTTTCTGGGATTTGAATAGGCCAATCCTCAATAGGGATCCAATATCTACCAACCTTTGAATTACCAAGTATGGTACCGACAGTAATTAGCCACCTTTATCCAATTAGCTCGGTGAAGCTCCTCCATCCAAGGCCTCCAATCGGGAAACCGAGTTATCAAAGGCTTGTGACCATCCCAAGAATCTGTCCAAAAATTTGCATGTTGACCATTATGAATGATCCAAAATAATTTTTTCTTTATCAAATCCTCACCAGCCTTAAGAACTCGCTAAAATGGGAGAACCTTTGGTAGGAAGTTGATAGCGAACAAGGTCTTCAGGACTTTTGTTCTCAAGATATTTAGCACGGAGATTATTGGCCCAAAGAGCATTGGGGTTATGCAACATCCTCCAATATAATTTAGCAGCTAAAGCTTTGTTGTTATTAATTGAAGACCGGAATCCTAACCCCCCTTCACTCTTAGGAAGACATAAAGTATCCCATTTCACCAAGGCCCATTTTCTTTTCTCCTTAGTACCACTCCAAAGGAAACGATGACCGATTTGATCCAATTCTCGAAGAACAGCCTTTGGGATATTCAAAATGGAAGAAACATAAATAGGAATAGCTTGAAGGACTGATTTTACCAAGGTGATTCTACCCCCGTAAGAAAGCCACTTGTTGGTCCACTTTCCAATTTTCTTCTTGACTTTGTCCAACAACCAATTCCAATATTTATTTTTCTGCCTTTGAATATTTATGGGAATACCTAAATAAGTGATTGGAAGAGAGGTCTTCTTATATCTTAATTTATCCAAGACCATGGCTTCCTGTCTAGCAGAGCAATGAAAGAAAATAACTTTAGATTTGTCTTCATTGATCAACCGCCCAAGTAGCCTTAGAAAAATAGCTAATGATTTGCTTAAAATTAGAAGCTTCCTTAACCGTAGCTTTACCTAAAAGGGTAGAGTCATCCACAAATTGAAGATGAGAGATAGGTCTAGCTCCATGAGCAATGGTAACTCCCTCAAGGGTTTTGTTTTCCCTCTTTTTGGTTATAGTCCTACCCAAGCATTCAAGCAAGAATGATGAATAAATAAGGGGATAGCGGGTCACCTTGCCCGATACCTCTGGAAGCCGGGAAAGACCGAGAAGGCCTCGCCATTGATAAGAACTAAGTAGGAAACTCGAAGAGATACATCCCATAATCCAATCCATCCAATCCTTAGAGAAACCAAATTGCCTCAAAACTTTGATAAGGAAGTGCCAATCCACTCTGTCATAAGCTTTGGATAAGTCTAACCGGATGAACATAGAAGGAGAATTTTGCATATCCATGGAATGGATGGCTTCCTGAGCAAGAACTATCTCATCTACTATTTGACGTCCTTCCACATATCCCCCTTGCTCTGGGGAAATAATCTTATGTAAAAGAGGCTTCAACCTTTCTCCCATGATTTTAGTAATAATTTTGAGAAGAACATTACATAAAGCAATAGGTCTAAAAGCTGAGATATGATCAACCTCTTGAGCTTTTGGAACAAGAGTAATATAAGTTTTATTGATAACCTTCAAAATTTCTTTGGATTTCCTGGCTTCTTCCACCACCTCTAATAAATCAACATGAAGGATATCCCAGAACTCTTGGTAGAACTCAATAGGAAAACCATCAAGACTCGGGGTTTTCCCTTTTTGCATTTTAAAAACTACTTGTTGAAGCTCATTGATAGTAACAGGAGCAATCAAAATAGAGTTCTCCTCGTAAGTGATAAGAGAAGGGATTGCTTGAAGAACATTTTATTGAGAATCTGGGTCAAGAGGAGTAGCAGCAAAAATATTGGAAAAGTAATCAACAACAATAGAGTTCATGCCATCCCAAGTATAAACAACATCTCCAGAATCTGATTTTAAGGAAGAAATAAAGTTGTGAGATCTTCGAGCTAGAAGAGATTTGTGGAAGAAATTTGTGTTTCGATCTCCTTCTTTGAGCCATTGAATTCTAGATTTTTGCTTCCATAAGATTTCTTCTCTTTTTTCCCATTCCTCTAACCGAGTTGTGAGTTTAATTTCATCTGCACTTCTCTTCTCCGTGAGGCCATCTAAACGGATTTTCTTATTCAAATTTTCAATATGAGCAATAACTTCATGTTTTTTTTTATGAACATCCCCAAACTCTTTCCAGTTCCAAGTCTTGATTTTGGATTTAATGTATTGCAATCTTTTGGCAAAACAGAACATCTTAGTCCCATGCCTAGGTTTACCTTCCTTCCACCATTGTTGCACATGAGGTCTGAAGGAAATGTCTCTAAGCCACATTAATTGAAAACGAAAAGGAGAGAAACTCACATTGGTTTTCCACATTTCCACCATGACTGGCCAATGATCCGAACCAACATTATTAAGAGTCTTCACTTTAGGAATGTGACCATGGATTAAGAAATTTTCAGAGAGCAAAAACCTATCCAATCTCTCCATTATACAAGCTAAGCCTTGCCTTCGTTAGACCAAGTCATAAGGCCATTATCTCAGTTGGATATCCACAAGATGGAGGTTTGCAATATATTCGCTCATGAGGTCAGTACTTTTGTCCAAATTTCTATTTCCCCCCCTTTTCTCATCCAGAGAGAGGATGGTATTGAAATCTCCTCCGATCAAGATCCAAGCTTTAGGAAAATGAGAGATAATATGAGTAATATCCTTCCACTGTCTTCTTTTTTCCTCCAAAGAAGTTGGGGCATAAACAAATAATGCAGAGCATAATCTGGTTGGAATGTCTACTTTGAATAGCTATAGCCAACAAACCCCAACTGCCAACCATATGGTGAATAACTACCTCTTTTGGGTCCCAAAGACAAGCAATGCCACCCGAAGTCCCTTGGGAACCGAGGGAAACCACTTTTCCACTGGCCAAATTTTACCGGCAATTAAGTCCATATCCTCCATTGACATTTTTGTTTCTTGAAGGAAAACAAGATGTGGATGATTTATCCGAATCATTCTTCTAATTTCATTTTGTTTTGAAAGACTCCCTTTGAGTCCTCTAATATTCCAAGTGATGATCTTCATTAATACCAGGGCTAAAAATGTTGGGAAGGGCATTAATCTTACCTTCCTCTACAAGCTTTTCACCTTCTTTTACCATATGATATTGATTGGTCTTGCGACCTACTTTTTGATTAGAATCCATCTTCAATTTTTTTTTCCCTGTTTCTTGACTTATTCCAATTGAATCTGAGATGGCTTCTAACCTTGAAGAATGCTCATACACAGCCAAAATTTTACTAGATGGTTCAATGGAGTCTATATTGGGACCTGCATTATTTGAAGTTTTGACATTTGAAATATTGTTTTTCTTGTGTAAATTTTCTCCTTTTTTTTTTTTGTTGAAAACCTTTGATTTGTTGGTTTGTCTCTGAGTTCTTTCCTTCATATTTAAACTGTGTTTCTAAGATTTCGCTTCCATTATTTCCTCTTCCTCACTTGGGACATCATTTGTGGAAAGGATTTCAAACATATTAGCAAATGACTTTGATTGATCCTTCATTACTGGTTTTTTTTTAGTGTTCTTCTTCTTAGGTATTTGGAAACCTGCTGAGTTTATATCTTCTTTCTTTTGATCAAGAATTTTATTTGGGCAAGCACTGGCCAAATGACCATATTCATGGCAAATTCTACAACGAAAAGGAATGTTCTCATAGTCCACTACTTGCTCCCAAGTGTCTTCCCCAAATTGTAATGTGATCTTTTTAGGTAGGGGTTTGTCAAAATCCATTAAAACACAAATTCGAGCATAAATAATATGTTCAAAATTTTGAGTACAATCAGCAGACATCATAAAAGTTCCTAAAGAGTTTCCAATTGAAGAAAAAATAGTAGGATTCCAAAATTCAATAGGGAGGCCAAAGAGTCTAACCCACACGGGAGCTATAGAAGGCATCTCTTCTTCGGCTTTAAATTTAGTATGCCAGGGCTTCATGAAAAGCCCCGCCCTTCCAAAAAACCAAGGACCCCCTTGAAAAGTTTTCTCTCTATCTTCATTATTAGCAAATAAAACAAGAAAATAACCATTTGGATAAATAGAGATTTGTAACTCACCTTTAGTTTTCCAACTTTTTGCAGCCCAGACTTTGAAAGCGGATAGACTCGGACGAAAACCCACGAACCGACAAATTAGTCCTCTTTTTTCCAAATCTTCAATGCCAGTCCGAATGTTACCCATATCAAGCTTAACAATAGGAGTTCCATCAACCGCTTTAAGACATCCTGACTCCGTTTTCCTGGGATAAATCTTAGGCATTCTTAGAGGTTTATGAGAAGCCCTAGTATTGATATTAGCATTGGGATGAGGTTGTCCACCACGAAGGGCATCCCTAAAATTCATTTTTGGGGTTGAGTCTTCAAAATTCTTACCCTTGACAGGGGTTTTCACGATGAGAATTATTTTGTGGGTGCACCTTAGCACCGGATTCACTTGAGATCTGAGCCATTTTTTGATCAACTCGCTTGAAACTTATTTCGTGGTCTCTTTAATCCTTGCCCTAGACGTCGTGGAAAGGTATGGTTTTCACTTTTCTTTTGTGCAGCAAATTGGAAGCCGTTGTCACTCAAGTTCACAGTATGATCTGTTGAAAGACAAATTTCTAACCCATCTTGTATCCCCTGCAACATTTCTTGCTAAAATATTGAGCATAAACCACAAAAATATTGGCCGCTAGGGCCCGAAGGCCCTAAAAACCAACCTCTGGAGCTGCTTGCACTCAACCCGGATGAAACCCTCGCATAGCCGCTTGCCAAATATATCGTTCACACATAGGGATGCGCTAGGATCTGTGTTGCTCCAAATGATATGAAAATTGGTGGAGACGTTCTAGGGTTTTTCAGGCATCTACCCTCAAAATTTCAGCTCAATCCGAGTTTGGATGAGTGAGATATGGCCGAAACGAGTTCGACAGTTTGGGCAGTCCTGCGAAAAACGTCTCTACCATTCAGCTCCTTCCCAGTAGTCTTCTTTTTTGGAATTAGGGTAAGATATGTTGCCTACAAGACCATATATTAGGCATGAGCAAGCAGCTCCCAATATATTATAATAAAAATTGTATGCCCCTTTATAGGCAAAAACTAAAGGGTTTCCCTCCAAAATCTACTCAAAAAATCTAGAGCACTATCTTCCATTTGTGTTTGAGATTCACCTTCATTCAATAATCGGTTGCCTCAAGGTCTTTGGATTTAGGACCATTAATGTTGAGAGCTTTTGGGCCCTTGGATAGGTAGTTGTTGCAACCATCACCTATCACTTTTGTTTGGGATTCCATTTGGGGAGTGCACAAGGGGTCTTTTGCAATTAATTCTTTGTTTGGTTTGAGGCTTCAATAAGTAGAGCTCTTTTAGGTCATTGTCTACTTTTCTAGAATGGTGTGCCTACTGACATTGCTAGTATGGCCTCCTCTAATAAAATGGCTAGCAAGGCATCTAATTTTGAAGGGTGTAAGTTGGTAGGGTAGGCTCACCCATGTGGTGGATATTTGGCTCAATAGCAACATGTGTGACTATAACGAGTGTACCCACATAAGTCAACTTTGGTGACCAATAGTAAATGTGATTTGATTGATTCTATACACTCCTCTTTTCATCCATAAGTGGCTACCAAGTGTTTAGTTCTTTACTATGATGGGGCTCGTATTTTTGTTCTAACATTTGCTAAGGAAATAATTGTCGACCATCGAATGTTTGATTAAGGGCCCACGGGCTTCAGTGACCCTTAGTCACCTACTTTGGGTGTAAAAAGAGCACCAAAAATAAGTAAGAGGTCGAATGGCTAGTGTGGGTTCACTATTCATCCACCTTTGTTTTTGCCATGAATATTAGTGTCTATACTTTCGACTGAAATCAGGCTACACCTTCTAACCCTCTTTTGTTGGTCTTGCTTCCTTGTAAGTGCTTCTTTAAGTGAAGTGGGGATTTAGGAAAAATTTCGTGTATTACCTACATATGAGGCAATAATTTTGGGAAATTTATCCTTCTTGGATTGAATGAGATTTTTAATTTCTTCTAGGTTAGTATAAACTATTGATTTTAAGAAGAGCCTCTATCTTTATCTTCCATGAAGAGTAGTTTTATCCATTGAGCATAGACACTTATTGCATATGATCTATAAGATTTTCATGCTATTTTATTCTTCTATTGGCAAAACATGATAGAACCATTGGCACCAATGTAAAGAGATCAAAACAAAGTATGATTTGAAAATAATGTGCTTCAAAGGCTTCCATATAAGTTAGTTATGCCCTCCAAAAAAAATTGTAACAAAGAATACCATCAAAATCACCAGGATTCATCCGCGTGCGTAGAGCAATTGGCAAATGCCCTGGGTGCTGGTTGTGGCCGACCCAGGTTCCATTCCCACTGCCTCCACCCTGCTGGATATGTAGGCATAGTTGGAAAATGTCCTGTGTGCTGGTAGAGGCCGACAAGGCTCCATTTTCTCTATGCCCAAATGTGTGGATATATTAATAATTCAACCTCCTTGTGACTGATGCCATGTGGTATACCCGGATGGGACAACTACGGTTGGCCATAGAGCTAGGTTCTTGGGGCTTCTAAACTACCCAATTTTTAATCCGCGTGCGTAGAGCAGTTGGTAAATGCCTTGGGTGCTGGTTGTGGCCGACCCAGGTTCCATTTCCACTGCCTCCACCCTGTTGGATATGTAGGCATAGCTGGTAGATGTCCTATGCACTGGTAGAGGCCGACAAGGCTCCATTTTCCCTATGCCCAACTTGTGGATGTATTAATAATTCAACCCCCTTGTGACTGATGCCATGTGGTATACCCGGATGGGACAACTACGATTGGCTATAGAGCTAGGTTCTTGGGGCTTCTAAAACTACCCAATTTTGGTTTTTTGGAGGATGGCGGGAGCAGGAGCAGGATCAGACGCAAGACTGGGGACAGGTTCAGAGACGGGTGCAAGTTTCTAGACAAGATTGAATTCGGGATCATCAGGGCCCGATCCCGGGCCAATAGGACCCTCGACGGGCCTAGAGGTTGGCTCTGCGCCTGATCTGTTTGGCGGCTAGGGCAGGGACGACATCTTGGGCCCTGGTCCCTAGGCCAGCCTCGATGCGAGCACAAGCCTAGGGAAAAATCCCCCTGATCCTGGGTAAGGCTCTATCCCGGGCAGGCCCAAACCCTCTTATCAGCAGATCTTGGCGGGCATCAGGGCCCCCTCCTGGGCCCTGGGGCTAGGGATTTCCCTCGAGGGCACCCACATTTCTATTCAGGAGGAGGTCTACTCCTCCTTGGTAGCTGGTTCCTCTGCCTCCCAGGTAGGGAAATTCTTGGGAGGGCGCCCAAACATGGAAACCGTCCGCAGATGGGCGACTACCAAATGGAAGGTTTCTAGGCATATTCAGTTGGTTGCCCTGACCAAGGGCTTCTTCATCATCAAGCTAAACAACAACGAGGATGCCAAAAAGATCCTGTCGGGTGGGCCCTGGTTTTTGGGGCGCAAAAGCCTCTTCCTCAGGCATTATGGAGTTGAATTCCACCCCAACACCCAAAGCATCAACTTCGCCCCGATCTAGGTTTGTCTCCCAGACCTTCCCTTCCACCTATGGCATGAAGACGTCCTAAGAATCATTACTCAGTCGGTCGGGGACCTGGTGGCCTTCGACCCTGCTACCAAAGCAGGATCCCGAATGGTGCATGCCAAATTTTGTGTCAATGCCAATCTCAAACCCGAACTCCCCTCTTCAGTGACCATCTCATCTGGGTCATTCTTTTGGTGCCAGCCCCTGATGTACGAAAACAAACATGCTTTCTGCCCCACCTGCTGCACTCAGGGTCACCTCTCCCACCAATGCCTAGTTTTCAGAAAGGTTGATGGCCCTATCCCCAGACTCCCTTCCTGATCAGGCCGGGCCCCATCTCGAGGGCCCCCTTGCAACGACCCCAGATCCCAAGCCTGGACTAGCAAGGAGGCTCCCCATTCTACCCCAAAGGACTCTCTTGTGGACCTCGGTCTGGAAGGCAGTCTTCCCCAGGTTTCTCCTTTCGCTGCTCCCTCCCCTGGGTCGTCTTTCGGGGGCCCGATCCCAGGTTCTCCTTCCCTGCCCGCTTTGAATCCCTCCCCATAGGCCCCTGCTTGCGCCCCCCTAGGCATGCAATCCGTCCGGGCTCCTTTCCCCATCGGCTCCCACCTTTGTCGGGGCCCCCTTATCCCCCCCGCTCTCGCTATCCCCCCTCGACCCCCTCCTGCCCCTCCCGGTGATCCCTACTAGGCTTCCTCCCTTGGAGTGCGGATTTGAGAGGTCAGATGAAGAGATCGAAGCCAGTTCTCCATCTGGGCCCGATGAAGTCAGCCCCAAGATGACCCGAAGCAGGAATTTTGTCACAGACTTTGGCAGCAAACTCAAAAGAGGGCGGCCCACCCTGGGCGACCAGCGGGTAAGGTTCACTGAAGATGACATAGCTAATGGCTCCCAAGAAACCCTCTCTGACATTGGCGCAAGCTTCTCCAAGACAAAAACCATCCGACCCAAACCCCTCGCTCAGGCTGGGAAGGGGGGCAAGCAACCCCATAAGAGTGTCAAATGAAGCTCATCACCTAGAATATCAGGGGGCTCAATGGGGCCCTGTTGGCATTTTTGCCACATTATTTTGATTGTTGATTATTCATGCATAAGATGTTGAAGTTCTCACTCCTTTACAGGTTTTGATGCAAAAAAAAGCTAAGTCCGAAGACTGTCGCGATATCGCGACAAAAAGCAGCATGGAAGGCACAGTTCAAAACCGTCGCGATATCGCGACATGTCGCGTTATCGCGGGTCTATTGAGGAGAGAGAAGTCAAATGCAAAGTTGTCACGATTTCGCGACGTGTCACGTTATCGCGGTCAAAATGGTCAACGGAGATGATGCAGTAAAATTGTCGCGAAATCGCGACATGTCGCGTTTTCACGACTTACAATGGCCATGGAGCAGAGTAAGAGAAAAGGTCACGAAATCGCGACATAACTAAGCAAAGGGTGATGACAATAAATCTCGTCGCGATTTCGCGACAAAATAATGAACAAGGCACAAATGCGGAAGACGTCGCGAAATCGCGACGTGTTGCGTGGTCGCGGCAAGGTTGAACAAAAATCATAAGGCATGAAAACCGTCATGATTTCGCGACATTTGTGGAGATGAAGTCCAACAACAAGGAAACGTCGCGATTTCGTGACATATTGGTGCGGAAGGACCAAGTGCAGGGAATTGTCGCGATTTCGCGACATGTCGCATTTTCGCGAGGAGGAAGCAAGGAGGCAGCCAGATTGTACGGAATGTCACGATTTCACGACATGACAAATTTTTGCGATCGAAAAGCAGTAAAGTCCAAGGAGATAGAACTTGTCGCGATTTCGCGACATGTTGGAGATTAAAGAACCACTTGAGGCAAGAGTGTCATGTTTTCGCAGGTTGAGAGCTGGACCGTACAAGGCAAGAGAAAATTGTCATGAAATCGCAACATGGGCTTCAGACAAGAAGAGAAGTAAAACAAGTCATAGTTTCGTGGAAACAGAGCGGAGAAAGAGCAGAATAGTACAGAACGTCGCGATTTCGCGACGTGTCATGTTTTCGCGAGCTAAAGTGGCGAAGGAGACCAAGGAGCCGAATACGTCGCGATTTCGCGACATGGTTGGTTTTCGCGGTTCCAAAGTAACAAAGTGTATGGAGCAAAAAATTGTCGTGATTTCGCGACATGTCACGTTTTCGCGACCCGTTACAGTTTTGCACCAGAAAGTAGTTCAAACGGCCCGATGAAGCATTGCGATTTCCAAGGATTAAAAGCACTCCAGAATTAAATGTTTTGCTGCTTTCCAATGCAAGCAAGGTAGAAGAACGTGTCCAAGCCACCAGAATTGAAGACACTCATTATTCAAAGCTTCTATTCGTGATTTTTCTAACGGTTCAAGCATGTTTCGAGAACGACCATTTAATGAAGACGATCGGTTCCTTGTTTCATTTAATTTTTGGTTTCTCCGAGGTTGGTTTAAGGGGATCATTTCCTTGTTTCTATTGCACATTTTGTAGATCTCGAGGAAGTGTGTGTTTTTAATGTCGTAGAGAAGCAAGACTTCTATAAATATCAATGTACTTCTCGAACAATTATTGGGAGTTTGAGAGACAGATTGCATGAAAGCTTTCAAGTTCTTGCATGAATGAAAGATATTTGGCCTCTGATTTTGCAAACGTCTTTCTGTGTGATTTCCTTCTATTTCATGCATTTCTCAGTTATGCTCGTCTTTCTAATCTGCTGTTAGATTTCAATTTTGTATCTGAGTTTGAATATTGCAAGTGAGGAAGTGAGTTCTGGAATGCAATCTTGAAGGTTGTCTGCGCAAGGTCGTAAGTGGATTATGCTATATTCTGTTATTATATGTTGTTCATATGCTTGAGGTTAAATTCTTGCTGAGTTTCTTTCCCGATCATACAATTTGGCCTGTGGCTATATTTCCCATCTCTTTCCATGTATTTCCCGTTTCTTTCTGCACATTTATAATTCCTTTCCAATAACTCTAGTCTTCATCAAGCTTAGATTTAGTAAGGGAACCAGCCCTCTCTGGAGATTGGTCTAGGAGACATTTCTTTCTCCTAGCCTTTCAATGTTGGCCGGGTCTAGGGCGCATAGACATAGAAAATCCTTTCCTGTGGCAGATTCGTGACCAATAGTTTTTGGCACGCCCGATGGGACAGACTGTTTCTGTCTCAGAAAGATCCCATAGTATTGAGGGTTTAATGTTCGCCTTCATGCCGTATAGTTAGAACATTTGGTGACTCTGCAGTACCCAAAAATCTCTGAACGTGGATGCAGTGAAAGCTGTACTTCATGATCATGAGATCAAAGTCCAAAAAAGTTGAAGATCTTGTTGAGTTTTTTGAACTTGACAAGCACAAAAAGAGGTGAACACTCTAGGTTGGTTTCCCCATCGCTTGCATCATCTGCCATATCCACACAAATCCTTGGTATTGTTACTAGTTTTCCATCTTCTCAGTTACATACACTAGTCCCAATGGCCCAGTATCCTCCACCCCGATAGTTTTCAGCATGGAACAGCTCAGGAGCCTTGAATTTGTAGGCTCAAAATCCAGTTCCCTAGGCTGCTTTGAAAGCCTTGCCAACCTATGATGGTACGGGAAAGACTGCATATGAACATATTCATGATGTAGCTTCTTTGGTAGCCATTCACGATATAACAGACGAAGATGTGATGGTGAAGTTATTAGTGTTATCCTTGAGAGGAAAATTGCTGTATTGGTATCGATCTCTGCAACCAGGCACTATTGCATCATGGGATCAGCTAGGAGAATTGTTAGTTAAGAATTTTCATGAACAGGCTGACCCATTTTCATTGTTGCATCAGTTTAATGCAATCCAGAGGCACCCGCAGGAGGCAATAGTAGATTTCAATGTTCGTTTCACCAGAAGCTGGCAGCGAGTGCCTGAAGGACTTCGCCCTACCCCTGAGCAAGCTACATTCTACTACCTTCGAGCGTTCAATATAGACATTGGCTTGGCGATTAGGCAGTCCAATGTGATGACCTTCTCGAAACTGTTCGAGCAAGCACAAAAGGCGGAGGCAGACTTGATTGCAATCGGCAGGCTTCCCCCAAAGGTAGCAATGCCCATTTTACCTGATATTCCACAACAATTATATCCTAGTTCTTTTTCGCAATCTATGTCTTCTATGTACCCTGTTCCATCATGGAGCTCCAATGCACCTCAAATTGCACCCATCCCAGTTCCTCAACTCTCTACTTCAACAAATCCCTAGTTGCCTACACCCAGCATTCTGCCATTCCTTGCTTCCACTTCATTCCCAGCATTACCGGCACCACCAGCACCTTTGCCCTTACCAGCACCTCCTATACCTGTAAATCCTGATCCTTATATGGCACTCTTGCAAGAGGTAAAATCTGCCAATTCTGCAATAAGAGCAATGGGTAATAAGATCACGCTTATTGAAAGGAAGCAAGCTGAGTGAGATTTCTAGCCTAGGAGATTTCAACCCCCACCGATTACTAGAGAACAAGCTGCTTCAACAAGCAAAGCACCCGAGAAAAACCTGACTGTTTTGGCAAATGAAGATGTAGTCCCGAAAGAACATATTGGTGTTCGACATGCAATGATCCACATGGAGAAGACACTTGCATGGTTCATTTGAATTATGTGTAGACATTGGTTGCTAGTTCTTCGGGAGGGCAAGTCAATATGATCTCTGAGGCAGGCCATAGCTTAATGGTTCCATTGGAAGAGAAAGTTTCGGTTCTCACAAGGACTGGAAAGAAGCCTGTTACAATAGATCCTGTTGAGCTAGAGCCATTAAAAGTGCCAACTGATTTGAAGAAACCAGTGAAAACTCCTGTGTCAGTTTCAAAGCTAGATGCGCCTGTTTTATCGAAAGATCCTGTTCCACATAGAGTACAAGAAAATGCCGCAACTGCACAGGCAAGATCAGAAGCAGAGGAGCAAGCTAGAGAAAAGTTGAAGTACCCTTCATTGACAAAGAGGCTGAGAGTAGAAGCCACTCAGCAGTATCAGAGCAGATATGATCACCCCATTGAAAAGAAGGAATATGCTACGGTTGCATACAACATTGTCGAAGAACTGAAGAAGACCCCAACTAAGGTTAGTCTTTATGATGCATTGCAATTGCCTAGGCAGGTAGATTTATTGCAGGAATATTTGAAATCTGTGAAGGATAGTGAGAAGGGTCCTACCCAGACAATTTATGCTCAAGCTTTAACCACTTCTATCATTGGTAAAAATAGACCACCCCCGTTTTATCTATCACTGCAAATAGAGGGTTGGATCGTGTATAATTGCATGATCGACTCTGGAGCCGCTACAACTGTCATGCCAAAGGCAGTTTGCGAAGTTATGGGTATGGAATATACACGAAGTAGCCCTGGAGTCTTGTAGTTAGATGGTACTCCTATGAAAACGATGGGTGTAATCAAGGATGTCCCGATTGTTTTACACACTATGCCTCAGATTACAGTCATTCAGGAGATAGTTGTGGTCGATCTAGAACCGTATTTTAGTATGTGCTTATCCAGAGAGTTTACTACAAAGTTGGGAGGTTACCTTGCACTGGATTATTCCCACTTGGAGATCCCTTTCAAAGGAAAGAGACTCCGGATTCATAATGAAAAACCTTCCTCTTTTCATATTGAACGGTTGGATGAAGTAGGAAAGGCCATGCAGTCTGTCAACATGCAAACTGAAGAACCAGAAGATTTTGTCTTGATGGATGAACCTTGCTTAGAGGATGTGTTCTCAATGCTTGACTTTAATGCCATGCTGGAGACTGAGATTGGTTGTTGTTCCATTACAAAGCAGCCTGAAGAGGTTGAACTGAAGATGCTTCCTGATCAAGACTCTGTGCCTGATCAATTCTGGATGTTGTACTTTGATGGAGCGACCTGTACAAATAATGCAGCAAAAAAACTTGGGGTTGAACCTGAATTGATTCTGAATCCAGTAATGAACAAGTGCAGCTCCAGACACCACAGGCAGAAGCAAATAGTGAGCAAGCCAGAGTCAGCAAGAATGATGTCCAGGTCCTCTGTTCCAGAAACTGAAGATCAACTGAAATACAATCAGATTTGGTCGGGACACTGTCGGTTCACCGGATAACCCCTTGAGACTGGGTTTGTGGTGGCGACATGCCAATCATGTCGTAAACTATTGTATATAGCAAAAAAAAAAAAAAAAAAAGAGAAAAAGAAAAAAAAAGTATTGTTTTCCTCTGTCAACTTCGGCTCTTTTTGCATGCGAACTCGCAGGTACGTATTTCTTTTTTCTTCTTCCTTCCTAGCAGTTAGTGGCTTCCTCTTTATTTCTTCCTTTCCCCTCTTCATTCCCTTCTTCTCCTACTCCTTTTTCTTCTGCAAGTAATCAAGCCACTACTGTTGTTTCTTTTCCCCCCTTTCTAATATTCCCGCTTCTTCATTTCCACTTTCTTCTAAAGTCATTGTCGTTTTAGCATTTATTCGTAGTTCACACTACCTTTTCCATTCCACCACTTCACTCCTTCCATTCCCACCTTCCATTCCATTCACTTCCATTTCCCTTTCATAGCAGCTGGTAGCACAGAAGCACTCTGTTACTGTATCTGTCGCTATTGTTCCACCATTCCATCATTTACCATTTCCATTCCATAGTCCTCACTCCACTTATTTCATTCATTTCTGTTTTGCAACCCCTGGTGCTTTCATGGAGATTCTTTTACAACACCTGGTCAGCTAAGCCAAATACATATTCCTTGAGTTTTCAGTGAGTCAACAAGAGTTGTTGCAGCAGTCCGTCGAGATGTACCCCATCAGCCAGCTTTCTGTTCTCAGTTTTCTTGACTCTGTTGCCCAATGGATTCAGGCCTGGGATTCATGCATACAGCAGAATTGTATACCCCACGAGCCACCAAGAATGTTGGCATTTTTGCCACATTATTTTGATTGTTGATTATTCATGCATAAGATGTTGAAGTTCTCACTCCTTTACAGGTTTTGATGCAAAAAAAGCTAAGTCCAAAGACTGTCGCGATATCGCGACAAAAAGCAGCATGGAAGGCACAGTTCAAAACCGTCGTGATATCATGACATGTCACGTTATCGCGGGTCTGTTGAGGAGAGAGAAGTCAAACACAAAGTTGTCGCGATTTCGCGACGTGTCACGTTATCGCGGTCAAAATGGTCAACGGAGACAGCATAGTAAAATTGTCGCGATTTCGTGACATGTCATGTTTTCGCGACTTACAATGGCCATGGAGCAGAGTAAGAGAAAAGGTCGCGAAATCGCGACATAACTAAGCAAAGGGTGATGACAATAAATCTCGTCGCGATTTCGCGACAGAATAATGAACAAGACACAAAATGCGAAAGATGTCGCGAAATCGCAACGTGTTGCGTGGTCGCGGCAAGGTTGAACAAAAATCATAAGGCATGAAAGGCGTCGTGATTTTGTGACATTTGTGGAGATGAAGTCTAGCAACAAGGAAACATCGCGATTTCGTGACATATTGGTGCGGAAGGACCAAGTGCAGGGAATTGTCGCGATTTCGTGACATGTCACGTTTTCGCGAAGAGGAAGCAAGGAGGCAGCCAGATTGTATGGAATGTCATGATTTCACGACATGACGAATTTTCGCGATCGAAAAGCAGTAAAGTCCAAGGAGATAGAACTTGTCGCGATTTCGCGACATGCTGGAGATTAAAGAACCACTTGAGGCAAGAGTGTCATGTTTTCGCAGGTTGAGAGCTGGACCGTACAAGGCAAGAGAAAACCGTCGCAAAATCGCAATAGGTCATAGTTTCGCGGAAACATAGCAGAGAAAGAGCAGAATAGTACAAAACGTCACGATTTCGCGATGCATCGTGTTTTCACGAGCTAAAGTGGCGAAGGAGACCAAGGAGCCGAATACGTCGCGATTTCGTGACATGGTTGGTTTTCGCGGTTCCAAAGTGACAAAGTGTATGGAGCAGAAAATTGTCGTGATTTCACGACATGTCGCGTTTTCGCGACCTGTTACAGTTTCGCGCCAAAAAGTAGTTCAAACGACCCGATGAAGCATTGCGATTTCCAAGGATTAAAAGCACTCTAGAATTAAATGTTTTGCTGCTTTCCAATGCAAGCAAGGTAGAAGAACGTGTCCAAGCCACCATAATTGAAGACGCTCATTATTCAAAGCTTCTGTTCGTGATTTTCTAATGGTTCAAGCATGTTTCGAGAACGACCATTTAATGAAGACGACCGGTTCCTTGTTTCATTTAATTTCTTGTTTCTCCGAGGCTGGTTTAAGGGGATCATTTCCTTGTTTCTATTGCACATTTTGTAGATCTCGAGGAAGTTCGTTGCTTGTTTTTAATGTTGTAGAGAAGCAAGACTTCTATAAATATCAATGTACTTCTCCAGAACAATATTGGGAGTTTGAGAGACAGAGACTTGCATGAAAGCTTTCAAGTTCTTTGCATGAATGAAAGATATTTGGCCTCCGATTTTGCAAACGTATTTCGTGTAATTTCCTTCTATTTCATGCATTTCTCAATTATGCTTGTCTTTCTAATCTGCTTGTTAGATTTCAATTTTGTATCCGAGTTTGAATATTGCAAATGAGGAAGTGAGTTCGGAATGCAATCTTGAAGGTTGTCTCATGCAAGGTCGTAAGTGGATTATGCTGTATTCTGTTATTATATGTTGTTCATATGCTTGAGGTTAAATTCTTGTTGAGTTTCTTTCCCGATCATACAATTTGGCCTGTGGCTATATTTCCCATCTCTTTCCATGTATTTCCTGTTTCTTTTTGCACATTTATAATTCCTTTCCAGTAACTCTAGTCTTCATCAAGCTTAGATTTAGTAAGGGAACCAACCCTCTCTGGAGATTGGTCTGGGAGACATTTCTTTCTCCTAGCATTTCAATGTTGGCCGGGTCTAGGGCGCATAGACATAGAAAATCCTTTCTTGTGGCAGATTCGTGACCAACAGGCCCCCAAGAAAAGGATCCTCGGACAACTTCACAGGGATCATCACCCATCCTTCCTCCTTCTTTAGGAGACCAAAATAGATGATGTTGCTACCCGGCGAGTAGCCCAAGCTACTTGGCATAATTGCGAGTCCCTGTCTACCCTTGCGGCTGGCTCAATCGAGGGTTTGCTGTGCATGTGGGACCCCCGATATTTTGAGGGAAGACTCATATCTTTGTCTCCTAGAATAATCAACATTATGGTCCATTGCGTGAAGTCAAGGCGCTCGAGGATTCTATCCAACATCTATGCTCCTAACAACCCCGTCGAGAAAGCGACCTTAAGGAAGGAAATTAGCTCGATGAGAGAAGCCTTTGCCCCCTACCCTGGATCCTGGCTGGGGACTTCAACAGTCCCTTGTTCCTCTCTGATAAAAGCAGGGGCTCAATGGTTCAAGGCAAGAGCATGGAGGACTTTGGAGCCTTCATCGCCCTCAATGAGCTCATGGACGTTAGCTTGAAAGGAGCCAGGTTCACTTGGTCCAATAGAAGAGCGAGACCAAATCATATCCAGGTCAGACTAGATAGAGTTTTCTTGTCCAAGGAAGCCCTTCCCATGTTTGCCGATGCCACCTTGTTGGCCCTCCCTAAAATTGGGTCTAATCACAGCCCCCTCCTCCTCAAAACTGACCATCGCCCTTCCCCAAAGAGGTATTTCTGATTTGAGTCCATGTGGCTGCATCACCCTAACTTTCGGGCCTAGGTAGGCCGTTGGTGGGCTCCCCCAGTCCCTGGACGCCTTGTTGAACAAGTTTTCCACAATCTAAGACACCTCAAAGAGCAACTCAAGGTATGGAATAAGGAGGTGTTCGGTAATATATTTGAAAACAAAGCGATACTTAAAGAAAAGCTCGAAAACCTCGAGTCCATATTTCAAGCAGGCTCCCAAGACCCGAGGCTCAGGGAAGAGGAACGCCTTGCTCTCAACGAGTATCACAACATTCTGGCTAGGGAAGAAACCTTTTGGAGACAGAAGTCGAGAGCCCTGTGGCTCCAATATGGCGATGCAAACACTAAGTTCTTCCACGTGTCAACTCTAAAAAATAGGGGTTCCAAAAGAATTGCTGAGTTGGTGGGCAGCAATGACAAAATCATCAAGGAAGAAGAGGACATTCAGGCTGAAGCCACCCTCTTCTTCCAGGAGCTCCTGGGTGACAACCCCCCATGTCCTCAGAAGCAACTGAATCCCTTCTGGAGCATATCCCTTCTTCTGTCTTGGCCATGGCAAACGAGATGCTAGTGCAGCCCTTGTCTGACTCCAAAATCCATGCTGCCACTTTTTCCATGAAGGCTGAGGCGGCCGCGGGCCCAAACGGATTCCCCCTAATTTTTCCAATATTTCTGGGACATCATTGGGCAAGAAGTGTGTGCAGCCATTCGGGACCTACAGACTGCCAGCTCCATCCTCAGAAGCATCAATTCCACTTTCATAGCCCTGATCCCCAAGACCTAGGCAGCCGGATCCCTCTCAAATTTTTTCCCCATCATCTTGTGCAATGTCCTGTACAAAATCTTGACTAAATCCATGGTCTCCCGCCTCAAGGATATCCTTCCCCTGATTATTGCCCCCTATCAGGGTGACTCGGTCAAAGGCAGACTGATCACAAACGGTGTCATAATCATGCACGTAGCCATTCACTCGACCGTCCTATCCAAAAAGGCCTCCTTTTTGCTCAAGCTGGATATGAACAAGGCCTTTGATAGGGTTGACTGGGCTTTCCTGTCCAAGGTCCTCCTTAAGTTCAGGTTCCACCCCTCCTGGGCCAGGCTCATCAACAACTACGTGTCCTCCCCTTAGTTCTCCATCCTCATCAACGGGTCCCCTATCGGGTTCTTCCCCAGTTCCAGAGGCCTCCACCAAGGTGTCCCCCTGTCCCCAATCCTCTTCATCATCCTGACTGAGGCCCTGGGGTGTGCCATCTCAGGCGCTGTGACCCGCGATCTCATTTTGGGCATCAGGCCTGCGTCGGGCCTACCCCCTGTGTCCCTCTAGCAGTTCGTGGATGACACCATCTTGCCACCTCTGCCTCAATCCCTCAAGCCAAGACCCTCAAGCATATCTTGACCCTGTACGAGGAGGCGGTCGATTAGAAAATCAATCTCCAAAAAAGAAATATTTTCTTCATTCATACTCCCTTGGCTAGGCAGATCAGAATCGGGCGGATATTGGGCTGCACCCCTGATTCCCTTCCCTCCTCTTACCTCGGGCTTCCCCTGTTCATAGGTGCATCCTCCAAGGCCCTGTGGGGCGGGGTGATTGAGAGGATTCAGAGGAAACTGGTCCCCTAGAAAGGTCACCTCCTCTCACAGGCTGGCATAGCTACCCTCTTGGCAGTAGTCCTGTAAAGCATCTCGATATATTTCATGTCGGTCTTCAAAATCCTGGCCTCCATTGCAGCTCACATCAAACAAATTCAGAAACATTTTCTCTGGTCGGGCAGCGAAGATAAGAAGAGGATTCCCCTGGTATCCTAGCCCCTGGTCTGATGCCCCAAAGGTGAGGGAGGGATCGGGCTCAGGCGGGTGGTCCTCATGAACAAGGCCCTCTTTTCCAAACACGCCTGGAAGGTGCATACCAATACCCCTGATGAGTGGGTCAGCATTGTGCATAGAAAATACTGTCATAACCACCCCTTCCTCAGTGATTCTCAGCCTCGAGATGGATCAACCTTTTGGAAGTCCCTGATCTCCACCAAAGACATAATTCAAAAAGGGACCAGATGGATCCTTGGGGACGGAGCCAAGATCGACTTCTAGGAAGACATATGGATTCATGATGAGGCCCTAACTGCTGACAGAGAGCTTCTCATCCTCAAACTAGGGCTTGCGGATCGAGGGCCTAGAGTGTTGGGCTATCTATCCCAGAACCAGGGGCGAGTTGCCTGGAAACCCATCCTGAATCCTAGGCATCCGCTCCAAGCTGCCAGGCTTCAACGCCTCCTCAAGGTGACAGTCATCCCGTCCTCTAGAGAAAATGACAGATGCGTTTGGCATGGTACTCCTAGTGGAGTCTTCTTTGTCAAATCGGCCTATAATATCCAAAGTCCCTGACGAGGCCCCCTTTCCAACCCGATAGGTGTGGGCCAAGAAGCTGATCCCAAAAATCAGCCACTTCGTTTGGGCGGTCGTCCAAAATAAGATCCTGATGATCGAGAATCTGATCAGGAGGGGCTTCCAGATCCTAAATAGATTCTTCCTTTGTTGTGTTGCCTGGGAGTCCACTAATCACCTTTTTATCAACTGTCCCTTTTCATCTGAAGTCTTGGGCCTCATTCTGTCTCAATTCTCTATCCAGTGGGTGGCCCCCAACTCCATCTCTGACCTCTTGTCTCAGTGGCCCAAATCCTTTGCCCATCCCTTCATCCACTTCCTCTGGGGCTCTTGCATTACTCATATACTTTGGCAACTCTGGCTAGAGCGCAACAACAGAGCCTTCTCTTCCTCGGCCCGTTCCCCCTAGTGGATAGCGACCAAGGTGGTGACCTTTGCCCTTGAGAATTCTCGCTCCATCCCCTTGATCGAGGTGCCCCAACAGCTGGGCAAGGCCACCCTCCTATCCTCTCTCGAAATTCAGCTTCCCCCCGGTCCCCCCTGCCCCCTCCCGTCGATCTTTGACAAGGTGGACTGCCCCCCGGTTGGGTCAAGCTTAACTTCGACGGAGCTTCTAAAGGAAATCCCAGGCCCTCAGGTGCGGGTGGGGTCATCCACGACAGTCACGGGGCCCTGATATTGGCATACACTGCTCCTCTTGGCATACAGACCAACAACTTTACCGAAGCAGCAGCTCTCCTCAATGGGCTGACTACCTTTAAGGAGTCCACCCAAAAAGTCATCATCGAGGGCGATTCCCAAGTTATAATCAAAGCTGCCCGTAGCCCAAGAAGTTGCTCTTAGCGCATTCACAACTCCATCCAGGAAGTCCACAAAATTCTCCAAGGGCTCCCTGATCACGCCCTTCGGCATGTGTATAGAGAAGGCAACATGGCAACCGACTTCATGGCCAACTAGGCCACCGCAACAGAAGATTTCACCACCTGGACCACGAAATTCCCTGAAGCTCTGGCCCAAATAGTATCGCAAGACAATTCCAGCATCGATGAGGGCCCAGGCGCTTAGCCCGCCCCGCGTCGAGGCCCCGAAGATGCACGACCGCGCCCTGTGCTTCCCCTGTAGCTTCCAAATCCCAGGGGACTCCCTCCCCCGAAGGCTCCCCTTCCTCGAGAAGGTGCAGGCCCACCCAAAAATGTAGATCTCTAGTCCAGGGCCCAAGCGGGGCCCCGACTCCTGGTGCCAGCTCAAGTCGTAAAGACCCGGCCCCAGGCAGCAACAGGGCTGTTGGCAGCTCCAAGAAGGCCAAGGTGGAGGTCCCGAAGGCCATCGAATTCAGTTCTGACTCTGACAACAAGATGCAAAATTTGACGTCCAGGGCCCTCCTTGACATTATGATTGGCTCCCAAAGCGGCTTCCTCAGTGGCCAATGCCCTGACCGAAATTCGTCGTAGGCTGGGCGATGGCCCTGACAGGGAGAGGAGCTGATCTGTCAGGTCGGGCCTCGTCCAGGCCAGTACTAGCCATAGGGCCTCTCGGAGCGACGACGAGTAGGTGTTTGCATTTTTGGTGTTTGTTGTTTTGCAATTTTTCCATGTTTTGGTAGCCTCATACCAAATTTGGTAGTGCTGGTCCCATAGCTAGTCTGTATTTTTGTAGGCACTAGGTCCCTGGGCCTCGGACTATTGCCCAAGGGCGCAACCCCAGTTTTTAATCACAATTGTAGCCACGTCTTCCTATGTATCTAAGGTTTTGGGATCCTTCAGCAAAAAACCCGTTGTAAATATACTGTTACTTAACCAAAAAAAAAAATCACCAGGATTCAAAGAGTCAAGTTTACTTCCAATGCCTCTTATTATTCCATATGGAACCAAAAACCCTAGCTAAAGGACCAATTACAACCAACCAAGTGGAGTTGACTATATCTATAATTCAAATACTATCTAAAAAAGTAACAAATTGAAGTCCAATCCATGAAATTTTAGAGTAAGTACTTTTGTTTATATATTTAAAATTTTGGTTTTCTGATAAGCTAAGAGACCACATGGGTAAACCAAGTACCAACCATCAAAAATATGAAATAAACCAACCAATGTGCCAAGGCAAGAGTTAGGAGCATATAGTGGAAATTGAACATGTTACTATTTACGTTGAGGGGATTTGGGATAATCAAGATCTCGAATATATCATTGACAAAAAGAAACATCTTCCTACCTTGAAGAAGTTATGATGTCATCCTTTTATGTGCCTTCCTATGATAAAATGGAATCCATAAAATTCAAACATTGTAAGCTAGTGTTTCTAAGGCTATTTACAAAACAAAGCGAGTCATGCTAATTTTGTGAATAGATGCACTCTTATAGATATGTCGACCAATGTTGTGATTATACATAGGAACAAACAAGAATTGAACCTCAAACCACCCTCTACTATAAACCATAGCAATTACATAATGATCAATCAAGTAGACCTTCATGCCAATAACAAAAAAGACCATGCAAATGAATAACACCATGCATTCACACATAGAAGACCCACTAAAATGAACCTATGTCATCCTCATAACATGCCTAGCATCCTCAGCAACCAACCTATGCGTAACATATGGAGAGAGAAGGGACAAACACATATTTCCTTGTGCATTTTTTCTTAAAATATACAATCTAAAATGTCTATCTCAACAAAAATAACTGATCCAAATAATTTTAAAATTTTAATTTCCAACAATAGGGAAAACAAGGGTAAATTTAAAAATTTTGAATATCAATCCAAATATGAATTTTAATAATATAATGAACTAAGATCCCCACCAATTTCCACATAAAATTTTTCCCCCTATACAATATCTTGTTCTTCTTTGACCTTGAAAAATGCATCTATGCAAATATTTGAATACACTTAGATCTGATTGTCTTGCGGGAAAAGTTAGGAATCATATTGTCAAATTCTTGAAGGTGTTTTATGTTTTGTGAGCAACTAAAGAAATTTCTAAGTTCCTAATAGTCTGTCTTATATAGTTGCTCTCTAGAATATAAAATTCTAACTAAAAATCCTTTGTCAAATATCCTTAAAAGTTGTCAAAATATGAGCAACAATTTTAACTTGAAACTCAAAGTCTATGGAGCACCATATATTCCACTCAAAAAATTACTAACTAACAAAGATCATTTTTCAATGTATAAAACCTTCATTTTTATGGATGCTAGAACTATCCTTTCTTCGTGTCATTCTAATGCCAAGGAACACAATAGAACAAAGGATATTAATTTTTATAAAAAAAATAGAAACTAATTTAAGTTTTTAAAAGACCCCAAAAAATAAAATCTTTTATATTGCCACATAACTACTCCATCAAAGAACATTATTTTATTATAACATGTCACCACAAGGAAAATTAAAGAAGATTGAATATCCTAAACTAGAGAGGGTGAAGATGGAAACTAACGATGACTATTTTATTTGATATATTCTTTTATGAGTGTCAAAGTTCATAAGGAAAAGTAGAAGATTTTTGAGATCCAAGTTCCAACTAGGATTTTTAGAAAACCCTTAAAAAATTGTTGGTTAAACCAACTCACTACACAACTATTCCTTTTAGATACACATCTCTTTTGGAATTATCATAGGAGATCAAACAACTAAAATTTTGGATCAAGTAAAAGAGATTTGTTGTAATATGTTCAAGACAACATATTTCTCAATAAAGTAAAACAAACTGCACAAAGAAGAATGTAGCTATGAAAGGTTCCATAGATATCAACGATCTCAATAACAAATAAAATGTCATCTCCAACCAATGATAAATTGGTTGAACAAGTGTAGGTATAAATACCACAATAATATGAGCTACCTAATGCCAAGGTTAAAAATTGACCACCAAATAGTAAAATGGTAATATAATTAAATCACCTTACAAGGTGCTCAAGATCTCATAAGGCAATATATGATGATCATAATAAAAGTTGACAATGGTCTTAGATGAAGATTAACATTTATTTCAACATGGACTTAGGGTTTACCTACGTATGATTACAGATGTCTCTTATGAATGCTTAGTGGTAACTTATAATTTGAATGATTGAATGTGATAATAAATTCTATGAGTAAAAAACTATATTAAAAGGTTATTAAATTGAAATATTTTTGATTGACAATATTATTTTTAAAGCTATGTAAGAGGTTAGCCTTGAATATGAGTAATATAAAATAAAGCATAATTCAATGTCAATTTATTGAAGGATAGATATATTTATCTTGTCTTTTTATCATGTTAATTATGGATATATAATGTACTGATTGTTCATGTCCATTACTTTTTATATCTCTTATTACATGGCAATAATAATGCATTAAGGTTAAATTATATTTATTTATTTAAAAAAGACAACAATAACCCCATAGTTATAATTAAGTATTTGGGTGGTTGTAGTGATTGTTCATGTCCATTACTTTTCATATCTCTTATTACATGGCAATAATAATACATTAAGGTTAAAATTATATTTATTTATTTAAAAAATACAACAATAACCCCATAGTTAAAATTAAGTATTTGGATGGTTGAAGGGTTAGGGTTTGAAGTCAAAAACACACTACAATAGAGATTTTGTGCTATATAATTTGGTGTGCTTCAGCCATTGTGAAGGTCATCATTAGTAGTTCCCTACTGACATTTCCACCTAGACTTAGGCCCCAAATTTATAAGCCATGGCCACACAACAAGTCTTCTTTCATAATTTTATGAACGAGGTTTCTACTAAGAATGGTGCCACCTACGAAGAGACTCAATATATTCATCCTAAAATATTGTATGAAGTAATGATTCCAAGATCCCTCCTAGTTTTGATCCAAATATTTTGGTTGAGACAAGTTACAATTTTTTTCTCAAGTATTATAAGATTTCAAAATAGGATTACCATTGGATATTTCATGGGCGACCAAGCTCCCTTGATCTTTGGTCTTAGATCTAGGAGGTGTGAGAGCCATTGGGTCTTCAAGTTGTTGAAGTTAGGAGTCTATCTAGGGGTTTTTATTCCTTTTCCTTTGGGTTTGTTGAGCAATCCAGGGTCATTTGAGGCATGAACATGGATTTATTTTGGTCATTTTTATTCATATATCTGGATATGACCCTAACTTTATAGTTAATATTGAAATGGGTCTTCATTGTTGGTTGTGGAGCCTAATTCTAATTTGGAGGTCTTGTTTTAGCCGTGTTTGGACCCACTCTACGAAAGGATATAGGTGTTATGTAGTTGTATGTCAAATTGCATGTCAATATGAGTTTTTTTTGTGAATTACTATTTTCAAAAAAAAATTGACGAAAAAATAATTTACCGAAAATAGTAATTACTAAAAACGACAAATTTTGATAGAAAATATAATTTGTGAAAAATAGTAATATTTTTTTATTTTGGGGCCTTAATGATTTGCTCTAAAATTGTAACCCTCGTTTTATAAGAGGATGTTGTTTGACATCGGATATGTGAAGAAGGAAGAGAGATTGTATTTGTGAGATCGAAGAGGAAGTACAACAAATTTGTTGTAGGTTGTATCCCTGTGAGATGGTAGGAACCTAGGGTTCCTAGCACAAAAAATGATAAATAAATAATAAATAACCTAAATCTAAAAGAATCGCCTTTTGATATTGTCGGGAAGTCCCTTCAATAAATTATATTATATTTTATATTCATGGATATATTAAATGATAGAATCACATAGTGTCTTATACCCCTTTAGGGTTATGAGTGAAGAGTCACCATGCTTCCTAACCCTAACCCTAATCTTATAATAATATAATAATTAATATAATTAATTATTATATTATTTATTAATATAACCATAGGATAACATGTATTATTATTATTATTAATTAATGTTAGGATAGTATCCTAACATGCCATCCCTCTTTGAAGAGCTTTGTCCTCAAAGCTAGAAAAATTTGGAAATATGCTTCTACAAAGTTTGCCAATCTCAATATCACAGGCTTCTTGTAGTTAAGTTTGTCTTTAAAAAAAACTCAATTGTCACACTATAATGCACATTAACATCGGCCACTTCTCGTCTATTCACAACTTCTTTCTCTAAATAGTTGGTTAATTAAACCTTTGAAAATCCTTAACGAGGCAAATGCCTTATTTCTCCTAAGGTTTAGAACTTGTTTGTTAGAGATAAAGAACCTCTTTGTATTGCCACTCCCGGTAGTATATGAATAATGCTATCTTGTATTATTTATGGTCCATATTCTTCTTTTCTCGTTTCGATAACAATTTCTAAAGAAATACCTTTTTTTTTTTTATACCATGGGATCTAAGAATTCCCAATATTTTTTAGAATAACAGTGCTCTATATTGTTTAGTGCATAGGACAAACACGATGTGCAATCTTCTATGGAGATGGTCTTTCTTCTAAGTTGTGATCGTGATAGTTGGTGAATTTGATTGTGAGATTTTCCTCCATAGTATGTTTGATGAAATAAAAGGGCTCTATGAATTCGTTAAGTGTGGCCATCTACCAAGTGTCTGTTACCAACTTGAGTGCCATGTGCCTATGAATTTCTTCAATGTGGCTCGATGCTTGTAAGCTTACATGTCGGTAAGTTGTACACATAATACCTGCAAACTATGTACACTTTCAATGAAATGAAAACAGACCCATCTATCAACAATCATCATTTCCATTAGTAGTCACTACTCAGTAGTCTTTATATCATCTTATTTTGAAGTTCATATCGTATCCAAACAAAATGGAACAGTTTTCACTTCAGTTTTTTTTTTTTTTGAACGTAGACAAAATATGATATAGATACCTAATTGTCCTTCTAAATTGTATACAAAAAGCTTCCATTTGAACCTTATAAGAAGAGACAACAGTTATAAAGCTTCTCTTTTAACTTTACTGATTTTAACCGCTAGTGATATAAGAGTCCATCTTAAATCTTATTGATGAACACCGGTAATAACTAATGTTCACCACAACGAAAAAGGGCGGCCTTTTCTGCACGTAGGCTACGATATATTCGTCTTGTTTATTTTTGAGATAATTTGTTGTCATTCTGATTCAACTTTAGTGTATCCCATCACTTATATGTTATCATTGAACTAATGCTCTATTGGCACCTCCATTAATCTTTTCTTCTCAAACTCGTTCAAAATTTTCAATGATCACGAGATGCTTCAAAAAGACATCCCTAGGATGAAATCCATGAATAGATAGAAAAAAATATTTTGAATAGACAAATCCCTCGTTCGTTCTCCATGTATGGCAGAGTATGCGCACAATAGATATTATCACCCATAACTTAATCGATGTGTTTTAGAACCGACTACTGTGTTTGACGTTCGTTCGCAACACAGGAGTGTGAGAGCTTGTAAGGAAGAACTTTTTCATGGCACTTAGAATTTAAGGGAAGCCAAATGTATTTTTGTTTTTAATTTCTTATTTTACGTTTGAGCGGTCATCTAGCTTGGCAGTGTGGTTGGTGTGGTATGCAGTTGGCCTGCAATTTCTGGACCGAGTTGCTGCTAGATTTCATCTTTGAAGTGGAGAGATCGTTCATCATCACTGGTCTCCTGGTTTGGATGGTCACGGTGGGCTTAGGCTTTGAACATGGCTTCGATGATGTGATTCCCATAAAGCCTCGTGGTTCCTCACATTTTTAAACACATATGTTTTGTTATATCTCAGGCTCGATTTCCCTTTCGAAGAAGAGTAAGCTTGAGTTACCGACGAAAATCTACCCAACAAAACTCTAAAATATGGCATTGAATTTGAGATGGATGCTCACAAAGCTTTATATTCCTGTCCATTATCTGTGATTTGTTCCAGGTTTTTGTGAACCGAATTAAAGACGTGAACCACTGTTTTATACTGTCCACATTTTTCAAAACCAAAAATTGATGATGAAAGGATTCATACTGAATGTCACTAAGAATGAATGACAGTGCATGGCGTTGGTCCTCACATGTAGATTCAAAAAATTTTGACAAGTCCTTCACTTTATGTGCCCAATTGTTTGAATTACCACCAAACCGAGCGACCATTTCAATCAAATAGAAAGGATGGTAATGGTACTTTATAATTTTTAAATACGAATTCAACTACAACCAGACAATTCCACAAAGAAGGATCATTGACACTGCATAGGAAATGGGAAATGGCGGAGGTGGCCATGGAGGCGGACGGGTAGGGCTGCATTCCTTAGATTTTGTTTCTTTTGCTTTTGCAATCTGAAATTCACCTGCAACTAATTTGGAGCTATGAGAATACTCAAATGTAACCTCGCTGGGAATGATGTCCTTCACGAGGATTGGACCTCCTAAATTTTGAGAAACAGTTTTAGTAGCACCAGGTGAAGGAGAGAAATAAGGAGCTTTAGTGGATGTTAGTGCAATGGAAATAACTTTATGATACTGAGCACCTTGAGCCTCTATTTTGTTTGCATAGGTGATACTAGGTTGGCTTCCACTTTGATATGCATTGTAATTTTTAGAAACTTTCGTTTCTTCCTCTGCATTAAAAAGAACATTGCAAACAACATTGGAGATATTGCAAACAATATTGGAGATATTTTTAGGGTTTGGATTTTTTTCGTTCTTGGGGAGTGCAATGGGTACCCTCTGGGATTCCCTGGTTATGGGCTCTTCCTCCACCTGGGATTCCATGGCTATGGGATCCTCCTCTACTTGAGATTCCATGGCTAGGGTCTCCTCTTGTATTTCCATTAAATATTGTATAATACGATCAGAACGTTCCATTTGTTTTTTTTGTTTTTGTTCAATCATTCTTCTAATTTTTGCAATGTCATTTTTCATTTCCTTGACCAATATGGTTGGATCCATAAGGCTCTGATACCAGATGGTAGGAACCTAGGGTTCCTAGCACATAAAATGATAAATAAATAATAAATAACCTAAATCTAAAAGAATCGCCTTTTGATATTGTCGGGAAGTCCCTTCAATAAATTATATTATATTTTATATTCATGGATATATTAAATGATAGAATCACATAGTGTCTTATACCCCTTTAGGGTTATGAGTGAAGAGTCACCATGCTTCCTAACCCTAACCCTAATCTTATAATAATATAATAATTAATATAATTAATTATTATATTATTTATTAATATAACCATAGGATAACATGTATTATTATTATTATTAATTAATGTTAGGATAGTATCCTAAGACTCTAAAATTGTAACCCTCATTTTATAAGAGGATGTTGTTTGACATCAAATATGTGAAGAAGGAAGAGAGATTGTATTTGTGAGATCGAAGAGGAAGTACAACGAATTTGTTGTAGGTTGTATCCCTTTGAGATTTGTTGGACAAAATAATAAGGCTTGGTTATTTTTTCCGTGGATGTAGTTCACATTGGATGAACCACGTAAATCTGTGTCTCGTGTATTGTTTTATTTTTCTGTGTTTTATTTTTGCATTTATTTATTATTCGTATTTTATTATTTAATCCTAACAACTAGTATCAGATCTTAGGGTTTGAAAAATACACTTGAAAGGAGGGTTTTCAATTCAAGTGGGAGTAATGGCAGAAGAAGGTAGGTTTAGGGTTGAGAATTTTAATGGCCAAAATTACCAACTATGGAAGATGCAAATGGAGGACTATCTTTATCAGAAGGATCTTTACCTACCATTAGGTGGAATAGCAAAGAAGCCAATGAAGCTATCAAATGAAGAATAGGAAGTTTTTTATAGAAAGGCATTAGGAACAATACAGATGTGCCTGGCAACGTTGATGACCTTCAACATTTCAAAGGAAAAGACAACGAAGGGTTTAATGAATACGTTGGCTAAATTATATGAAAACCCTCAGCTTCGAACAAGGTATTTCTTATGAAGCATTTATTTAATATGCAGATGTTAGAAGGTGGGTCTGTTACTAATCATTTAAATGAGTTTAACACGGTTACCAATCAGTTAAATTATGTTGGAGTAAATTTTGATGATGAGGTTAGGGCTCTTTTGATCTTATGCTCATTGCCAAAAAGCTAGAATGGCTTGGTCATGGTTGTGAGTAATTCTATTTCTAGTACAAATACTTTAAAATTTGATGATGTTATTGGTGTTATCCTTAGCGAGGAAATGCAACGAAAAAGCACAAGTGAGACATCGGGTAATGCGTTGATTGTGGAAAATAGGGGGAGACAAAAGGAGAGAGGAAAGAGTCTAGGAAAACATGGAAAATCAAAGAAATACATATCCAAATCCAAAGGGAAGCAGTTGGAACGTTATCATTGTGGGAAGAAAGGACACCTGAAAAGAGACTATTGGACTAAAAAAGAAAAATAGGGAGAAGAAAAATAGGGTGATTAGGAAGCAAACGTACCAGGTGATGTATTACAAGATGCTTTAATCCTTTCACTACATAATATTAATGATTGTTGGGTGCTAGAATCAGGGGCTTCATATTATGCCACACCCCATAGGAAATACTTTCTAGATTATGTTCAAGGTGATTTTGGACAGGTCTATTTGGGTGATGATAAACCATGTAAAATTATTGGAAAGGGTAAGATACAAATAAAATTACCAAATGTAAACCAATGGTTGCTAAAAAAGGTAAGGCATATTCCTAATTTGAGAATAAATCTAGTTTCCACATGGTAGTTGGACAACAAAGGATGTATAGTTATATTCTCAAAAAAATTATGGAAGGTTGCTAAAGGAAAACTGTTATTAGCAAAAGGAAAGAAGGAAGGTACGTTTTATGTATGTACTAGAAATACTGATATTTCTATTGCTTTAGATTCTATAGGAGCGAATACAATTTTGTGGCATCATACACTTGAGCACATGAGTGAGAAGGGAATGCAAATTCTCCACTCAAAGAATTTGTTGCCAGGTTTGAAGCAGGTTGATTAAGACTTTTGTGAGCATTTATAGAAAATAGAAAAGAGTTAGATTTATCAAAGTTGAAAAATAAAAGAAGAGTGAAAAGCTAGAGCTTGTGTATATAGACATATGGGGATCAACTCAAGTATCATATCTTGGTGGATCTTATTATTATGTTACGTTTATTGATGATGCAACTAGAAAAACTTAGGTTTATTGTATTCAAAAGAAATTAGATGTCTTTGATACTTTTAAGAAATGGAAAGCTTTGGTTGAGAATGAGACAAAAATAAGTTGAAGTGTCTCAGATTAGATAATAGAGGTGAGTACTACAATAAAGAGTTTAACAGTTACTATTCATACCATGGGATTCATAGAGTGAAGATGGTTCCAAGAACTCCACAAGAAAATGGTGTGTTAGAAAGGATGAACAAGACTATCATGGAACGTTCTAGATGTATGAGATTACATGTAGGATTGCCCTTACAGTTTTTGATAGATGTTGTGGATTCTATTATTTATTTAATAAATAGAGGACCTTCAAGTTTCCTAGATGGTGGGATTCCATAAGAGGTATGGACAACTAAGCCTATTAACTACTCATTTATGAAGACTTTTGGTTGTGAAGCATTCGTGCATATTGATAAAGAAAATATAACTAAACTTGAGGTAAGATCCAATAAGTGCACTTTCATTGGATATGCAGTTAATGATTTTGGTTATTATTTTTGGGATTATGAAAATAATAAAATTATTAGGAGTAGAGATGTCGTATTCAATGAGAAATTCATGTAAAATACTAGTTGCAACAAAAGAAACAAGAAAAGGTAAACACATAATACACAATGTTTGATGAAATTGAAACTCCAAATGTGTTAGAAAATAAACAACAACAACAACAAGCACCTCAAACTCCTGCAAATGTTGTTATAAAATCTACCAGGATAAGTAGATCCCCAGATCGTTACCCTCTTTCATTATATTATGTATTATTATTTGACTTTGGTGAACCAAAAACATATGAAGAAGCGATGCAAGTGGAAACCAAGAAGTGGGAGCAAGGTATGAAAGAGGAGATGGACTTCTTGGTACACAATCAAACTTGGAATCTGATTCGGTCGCCTACAAGAAAAATAACATTGTAGAATAAATGGTTTTATAGGGTGAAAGAGGAAGATGAAGGTCAAATGAGGTATAAGGCTAGACTAGTTGTAAAGGGGTTTGCACAAAAGAAAGCTTTTCTCCATGGGGATTTGGAAGAAGAGATTTATATGCAGTAGCCACAAGGGTATGAGGTCAAAGGGAAGGAGGAATTAGTATGCAGGTTGAAAAAGATCTTGTATGACCTAAAGAAAGCTCCAAGGCAGTGGTATATGAAATTTGAAAGGTTTATGTCAGAACAAGGTTATAGTAGATGTTATTCTGACCACTACATTTATTTTAAGAGATTGGATAATGGTAACTATATTATCCTATTATTGTATGTAGATGACATTCTTGTTGTAGGGTCTAACATTCAGGATATAATTATGCTAAAAAAAAATTGGCAGATTCATTTGCAATGAAGGATTTAGGTGTTGCAAAGCAAATCCTTGGTATGAGAATAACAAGAGATAGAAAAAAAATTACAAATTAACATTGTCTTAAGCTGAGTACATTGAGAAGGTGTTGGAAAGATTTAATATGCAGGATGCAAAACCTATTAGCACACCTTTGGCCAATCATTTCAAACTAACCAAAGAGATGTGCCATAAGACACAAGAGAAGATAAACTACATGTCCAAGGTTCCTTATTCATTAGCAGTTGGTAGTTTAATGTATGTGATGGTGTGCACAAGACCAAATATTGCACATGTAGTGGGAGTTATGAGAAGGTTTATGAAAAATCTAGGAAAACAACATTGGGAGGTAGTGAAGTGGATTCTCAGGTTTTTGAGAGGTACTATCACTCAAGTATTATGCTTTGGAGGTTCTAACATTGTTTTAAAAGGATATGTTGATTCATACATGGCAGTTGATATAAACAACAGGAGGAGTACCACAGGGTATGTTTTTACTGTAGGTGAAACTGTAGTAAGTTAAATTTCAAAATTATAGAAGGTCGTTGCACTTTCAACAACGAAAGTAGAGTATGTTGATGTTACAAATGCTAGTAAGGAGATGATTTGATTACAAAGGTTTATGGAGGATTTGGAAAAGAAGTAAGAGAATAACATATTATATAGTGATAGTCAGAGTGTTATTCATATTGCAAATAATTCAACCTTCTATTCTAGGACTAAAAATATACAAACCAAGTACCATTTCATACGCTCAGTGTTGGAAGATGGACAATAAAAACTAGAGAAGATACACACTAGACAAAATCCTACATATATGTTCACAAAGGCAGTAACTAGAGAGAAACTGAGTTCTTGCTCAGTTTCAGTAGGTCTTCAAACATGACAATAAAAGGTGAGAAAATTTCTAGGTCCAAAGTTGAAGCATAGTCCAAAGAGTGCGATAGCGAGTGGAGTTACTGTGATCAGTCTCCAAGTGGGAGATTGTTGGTTGTGGAGCCCGATTCTAATTTGGAGGTCATATTTTAGCCGTGTTTAGACCCGCTCTATGAAAATATATAGGCATTATGTAGTTGTATATAAAATTGCATGTCACTCTAAGTTTTTTTTGTGAATTACTATTTAAAAAAAAATTGACAAAAAATAATTTGCCGAAAATAGTAATTACTAAAAATGGCAAATTTTGATAGAAAATATAATTTATCGAAAATAGTAATTTTTTTTATTATTTTGGGACCTTAATGATTTTCTCTAAAATTGTAACCCTCATTTTATAAGAGGATGTTGTCTGGCATCGAATATAAGAAGAAGGAAGAGAGACTGTAATTGTGAGATCGAAGAGGAAGTACAACGAATTTCTTGCGGGTTGTATCCCTTCGAGATTTGCTGGATAGAATAATAAGGTTTGGTTGTTTTTCTCCATGGATGTAGCCCACATTGAGTGAACCAAGTAAATATGTGTCTCGTGTATTGCTTTATTCTTTTGTGTTTTATTTTCATATTTATTTATTGCTTGTGTTTTATTATTTAATCCTAACATTCATTGCCTAGTGTGGGTTGAATTTTTAAGTTTACCCATGCATTTCAAGGACTTTATCCCTAAGCTCTATGAGAAAATCAAAAAATTATTTTATTTGAAAGCTTCTCATTGGTTCTAGCCATGGTCATTTCCTAGGGCCTATGTAGGTATTCTGCTGTCCAAAGAACTAAAGGATGTGATGTACTTTAGGCTTGATGGTAAAAATGTTAATCTTCTAAATGACTTTTTTTGATGTCAAAGTATGGAGTACCAGGTCAAGAATTGCCCTTTAGTAAACCAACCACAAGTGTTCCCTATGGTGCAAGAAGATTTGAATAATTTGTAAATTAAAGAAACTAATACTTGGACCCAAGTGGTCACAAAAAGTAAAACCCTAAGCCAACTCCTCTAGCCATTAATTTTGGTCATCAACCTTTTGGCCCTAAAATTTCTTTAGTTTCTCAAGCCAACAAAGTAATTACCAAGTCTCAAGTGGCTAGTTCCTTGGGTCCAGTGAAACCTTCCATATCCCAGTCCCAACAAGCCCCTAGAAAATCTTAGAGTTTTGCTCCTGTTAATGTAGAAAGGCATACTCATCTTGAGTCATCGACATGCTCTAGATTGCTCATGGAAAACCATAATAAAAAAATAATAATCCCAATTTGGCTAGAAGGATATCTAAACCTATCTAATTTTAGTGCTCTTGCCTCACTTAATAGGTTTGAGGTACTCTAAGGTGACAATGAAGCTAAAGATGTAGACAATGAAGGAGAGGATATGGATACAATTCCTAACACCCCCAAAGAATGTCAATGAGCAATATTTTAGTACAAGCTCAAAAGGTGTAGATGGATCTAGACCACCTTCATCATTTTCTATAGTTGGGGAGGTGCCCCACATAACATGGAAACCCCCATAAGATCTTGATGGTAGCTCATCAGCTCTAACATTAATTATGGCGATTGCTTAAGCCTAGCTTAATGTTTTATTATTTTTTAGATTTAAGATTTTTTCTTCAATATTTTAACCCGAGAGATGATGTATAAGTGAACATACTGATGGTAAGCCCTTTGAATACCCTATTTTTTAGTGTGTTTCCCAAGTTTAATCAATTAAAATTATTCAATCCAATAATTAAGTATTTGTAGACCGCATAATTACTCTATATTTAAATAAATAATAAGCATGCACATCGTATAATTACTCTATATTTAAATAATTTAAGTATATACATTGTTTCTATCTACTTTTTCTTAACCAATTACATTTCAATTGTTATAAATGCATTAAATATTTTCACCTCATGATGCACCTTCATCCATAACTATTTTTATTCGTATGCATTAGTTAATCATAGATGATAGTTGTGATTTAATTCTTATAGGAAAAATTAATCGTCTTAGAAATACATGAGTCTTTCAAAGTGAAACATGAAAAGAATAAAGTTATAATTATATATTTGTGAATCCCATAGTTATTCTACCTATAAATAAGCCGTAAGCATGTACACTATTTTTCTCTATCTTTTCTTAACCAATTACATTTCAGTTGTTTCTTTTCTCTATCTTTTCTTAACCAATTACATTTCAGTTGTTTTTAGGCTTATTAGATATTTTCATCTCATGATGCACCTTGATCCATAACTATTTCAACTAATTAAAAATAGATAATAGTTGTGATTTAATTCTTGTCCCTGGAATTAGTCATCTTGAAAATACATGAGCCTATCAAAGCAAAAAATTAAAAGCATATATATTTTTTAAAATGAAGTTTGAGGATGATTAGGTGGTTGCACATTCGTAGATAAGGTATTGATTTCATCGTCATAAACATAAGTAATCATGTCTATACATTGTAACCTCATATTATTTGCATGCATTATTTAAATTAAAACATGAATGACAGTCAATAATATATTTAATTAATTAGTTCAAATATCCTAATATAAGGATTGTGATTTAATTTTTATAAAAATAATAAATCATATTTCTATAGGCAATCGATATGCTAAGGACATATAATAAGCTTGTCCTTCACATACATTCTACCACTATAAATATGAACTTATGGTAATATATTACCATTAAGTATTGGTAAGCTTTTCATATCCATTAGTTGATTTTTTCCATTGTCTTTGTCCTTATGTTGGTCTTGAAAAGGGAATTGAGGTATAGATTTTATGTTATTTTTTTTATATTGGAACTAACAATTATATTCAATAAAAAAATAAGAGAGGTTACAATAAAAAGGGAGCTAGAAAATTCACAGCTCAAGATGCAAGACCACCCAAACAATCAACACCATAGAGACCTGAGGCCAAAAACAAAACCAACCCCTAAAAGGGTGAATAAACAGAATAACTAAATAAAGGGAGCCACTCCAAGAGGAGACCGAGCCCTACTATGGGCACTGACAGAACAACCTGATGCTAGAAAATATCACCCCCTCAACCTGCTACGTTGAGGCCTCAAAGAAATAGAGGGACCTTAAGGTGGAAGGAGGTTAGGTGAAGCCATGTTGATAGTGCACGGAGCCTCACGCCAGAACCTGACAATATTTATCAAATGCACCAACTCATGAGTCAACTTGGAAGCCTACGAATGGAGTTGAACAATAAAAATAGAAAATACTGTAATATTTTCATGCAAGGAAAACTGACTAGAAATTGAATCTCAAGAATAGACAACAACATTCCTAGATTTCTAAAGTTGAAACAAAATAATAGCATGGAAGAAATTCCACAGAGCGGAAATATAGGCAGACCAACAACTGTTATCTCCAAAAGGATCATCTGCCATCTAAAAAATTCAAGATGAAAGGGCTTGAACAACGAGTGAATCCAGGTCAAGTAGACTGAGCACGAGGGCAGAACCAAAATAGATGTTTGAAAGTCTCAAAATGACCACAAGATAGACACTTAGGATTAGGAAGACCAACCCTACTAAGTCTCTCTCCCATAGGAAGCCCTTAATAAATAAAAGGCCAGAGAAAAAAGGTAATATTGGGTTCAAGTTTAGACTTCCAGATATGGTTCAGATGAGCAATCCAAGTATATGAGGTAGAATGAGTATGTCATCTCTCATTAAGTTTATCAACACTAAACTAGAGAAATATGACTAAGTAGCTAATAAATCAAGGAAGAAGAGTAGTTATTTAAAGGAGTATCCACATTCCAGTGCTAATCCCTCCATAAGGCACTTGGGGATTGAAGGTCGAGCTTATGAAGCATGACATCAGGTATGAGCTCTTGAATCTTAAGAATAGAAGGAAGATCTAAATTCTGAAGATTAAATTTTTGTATCTTTTCTTAACCAATTACATTTCAGTCGTTATTTTTCTCTATATTTTCTTAACCAATTACATTTCAGTTTTTTTTAGGCTCATTAGATATTTTCATATCATGATGCACCTTGATCCATAACTATTTCAACTAATTAAAAATAGATAATAGTTGTGATTTAATTCTTGTCCCTGGAAGTAGTCATCTTGAAAATACATGAGCCTATCAAAGCAGAACATTAAAAGCATATATTTTTTTAAAATGAAGTTTGAGGATGATTAGGTGGTTGCACATTCGTAGATAAGGTATTGATTTCATCGTCATAAGCATAAGTAATCATGTCTATACATTGTAACCTCATATTATTTGAATGCATTATTTAAATTAAAACATGAATGACAATCAATAATATATTTAATTAATTAGTTCAAATATCCTAATATAAGGATTGTGATTTAATTTTTATAAAAATAATAAATCACGTTTCTATAGGCAATCGATATGCTAAGGACATATAATAAGCTTGTCCTTCACATACATTCTACCACTATAAATATGAACTTATGGCAATATATTTTTTTTGGTAATTATTTTAATAGATTAACAGTGGGTTTTTATAGAGGATCCCAAAACCTTATGTACAAAATTAGCCATACTTCTAATGATGTATCATGCCTCCTGGCTAGAAATATAAGCCGAATTGCAAGAAAAGCATACCCTAGACTGATTGCCATGAGGCTGCATAAAGGGCATTTAATCTTGATTAACCATATAACAAAACTGAAAAAAAAATCGGGAAAACAACAAGAAAAAGTCGAAGAAACTGGAACATGGAGATCGGAAGCACAACAACCAAACACCAGAAACAGCTAATCTTGGTCCTCCTGACCTTTCGAAATCTGCGTGGGGAACACCTCATGAAGGGATATCTGCTCTAGCAATTCTTTCCACCTTTGAAGGGAAGCGAGACCGCCACACGACCGGACACGTAGTCGTGAGCCCTTTGTTGGCCATGTGGTCAGCCACGCGATTGCCTTCTCTAAGGATATGACTTGCTTTCCACCTGCCACGTTGGGAAAGTAGCGACCTTGCCTCAAGAATGATGTTGAAGACCCTCCAGGACGGGTCTTTGGTGCCTAGGAGGTAATTCACAATGTTGAGCGAATCTCCTTCAATAATTAGAGGCCGAGGATCCTTAGAGAGGATCTGGATTCCTTTCAAAGTGCCTCGAGCTTCGGCATAGTGATTCGTCTGAGAGCCCAACTCTTCACAGTAGGCCACCACAAGATTCCCATCATGATCTCTAACAACACCCCCTGAACCAGCGGGCCCAGGATTACCCTTTGCCGCTCCGTCAAAATTTAATTTAATCCATCCCACGGGGGGTTTGGTCCATCTAACACTTCTTCGATAAGGGCCTATAACAGGTTTCAAAAACGGGTAGAGATTCATCCTTTTGAAAATCACTTCTTCGATCGGAAGATGGGGGCAGGGACTAGGAAAAACATTAGAGTTCTCAAGGGCATAGGATAAGGCCCTTTGAGCGACACAAGGAGGCACTTTTGGGGCTCTGCCAAAGACTCTGGCATTCCTTTCTAACCAAATTTGCCAAATGGAATGGTGGAAGGAGGCCTCAAGGAGGAAGCGAAGTTTAGGATTCTTGAAAGGATTAGGCCATTGATGGAAAGCATCTCTGAGGGATCGGGGAGAGCACCAGAGGATTTGGAAGGAGGATAGGACAATGCTGAGGACCGAGTGGGAAAAGGGGCAAGTGTAGGAATAAATGGTCCCTCGTCTCGCACTCCGCTAAACACATGTAACACCTGTTGGGGAAGGCAAAACCCCTCTTGTGAAGGTTGTCAATGGTTAAGGCTTTGTTGTGAAAAGCAATCCATGCAAAGAATTTCACTTTAGGGATGACCCCTTTCCTCCAGACAACTTTCCACCGATAATCCAGGGCAGTCTCGTTGGTAAGAAACTCATAGGCTGATCTAATAGAGAAAAGACCATCCTCCGTACCACTCCAGATGATTCTGTCAGTCCTCCTAATAGATGGAATTAAAATTGATTGGAGGATGTTTGCCAGAAAGGCAACCTCATTATTAAACCCTTCCACACCTAGAAGTTTCCACCGAGGGAGACGGGAGCTCCGGTCTATGAAATCCACCACCCTGAGTTGGGAGTTTGGGTCGGTTTGTTCTCTCAGCCCAGCAAGGTCTACCCTCAAGCCAAGGGCTTCTTTAGTCGCCCACCTGTCCTTCCAAAAGAGGATGAGGTTGCCATCACCCAAAATCCAATGAGCTCCCAAGTTGATCAAATGACGGGTTTGGAGCACAAATTTCCAAAAATTCGACGCTTCAGGAGGGATCTCAGCGTCAAAAAAAGAGTTGGAGCCAAGATACTTCCTTTTGACCAGCTTAACCCACTCCACCGGGTCACTAGTTAGGATCCTCCAAGCATGCTTCGCGATCAGAGCTGAGTTCATAAGTCTTGATCTCCTCATCCCCAAGCCGCCTTGGTCTTTCCGTGAACAAACCTTGTCCCAGGAAACAAGAGGAATTCTGGATTTTTCTTCATTGCTAGACCATAGAAAGGTCCTCTGAATCTTCTCGATCTTGGAGTGAACAAAAATTGGAAGCATGAACACCGACATAAAGTAGGTTGGGATCCCCTAAAGACAAGCTTTGGTAAGGGTGGCTTTCTCGGCTTGCGACAGGAGTTTGCCCTTCCAAGTGCCAAGTTTCTTGTGAAGGTGTTCCAGGATCATGTTCCACATACCTCCACTGGCATGACCATTGCAAGATAGGGGCAACCCCAGATAAGACGCAGGCAGGGAGTCAATGGTGCATTCTAAAATTCTAGCAATCCGGAGTTGCCTACGCAGGGGAGTGTTAATAAAATAAATTTTGCTCTTGATGTAATTTACCTTTTGCCCGACAGCTTGCTCGTAACGAGAAAGGATCCGCTTGAGGGATTTGGCCTGGGCAACAGACGCCCTAGTGGATATGAGGGTGTCATCCACAAATTGCTGATGAGTGACAGGTTCAACTCTAGAAGTCGATAGAATGCCGAAAATATTGTTCTGATGAAGAGCTTCTTTCAAAGACCAGCTCAGAACCTCCGCCAAAAGGATGAAGAGGATGGGAGACAAAGGGTCGCCTTGTCTGAGGCCTCTGGCGCTTTGGAAATACCTAGCTGGGGACCCGTTGATCAGGACAGAAAAATATGGAGTGGATATACAGCTGCATACAAGGTCAATCCAGTGGGGATGAAAGCCGAACTTGAGGAGGACAACACACAAGAACCTTCTATCAACCCGGTCGAAGGCTTTGTTCATGTCTAGCTTAAGAAAAAGAGCAACATTCTTTGAGCGGTAAGCAAAGTGAAGAGTTTCATGGACAGTGATGACACCATCAAGAATGTTTCTGCCTTTAATAGTGCATCCCTGATAAGGATCAACCAAGAGAGGGAGAATGGGTTTCAGTCTATTGGCTATAGACTTGGTGAGGATCTTGTAAAAAACATTGTAGAGGCTGATGGGCCGGTAGTCAGAGAAACTCTTGTAGGCTGGAGATTTAGGAATGAGAGCAAGAAAGGTGGAATTGAGTTTCAGGTGGATGGATCTGGAAGCTTGTATGTCCCGAATAGCTTCGCACACATCCGAACCCACAACATCCCACATGACTTGGAAAAAATGGGGGGGAAAACCATCGGGGCCAGGGGCCTTGTCTGGTTGCATGGAGAACAAAGCTTCTTCGATCTTAGACGAGGAAAAAGGTTCCAGAAGCTTGATGCTTACCTCGTGGGGGACTTTAGTCAAAAAGTTGGCAAGCAATGATTTTTGGACCTGAATGTTGCTGTCGGGAGGAGTGCCAAGCGAGTCCTGAAAAAAATCAACCGCTTCGCTCCTGATTTCCTCTATTTCCCCGGTTACACGCCCATCCTTGCAAGACACTTCTCTGATCTTGTTGGCCCCTCTGTGCCTCATGGTAGACGCGTGGAAAAACCTCGTGTTGGAGTCTCCATTCTTCAACCAAAGGTCTCTAGATTTATGGTGCCAGAAGGTTTCCTCCCTTGCAAGAGTAGAATGGTAATCCACCAAAAGACTCCGTTCTTCCTCCCTGAGACCCCTTCGAGCTCCATCCTCTCCTCCAAAAATTTCAGGTTGTCCGAGATGGACTTTTTGGACTCAAAAATGTTGCCAAAAACCTCTTTATTCCATATTTTCAGCCTCTCTTTGACCATTTTGAGTTTTAAAGCCACTCTCTTAGGGGCGTTTCCTCCCACCTCTTGTTGCCACCATGTTGAAACCAATCCTTTGAAGTATTTGTGAGAAATCCACATGGATTCAAATCTGAATGGGGTCTTAAAAACGGGCCCGTTGTTCACCTCCAAAAAAATAGGGTTGTGGTCAGACCCAATCCTTGGTAGGGTCGAGAGAGTTGCACCGCCAAGGATGGGAATAGCTTCTTGGGAAATGAAAAATTTGTCGAGCTTGACTTGAATCAAGCTGCTCCCAATCCTTCTGTTGCTCCACGTGAAGGATGCTCCTTTGAGTTTGATGTCAAGCAGGCTGTTAGTAGAGACAAAATATCTAAAGTCCTCCAAGCTATGGCTTGAATGGTCAGACCCTCCTTTTTTTTTCGATGGGTGAAGGGGACAGTTGAAGTCACCCCCTAAGACCCAAGGAAAATTACTAAAATTCTCCCTCATCTGGGAAATAGCCTTCCACATTTTTGCTCTCTCCGTGGCATAATTCGAAGCATAAACATTGGACAGAATCCAGGAAAAATTGGTAGTTTTGGAATGGAACAACACATTGATAATCCTATTGGAAATTGATAGCAAGTTGCCCTCAACACTCACTGGATCCCACAGAACCATGAGCCCTCCCGCTGTTCCCACTGCAGGGCTGTACAAAAATTTTGCCTTGGCCCAAATGGCCTTAGCAACTCTATCAGAGGAGATAGCATCGGTCTTGGTCTCTTGCAAAATTAGGATGGAAGGGTTAGTCCTCTTTCGGAGATCAGCCACTAACCTTCGTTTGGCTGTTATGTTTAGTCCTCTCACATTCCATGAGAGAACTTTCATCTGGATAGTTTGAGGTTCTTCTTGCCTCCCCTCCCTTGTTGGGGGGAGGTTTTGGTACATGCGCTTCGTTCGTCTGAGTATCGAAATCATCCAGAACCAAAAGACGTTGGGTTCCATTAGCAACATCTATCGCTCTCTCTTTGTCTCGCCTGTCTTTGTTAGGAGGATGGCCCTGCTTCCTCTCACTACCAAAATCTACACTTTGTTTTTGGCTCCTCGTATTTCGAGGGCTAATGTGACCAGACTGTTCACCCCTCCTACCTAGGAGGTAGTCTTCTAGCAATGTTTGTGAATTGAAATCGGGGTGGCCCTGGTCTTGGAGCTTGGGTGAATCAGATTGAGTGATATTTTTGGAGGGAGTCCAATCCTTCTCCTCCTACGAATGGCTTTCCAGACGGGAGTCTGCTCCTAGCTGGGTTTTTGCTCCAAACTGCACAGGGTCCGTTTGGTGGGTGAAATTCTCAACAGGCTGGGAGAAATCGCCATGGTCCCTGGAGGGGCCTAGAGATTCATGGCCCATCACATTTGGAAGATTTGACTATTTCGCCTGTCCTTCTCCATGTTCCAGGGGGTTACAGGTTTCATGCTTCTGCTTACCCGATTTTTGAAGAGGACAATTGGACTGGAGGTGCCCTTGAGAACGACACTGGGGGTAGAAAGCTGGCCTATTCTCATAGACAATAGCTTGTTTGTGAAGAACGGTGCCTCCAGACCGGAGAGTGATGGAGGATGGGAGCTCCGCCTCCAAATCCTTCAACACGCAAAAACGGGCTTGGATGAACCTTGTTCGAGCTCGGGTGGGAGGGTCAATGGTGACCAACTCCCCTATGGAGCGAGCAATACCTCTTATTACATTTTCATGCCAACCGAAGAGGGGAAGACTCGGGAGCCTAACCCATATTGGGGCAATGTTGATGTTCGGGTATCAGGATTAAAGTCCATGCCCCACTTCCTAAGGAACAGACTTCTACGGCCCATAAACCATGGCCCGCCAGCCAGGATTTTATAGTAGTCCTCCTTGTTGTTCAGTCTAATAGCAAAAAAACCCCGGGATAGGGCCGCCAACTCCATATGTCCAGAGGTCCTCCATTTTCTTGCCGCCCACTTGTAAATGGTCTCCATGTCGGGACGACCACCAATGAACTTACCTATGAGGGTATACTTCTCATACTCCACGAAGCTTGAGAGTACTTTCATCGGGATGTCGAGCTCATCCCCAGTCGAGAACAACTCCTTGGTAAAAAAATTTCTTAGGGTTTTTGAAGCCGCTGCCTGGGCATACGACTTCTGAGGCCCACCCCCCCATTTGTCTGGTGGGTCCTTACCCCGACTGACACCGTCGTCAATCCGTTCTTCTTCATTTGGCAAGGATGCCTCCGCATCACCAGAACCGGGGTGCCCTTCGCCCGCTCCGCTGTGCCCATGGTTTGAAATGCTGCCGCTCCCATGCTCTCCCACAGAGGACTTCCCACCCATCATCATCCCCCCCACCTTCTCTTTGTCTTTCACTTCATAATCCACTTATGGCAATATATTACCATTAAGTATTGGTAAGCTTTTCACATCCATTAGTTGATTTTTTCCATTGTCTTTGTTCTTATGTTGGTATTGAAAATGGAATTGAGGTATAGATTTCATATTCTCTTTTTTATTTATATTCAATAAAAAAATAAGAGAGGTTACAGTAAAAATAGAGCTAGAAAAATCACAACTCAGGATGCAAGACCACCCAAACAATCAACACCGTAGAGACCTGAGGTCAAAAACAAAACCAAACCCTAAAAGGGTGAATAAACATAATAACTAAATAAAGAGAGCCACTCCAAGAGGAGACCGAGCCCTACTATGGGCACTGACAGAACAACCTGATGCTAGAAAATATCACCCCCTCAACCTGCTACGTCGAGGCCTCAAAGAAATAGAGGGACCTAAAGGCAGAAGGAGGTTAGGTGAAGCCATGTTGATAGTGCATGGAGCCTCATGGTAGAACTTGACAATATTTATCAAATGCACCAACTCATGAGTCAACTTTGAATCCTACGCATGGAGTTGAACAATAAAAATAGAAAATACTGTAATATTTTCATGCAAGGAAAACTGACTAGAAATTGAATCTCTAGAATAGACAATAGCATTCATAGATTTCCAAAGTTGAAACAAAATAATAGCATGGAAGAAATTCCATGGAGTGGAAATATAGGCAGGCCAACAACTGTTATCTCCAAAAAGGATCATCTGCCATCTAAAAAATTCAAGATGAAAGGGCTTGAAAATGAGTGAATCCAGGCCAAGTATACTGAGCACGAGGGCAGAACCAAAATAGATGTTTGAAAGTCTCAAAATGACCACAAGATAGACACTTAGGATTAGGAAGACCAACCCTACTAAGTCTCTCTCCCATAGGAAGCCCTTAATAAATAAGAGGCCAGAGAAAAAAGGTAATATTGGGTTCAAGTTTAGACTTCCAGATATGGTTCAGATGAGCAATCCAAGTATATGAGGTAGAATGAGTATGTCATCTCTCATTAAGTTTATCAACACTAGAGAAATAGGACTAAGTAAATGATAAATCAAGGAAGAAGAGTAGTTATTTAAAGGAGTATCCACATTCTAGTGCCAATACCTCCACAAGGCACTTGGGGATTGAAGACCGAGCTTATGAAGCATGACATTAGGTATGAGGTCTTGAATCTTAAGAATAGAAGGAAGATCTAAATTCTGAAGATTAAATTTTTGTATCTTTTCTTAACCAATTACATTTCAATTGTTATTTTTCTCTATCTTTTCTTAACCAATTACATTTCAATTGTTTTTAGGCTCATTATATATTTTCATCTCATGATGCACCTTGATCCATAACTATTTCAACTAATTAAAAATAGATAATAGTTGTGATTTAATTCTTGTCCCTGGAATTAGTCATCTTGAAAATACATGAGCCTATCAAAGCAGAACATTAAAAGCATATATTTTTTAAAAATGAAGTTTGAGGATGATTAGGTGGTTGCACATTCGTAGATAAGGTATTGATTTCATTGTCATAAGCATAAGTAATCATGTCTATACATTGTAACCTCATATTATTTGCATGCATTATTTAAATTAAAACATGAATGACAATTAATAATATATTTAATTAATTAGTTCAAATATCCTAATATAAGGATTGTGATTTAATTTTTATAGAAATAATAAATCATGTTTCTATAGGCAATCGATATGCTAAGGACATATAATAAGCTTGTCCTTCACATACATTCTACCACTATAAATATGAACTTATGGCAATATATTACCATTAAGTATTGGTAAGCTTTTCATATCCATTAGTTGATTTTTTCCATTGTCTTTGTCCTTATGTTGGTCTTGAAAAGAGAATTGAGGTATAGATTTTATGTTCTCTTTTTTTTATTGGAACTAACAATTATATTAAATAAAAAAATAAGAGAGGTTACAGTAAAAAGGGAGCTAGAAAAAACACAGCTCAGGATGCAAGACCACCCAAACAATCAACACCGTAGAGACCTGAGGTCAAAAACAAAACCAACCCCTAAAAGGGTGAATAAACATAATAACTAAATAAAGAGAGCCACTCCAAGAGGAGACCGAGCCCTACTATGGGCACTGACAGAACAACCTGATGCTAGAAAATATCACCCCCTCAACCTGCTACATCGAGGCCTCAAAGAAATAGAGGGACCTTAAGGTAGAAGGAGGTTAGGTGAAGCCATGTTGATAGTGCACAAAGCCTCATGCTAGAACCTGACAATATTTATCAAATGCACCAACTCATGAGTCAACTTGGAAGCCTACGAATGGAGTTGAACAATAACAATAGAAAATATTGTAATATTTTCATGCAAGAAAAACTGACTAGAAATTGAATCTCTAGAATAGACAACAACATTCATAGATTTAAAAAGTTGAAACAAAATAATAGCATGGAATAAATTCCACAGAGCGAAAATATAGGCAGGCCAACAACTGTTATCTCCAAAAAGGATCATCTTCCATCTAAAAAATTCAAGATGAAAGGGCTTGAAAAATGAGTGAATCTAGGCCAAGTAGACTGAGCACGAGGGCAGAACCAAAATAGATGTTTGAAAGTCTCAAAATGACCACAAGCTAGACACTTAGGATTAGGAAGACCAACCCTACTAAGTCTCTCTCCCATAGGAAGCCCTTAATAAATAAAAGGCCAGAGAAAAAAGGTAATATTGGGTTCAAGTTTAGACTTCCAGATATGGTTCAGATGAGCAATCCAAGTATATGAGGTAGAATGAGTCTGTCATCTCTCATTAAGTTTATCAACACTAGAGAAATAAGACTAAGTAGTTGATAAATCAAGGAAGAAGAGTAGTTATTTAAAGGAGTATCCACATTCTAGTGCCAATCCCTCCACAAGGCACTTGGGGATTGAAGGCCAAGCTTATGAAGCATGACATCAGGTATGAGCTCTTGAATATTAAGAATAGAAGGAAGATCTAAATTTTGAAGATTAAATTTTTGTTTGAGATCAGGCCAAGGAATCTAGTCTCGAGAGTGCACTAAATCATTAATATAGCAAATGCCCTTGCGAAACAACCTCAAAGCTTTAATCCCCAATGTATCAGCAAGAAGAACTGAAGAGTTAGACATAATATGAGACCACTAGATATTATGAGAATTGAATGAAATACCATTACGAAAACCATCATCAATCCAATGAAGATGAGGTTTCACCACCTTAAAAACTTGCCAAATACTTTTAACAACAAAGGAACCCTGAATCTTAATTAGAGCAGAAGTAATGATGAGAGTATGGAGGATAATATTAGCCCAAGATTTACACCCATAAGGTAGCCCTAAAGAAATACAATGATGAATCAAAACCTTCCAGGCTTCAGGGTCTTCAATATCTTTAACCACCCACTTAGCACACAGAGAAATGCTTTGCCTGTAAATGTCAATGATGCCCATTCCACCCTTATCAGTAGGCGTACAACAAATATCCCAAGCAACTCGATGAAAACCATACGAATTATTTCCCTTGGCCCAAATAAAATCCCTAAGGAGTCTGGCCAACTTATTATAATAATTCTTAGAGGGGGGCCAACAGGAAGAGTAATAAACATGGGTGGCAACAAGAATATTTGTGCAAAACTAAAACTTGTCGGCAAGAGAGAGGGGATGTGAGGCCCAACAAGAAATATTATTTTTAATTCTGTCAATGACATACTGCCAGAGTTCAGAGGGTGAGCTATCAAAATAAAAGGGGATTCCTAAGAACTTAAAATGCTCACCCCTTTGAAGCCAATGTCATGAAAAATGTCTAAGCCAAGCAAGCATAGAAGAAGAAGTAAGACGAAAACAAAGGGACTTAGACCATTTGATGTTGGATCTCGAGGCCTTACAAAAAGTGTCCAAACAAACCAAAGTAGTTGAAACTAAAACCTCATCCTCATTGATAGTGAGAAAAGAATCATCTGCAAAGTTCCCATTAATAATTTGGGTGGACATATTAGGTAAAAGAATACCTTTGATCAACCCCTTAGATGTTTTATTGGCAAGAAGATAGCCAAAAGCTTTATTAGCAAGGATGTAAAGTGAGGGGGCCAAAGGACAACCCTGGCGAATAGAATGAAACAAACCAAAATATTCTGATCTAAGTCCTTTAATAGTAAGACAAGCTAAAGCATCAACAAACAACATACTGACAACCCTGATAAAAAAGGGGCCAAAGTTGAGAGCTTAGAGCATGGTAAGAATGAAAGGCCACTCAATACGATCATAAGCTTTCTCAAAGTCTAGTTTAAGGAAAAGGGGTTTTTGGCCAGAGATATGAGCCCATTCTAAACCTTCCTAGACAACAATAAGATTATCCAATATGTAACACCCTTTATTATCACAGGGAGAATGTTACGAATACGAAGAGCTAAAGCTTTAGCCAAAATCTTGTAAGAGACATTAAGCAAAGTAATAGGTCTCCAAATGGTGATAAGCTTAGGATTGCCCACTTTAGAAATAAATTTAATGTTTCCACGATTGATAATATTACCCAAAGAATTATTGGCTAACACTTCATTGTAGACATTGAGCAGATCAGGCCTAGTAAACTTCCAAGTGCCTTTATAAAATTTACATGGAAAGCCATCAAGACCAGGGGACTTGTCATCTGATATGGTCATAAGAGCACTATGAAACTCATCAAGTGAAAGAGGAGCCTCAAAAAAGAAGTTTATCATAAGTAGACAACTTAGCAGGAACATCAAGACACTATTGGAGCGTCATCCGACGTTTTAGAGAATCCTGTTGAGCTTGAAAAATAAGCTTATAATGATCCACAAAGGCTGAAGCAATATCAAGAAGAGAAGTCAGCCTACCATGAGAGACTTGAATAGTCTTGATCTGGATCCTGGCCTGCCTAGAATGAAAAGACTTAAAAAAAGCTTTGGATGGGCGATCACCAATTTTTTTAATTAGTTATATGGGATTGAAATGAGCCTCACTCGTATTACATCATTACCACATAGTGGTATTATAACAAAGTTTCAATATGATCCATCTATCACTTGGTAATATTTGAACCTTGGTCTCCTCCTTAAATGTTGAGGAATCTAACCATAAAAAAATTAAGTTTACACAAGTTTTTATGAAGGGTCCTGGTCCTCTCGTACCGAGTGGGATTTGAACTTGGTCTCCAAATTGAAAGCCCAAGAACTTTACCACCGCGTTAATCTTGTAACTTATGCCCTCTTTTTTTGTACATTCAATATTGTTTATTGTTTATTTTATAACTGATTCTATTTATCTTGTTAACACTTCTTGTAATTTTTTATTAAATCTATTTGTAATTACATAAACGTAAAGTTCTTCGTATTTTGTTTCATATATATCCAAAATATTATTTTTAACTATTGTATTTGCATTTTATATTAGAAAAAGATGAGTTGAGGTGTCTTTGACATTTGTTTGATAACTTTGCCTTTGAAATTTGTAATGTATTATTTTGGACTGATATATTTTTATGGTTTTTATCTATACAAATAAGAGAAAATGTTCCACAAAATAAAATAAACCCTTGTTCCTCTTACAAGGAAGACTACAAAAATGATGCTTTGAAAATTAATAATATATTTCATAAATAGGCTTGTTTGTGTAGACTTCGATTTTACATTTTGTTTGCACAAACTCATTCGCAGAAACACCACCCCACGGTGGTTTGAACCTGGGTCTTCCGAAATAAAGCCCAAAACCCTAACCACATGGGTGTCCCACGGGGACATTTTGTAGTTGAATATGAAAATAAATTTTGAGTGTAAATCAATGTAGTAGGAATAATTTGACAAAATTAACATCAATGGCCTAAAAAAATTCATAATAAGTTGTGTAGAGGTGACATTTGAGCATTCACATTAAGGCACTAATCTAATTTGCTATACATCTTGAAATGAATATAATGGTCTCTAATACTTGCAACAAAAATCTATTAAACAACTAAATAGGGTAATTTAAAATGGCTAATTCTACCAATCTAATTTTAAATTTTAGTGAACTTGGGTTATGATAGGGGATCAAAGGTTGTCTTAATTTTTCCTTAATATACCATATTAGATTTGTTTCATTTAACTCGAATAAACAATATTTGTGAGTTATTTTTCATTGTGACACAACCAACTAATTTTTTGCTATGGCCTATATTACCATCCCCAAAGCCTTAGTTGAAATATTGCAAATATTTTTTTGTCCACTATTATTTGTATTCATATAAAATTTAAAAATCAAAGCGTGCTACACTTTTATGCAATCTACCTTTCACACTTTATTTTTGTTTAATAAATTAATAAAAAAAATTGTGTTTATTATTTTAACTATTATTCATACTTATTTGTTATATAAATGTTTATTTACATATATCACTTTGATTACTTTTTTGAAAGTATAAATATGGAAGGATTCTGTCAGTTTAGTAAAATTATAAATGCGACAAAGATTAATGACCTAGTTACTTTTTAAAGGAAGATTATAAATTGTATATGTTCATAAGAAATGTTTCAAGTTGGAGAATACGGAATCTAAAAACAATCTTTTAGTTACTTTGAAGTTGGCTATGTAGCATAAGAAATTTATTTTAGTTACTTTGAAAAGAGAACATATCACCTTTCAAGTCCTTAAATACATATAAGAGATAAATTTCTAGTGTCTTTTCAATCTCATGTTTAGTATAAAACAAATATTCTTTGGGTAATCATAAGTTATCTTCTCAATAAAATACAATAGGTCATCATTTAAGGTAACATTAAGAACATAAAAAATTAGACTTCTTTAAAGGGAAGTCAAAGACTTTTTGATAATCCAAAAGGAAAATACCATAAAAACAACTTATATACTTCATGAGCTAATATATATCTTTAATTTTTAGGTGATTAGAGGTTTGTGCCACCAAAATTTGAGCATGTCTTTGTAGGACTATTAGTTTTAGCTTTCATATACGCCTACTTGGTAGACCAAGTTTGATTATTTTTCTTCTTTCAATAGTTTCTTAAAGAATGCTAATGTTCTTGAGTAGCTTGGTTTTCTATAAAATGCATTAGTAATTCTTCTTAAGGTAAGATCTGCTTATTGGCCTCCTTTTCTCCTCTTTCCTTTTGCTCACGAGTTCAACGTACCAAATTGAATATTTTTTGTATTTTTTTGCTACCACATTGAGGGGGTTGGATTGTGTTTGTATTTATCCATTAACAATGGATATTTATTTATGTTCTAAATTTTATGTCGCCATATTTCAATCCTTATTTTTTTTTTGGTAATTAAGGTACAATTTCATTACATCCGGGTTTTCCGGTTGACCCAAAACCTTTTACAAAAATCAACACTATGCTATTACGGATCAAAACCTCAATAGGGACAGTCTGTCCTTCACTACTAATACCCTTCTGAGGCCACCCTGCCAAGAAAGAGCACAACCCCTTACACATATTTAACAAACACCTTAGAACACAGGCAACGGCCCACCGCATTGCTTTCTTGCTGCCCCAGCCGCAAAAATGTGACCTGTCACGAAATTGTGACGTCCTTAAGTCTTCTCCTTCATTTGCTCTGGAGAGTCACGAAATGGTGACATGTTGTGAAAATGAGACATGTCACGAAATCGTGACATTCTGCCTTCGTTCTGCTCCTTTGCCGCTATAAGTCGCAAAAATGCGACATGTCACGAAAATGAGCCATGTCGCGAAATCGTGACATTCGTCTCCCATTTTGCACTCTTTCTGCTTCCAGCCACGAAAATGCGACATGTCACGAAATCATGACGTCCTTAAGTCGTTTCCATATTTTACTTTGGATAGTCGCAAAAATGCGACCTATCGCAAAAAAGAGACATGTCGCGAAATCGTGACATTCTACCTTCGTTTCGCTCCTTTTTCGCTGCATGTCGCGAAAATGCGACATGTCGCGACAATGAGACATGTCATGAAATCGTGACATTCGTCTCCCATTTTACACTCTTGCCGCTTCCATCTGCAAAAGTGTGACATGCCGCGAAATCACGATGTCCTTAAGTCTTTTCCTTCATTTACTCTGGATAGTCACGAAAATGTGACATGTCACGACAATGAGACCTGTCGCGAAATCGTGACAATCTGCTTTCGTTCTGCTCCTTTGCCACTGCCTGTCGTGAAACTGAGACATGTCACGAAATTGCAACCTTCGTTTCCTATTTTGTTCTCTTGCCGCTTCCAGCCGCGAAGAATCGACAAGTCGTGAAATTGCGTCATCCTTGAGTCTTTTCCTGCATTTTCTCTAGATCGTCGCGAAACTACGACATGTCGAAAATGCGACATGTCGTGACATCGTGACACTTTTGCCTCTTTGTCCTCTTTTGTTGCTTTTGGACATGAAAAGGCAACATGTCATGATATCGCGACACACTCGCCTCCTTGCTCCTTTTCTTGGCTTTTGCCCGCGAAAATCCAACATGTCACGATATCGCGATACTTTCGCGTCCTTACTCTTTCTCTTCTCTTTTGGTCGCGAAAATGCGACATGTCGCGATATCGCGACACTTTTTCCTTTCTACTCTTTCTCTTCTCTTATGGTCGCGAAAGTGCGACATGTCGCGATATCGCGACATTTTTCCTTCTTACTCTTTCTCTTCTCTTTTGGTCGTGAAAATGCGATATGTCGCGATATCGCGACACTTTTTCCCTCTTGCTCTTTCTCTTCTCTTTTGGTCGCAAAACTTCGACATGTCGCAATACTGCAACATGTCGCGTTATCGTGACACTTTTTCCTTCTTGCTCAACATGTCGCCAAAACGTGACACTTTTTCCCTCTTGCTCTTTCTCTTCTCTTTTGGTCGTGAAACTGTGACATGTCGCGATATCACGACACTTTTTCTTTCTTGCTCAACATGTCGTGATATCACGACACTTTTCATTTCGTGCTCTGCATGTCACGAAATCGTGACACTTTTTCTTTCTTGCTCAACATGTCGCGAAATCGCGACCCTTTTTCCTTCTTGCTCAACATGTCGCGAAATCGCGACCCTTTTTCTTTCTTGCTCAACATGTCGTGATATCGCGACACTTTTTCTTTCTTGCTGTATTTTGCTTTTCCTTCTTTCTTGCGATATCGCGACATTTTTCCTTCTTACTCTTTCTCTTCTCTTTTGGTCGTGAAAATGCGACATGTTGCGATATCGCGACACTTTTTCCCTCTTGCTCTTTCTCTTCTCTTTTGGTCGCAAAACTGCGACATGTCGCGATATCGTGACACTTTTTCCTTCTTGCTCAACATATCGCCAAAACGTGACACTTTTTCCTTCTTGCTCAACATGTCGCGATATCGCAACACTTTTTCTTTCTTGCTCAACATGTCGCGATATCGCAACACTTTTTCTTTCTTGCTCAACATGTCGCGATATCGCGACACTTTTCCTTTCTTGCTCTACATGTCGCGATATCATGACACTTTTTTATTTCTTGCTCAACATGTCACGAAATCGCGACCCTTTTTCCTTCTTGCTCAACATGTCGCGATATCGCGACACTTTTTCTTTCTTGCTCAACATGTCGCGATATCGCGACACTTTTTATTTCTTGTTGTATTTTGCTTTTCCTTAAACTATGACATGTCGCAAAATCGTGACATCGGTCCTTGGCAGCAACCTTTGCCCTTAACCCCATAACATGAGGCCACCATGCCACCTGGATCCTTCCCCCGTTGCAAAGAAAACTAAAGCCGTCACAAGAAAGACCGAAGCAATACTGACAAAACAAAAATGAAACTCCTCTCCCTTTTTCGATCCCCACAGTTTCATCATCATTGGCGGTTATTTTGAATAATTTTATCCACATCACTTGGGACCCCATGTTCCCAAGTGACCAGCTATCGGCTTCCACCCCTATATTGGCCAAGATATCAACTATTTTATTTGCTTCCCTAAACACGTGCTGGGCCTTTCGATCATTCCTGGCTTAGTAGAGGATCCTAGCCTCTTCGATGACAGTCTTAATCCGCCACAAAGAATTTTTCCCATTGCTGAGAAGGTTTATGACATGCATCGAATCTCCTTCGATAATTAGTTTACCTTCAATCTCTTGAGGCAACTGAAGACCCCTCCATAACGCTCTTGCTTTCGCCTTGTTGTTAGTCCTTGTTCCCAGCTTCTCAGAAAAGGCCATCACCAGCTTGCCTTGATGGTCTCTCACTGCTCCTCCAGCCCTTGCTTTGCCAGGGTTACCTTGTCTCATGAAATCAGCTACTTTCCTTCCTATGATATCCTTTGTGATTCTTTTGATCCTTGTTAGGTGAGGAACTTGAGATAAAGCTTCATCCTTGGCCCACCTGTCATCCCAAAACCTGATCTTCTGCCCGTTACCTAGAACCCATATTAGGCATTTCTTTATGACCTCTCTGCTTGTTAAGATTGCATTCCAAAACATTGAACCTCTACTGTGCACTGTGTCATTTAGGAATTCGATATCTTGAAGATATTTTCTTTTAATTATGGCAGTCCACTCATTCTCCTCATTGTTAATGAGACGTCGAGCTTGTTTGGTTAGCAAGGTTATGTTTAGGTGAGCAACTCTTCTCAGTCCTAGCCCCCCATTTTCTTTCGGCCTACAAACCTTGCCCCAGCCCACAAGGTGGATCCTCTGTTTTTCCTCTGACCCAGACCAGAGAAAATTCTTTTGGAGCTGTTCAATTTTTTGGTATACTCTGGTTGGGGCCTTAAACACAGATAGAAAATAAACTGGAATGCTCTGTAAGGATGCCTTAGTGAGAGTAAGTTTCCCAGCCTGAGATAAAAAATGTCCTTTCCAGCTAGCCAGTTTCTTTTGGATTCTTTCTACCACTCTATCCCACATAGATTCTCTCGAAGAACCATAGAAAAGGGGAAGGCCTAAATAAGAGGTAGGAAGAGTCGCTATCAAACATCCCAAAATCTCTGCTATTCTGGCTTGTCTCCGAATTGGGGTGTTGAGGAAGTAAAGCTTACTCTTGTTGAAGTTCACCTTTTGTCCCGTCGCATCCTCGTAGAGTTGGAGAATGTGCTTAATCCTTTTGGCTTCAACCACTGATGACTGGGTCAACATCAGAGTGTCATCAAAAAATTGTTGGTGAGTAACTGGGTTGGTGAGAGAGGTGGCTTTAATCCCCGAAATTAATCCAGTAGTGCATGCTACTTTAATAGTTCTACCTAATGCCTCTACTACTATAATGAACAACATTGGGCTAATCGAATCTCCTTGTCTGAGCCCCCTATGGCTCTAGAAATACCCAATTGTCATACCATTGACCAACACTGAGAACCAAGGTTTGAATATGCACTCTTTTATCAGCCTGACCCACTGAGGATGAAGGCTAAACTTCAGAAGAACAACCATCAAAAAATCCCAGTTAATGTGGTCAAAAGCTTTATTCATATCAAGCTTTAGGGCAAAGACCTTCTTGTTGGTTTGCCGAGTAGAGTGCAGAGCTTCATGGACTGTGATCGCACCATCCACAATTGATCTCCCCTGAACTGAGCTTCCTTGACTAGGGTCAATAATGAGGGGCAATATTTCTTTCATTATGTTAGCAATGGCTTTTGTTAAGATCTTGTAGGATACGTTACATAAACTAACCGGTATGAAATCTGCCATTGTCTTTGGTGATGGGCCCTTAGGAATCAGGGCTATAAAGGTGGACTTGAACCCTCTCGGGATATGTTTTGAAGCCTAAAACTCTTTGATAGCAGAAATGACATCCTCTCCCACAATATCCCAAAAAACTTGGAAGAACCGAGGAGGGAACCCATCAGGGCCGGGGGCCTTCTCAGGTTCCATACTAAACAAAGCATTTTTTATTTCTTCATCAGTGAAGGGAGCAAGAAGCTTACCATTAATGGCCTCATCAACCAAGCTAGGAATGAACTAGATGAGAGTGTCCTTGGCTTGCTTTATACACTGGGATTCATCCCCGAGAAGGGAGTTGAAATAAGCAATTGCTTCCTCTCTGATCTCAATCAAATCCTGGGTTATGGATCCATCAGCTTTGGTCAACTCTCTGATCTTGTTATTACTTCTATTCCTCAAGGTTGTGACGTGAAATAACTTTGAGTTCAAGTCACCATCCTTTAGCCATAACACCCTGGATTTTTGTCTCCAGTATATCTCTTCACAAGCCAAAATATTATGATATTTTGAAAGCTTGGCTTGCTCCTCCTTCCTAGTAGCTTCATCATCGATACCATTTTGTATCGAGTTGTCAATGACCTGCATCCTTTCTCCCACTTGTTTCTTATTCTCAAACAGGTTCCCAAAAACCTCCTTATTCCAAGTTCTAATATTATCCTTTACTAATTTTAGCTTTTGAGCAAGTTTGAAACCTGAACTTCCTTGAAAGGGTTGCTGCCACCATCTGGAAATATTTTCTTTTAACTCCGGGTGCCTGATCCACATTGACTGGAATCGAAAAGGTTTTTTGAAGGAGTTTGACTTTGGAACCTCCAAAAGGATGGGATTGTGATCAGAGGAAATTTTAGGAAGAGTTTACAGAGTAGAGTCTCCAAACCCAGCAATTGCCTCCTTAGATAAGAAAAACCTGTCAAGTCTTTCCTAGATAAGTTGGCTTCCTGTTCGCCTGTTGCTCCAAGTATACTTGACTCTTCTCAGCCTCACATCCATCAGTTGGTTCGAGTTTACGAAGTCATTGAAGTCTTCCATACTTCTGGTTGGGAGCCCTGTTCCACCCTTTTTGTCCGAGGGGTATAATGGCGTGTTGAAGTCACCAGTCACCACCCATGGGATGTCATGGAAAGCATCACCTAGTTTACCCAGGTACTCCCACAAAGAAGCTCTCCCTTGAACAAAATTGGGAGCATAGACATTTGAGAAGATCCACGATCTATTGTTGTCAATATCATGGAAAAAAATACGCAGCACCCTGTCATCATCTTGGATAATGCTGCCTTCCACCACCCGAGGATCCCAAAGAACCATGAGCCCCCCTGAAGTTCCTCTATCCGATTTGTACACCATGTCCCCTTGACTCCACATATTTTTTGCTATTGTTTTTGATTGGGCTTCGTCTAATTTTGTTTCTTACAGCATCAAAATTGTTGGATTGTATTGCCTTCTTAACGAGCTAACCACAATCTGAGTGGGTCGGCCATTGAGGCCTCTCACATTCCATGAGAGAACCTTCATTTAGATTGTTTAGAGTTTTTCCCCTTCCCCCTCCCTTGAGGAGGTTTTCCTGATTTGTTATCTTCATACCCTGGGATAACTTGTATCAATGTTTTCTATTTGCCACTGGCAATCTCATTGTCAGTCCTCATTCTATTGTGCTCTGCATTTGACATCCTCCTCTTCTTTCTCTCACTGCCATAGTCAATAGGTGACTTAGTAGTACTCTTGGTCTGCTTGGGGCTAAAAGGTGGATGAACTATCTGTTGTAGAATCGGACTAACGCATTCCTCAAAATCATTCATTTCTACCACCTCAATCCGTGATTCTAACTCCTCCATCTGTTTCCTGTATTCTCTTGATTTTTGTATTGAACATTCTAGATGGTTTGACAGGCTTCTGGCTATGATGTTGGGAAGGTCTATTTTTGAAGACTCTATCTCCTCAACCCGTTTTCTATATTCTCTGGGATTTTTCCTTACCCCTCCCTGGGGGCTTGAGGGGTTCTTGGTTATGGGGTTTGTAGGACCCACCCTTGATGGGGATTCTAAGTTTTTAGGGATTTCACCTTGCAGGTTTCCTTCCTCTAATTCCTCACTCTCCTCTTATACCATTAGATCATCTAAAATTTTGAACTTATTTGAGCTTGGAATTTTAGGGCTTACCTGATTTTTCTATTCGTCGGTGAGACGTTGCTTGTCTTTGCTCTGACCTTACCCTGCCCCCTATTTTGTCTTCTCCTGATAAAAGTGGTTATTTTTAGATGGCCTAAACCCTCCTTTTCCCACAGGGCATCCTTTTAGAGGGAGGTTCCTAGGAAACCCTTTCTCATTTGCTCGTTTGCCTTTCGTCCTTCGGATTTCTCTGCTAGCTGCTAGATTAGGGCACTGATTTTGCAAATGGCCTTGGGTTTTGCACTCAGGGCAAAAATCTAGCCTGTTTTCATATTCCACCGCCTATTTTCTTAGGTAGTTATCGTACCCTAGCTCCACAATATTTGGCAGCTCAGAGTGTAAATTAGCGTTGACGCATATTCTTGCATGTGTCATCCTTGTCCTAGCCAAGGTTGCATGATCTATGGAAACCAGTTCTCCAATCGCTCTGGCGATGCCTTGCAGCCAGTACTCGTTGAAAAACTGAGCTGGTAGGTTAGGAAGTCGAACCCAAATAGGGGCAGTATTGATATTCTATTTTTTAGGGTCAAAATCCTCCCCCCACTTCCTGAGGAATAGACTGTGTTTCCCTAAAAAATAGGGTCCTCCAGTTAGAACGCAGTTTGCATCCTCCTTGTTATTAAATCTTATGATGAAAAAACCCCTAGAAAGAGCAACAACCTCCATACTCCCCACCGTTCTCCATTTGGATAGAGCCTAAGATCGTATAGTCTCTATATCTGGCCTTCCACCCAGAAACTTACCCATTAAAGAAAACTCTTCCATGGATAAAAAAGAACCCATCAAGGCAGTAGGAGCCATTATCCTATTATTCACCGGAATTAGGGGTGGGAGTGAAAGGAAATCACTCTTTCTCCCCTTAACAATTTTCGCAAAGGACCGACCTCTTTTAGGACCCGCATCGCCCTTCTGGGTCCCTTTGTTCAAATATTTTTGAGGAGGGCCGAGCCGTCTTTGGACAACCCCACCTATCACCGAAGGCCTCCCTTGCTCTGGATCCTCGTCTGATTCCTTCTTGAGGTTCCTTCCCAAACCCTCCGTGCCTTCTCTGATGTTCCCGCCCGAAACTTTCAAACTTCCTCCGCTGCTTCTCTCCTCCATTCCTCCCAACTGCATTCCTAGTTCCCTTGTTGGTTGTTTCCTCTTTCAATCCTTATTTAAACTTGTGTTGGTTGTTTCCTTTAATTCTTCATTTCAGTTTGGTTATTGTTTGGGCTTCCTTTTTTTCACATGCATGTCTAAGTTTTTAGTTCCAATACTTAGTGCAAGATCTGCATTTAAATGGAATACTTCCATAGTCAACATACTACTACCACAAGTAGTCAAGAAATATAAGCTTGATAGGTGCTTGGAGAGCCAATGAAAAGTCAAGAACCACATAAGTTTGAGCATAAATTAGGGTGCTTTTTTGTATGAATGATGTTGAATTGTTTAGGAAATATTTAATTTGCATAAAACATGGACCCATGTTTCAAAACAGATAATCAAATTTCACCAAAGTAATTAGACTACCTAGCAAAATAAATCATCCCATATTAGTTGCTCATAATTATGCACAACGCTCCAAAGGCCTCTACTTTTGGTGTTGTCTTTTTAGCCAAATCAAATCACAAGTCCACTTTCTAGGATCTAATATAAATCACATTATTGAAGCATACAATTTTTTGATCAATATGAATAAATTTCATGAAATAATAACAATATTTCTCAACAATAAAACTCATAATGTTATAAATCAAATATACAAGATATTTGTTATAAATTTCTTGATTCAATACATGGAGCTTTGTCTTCATAAAATAGCCTTAGAACATAACTCTTCAATACTTGACTATTTCTCTTCTTACATATCAAGGAGATGCATCCTTTATTATTCCTCACATATGACAAAACTCTCATGATTCTTGGTTTTACATCTTGTCATATATCATGTGTCTTTTAACTTGTATCCTTGACACCTAATTCTACAACACTTGACTTACTTATATGACAATTTACACACTTTATTACTGACACTCTTCTCACACATTGACACATACATTAGAGAAATATAAATCACACCCTAATATAATATTTATAAATGTACCATGGGGGTACTTTAACATTTATCAAATAATGTAATATCTCCAACACACCCTTGTATTACATTATTTGGTTTGAAGACTTTTAGTCTTCTTTCTTTGGCTTATCTTCAACTTTTGGCTCTAACTTTGGTACTGTTGTTGGTATTAATTTTATGCTGAATTGATTCCTATATAATTTCGTACTCTTTGACCATATGTGAAATTAAAACAACTTTTCTGAAGAAATTCATTTAGTGTTATCCTTGTAATAATTTCTTCCATCATATCCCATTTATGCATGCTTATCCATCCATAATTCATATTATCATTTTATTTGTACCAACAATGTCTTTAAGAGTGATTGGTACCTCCACAAATTTTACAATAATGAAGATTCTAGCATCTTTCTATCTTGTGTCCATGCCTGCCACAATGTTCACATTTATTTTTTGATTGTTTGAAGTTTTCATTATTTTGCCTTACAATATTACAATGTTATTTTCATACACATTGTCTGCACACTCTTTGTCTTCACGAACCAAGTTCAAATCCTTTATCATATGCAACATCTGCTCTAGGAACAAGTTCTTTTGTCTTTGTCATGGATCCCAAATTACAACTTGCATCACAATTCTCTTTTGCATTTTGATGAAGATCACTAGTATCACAACATGCATCTGTCATCATGGGTTTTAATTCTATGGTCTCACAACATTCATTTGTTGTCATAGGCTTTAAATAATTTGTGTCATAGGTGACATCCTTCATTATAGGCTTGTTCTTCAAATCTTTAATTATTTCATCTTGTTGTTTAGTCTTATCTTCTAGAGAGGGAAATTTTATATATATTATATTTCCTATGTCAGTAGACAATGAGATAGAACAACCATCAATTTCATTGAAAGCAGTAGTGAAGTAGTTTTTAAGCGTTGAAAATCTTCATTTTTTGGCTTCTTCAAGAATTATGTCTTAAAAACATGTCAATTCCAATGACAAATATTCTTTGATAATTTAAGAATTTTTCAGCTTCTTGAAGATATAAATTTTTCATTGGTTTCTCTTATTTATTTGCTTTTGACAATCCATGGTCTTGTATTTCTAATTTTTTATCGTTTATTTGCCTTTTTGTTTTTTCATTGCCATGCTTTTAACTCAAAATTTTTCCTTTTTCAACATTTTTTTTAATAAGCTATGTGTGGCTTCTATTAGGGGCCACTCCCATTACAAAAACAAAATATTACATTGCTCTCATTATTATTCGAAAAAGTTAATTAAAGCATACCCATCTTTGCCTTTTAATCAAAGATATTCTCCATCTTCCTCAAACTGCTAAGTTTTCATAATCAAAATTTTAAGGAACTAACAACAAGAACAACCCTTACATGACACATAACTCCAACAGATAGAAGGAAAACAAACATAATAGTCATCCATCAAAGAGGAAATTAGTTCAATTATTTTTCTTTTGTAGCAGAGGTTCTTCCTCCTTTAGAGTGGCAAGATTTGAGAATGTATTTTTGCACTTCAAGCTCTTGAGGTAATATCTAGTTGTAACACATTTTGTAAGATCTTCATTTTCAAAAAAATTGATCATCACCAATTGTTTCATAATTAGCTTCAAGAATACCATCTGAGGTGCTAATATTTTCCACTGAATCATTTTGATGGTCTTTAGTAAACATTTAGCTTTTATCAATGATCTGATTCAGATTTTCCTTTTGGGGTTGAGTCTTTCGTTGCTTGCATGATTCCTACTGGATAATTGGTGCATCTGGAGGATGTGCTTCTTTATTTTGAACCTGGACATTTGAGTGTTTAGAATCATTTTCATGTAGGGATTTCTCCTCCACCAAGGAGGAATCAGAGCATGATTGGATGACTATACATCTCTTCTTTAGGTGGCCATATTGTTGACAACCATAACATCTTAGGGAGAAGTTTTAATATTCAATATTTTGGATCCATTCCCCTTTGCTTGAGGATATAGTAATGGATTGAGTCCCAGGAACTGAAACATCCATCCAAAAAACCAATCTTGCTTTATTTATATTAATTTTATTGGACAAATTTTCCTCTATTTGGGCATCCATATACTAGAATGCACCAATGGCATTATCAATTTTGGTGAATATCTTCTCTCCCTAAAAATCCATAGGGAGAGCATAAATATTCACCTAGACTAGGAAGCCATTAACTTCTTATGTAAATGGATTGAAACTAGGAGTCCAAGTTCTTATATAGACACCCCTTTGTCTAAAAAACCAATTATATATATAATCCATTGAAGTTTTTGGGTAGGAGAGTTACTTGAAATTCTGTATTGGTCCACCAATCTTTAATGTATCCTTTGAGCTCCTCTAAACCTGGTCTTTTTCCCATGAGTTTGCAGATAATTATTCAAGCTTCATGATCAATCAGATCTAACCCAAATTTATCCTCTGAAATTGTGATAGAGGGTAGAGGTTCATCCACCCGTGAAAACAAAGATCCCTAAGATATATTTCTTCTTATCGAAGAGAATTTCTCATAGATTGAAGAGATCATCTGTGAACAACCCTCTTCCTTCAACGCTTGACTACACCTAGGGTTTGCATCCCTTTCCCAAATACTGTAGCTAAATTTATCTCTTTGTTCCATTGCTTGACTGCACCTAGAGTTTGCACCCATTTCACGAAAATTGTAGCCAAATTTATCGCTTTATTCCATCGCTTGATTGCACCTAGGGTTTACACCCCTTTCGCGAAGACTGTAATAGCTCTACCTATTAAAGCATGAAATAATTTTAATAAAATCACATTTTTCAACAAATTTTACCCTTGAATAAATTTTTAATTTATTTCCAATGATTTTTACTCCTTATAACTTGCTCAAAAAAAATCAAATTTTCTAATCAAATCTCCCCTTATATCTCCTGTCAAAAAAAAAAACTCTTTGCTTTTGTATTTTCCTAAACGATTCTCCTCTTTTTTAAAACTTTGTCCCTTATATTTCTCAATTAAAAAAATTCCTTTAAAAACTTTTTTACCTTATAACTCCCTCTAATCCTTTTTATTCTTTAATTGTAAACATATGGTTTAAGAGATTTGTCTCTAAAGCAAATCTTCTTTTAGTGTTGTCATCAAAAGTGGTTAGTTCTTAGGATCTTGGGTTTTAGAGTTATGGAAGTTTGTTGGAAATTTTAAAGAAGGGAACGAGTGCTCTTGTTGTCTAAGGCTAAAGTCTCGTTCTAACTTATAAATTTTGTTTTAATATATTTTTTCCAAATTTGTTTTCAAAAAAAAGTACATCTTAATTTAAGAAAGCATGCACATTATTTTTGAAACAATTTCAACGAATTTTTAATAGCATAGATTCCAATTTATTGATTATCTACTGTCGTTAATGAATTTTTAAAGGCATAAAAATTAATTTATCTACTACTGCATAACAAATAAATATTTAAAACAAATCCAAGCATTTTCAATGATGTATTATTTTTCTAAGAAAAAGTTGAATTAAATTAGAGAGAAGATACAAAGGAACAACAGACGCCAAAAAACATAGGACGCCAAAATACAAAAGACACTGGGAAGGTCACTAGAAATTAGAAAGCACCAAAAAACTAAGGTGCTAGCATTCAGTAGAAGAAGAAAAATAAAAAACAAAACTAACACCAATGTGAGGGCAATCCTCCAAGGGAGGTCCCAGGTTTGAATCTCCACCATACCAAAACATTAAATTGGGTACCCAAAATCCAATTGATAATGTTGGTGCGGGCAGGGCCAAGCGCGACTCCCGGGTGACTTTGACGGTGTGTAACCCCCTGGTCATGGTCTCTTAGACCAAGGCAGCCCCACAAGGGACTTTTCGCTTAAAAAAAAAAAAGTAGAAAAAAGATCTTTTCTTTTTATTATAACAATGAAGCTCATGCACATCCTCCTCTTTGTTGGGCTCTATTCCTAGTCTTGTTAAATTTCTAATGAATATGTCATTTTCTTATTTCTAAGGTTTTCAATTTTCGTTGCACTCAATTATTTTCGATTGTTTTTTAAAATTAACTCTATAAATATTAATATTTTTTCGTATTGCATTCGCTTGAATATATATATCATGTGCATTTAATTATTAAATTCTACATTAAACTTATAACTCTGTTCATTGAATAACCATACCCGCAAAAAATGGATTTTGTCCAAAATTAACTCATAACCTTATCTTCTTAATAGTTGTGCACTCAGATGTCTTTAGACTTGTCAGGCATGTCAAGGCAGGATCAATGGTGCTTCAAACATGTTAGATGTAATAGTCTGACATTTCAAAAACTTAAGAGAATGCCTCTTTTACCATGCAACATGCAATTTTTTTTGGTTTAGCTCTTCTCTTGCTTTGTGTTCTTCACAACTAACGCTTGATGTTCCTTCCAAATGCTTCTTCTCTCTGTCTTCTTCATATTTGATGCTTCTTTTCTAGTTCAATGCTCCTCTTTTTGTGTGCTTTGTGCTTTTTATTTTACTATGGATGGCTTCTCAAGCAACATATTCCTTTGGGAAGCACTCATATTCATCCAAAATTTCCTTCTAGCACGTTCACTTAGTTTCTTAAATGAATTTTACTAGCAATCTTCTCTTCAAGCTTCTCGATAATCTTCTTCTTAGGAATGTTTTCTGTTGGAGTATATTACATTATTTGGTACATGTCTTAGATTAGGTATTTACTTTATGTAATGTAATAAATGCACAAGTGTGCATAATATTCAATAATGTAAATGTGCACATTAGTCCATGTGTACATGAGTCCATAGAATAGGGAGTTGAAGAGTCTAGAAGAGTGAAGGCCAAGAGTGCTCCATATGAAGAGTCACATTACATTATATATGCATAGTAATATGGAGATGTAAGGTGACATGACTTGTAATAACATTACTTGGTTATTTTAGTATTATGGCACCATTTCCATGAGAATTTGGTTATGCCATATTTAGAAGTAGATATTAGAGTTATTTCTGTATCTTATATATTCATAATATTACCATTATCATATACATTACGTTGTTACTTTATTTCATATCTTTAAAGTTGTTTATATTAAGTTTATAGCTTCAAAAGCTAACAGTGGTATCAGAGCCACAAGGGAGTTTGATAGGAGATAGGGAGAGTTATTGCAAGGATTGGACTTGCACAAATTTTGAAGTTGTGAAGGAGAAACTAATGAAGGTGAGGAGATTATCTCTGGAAGGTGAAACCAGAGAATATTGGAGAATTTCTATTCCAAGAACAAATTTGAAATAGAAGGAGATTTTAGGTCTTGAAGTCAAACCTTGATATTGTGGATATTGAGGAGATTAAGAGACCCAAGAAGGAGGTCCTATTGGAGAAAGTTGGTATATTGAAGGAGACTGCAAATTGTAGATTGGCTAGAGTCTTTCCACATAATTGTGAAGACTAGGACTCAACACATAATTTGTTCCACTAGTTTTGAGGATAACTAGTGAAGTTTTTTTTTTTTTTTAGAATTCTAGAAATTCTAATATATTTGGTACTACTATCTAAGTTTTTGGTTGCATAAAATTAACACCCAAAAGTTGAGAAGCTTCCTACAATAGATAGAGAAGAATTTCACCTTCATTGCCTAAAATTCTATGTGCTTTCCTCGTGTAGGGATTAATTCTTTGTTGCAAAAAATTAGAGATTGAAGAGTGAGGAGGTCTAAGGCAAAGACCCCATTGGAGATTGAAGATTGAGGAGACTTGAGAAGGAAGTCCCCATAGAAGATTACAGATAGAAGACTACAGATTGGAGAAGTTGAAGAGACCTGAAAGAGGTCAGATTGAAGAACTTCTAGTTTTGGAAGATAGAAGATTGGAGATAGAAGACTATAAATTGGAGACTGAAGAGACCCATGCAGAAGGTTCTCATTATAGATTGGATATTGGAGATAGAGAAGACCTAAGAATAGGTCCTATTGCAGAATTGAAGAGCAGTAGAAGACTTCAAAGATTTAAGATATTAAGAGTAGTAGTTTTTGGAGATCCAACAAAGAGATATCATTACAATATTCCCATAGTTGGGAGATTGAGGAGACCAAAAATAGATCCCATTGAAAATTTGAGAAGAGAAGTTGAACATTTGCAGAAATAAGTTGAAGAGTTGCAAAATTAGAAGACCCACGAGAAGTGATCTCAAGGAGAATTCGAAGAAGAGGAAGAAGGCTAGAGAAAGCTTTATTACAAATTTTGAGAAACGACCATTGAAGGCATCTTGGAGAAAGCAAGAAGTAGGAGATTGCAAGCAAAGAGAAGTAACTTTGTTGAGGCAAAGGAGTTATCTTTGGACGAGATTTGAAGAAGGTCCGTGATAGGAGATTGCAAACAAGGAGAATTTTTTGATAAAGGATATTTGGGATAATTGTCACCATCCGGTAACAAGCCCAAAAGGAAGAAGTGTTTGGCAAGAATTTTGCCAAATATTGGAGAAGGGATTTGAAGATCTCAAGACGTTCAGATTCTTGAGAAAGCAGACAACATAGGAGATTAGTTTTGAAGTCAGGAGAAGAGTATATTGAAAAACCCAAGGTTTTGGGAAATCTAAGAACAACCATAAAGTTTTGAAGATTGATCTGATAGGAGTTGTAGGTGTTAGAACAACGATTGAAGGGTTACAGGAGAATAGATTTAAGGAAGCCTAGAGCTATAGTTTGGAGAAGACTTGGGTAAATTTTAGAGTACCTATGGATAGGATATTAAAGGAGTTAGATTTGTGACAAAAGGTAGCATTCTAGAGACTTCCGTTATAGGATTTGGATAGCGAAATAAGGAAGGAATTGACTGTATATTATGAACACCATTTAGGGCAATATTAATAGCTATTAGTTTTAACATTTGAGATATCAGGACTGGAGGATATTGGAAGCCACAAAATCATATTTTATGGACAACATTGGAGGAAAATAGAGAGTTGTAGATTTGGAGAATTTTGGGGTAGTTTTGAGAAGTGTTATTATGCACCAAGCAAGGAGAAAGTTGAGCAACAAGGAGGGCTGCAAATTTGGTAATATCTAAAGTAGAAGAGTGAAGGAGAATAAAGTTGATACAACAAGTTGGGTGAATCAAATTACCAACGAAATTAGCAAAACAAAGAACAGAAAGGTATGCAGTATTGGAGAAATATAAGTCTATTATTTGAACATTGAAATAAGCTTTACATCAAGGATTTAAGAGCACTATATTATTATTTGTGATCTAAATTGAATTTAGAAAATAAGATCTTAAAAGAGTTCTTTAAATCAAGGTGACATTAGTGCTTACACCTTATAATCTACAAATATAAAATAGCAAGAGTCTAAGCTCATAAAGGAGAAATAAGAAGAGCATAGTATTGTTAATAAAAGCTATTTTATAGTGCTTAAAGAATGCAGATTTACTAAAGCAAAAAGAAGAGATTGAATGCAATAGTTTAAACAAAATGAAGATCGAATAAGGGTTAAGAGATTTGGAAAAATTTCTAAGTGTCTAAAGACACTAGGATGAAGCATAAGCATCTTGTTGATATATGGACGAGCATAAGCGTCTAGATGGTGTAGAAGAGCATCAAGGTAAGACGTCATTGCAAAAGTGGAATCACCACTCGAAGGAGCAAGAGGAACCACCACTCAAAAGGAGTGTTACCATTTCTCTAAGGAGGAAAAGTGATCAGTGAGGAAGCTCCACCATTTCATGAAGGACTAGCACCATCATCACATTGAGGAGATGTAGCCATTCACCATTGAAGAGGAAATCTGTTGTTGTGCATAGGAATACGTTGGAGACAAACGTATTAAGGCAAAGTGACAAGCATTGGAATAAATTCATAATAGTGTAGAATTGGTATTGCATTAGAAGCAATAAACGTAGGAGAAGGCAAGGTATTCCATGCACACACCACGTATTCAAACATTGTATAAGCATCAAGGTTGAAGAGGAAGAGTTACGAGTAAGTCTCATCGCCATAACACCATTCGCTAGGCAGAGGAATCATCTTTCAAGAGTAGTGGAAGAGGTTAAGTGCCAAGTGGCATGTATACGATAGAAAGTTGAAATGTTTAGCACCCAGTCAACTAAGTGGTAAGCATAAACTAGAAGGTAAAGAGGTTTTTACACCCAATCAATGAAAACATCCCTCTAAGGTGTCAAATATTGAGAAGCACGTTAAATGGATATGGCAGAATAGTGCAGGTGAATTACGTGTAAGCATCATTCCCAATTGGACGTAGTGAAGGAGAGAACATTTGGAAAATTCAAAGCTACATAGTGGAGGTTAAATCTGGTCTTAACAATGAACGTTGAAGTGTAGTTTGACTGAAGCTAAGGTGGGAGAAATAATTTCTCCAATAAGAAAACGTACCAGCTATAGTTTACATGTGTGAGTGAAGCACCATTTAGAGACGTATGCGAAGGAGAACATGTAGAGGTTGGTCAAGCATTATTGACCAGAGTATTATCGACTCTAAGCCTAAGGTAATTTATTTCATTAAAATTACTCATAAGCTTGAGTTAGGAGTAATAAGGATATTCATAAGGTTATTATTTTCTAAGGTTGAAAGAATAGGTATTTTGGAGAAGTGAGATTTAATATATAACCTTAGACATATATTATTGGAGGTTGAACTTTGGATAGTAGATATTGAATAGATAATTGCAAGGTTTTGTAATTTAAATCATTTGAAGTTACAAAACAATTTTGGGATATTTGCAATTTAATTAAAGAGGGAGTAATAAGGGTTTCTACAACAAATTAGACTTATAATAATTGCAAATATATTTTTCTAAATTTCTAAGTTTGGAGTTATAAGGTATTTGACATCAATTTAGGAATTAAGAAATTTAGAAACATAATATTATTGTGACTAAAAAGTTAAAAATATGTCTACTTCAAAGAATTAATTAATGGAGAGGGAAATTATAAAAGGAAGAATAAATGTCATAATTTCTGGAATTATGGACATAATTGGAAAGTCTAAAGTAAATTTAGACTTGGTTCCAAGTTTCATTTATAAGGAAGCATTAGAAGAAAAATTTGAAACATTAGAATACTATCTACATGCAAATATGTTTGAAGCAATTGATAATGACAAAGATAGTATTATGATTCCTTTGAATGTTGCAAGCATAGTTTATATGGCCCTACTTACACTCAGGCATTACAAAGAAAGGGACTTGAAACTAAAGGAGTTAATTGAATCTCTTAAGAAGAAAGTAAAAGTGAATGAGTCATTTTTGGAAAAATTATTTCATTCTTCATGTAATATAAATGATTCAAGTTCATCAAATTCAGGATCTTATCATGATGCTATAAGTGAATGTTTTGAAGGTTCAGCACAAAAGAAAGTTCATAGTTTGAGGGATAAAGGAAAGAAAAATGTATTTTTGTAGGAATCACCTAATAGTGCAACATTATCTAAAGTCTTAAAAAGTGACACTAATAATGAAGACAAGCAAGAGGAGAAAGAACAAGACCTAGAAGGATTATAGTGCAAAGTGAGTTAAATATTGAAGATCCATATTGAAGACCTATATCAAAGATAAGTCTTCATTAACAAAATAATGTAATACGGGAGGGTGTTGGAGTATATTACATTATTTGGTACATGTCTTAAATTAGGTATTTAATTTATGTAATGTAATAAATGCACAAGTGTGCATAATATTTAATAATGTAAATGTGCACATTAGTCCATGTGTACATGAGTCCATAAAATAGGGAGTTGAAGAGTCTAGAAGAGTGAAGGTCAAGAGTGCTCCATATGAAGAGTCACATTACATTATATATGCATAGTAATGTGGAGATGTAAAGTGACATGACTTGTAATAACATTACTTGGTTCTTTTAGTACTATGACACAATTTTCATGAGAATTTGGTTATGCCATATTCAGGAGTAGATATTAGAGTAAATTATGTAATTTATATATTTAGAATATTGCCATTATCATATACATTAGTTTGTTACTTTATTTCATATCTTTAAGTTTGTTTATCTTAAGTTTATAGCTTCAAAAGCTAACATTTACCAAAAAAAATTAAGCTTCAAAGTTTGGTGCTCTAACATCCTCTGCTTTGTTGTTGTCTTCTGCAATGTCCTCCTTATCCTTTTAGCATCCAAACTTATCACACGCAACTTCTACACTTTGGTCTTCTTATGGATTTGTAGGATATAGTCTGGTTATATGCTTTATATATTTTTTCATGGCTAGAAACACTAGTCAAGTCCACAAGCAAATCCTCAATTCTTTAACTTCTATAATCTTAGGGTGTTTATCAACTTGATTCTATTATCAAGAAAAATTTCTCCTCAACGACAATTTACACAAATCTTCTTTCAATATTTGTCTTCTCAAATCAACTCCAAGGTGTAATATTTATCAACCCTTTCTTTTTCTTCATCGGCTCTCAACGACTCTCAACTTTATCTTCTTCATTGGCTCTCGAGGGCTCTCATCCTTCTTTTACAACTTCCACTCAAAAGAGCCATCACTCAAAGGTTTTTCTTAGACATCCAAGCTTTTCTTCACAAGAATTTTCTTCATTTACTTTTGGCTTCACATAAGGCTCTTTACTACTTGTATCTCACAATACAAATACTTCCTATATTTGTAGTTCGGCTCTTCACTTCTCATGGCTTACAATTCGAATTAATTCTTCAAATTATCAAGTGTTTTCAATACGTTGTCTTCAATATCTTCAACTCGTGGTATTCACACGGTCTTTAATCTCCTTCCAATCGGTAAATCACAATTCGTATTCTTCAAATTCTCTAACTCTCTTCTCTTTTATCAAGCAATAATCTTTGCTACAATATCTCCTTTGCGATGTAATATTCACCATTCTCTAATATTATCAACACCTTAAAATCTTGTCTTCATTGATTATCAAGTGACTCTAATTTTAGATGATTTCAATCCTATTCTTCAACCTTCACAAATTCAAATGACTAGCCAGATTAAATCATAGGTCCACTTTCCAACATCTAATATAAATCACAATATTGAAGCATACAATTCTCTTATTAATATGAATAAATCACATTCATGAAATGATAATAATATTTCTTAATAATAAAACTCATTATATTCTAGATCAAATATACAAGATCTCTTTTGCAAATTTCTTGGTTCAATACATGGAGCTTTGTCTCCATAATATAACCTTAGAAGATGAATCTTCAATACTTGACTATTACTCTCCTCACATACCCGAGAGATGCATCCTTTCCTATTTATCACATATGATAAAACTCTCATGACTCTTGACTTTACATCTTGTCATCTATCATGTCTCGTTATTTGTAACTTGACACCTAACTCTATGACTATTGACTTACTTTATGATACTTTGAACACTCTCACACTTTACACACTTACACATTTTATTACATGACACTTGGACTCTTCTCACATATTGACACATACATTACAAAAATATAAATCCCGCCCTAATATAATATTTATAATGGAAGTACTTTAACATTTACCAAGTATTTTGTTCTAAATCCTTTGAGTGCACGCTAGACCGACGATGATGGTACAAATCCCAAGCAACCGATGGTCTCCTTCACACTGATTCAAAAATAATGAGGTGGAATAGGCTTGTTGGGAGCAACCCCTATGGTTTGAACCCTGCATTTGGAATTTACTAAAAATAGTGTGGATGTAACCAACTCCCTTATGTATCCAAAAAAAACATTTGTCAAAAAGTTTAAGAGATATTTGATGTGAACAACTTTTTCCTAGTCTACATTGTTTACTAAGTGCAAAACTAGTGTAAGAACTTATCAAATGTTTGAGCTAAAGGGGTTTGAATCTACAACTATACCTACCTTTGCCTTACACTCCTATAGGCACCCATTAAGCATTTAGAATTACCTTACCACCACTTCAACCATATAAACAACATAATCTTTGGGTCTCATTTCAATTTTAACAAGTTCATCTCTCTTGTCTCTGGTAATATGGCTATATGGCTTGTTGTTTTCTAAACTCTCTTTTTCCTTAATAAGACAATTAAAACAAAGAGTATAGTAATATGTAGTGGAGATATTTTAGTTACTTCGAAAAGAGACATATCACCTCTCAAGGCCTTAAATAAATATAAGGGATAAAGTTCTAGTGTCTTTTCAATCTCATGTTTAGCATAAAACAGATATTCTTTGGGTAATCATAAGTTATCTTTTCAATAAAATACAACAGGTCATCCTTTGAGGCAACATTAAGAACATCAAAAATTGGACTTCTTCAAAGGGAATTCAAAGACTTTTTGAGAAGCCAAAATGAAAATACCATAAAAACAACTTATATACTTCATGAGCTAATATATATCTTTAACTTTTAGGTGATTAGAGGTTTGTGCCACAAAAATTTGGGTATGTTTTTGTAAGACTATTGGTTTTGGATTTCATTTACGCCTACTTGGTAGACCATTTTAGCTTCAAGAATACCATCTAAGTTGCTAATATTTTCCATGGAACCGTTTGGATGGTATTTAGTAATCATTTGAATTTTATCGATGATTTGAATCAAATTATCCTTTTGGGATTGAGTCTTTTATTGATTGCATGATTCCTATTGGAAAATTGGTCTTTGTAGAGGATGAGCTTCTTTCTTTTGAACCTATACATTTGAATGCTTCGAATCATTTGCATGTAGGGCCTTCTCCTCCACCAAGGAGGAATTAGAGAATGATTGGATGCCCAAACATCTCTTCTTTAGATGGCAATATTGTTGAAAACCATAACCTCTGAAAGATAAGTTTTCATATTCAATATTCTGAATCCATCTCCCTTTGCTTAAGGAGATAGTATTGGATTGAGTCCTAGGAATTGAAACATCCATCCAAACAACCAATCTTGTTTTACTCATATTAATTTTATTAGACAAATTTTCTTTTGTTTGGGCATCCATATACTAGAATGCACCAATGGCATTATCGATTTTAGTGAATATCTTCTCTCCCCAAAACTCCACAAGGAGAGCATAAAGATTCACCCAAACTAGGAAGCCATTAACTTCTTATGTAAATGTATTGAAACTAGGAGTCCAAGGTCTTATATAGACACCCCTTTGTATGAAAAACCAATTATATCTATAATCCATTACCCTATCTCTATTCACTAAATTAAAAAAGGAAACATACAAGAAATTTTTGGGTAGGAGAGTTACTTAAAATTCTGTATCAATCCACCAATCTTTAATGTATCCTTTGAGCTCCTCCAAGCTTAGTCTTTTGCCCTTGAGTTTGTAGATAATTATTCGGGCTTCATGATCAATCATATCCAACCCAAATTTATCCTCTGAAATTGTGATAAAGGGTAGAGGTTCATCCACCCGTGAACCCAAAGATCCCTGAGAAATATTTCTTCTGACCGAAGAGACGTTCTCACAGATTGAAGAGATCGTCTGCGAACAACCCTCTTCCTTCAATGCTTGACTACACCTAGGGTTTGCATCCCTTTTTCAAAGATTATAGATAAATTTATCACTTTGTTCCATCGCTTGATTGCACCTAGGGTTTACATCCTTTTCGCAAAGATTATAACCAAAATTTTCGCTTTGTTCCATCGCTTGACTACACCTAAGGTTTACACCCCTTTCGCGAAGACTGTAATAACTCTAACTTTTAAAGCATGAAATAATTTTAATAAAATCACCTTTTTCAACAAATTTTATTTCTAATTATTTTTACTCCTTATAACTTGCTTAAAAAAATTCAAAATTTCTAATCAAAATCTCCCATTATATCTCCCATCTAAAAAATAACTGTTTGCTTTTGCTTTTCTTAGACGCTTCTTCTTTTTTAAAACTTTGTCCCTTATATTTCTCAATTAAAAAAATCCTATAAAAACCTTTTTACCTTATAACTTCCTGTAATCATTTTCTTTCTTTAATTGCAAACATATGGTTTAAGAGATTTGGCTCTATTTCTTTCTTTAATTGCAAACATATGGTTTAAGAGATGGTTAGTTCTTAGGATCTTGGGTTTTAGAGTTACGAAAGTTTGTTGAAAAGTTAAAAGAAGGAAACAGGTGTTCTTGCTAGCTAAGACTAAAGTCTTGTTCTAACTTTTAAATCTTGTTTTAATATAATTTTTTCAAATTCTTTTAAAAAAAACTTACATCTCAATTTAATTAATTTTTTTTTTATTGAATAAATACTTGGTATACACATCCACCATGGGGATTGATCCCGGATCACATCACCGATAATGCAAGTGACGTCCTTACCAGTTTAATTTATTTAATTGAGAAAGCATGCACTAAAAACAACTTTAACAAATTTTTAATAACATAGATTCCCATTTACCCCTTATTTGTTGCTTAATAAATTTTCACAAGCATAAAAATTAATTTATCCATAACAAATAAATATTTAAAACAAATCCAAACACTTCAATAATTTTTTATTTTTTTTAATTTTAAATTAAATTAGAAAGAAAAAATAAAAAAAAAACAACAACACTAAAAAAAACATAAGAGGCCATCATACATAAAACACGGAGAAGGTTAAAAAAAACTAAGACGCAGCAGAAAAAAATAAAAAAACAGAATTAACAACATAAAAGCAGTAAAAAAAAACCTTTTCTTTTGGTGAAGCTCATGCACATTCTCCTCTTTGAGATTGAAATATTTACACTAATATTTTTTTCGTATTGCATTCGCGCATATATATATATATATAGATTCTAAATTAATCTTATAACTCTGTTCATTGAAGAACCATGCCACAAAAAAAAAAAAAAAAAAATTGTTCGAAATTAACTCATTGAATAACCTTACCTTCTTATTAGTGCGCACTTAGAGACTTGTCACGCATGTCAAGGCAGGATCAGCCATGTCAGGTGTAACAGTTTGGCATTTAAAAACTTTAGCAAATGTCTCTTTTACCATGCACCATGCAAAAGTTTTTGGTTTGGCTCTTCTCTTGCTTCACAACTGACACTCGATGTTCCTTCCAAATGCTTCTCCTCTCTGTCTTCTTCACATTTGATGCTTCTTTTCTAGTTCAATGCTCCTCTTCTGGTGTGCTTTGTGCTTTGTTTTTTTTTTTTACTACAAATGGCTTCTCAAGCAACATCTTCCTTTGGGAAGCGCTCCTTCATCCACAATTGCCTTCCAACATGTTAACTTGTCTTCTTAAATGACTTTCACTAGCAATCTTCTTTTTAGGCTTCTCGTCAATCATCTTCTTAGGCTTCTTGGTCGACTTCAATGTTTTCAAACTTCTACAATGGTAGGGTGTTTATCAACTCGATTTTTTTTTCAAGCAAACTTTCTCCTCAGCGGCAATTCATACAGTTCTTCTTTCAGTCTTTGTCTTCTCAAATCAATTCCAAGGTGTAATATTTATCAACCCTTTCTTCTTCTTCGGCTCTCAACGGTTCTCAAATTTTTCTTCTTCTTCGTTGGCTCTGGATGGCTCTCGTCCTTCTTCTGCAACTTCTGCTCAACACAGCCATCACTCAAAGGTTTTTCTTAGACAACCAAGCTTTTCTTCACCAGACTTTTCTTCATCAACTTTTGGCTTCACATAAGGCTCTTTACTCCTTTTGCCTTCACATAAGGCTCTTTACTCCTCGTGTCTCACAATCTGAATACTTCCTATATTTGTAGTCTTCACTTCGTGTGGCTTACAATTCGAATTGCTGCTTCAAATTATCAAGCGTTTTCAATACGTTGTCTTCAATATCTTCAACTTGTGGCCTTCACACGGTCTTCAATCTCCTTACTATTGGTAAATCACAATTTGTATCCTTCAAATTCTCCAACTCTCTTCTCCTTTATCAAGCAATAATCTTTGCTACAATATCTTTTTTTTTTGTGGTGTAATATTCACCATTCTCCAATCTTCTTAACACCTCAAATACTTGTCTTCAAGTGAGTCTAATTTTAGATGATTTCAACCCTATTCTTCAACCTTCATAAATTCGAATGATCAGAGTACAGTTTTGGTACCATTATTGGCTTTTTATATAGTTAGATTAAATCATAGGTCCATAGGTTCACTTTCCAACATCTAATATAAATCACAATATTGAAACATACAATTCTCTCATCAATATGAATAAATCACATTTATGAAATAACAACAATATTTCTTAATAATAAAACTCATAATATTCTAGATCAAATATACAAGATCTCTTTTTTAATTTAATACATGAAGTTTTGTCTTCATAATATAATCTTAAAAGCTGATTCTTCAATACTTGACTATTGCTCTCCTAAGAGAGATGCATCATTTCCTATTCCTCACATATGATATAACTCTCATGACTTTTGACTTTACATCTTGACATCTATCATGTCTCTTTATTTGTATACTCTATGACTCTTGACTTACTTGATACTTTGCACACTCTCACACTTTACACATTTTATTACATGACACTTACTCTTCTCACACATTGACACATACATTAGAGAAATATAAATCACATCCTAATCTAATAATTACAAGGGGAGTACTTTAACATTACCAAGTAGTCTGTTTTGAATTCACTTTTTGCATAGTAGACCAACGACGATGGTACAAATCCCAAGCGACCAATGGTCCCCCTCACACTAGGTCAACAATAACGAGGTGACGAGGTGGTATAGGCTTGTTGAGAGCAGCATAAATCACATCCTAATCTAATATTTACAAGGGGAGGACTTTACCATTACCAAGTAGTCTGTTTTGAATCCTTTGAGTGCACAGTAGACCAACGACAATGGTACAAATCCCAAGTGACCGATGGTCCCCCTCACACTGGGTCAACAATAACGAGGTGACAAGGTGGTATAAGCTTGTTGAGAGCAGCTCCTGTGGTTTGAACCCTACACTTGACAATTACTAAAAATGGTGTGGATGTAACTAGTTCTCCTATATATCCAAAAAAAACATTTGTTAAAATATTTAAAAAATCTTTGATATAAACAATATTTTCCTAATCTATGTTATTTACTAAATGTAAAAGTAGTGTAAAGACTTATCAAATATTTAAACTAAAAAAATTTGAATCTACAACCTACCCTTGCCTTACACTCCTATAACATCTCATTAAGCCTTTAGAATTACCTTACCGCCACTTCAACCATATAAAGAACATAATCTTTGAAATGTACCGCCACTTCAACCATATAAAGAACATAATATTTGGATCACATTTCAATTTTAGCAAGTTCATCTCTCTTGTCTCTACTAGTATGCTATATGGCTTGTTGTTTTCTAAATTCTCTTCTACCTTAATAAGACAATTAAAACAAGGAGTATAGCAGTATGTAGTGGAAATGTTTTAGGTACATATTTAATAAAAATTTTGACAATAAAAAATTAAACAAATTAAATTCAAAGCAATAAGAACCAAATTCAAACTTTCTCCATCTAACACAGCTTAATGTACCAATTGTCATTATTCTTTAACAACTTGATTATGTTTTTTACACTTTACTTATTGTTGTTAGATTATAACTTTGTATTAATTCAATATTAGTAATTCCTTTTAGGTGCTATAGCATTCACTGAGTGCTTTCTTTCACCAATGATTGTTTCAAATTTTTATTTAACATGAGCAAATTTCTCCAAGGTTAAAAATATTTTGTTTCATTTTATCAAAATCATAAACGATATATAATCATAAAAGAGATGATATAAAATTGTCTTATCCAATTTGAAGGCCTTTAAATCCAACGAGAGCTAGAATCCTAGTAATTAGCCATTTGTTTCATAATTATACGAAGTTTTCTTCCCCATGAAATGGTTGAAAAGGACCATTACATCTACCACACAAGACCTTTCCATATTCGATATATAATAATTCATTGTTGTTTGAATTTTCTTTTTATTTAATAATTATATTTTTCATAAGATTTCATCTGATGTTGTGTTGAAATTAATTTTTTAGATGTCCTCTCGGTTTCATGCCCTTAACAAATAAAGACATATCTCGATTATCTCCATTCTCCATTTGAATTTCAATAAAAAGAAACCATGCATATAAAAGGCAAAGTCTTATGTATTTTAAAGAATATGAAGTTTGAAGCTATATAATAATACTCTGTCATTGCATTTTTTTTTTTTTTTTGAGGGGATGCTATTAAATATTAATTTATTTGTAAGTAACGGATGCTTGTCATGCCTATGTACATTAATAATATTTGTTTTCATTAAATCAATGATAACAAGTCCATAATATATTTTAATTTTCTTTATCACCAAATCAATAGTATTTATAAGTTTTATTTTTTAATTTTTTTTAATAGGTTATGTGGGATTAAAATGGTCCCACTCTTATTATATCATCACTATATCTTTACTTTCATTTTATTTCAACAAAGCTTGGATATTATTCATGTAATTTGGATCTTCTCTTTGAAATATTGAGGAGTCTAAACGGTTAAGTTCACTCTCATTATAAAAATAAAACATTATATTGCGCTTATTACATTTTTTTACAAGTTAAATAAAGCGTATCCAACTTTGCATTTCTATCAAAGATATTATTTTTCTTCTTGAAACTGCTAACTACTAAGTTTCCACAATACTCTCCTTTTATAACAAATGTCTTTTGAAATTTAAATTATGTCATGATGAAATTTAATACCACGAATGATTAAAATGTTTGCTACCCAACTTCTATATATATGAATATCTTGTCTATAACAACCTTGCAATTTCTTAATACCTCTTTTTTGAGGGTTCTTATTCATTCCCCTAATGTTCTGATATTATTTTCATTGTTATTTTTTGTTTTTAATTGTGGGTTTAGCTCCACTTCTTGTTAGCACTTGTGATATTTACTTTTGTTTTCTCATATCAATATCCCTCGAAGTTTCTTTTTTTATTTGTTTTTGCTTCTTGGTCTTCTTTTTTTTTCATTTCCAACAATACTTTCATCTTCATCAATCTCTTCAATCTTATCACATTGCTCATAGTAAGACTTATCATCTTTAGATATACCTTGTTCTAAAGGATTTGAAGTGCAAGGAATAACCTCAAAAACACAATCTTCTTTATGTTTCCCTAGAAACCCTAAAGTGTAAGGATGCTCTTTTATAGCAATTATCTTCTTATTATGCCCTAGAAAACCTAAATTGTTATGGGTTTTCTCCATCTTTATTTCTTTATTAAACCTTAAAGTGCAAGAGATAACATCTTCACCCCTTTCACTTTTATTACCTAAAGAGGATTCTATACTACTTGAGGAAAATAAAGATGATTTACCTAGAATAAACTTGACCTTTTTTGTCATCTTTGTTTTAGTATTTCTCTCCACATCTTCTTTTGCACCTTTAATTCCGTCTGAACTTACCAAATGATATTGTAGATAGGTTTTATTTTTCTCTTCTCTCGGAGTGGAATATCCTTGATCTAATATAGCTTCTATTACTGTATGATTTCCTTACTTCGTCTTGAATTTTATCTCATGGCTAGAATTTTTTCTCTTTCTTCATAGTTTTCACTTTGCAAACTCTTGTCATGTGTCCAATCTCATAACAATTGTGGCAATGAAATGCGATATTTTCATAATCTACTTGTTGATCTCATTCTCTTGATTCAAATTTAATCTTAATGGATTGTGGCAAAGGTTTTGAAATATCCATAACAACACATATTCCAAGATATATAGCATGTTTTCACTCCTTAGTAATTAGTCCTTCCTTGATGAATTCCCCTTAGCGTATTTCCAATATTCTTCAAAACATCATTATTTATAAGTTGATATGGAAGTTCAAAAAACCTAACCCATACTAGAAGCTTCTTAATAGTTTCTATCTCAAAAAAAAAAATCATTCCATGGTCTCAAATAAAGTGCATCTCTTCCCCTAAATTATGGGCCACCAACCATTATTTCATCCCTAATTTCTAAACTGGAAAAAATGATGACGAAAGAACCTTGAAGAAGAAAAGTCACAAAGTAATTTGAATGTAATCCCCACTTCCACTTTATCCAATTTTGAATCTCCAAAAACCCTAGCCATGATCTATGAAACTTACATATTAACCATCTACTTTTAAGAACCATTATATCATGCTCAATCATCTCATCCTTGATACTCACTTTTGATGTAGCATCTTCTACTTGGATCAAATTTGCAATGTATTCGCTCTTCTACTTATCTCCAACTTGGGCCTCCATACTTCCCACTAGGACATATTGACTTCCTATTAGGGATTTCAAACATGACTTTCCTTTTGTACTAGTTAATGGGCCTCGCTCTTGGCTTGCACTCCCTCTTGGCTCGCACTCCCTCTCACCGTACACTCGCTCCTAGCTTGGACTCTCTCCTGCCTTGCACTTGCTCTTGGATTGCACTCCCTCTTGGCTTGCAATAGCCCATGTCTCTTCTTTTTCCCTTTGCTTCAATATTTTTTTGGAAACAATGTTCTACACATTCATGGTAAGGGTTTAAAGCATTGATGCACTCCGGATGAACCCGCCGCTCTTTCACCATAATTGAATCTCAGCTCACACTCCCATGGAAAATAACCATTATTTATTCTTATGTTAAATTTTAATTTATTTTGCAAGGTGACATTATTGAAAATCAAGAAATTATTTTCGAGCATGAATTCCTAATGTCTATACAATTGGATTGATATACTCTTCATCATCTACTATTGTTCATGGAGATGTGTCATGATGTTTCAAGATATCACTTAGACAATAATGTCACTCATTAATATATTGTTATGCTCTAGCTAACTCTCAAAACACAATTGTAAACATCATTGTATTGGCTTTATTGCAATTGCAAAAGAGACTATGCAAATGAAAACTAAGACCAGAAATGAATAAAAGAAGCAACTTTAAAAAAATAATGCACAAGATCAAAAAAGCCTATAAAACAAAAAATTCTTCATTATCCAACATGATATACCATCTTACTTTTTTCTTTTAAAAGGAAACAAATATATATATAAATTTAAAATTGAATCATCATTATCTCTTTGTGAAGAACTAGTCTTTGCTACAGATATTTTTAATAAATTATGTTGGATTCTCTATTATTGTTTGTTCAAACAATTTAGGCATAGAATTCATCGCTAATGTATCAACATAACCATCCTTAAGCTTTGCATTCCAATAAAAAGGTGTTCCTCTATTTCCACTAGGCCTAAAGTGCAATAGGTGCATATTCTCTTTTTCATTGTTCTTTAGGTCTCATCAATCTACCTATTGCAAATCTAAGATGATTGGAACTAGCCTTTGATTGAGTTATAACCATTTTTACTCTCCATTTAATATTTGCATTTATATATACTTTTTTATGATTTTTTTATATGGGGTTCAACTCAACAAGTTAGTGCACCTATATGGGGTTTTCCCTTACATAAACTTTTATATTCTTATTATTATATGTGTGTTTATATTTACATTTTACCCCACTTATTCACCCACTTGACATTTTGTTTTCTCTTTTTTATTTTTATAAAATTCATCTCCTACTATAACATTAGGCTACCTATTTACATCCACTTAATCTTTTTCAAATATCCTAGAAGACAAATCATTGCAACTACCTCTATAGGAAAAGTGTTTGTTTCTATCAAGAATATTTCATATGGAACTAAAGTTTATATTTTCAATTTGCTTGTAGTCATGCACTTTTAGATGTTCTATTTGCCTCCATTTCAAGCTCATTATACTACTAGCCAATACTTCACAACCATAAAGCACCACTAACACTACCAATAATCCGAGTTAGACTTAGATGGTTTTCCAATCCCACAATTCTCCCTCGTTACATGTGTTTTGCAATACAAAGAGTTCCCTTCCACCTCCTAATTATTCTTTTCAATTTGCACATTTTCCAACTAATTCTATTATTGAAATCCAAACCAAGATACGTGTATTTTGCATAGTTACGAAAATCATGATTTAAATCAATGAATTGAGATTTGTCGTGATTTTTTCAAAAAACCAAAGTCAACTTGCCTCAAAAATTAGATTTGTCGATTTTTTTGCCAAATTTTTCTTGATTCCCAATTTTTTTCGATTTTTTCTCCAACTCGATTCCAAGCCAATTCTGATTTTCTCTACTATGGTATTTTATTGTCTTCTAGAAGACTCCCTTCGAATTGGAACCTTAGTTATTTTATTTTCTTGATGAAAAACACTATCTTGGATTTTGCTACTATTTAATTATCTACCAATTTTTTTTGCAAGTGTTTAAAGGCCTTTTAATGGTCTCTAGTGTTGTACTTGTAATTAAAATAAGATCACTTGCATACAAAAGTAACTTCACAATCTTGTTGAAGTATATTACATTATTTGGTACATGTTAATGTACCTTCATGGTACATTTGTAAATAATAGATTAAGGTTGAGTCGTAGTTTAGAGTGTGAGTTATATTTCCCTTTACGTAAATGTGAATGTGGAGGATATGCACGAGTGTCATGTAAAGCTTAAATATGCAAGAAATGCACAAGTGTCATGTGAGTTAGTGTGCAAGTGTAAGTTGAGTCTATGTGCACAAATGTCTTATATGTAAGAGATCAAATATGTAATTTATATATGTGCACAAGTGTCTTATGTTATAGTCTGCAAGTGTAAGTTGAGTTTATGTGCACAAGTGTCTTATATGTAAGAGATCAAATATGTAATGTAAAGATGAACACAAGTGTCTTAGGTTAGAGTGTGCAAGTTATGGAAGTGTAAGAGTCATCTATAGGTGTGCATACAATAGAGTCAAGTGTTCATCAAGTATGCAAGTGTCAAGTAGAGAAGCCAAGAGTCATGAGACTTGGCATATGGAAAGGAATAGTCAAGTATCCAAAGAGTCATTCTACTATGGATATATACTCCATAGATTGAAGGAACGTCATATCACATTACGAGAAAAGAGAACATCACTATCATATTTGTAAGAGGAAAAGGAGTAATAAAGATTGCATACATTTTGAGCAATTAATATTGTAAGTTGTTCTTCATGCATAGTACATGAATGATTCAGGTTATTTACATTCATATTGTTGCTTATTATTGAATGTTATTTGATATATTATTAGCCTTGATATACATATTAATTTTCTCATATTATTCTACTCATATCATTATCTTGACCTTATTATATTGTGGTTACATTATATTTGATCCTGTGATATTTGTGGTAGTATTAAGGCTTAAAAAGCCATCAAACCTTTCAAATCAAATAAAGTCAAAGATAATCAACACCCTTATTTAACTCCTATGTCACTTCAAAAGCATTTGAGAGACCTTGTCTTTTGATTTTGGATCAATCCCATGGACTTTTTCCCTATATGTTCCTACTATGCCTATCCCTCCATCCTACTCCATAGTTTACTTCTAGCAATATGTTAATATCCTTTTTTGAAGTCATCAAAATATAAATATACATCTTTCAATGATGTCTTTAATGCAATGAAACGATCTATTATTGTCTTTCCTTGATCCACCCACTTGTTGATTTCGCACTCAATAATACTAAATGAAGGATTGGCCATTATTAAAAACTTTATTATTGTGATTCAATAAATTTGGATTTGCAAATAAAGAAAATCTTTCCATAATAGAATAAAAGCGCTTCAAAAGAAAGCATTACATTCTCATGAAGGCAAAAATGTCAATGCCTAATTGGAAGAACGTGAATAACCCAACCAAGGAATACAGTAAAGTGTGTGAAAAGTTATATAATACATTGTAGAGTAATGATTAATGGGATGCAAATGTACGAGGACAACTCATGCTCAAATCCCTATGCTTTGATGGCATTCTTGTAATAAGGGAACCTATGAAAATAAGCAACTCATGCTCATCTCCTTATTCTTTGATGACATTCTTGTTATAAGAGAATCTATGATAATTCAATTTATTATACTACACTTGGTTTGTTTAAATACCACAAAGAGAGTGATTGCAATAATTTGTGTTGGGACCTTTTTAATTAATTATAACAAATTATATAAAAGATGAAAAATGAGAATTATCCTCATGATTCTCTCATCATTATCTTTCAAAAAACTCTTCTTCTACAAGGTTTTTGTTCTTACTTTAATGGAAGTGACAACGGTAGATAGGATAAATATAATATTATAACTTTTTCCATCAAGAAAGTCTTGAAGAGGGATTCTTAGAGTAGTGTCACCATGTGAAGAAAACACAAGATTGTAGAATCTTGGGGCTATTACAAGCAACTACCTCTCATCTACTTGTGTGATGTACAAAATTACAATATTTTATCTTTTGTGGTACAAATCCATAGGGGTCTTATTGCATGAAACAATTGTGTGTTCTAATGCATCAAGCCATATAATGGCTTTATGGCACGAGGCTATGTGTCTTATATGGCATGGATTCATATGATGATTCATGGTGTCAATCCATTTGTGTTATTTATTTCGTGTCAAGGTGGACGTAAATTATGGTGTAATTTTTGACCTAAAGCTTAGATTACATCAAAGATTTAAACACTTCTAATGCATGAATAATGGGATTGATATTTTAATCCTTCTAGTTTAAGCGACCATTAAAATGAATAATTTATGCAACTTCTCTCAAGGTTACATATTGGCTTTGCCACTATACTTATGTTGTAGATCCTTTTTGTAATTTATTTGGTGAATAGTAACTTTTAGCATAGAGGTTAGATTAGATCATAGATATAATCAATCCAACACACAAAAGATGAAATCAAGGTATCGGAATCCTTTGATTTACATGATCATTTAGTAAGAAGTGGGTTATCAAATAAATCATTTATGAAATCACCCATGGTTATAAAAATTTTTTTTTATTGGTTGAAAGGGTGTTGAAAGGACCCATGGTTACAGATTGATTTTGTTGTATTTATTAAATTTCTGATATGAACATGGAATTATATATTTTAATTTTTGACTTTGTTGTATTTATTAAATTTTTTATATGAGCATAGAATTGTATGTTAATTTTCATTTTAGCCATGGGTTGCCCAAGAAACCGTGTTAACCCATAGCTGTATATAATGTGTGAGCCACGAAATACCCATTAAAAATCCTCTTTTTTTTTTTTGCAATTTGATGGATTTCAATATAAAAGTACAAATCCAAAGGGATGTATCACTGGTAGTTTATTTGAATCCATCACGGTCAAGGCTAGGGTTAACACTAGTGTGATGGAATATAGTATCAAGGAGTTGTAGGGTTTCATTTATCTACCTCCTTTTCAATCACAAGGATTTGTAGGGGATCTCTGAGGTTACCAACTATTATTTTTGGAATTCTAATCAAAATCTCGGTAAATCATGTTGTTTTTTTAAATACAAAATTGTGTTGGTGTAATTACATGTTACTAATAATAATGATGATGATATAAGTGAATAAAAGATGACCTCTTTGTAAAGGTAGGCTTTCCTCGTGTCTGTCAATATGTTGTAATAGACTATTTATCTCATCTCTCATATGGGATTCAACACCTCTTTTCAAAATCGAGATTTTAAGTAACATGTCGACTACAACTAACTACTAAATCAGGGGAAAACCTTAACAAGCAAATTCTCCTCCATTATTGACTCATATCATCATTACTATTAGTAGAATTTAATCACGCTAACAGAAATAGAAATCCAAAAAATAGTAGGTGACCTCACAGATCCTTTGATGAACAAGGTTACAGATAAACGACCCTCACAGCTTCTTGATACCATATTTTACACTAAAAACCATCATATCACAACAAAAATCAGATTTGTAACAGCCATTCCACGACTCACCACACTAATTGGAGATGAGTTAAATATGTTTTTTTTTGCCAACTTATTACAAAACTTAAACACACGCACCCTATTCTCATAATTTAATAAATACAATGGCAATGTGTCATTCTGTAACCATAAAAGAAATATCATAAATAATTCATTTGATAAATAATCACTTTAATCAAAAGGATTCACCAACTATTTTGTATATAAAAAAGCAAAATTACCCCAGCTGTGTGTGTTTATTTGTTAAAAGAGTCCAAAACTCTCATCTAATCTATAACCTTTATGCCCAAAATTACAACAATATTTCACATCTGCATTCATCAGATAAATTACACAGATGGATCCATGCCATAAATATAGCTGCAAACCCCATATGTAACCATGACCAAAATGTTCACCTAAATTCACAGGCTTACCAAATAAACCACACGGATCCACACCATGAAACATCATATGGGTCCACGCCAAAAAACTAAAAGAAAAAAACAGATATAGCCTTTTGAAATAAAACCCTCGTATGGATCAGCACCTTAAAGCAACCAAAAGGCTTTGTGCACCAAGACCCTTGTATGGATTCACACCATAGAAAACACAGAATGGCATCATGTCATATATCACACAAATAGATGAGGGATAATTCCTCTATGATACAATATCTGCTCATTTCAATTTTATTCCATAAAGCCAATTAACATACATATGTACACACACACACATGCAAGTTACTCCATTCAGGTTCATGTTCAAGTTTGGCAAGTATAAAAATAGTTAAAAAAATCATTGAACAAAGTAGCTAACCCTAGTTATAAGAGCACAATCACATGTTATTTATGGCTATGTTGCTAAATTTCATGAATACCATTAAATTTTATATCCATGTTCATTGAATCTTTACATCCCAAATATCTCAACAGGGAAGAGTGAAATTTCAGTGCAACCACCCTGATAGAATGGCAAGTGTTCTCAGAAACGATGCAATACCATCCAATATTTTAAAATTAACTGGTGCATCCTTTGCCAACAATGAAACAAGTAATCTAGATATCTGACCTCCATAATAATATTTTGATTACCAATTAGAATATTTGAATTCTTCATACATCTGTTTCTTATCCAATACAAGTACCAAGACAATGATGGGCCTCAACTCCGCTAAAAAATATAATCACAACCATCCTAAATTCCTCGTTACAAAAACAAACAATTTTAATTCTGCTTGATCCTACCTTACCTTCAACATAAACTTGGAATTGGAATTTGAAATCTTGTAAAAACTCCACCAATACTTGAGCCATTTAATGCTGAACAAATTCAAGCTCATGGCTGAAGTGTCTGTCTTGATGAAGCTGTGAAAACGAGTTAAAGCCTGAATTGCACCAAAGCATAGCCATCAGATTTAGCATCAAACATAACCGTAGCAACAGCACTCTCATCACATTTTTGAGACAGGCATTTGATTTACTGATCAAATATGCTTGGATGTCAACTTGTTAAGAAGTCGAATGTATGGTGTCTATCCAGGATTAGTTCACTAAATTTGTTGCTTGTGACAATTCAGACTGTATCTGCTGCTTCAGTATCTCAAGTAGGAAGCACCATTCCACTTAAATGATCTAGTAAAAGACTTGTGTGGCAGATGTAATATTTTTTGTTGACAGGCAGAAAAAATAAAAGCCTACCATGTCAACTGTAATGACATGAGAAAGCAGAAAGAATGGGTAGTCTGTAAACTCTGGTTAAAAATGTCTAACCTTCTATGAGTACCAATAACTGAAAGGACCAAGGATAGCAACTCTACCAATTGCTATACTCAGAAATCCCAATCTAACTATATTTGATATTTACTACAATAAATAATAGCACAAAGTATCTTAGTAAAAGACACTTGATCTTTACTAAAAGACATGAAAAATTGTAAACAGTTGCTAGTTTTGGTGAATATACATTAGCTTTATCAGTTATATTCCTCAACTTTCATGGAGGAGACCCAGATTTGAATCTTGTCAAGCGATACATGCATAAATGCCAAACTGTTGTGATACAACTACGTGGTCATGATGTAATATGGGTGGGACCCAATTCAATCCTATATAACCCATTGAAAAAAAAACAAGAACAATTTCTACATGTAAGCCGCCTCCTATTCTTGTTCATCTGCGATGAATCACACTATTGTCCACTTACTCCCTTGTTGATAGCAATTAAATTGTGAGGCCCAGAAAGCAGCTTTATCCGTCTTATTAATCTAAGCTTCTAAAAATACCCACTAAGAATTTTAATCAGGAGCTACTCACGAAGTTCAAAAGAATAAGAGAGACTTCAGGTTGAAAAATTAACATACATCCAATAAAAGAAACTTCTTAACTAGTGGCTTCCCACAATAGATTCCCTCCTTAAAACCAAAACTAACCTCATCTTTAGCAATCATGTGATGAAAGGATCACTGGTAGACCATGCCAAGAGTACAGTTCCTTGCAAGTTGAACCATTTGTGATAGTATGGGTGTAAAGTCACTCAAGTTGAATAACAGAAATCGGCATTACAGCCAAACACATACCAATTAACGGACTCAAAACAATAATAATCCAACAAATTCGTTCTGCTTTCAGAATTGCTTCCAGACATCCTCAAAAAGAGGCAAGCAATACATATGTATACAAATGAGCTTTCTAAATAGGAATTTGATGCACAGACAAAACCATTAGTGCACACTACTATACAAGGCACCTTCACCTCAGATTTATGTAAAACCAGAATGAAATGTGATGCAGATTGTCTAACTGCTTCTATGAATGAGGTCATTCTCATTCAAGTACTCGACAAACTCATCAATTAGATATGGCCATGCACCCTCTGCATCATAATTGGACAATGAAGGGTCTACCATCTGCATGAACATTTCCGCACAAGAATAAACATTTAAAAACATTGAAAGAGGCACAAAAACCAGCAAAATTATATATTTTTCTTATCATTTTCCTAGAATAAAAATCAATCTCGTATTTTTTAGTTATTTACGACAGTTCATTCAAGGCAGGGTTCTCATCCACATAAGGATAAACCAATTGCAGAACAAACAGAGAGAATGTACTGCCAAGGTTTTAAAAAATTCAAATTTCAGACCATTTCGGAAAACTTTTCAATATGCTCACCTTTGCAAATTCCAAGAGTTGAGACCATGTGTCCTTGGAAATTGCTTTATTATGCCTGGCCTGCAAGAGTAAAAGACAACAGAAAAATTTATTCTCACTACTGTCCTAAATTTCTTATAAAAAGCTACAGATTTTCAGACCAGTTTACCACCTAAAACAGATCTCATAAATTTAACCCCATGTTATTAACAGTGTACTTCTCAATCCAGAAGCTTATATGGGACTGGATGACTGCATCATGAAAAAAGACACAGTACAAGCAGTATGCATACTTCTATTTATGGATTTAATTTCTATAATAAGTACAGTATGAAAAAAAATTTACAATATTGAAACCATACAGCTATTTACAAAACAATAAAGATAAATGAGCAAAATGCTATCACTGCCATTCTTCAAGATTAATAACTACTAGTTTGGATAGCAAGATGGAATACATTGTAATGACTAGGCCTGTTTGTACATTCTCACATGTATTATATTTGTGGTAGATTGGATTGTTAAATACCATCATGAAGTATTATGATAATTCATAATCTAAACTCACCATATAAGCTTCTGGATTGAGAAGTATACTGTCTTTTTTCATAGTCATCATGGGTGAGTATCGAGTATAGACAATGTTTACTCACCCTAATTTGTAAGGCCTACATGAAAATGTACAATTCTCTATAAAATTTATTTCTAATACATGTCACCAACTCATAATTCTTTTGTGGATGTTTTCCCCCATTCACTATCTTGTTCCTTCCTTAGGTAATCATTATAGTTTGCATACTTAGCTTCACATAAATTATTATTGAATGCTTTGTTGTTCATTCTGGGTTTTGGCTCACTTGAATCTATCACTGGGTTTTACTTCACTTGAACCTGTCTCCCACTGACTGCAAGTACAATTACACCCTCTGATTCATTTCATGAAATTTCTGAAGGTTGTGAGATATTACTAACTATTAGCACTCAGGTGTGAGAATCTCAAAGGACAAACCTTTAAAACAAGATACCCAACATTTTGATTAAAAAAGAACACATATGTTTTGGTATTTCTTCCATAAGCCTTTAAATATATTCACCATTGGCCCCTTCCAGTTAAATGAGAGTTTAATATTCTTAGTCTACTCAGTATCTTAGTTTCTAGTTTCTACATACGAACATACATAGAGATTCTAGTGTCTCTGTGCAGATAGCCTAGATATTTCACCATTGAAAGAGTTAGAATCCTAAAAATCATGAGGATGGTAAGGACCCATAGATTGTTGGCAGTAAATGGACTGTCAACCCCTTGAAAAGGATTTATGAAACAGTGACATGCTGAAAGAAGATCAAATTTTATATAAGTAGGCTGCACAAAAAGCTAGCACAGAATATGGAGGCTGCACTATTGAAACAAATAGATGACCTGTATAAATTTTGTTTTCAATACAATACAATGAACTAGGGTTCCACTTTGACAATATTATTTCAGAGGGCACAAAACAATTATCATTAAAACTTTTCATTTGTAATAATTAACAATACACAGGCACATCATGAAGGGGATTGGCTGAAAATTCATCATGCTTTTTCATGAAGAAGTAATGCGTGGAACATAAGGATTATGAACGGTGAGGAAATAAGGAACACTAACAGTAAGAATAGAAGATCTGGAGAAATTCAAGAACTATCTCTTAGGGCAAGAATAATTTGATCTAATGAAGGAAGCAAGCCAATAACAAGGAACCAATTAAGGCCTGATAACACTGGCATTACAGATTCTATAAGCAGCCTGTATTGAAGAAAGGAGTTTGTTACCTGTGTTTATTTGAGGCCTACTTCTGCCAATTCATTTTGAAGATGGTTTGCAACTGAATTTCATTATTCATTCACTGCCCCACTCTCTTGGGCTTTTTCATGAGAAAGTAATGTGGAGTACAAATGAATATCGAACGGTGAGGAATCAAGGAAGGCTAACATTAAGAATAGAAGATTCAAAGAAACTCAAACAAGAAATTGGCTTTGGGCAAACAGACTTGATCTAATAGAGTTAGAAAGAAGGTTTCATAAGGTTGGCATTGCAGATAATTTCAGAAGCCTCTGTTGGAGAAAGGAGTTGATTATCCGTGTTTTTTTGAGGTCTACTTCTGTCAAATCTTTTTGAAGATGGTTTGCAGCTGAATTTCATTCTTAATTCTGTGCGCAACCCATGTTTTTTTGACGTCTACTTCTGTCAAATCTTTTTGAAGATTGTTTGCAGCTGAATGTCAAATCTTTTTTGAAGATGGTTTACTCCTGTAACTGCTATTTAATGTGTAGGAGTTGATGTCCATGAATTAAACACATGCATAATCATCACGTGTTTAATTTGCAAGTGCAATTCAGTGAATAATATCTATCCCAAATATATTGAAGAAACAAGTGTGCAATGGGCCTAAATATATATCAGATTAAAAACAAAAAAGAACATGTGAACAACCCTCTTAATGTCTAGATCTCCAAGTAGCAGAGGCAGCTTCAGATTATAAAAGGAAGGATGTTATCATATATTCTGTTTTATAAGCCAGTCATGCACTTAAATTTTTCAATACTAGATAGTGAATACAACTCAAAACCATCAATTATAAATTATGACCAGCAATTGGATGCATTGTGTTCACTGTATGTCCTATAGTATGCAAAAATATATATATAAGCAAGTTCACAATTTCTCTACAGATTTCAAGCAAAAAATGGCTACAACTACAATTAGATACCTGCAAGAATTGACACCAATGATCAACCAATGGCCATTGCCTTTCAGCAAACAGTAATTGCCACATGCCTATAGCTGTGTCTAGTGCCAAAGACTTTTGACCCTGCAAGCAGCCACAAAATTAAAACACCAAGGATGTATTGAGACTTAATAATTGAGCTTGTCTGACATGGACAATAATTTAAAAATACCACTATAAACAAAAAAAGCCAACATTTTGAGTCCAAAATTAAAAGCCTATCAAGTTACAAATAACAACTATATCAATTAAACTAACAAACTAAAAAAAGTAAGATAGTTTGAAAGATTTAATAATTAAGCTTGAGTGATATGCAAGCTCATTGAGCTCAAATTTTCATATTCAAGAAATCTGTTTTGCAAATATTCTTAGAAGAGAGCCTAACCAACTGAAAGAAGAAAAACAGTCAAATTTCTTTCATATCATGTTGGTCAACATAAGCCATGACAATAACAGGCTAAATGGTTGCTTACAACAAAAAAAGTTGAGCCAAAAGACATGATATTTCTGAAAGTTCCAGAGGGAGGCCTTTGTACAAGGGGGAAATTGTTAATTTTTTGCTATACAAGACACTGAACATTGAAACTAGAACAAAAATAAAAATCACTGTGCTAACAGTGAAAGTCATCCAATGACAAGACTTGTGCTAATAAATTTGGGGGATACTAAAAAGGAAGAAAGATTTTACATTAAATGATAAAATCAATAACTTAATTGAGAGCATATTATAAATTGTAGTACACCAAAGATTTAAATGCCTGCAATGGACCATGCTCTTATCTCAAGTATGCCAGTCATAGATTTCATTTTTCTCCATGGCAAGATCATCCCCTTCAAGGCATCCTAAGAAAAGTTTAAATCTTCAGTTACACGGTCCATGTTAGCCAGTTCCTTTCTTAGAAAACTACACTACAATGCCACATCCATCCATGCATATCCTTCATCCCAGCATAAAGCCCCGCAACAAAATCTCAACATTACTCAAACAAGTCTTGATGGCAGTCCTATATTCCTCATACAGCTTTGACACTTTATGACCCTACATATATCAAAAGTATGGAGTAACCAGCAATTATTGTAATGCCACTATAACTGCTTTGTGACTCACATTCATATGTTCAAAAGAGAGTAAAATTAAATCACAACAATACATCTGGAGTTCCAAGTGTGTCTGGCTACTGTAAAATGCACTTCCTGCTACATGTGCCTTCTCTCTCAAAAACAACTGTTCCTCATCAATCTCAACTTCCATAGCACTTGAATTGTTCTTGTTTGCTATCAAATGGTAGGAGCTCAACTGGTTAAATACGTAAACTTTTAAGGTGGAGACTATGGTTCAATCTTGCCACGCAATATATGCATAAATGCCAAAAAAAATATTGTAATGTGGTTTGTTGAAATACCGTGGTATGCTATAACACAGGTGGGACCCGTTTCAGTCCCATATAATCAATTAAAAGAAATTGCCCTCATTTCCAACTTCATACCATTGATAATCAGGAAAATTAAAATGTTTTACTTGGACCATGATCTAATCATTAGTCACTGTCCTAAAGAGCACTTTAGTATTATTGCCTACAGTCAAGTTGTCCAATTAAGGCAATGTCGCATTATTTTATAATTTTAAATTATGGCTTTGTTAAGTTCTGCAATCACTATATGGCAGTGAACTCGTAGCATAACATATTTTCAAAATAAAATTAGCAAGAAATACTAAAGTAACACAAGCAAGAAGATGGTAAACGGACCAAAATAAATAACTAACTGGCTGGTAATCATTGGGCAGTGCATGTAGATAGCCAACTTGACATAGGATTGGTTATATGCCTATTAATCGCCAGGTGAATGTGCACAATCCTTTGCAGATCTGACTACATATTGTATGTCTACAAACTCACCAAAACCTGGAGATATCACCTGTTAAAATATTACTGCGCTCGAACTGGTATCAATATTAACCAAGCAATCAGCTACATGACTGGCAGAATGTTTTGAATGTAGAGAACAATATAGATGATGATTGCAGATGCCACAAACCAGTTGACTGCACTCTTCAATTATTTTAAGCATAAATAATTACTAGAGACAACCAAAGAAACATGAGCGACATTAAGATAAACAAGGCAGTGATCTAAACGTTTTAACAATACTCTGAGAATGCATGGGGATTGGCATTTCAAACTTCTTCCTACTTGCAATGCAAAAATGAAATAAGAATACACTTCCTTTAGATGTTGTCTATGATTGAATGGTTCTGCCAAAAAAAAATCTAGACAGGATTTTTATTTAAAGGTGAACTAGACCAAACCACTTCTAAATACACAATTGCTAAGGACAGAGATTTTCTCATTGAATTCATAACATAAAAACTTGGCCAATGCAAGAAACCATACACATCATTTTCAAATAACAAGAAAGGGATAAATATTCTCTCCATAGCACAGAAAGTTATACATATCCTCAAGAAAGATGAAGCATTTAAAATACCTTTTCTTTTGCCCAATTAAATGCAAAGTTGTAGATTTCACGGAACTTCTCTGCATCACAAAACAAATAATTTACATAAGGTCCTAGCAGTCAGATATTATTCTCAGTGCTCCATACTCAAAGTGTGTACAGTAATCTTTAAATGCTATCATGTTAACACCATGTGAACCACATGCAAAAATACAAACCCCAAAGTAGCATAGTGTCTCTTCTAATGAATAACCTGGAATTGTATGACATAAATTGCACAACTCATGAATAGAAATAGAGCATCACTTTACAGTTAAATGAAAATTCACAAATGTTAAGACATACGCTCATCCTTCAGCTCAGAACGTAGATACAGAATCCTTTCCTTCAACTTGTCAATTGAATCTACCCTGCATAATTGCAGTTCAATTGTTATTGCTTAATCTTTAAAAAACCACACACAAATGCATTCAAATATGTTGATTGTGAATGTCACATATCTTCAACAAGTAAAGAATGATGACACAATACCCACCCCAATGTTTGTAGACCTATAAAAAATTCTTGCTTGGAGAATTCACACATGGTTGCCGCTTTCATATGCCACGACAAGACCAGCTGCCAAAAATAAAAATAAATACATTTACATATGGTTAATAAGCTATCAATAAATCATTCCACAAATAATCCTGAAATCACAAACTATAAATTATTTTCATGATTATTTGGATATGAATGGAGATAACATGCATGTTATTTGAGTTCCCATGAACAAATTTTTCAAGTATAAATAAGAAGAGGATTATGTTTTCTTACAAGTATTTCAATAAGAATAGGTTTCATGGTGTTTTCGTTCTCTTAATTATTTTTTTTAATTGTTTATATGGGATCAAAATGGGCCCCATCCATATTACATCATAACCGCATTTGTGTGGTTTGTCATCAAACCACATTTTCATGACATTACAACAAACCATACTATCACAGGTCACTTACCACAATAGCATCAATCACAACGTAGGGATTTGAACTCAGGTTGCGCTTGTATGATTGCTTCAAATTTATCATTCTTCCATAATGCCTTGGACAAAAACATTATGACTTATGAGGACCCACAAAGCACATAATTACCTTAGCAATGTTAATGCCACAAAGAAGAAAGATGCTAACACATCAACATAGGACTCTCATCCCAATGCTTGCTTTCGGATTGGCAAATATGAAGGTTCACTATAGGATTGGAACCTTGGCTTATGGTTGAAATTCCTTGCTCCCCACTGCTTGCAACAAACCTTAGGCAATGCTAACTTTCACCTATGGAATTGGAAACTTGGCTTACAATATGAAACTTCAAGATATACCTGTGAAGACGAGGACCTTTGATGCCTTGGTCAAGCCAACTATTACATATGGGTCAGTGGTTTGGGGTCCTAGTCTTGGCCCGATTGAGCGGTCACGGGTTGAACAAGTCCAAACACTTGTCTTCGATGATTCATTCGTTGCATGGGCACAATCCCCCACTCTATTATTTTGATAGAGTTTGGGGCTTCTCGACTTCTCCTCCCCAGTTTGAAATTATCTTCTTGATTATCGATTATCTTCATAGGATCCGTACTTTGGGAGATACCCCTGCGGGTTGCAGGCCATACCCTTACCTCGCCCTTCGCCCCTCGATGGAACTCTCTCCAAGTTCTCGAGGTGGCCAGAGGAGCTGGTATTTTCAGGTTTTTGCCCTCCTGGACAGCATTCAGATACGGATAGACAAGCTCCCCCCTTATTCTTTGGGGGTTCTCCCCCCCTCTCGGCTTAGTAAGGAGAAGATGCTCCACGAGATCCTGAAGAATGTTTGTCTCCAGTACACCAGATGCACATGGATCTCTCCTATTGCCCCTCTTTCCCCCAAGTTATATTTCTACCAAGAGCACTTCTTACAGATATAAGAGGCCAGAATAGTTCCTCCACAATACCTTCAAATCACTATTGGACAACTTAGGATGTGTTCTCACCAACTCTGGATTGAGTCAGATCACCATCTTCTGACGGAGGAGCGGATTTGCTTGTTTTGCTCCTTGGGTGAAGTTGAATCCCTTCATCACTTTATTTTTGGTTGTCCCATTTATTATGAAATCCAGGGTAGATTCCATTGCCTTTTCAAGGACAACTCTCGATCTATTTCTACCTTCTTCAGATACCCGAACCAACGGTGTCTCGCACTCTTTCTTAGGGAGATAACTCATCTTTGACAACATAAAAGTTCTACAAATGGATCTCACCCTCCTCAACATCGGCTCATCACAACATACTTCACCAACTCCGACGGACCAAGTGACTCCGGTCAAAAACGCCCCACATCATCCAATTCGGACGAAAGCAGGGTCACTAGACAGCGCACCCACAGTTTGTCAAGGTTCCGAACTAGCAATGGACAAAGAAATCATGGACTTCTTCAGCTCCGGTACTTCAGCCTCAACTGTTAGGAGATATTAGTTTTTGCAAGGTTCTTGGAGCTTGCCCCTCCTGGGCTCCCTTCACCCTCCTTCTCTCTCTCCGTTCTTCTTGGTGTGCACTCCTCTCTTTTGGATTGCAGCCCTTCCCCCCTCTGCTCTCCCTTATCTTTTCCCTTTCTCTTTGGCTCGGTTGTTGAGTTTCGTCTTGTATTTATCTTAGTTCTTTTCTTTGTTGGGCTTTATAGCCTGCTAGTTGGCAGTCATTATTGTCCTTCTTATAGTCCATTGGGTCTTATAGTCCCTTGGGTCTTATTTTGGCCCACCGCGGACACTAATAATAATTCATTTCATTTTCATTTCACTCCCCACCGCTTGTGCCAAAACTCATTGGATTTTCATTGTGTTAATATTAGACATTATTCTAAAAGACTTTTTTCATGAGAGGTCATTTCCTCCAGTGAACTTTTCTAAATCTCATATAATGTAGTAATAATCATAAATTATGAGGACCCACAAAGCACACGTGTACCTCAAAGTCATTTTAACACTTAAAAAGACGATGCCAACACATTAACCTAGGGATTCTATCCAAATGATTGCGTATAGATTGGCAAAAATTTGGGTACACGTAATGCTCTCTAAGCCCATCAGTTCTCACAATTATTATCAATGTCGAACAACCTGAGTGTATGATTTTTATTATACAAGTAAATTTTAGAGACACAAGATCTTATTGGATTTTTATTGCATTAAACATTAGTCGCTACACAAATTTATAATAAAAAATGACTGGTCATTTACTTCAATGTCCTTTCCATGTCTCATTTGATTTAGTGAGAACAATTAATTATGGGGACCAACAAAGCACAAAGGTACCTTGAGCAATGTGACTACCACAGAGAAGGAAGATGCTAACACGTCTACCCAAGGACTCGCACCACACTGCCTACTTTCGGATTGGCAAATCTTTTGGTACATGTCATGCATTATAAGCCCCCATGATTTCTCACGACTATTACAATGTGTTCCTTCAAAATTGATAACAGGAATTATTTAGCAAAAATATGTAGCCTGATCAAAATCTGCTCTGTTTTAATATTTAGAACAAAATAAAAAGCCAAAGCCATTGGTGTCATGAGATTGCCCTTTCCTCATCTTATAGAAGCCTTGTTGCCAAAGAATTGCCACATTGTCAGCCTACCAACTCTTAGATATTTTAACTCAGGTATGCCATTATTATCAAGGGTCAATCTTTTGTGATACATAAATGGAAGCAGTTCCACAACTCTGAACTTGTCATTAAATTCAAATGGCGAAGGTGGTGTGATACACCACACCAACACTAAAATCTTAGTGATGTGGTGCCACCCCAAGTGCCAACACAGCATTCAGTTGTCACTATGAGGTATCACCATTTAAATAGAGAGTTTCATGTGTTTCGTCATATGTGTTCATCACACAAGTGTTGGTTGCATCTATAGTCATGTCCCTTATATTTGTACTGTTAAAGCATTTTGCATCGACCCCTTAGTTCTGCAGCAAAGCTTGAGTGTTTTTCCTTGGGCTTACATTCCCACCTCTGCAGATTTTATAAAGTTTGAAATGCAGATCATGTTGAAGGCAACAAATGGATTTGTCATCTTGTCAACAAAGATAAAAGAGGAGAACACTTCATGAATGAATGACCATGCAGAATGCAGGTATCCTGGGGCTTTTTAAAAATTTGTACCTTTTGTATTTATTAAAAAATTGGTCTGGATCAAACGGAACCAGTTTGGACCACCCAGCAAGTTCAAGGTCAAGACCAAACCTAGTCCAGGTTCCTCTGGACACGCTAACAATGGTTCAAATCGTCAAAGTTAAACTCCATTTTGGAATTGTTGATATGGAATTGTGCCAAAAACACAGATGAATAAGCAACAATCCACAAAGTCTTGGCAAAAGAATAAAACAACAAAAATGAGGACAGCCCAATTGTAGGAACGACCAAATTCCATGGCAAGCTATTACAACCAGCAACGTGTGTGGTACTAACAACTACGCATGTATGGTGCAAACATGATGAAGTCAAAGTGAACCACAAGAGACCCTTTCTCATTAGGAAAGAAGTGTAGCAGGCAAAACTTCTATAGAGACCCCTCATATTAGGTGAGGGATAGGGTGCATGATCACCTATGATTGTTCTAGTTGAATAACGAAACATCGAGACAAGCAATAACATTGTCTCAACGTCCAGCTTGGCAGAATGAATTTTGTCACCCAAGTTTGAGCACACATGACCCCCACGGGATGAGGGAAGTCCTCATTCAGAATACCATCTATTTTTCTGATAAAAAGTGTGTTTTATGCTAACCACACTAGCTGGAGACTTTATATTGACAACGAAAGAGCAAGACATGGATCCTAGAGAGTGTGAAACTATACAATACCAAGGTATAGGCAAGAGACAATACAAGAGATTACAACAGAGGTGCTAATGTGGGAAGATGCATCTGGTGGTGCAGGAGAGCACAAAAGCGACGAAAACAGGGTAACGTCTGGTGATGCATATAGCAACAACTTACCAAAGTCGACATTGATCTGCATAAAAAATCACAATCTACAAAATTAACAAACGAGAAAACGTCATTTGTAAACAAGAGTCAAGAAGAATTGAAGAATGGTGTCTAAACACCAATCACCCTGCCCTGAATACAAGCAAAGTTCATATTTGGAGAATCAAAACATGGTAAATCCCATTTCAACCAACAACGTGGTACTAACAAGCAACTACGCATGTATGGTGCAAACATGATTAAGTCCAAGTGAACCACAAGACACCCTTTCCTATTAGGTAAAAGCATAGAAGGCAAACCTTCTATATAGACCCCTCACATTAGGTGAGGGATAGGGTGCTCAATCACCTCTGCTTGTTCTAGTTGAATGAAGAAACATCGAGACAAATAACAACATTGTCCCCATGTCCAGCTTGGCAGAATGAATTTTTTCACCCGTGTTTGAGCACACATGAACTCCACGGGATGAGGGTAGTCCTCATTCAGAATTCCATCTATTTTTATGATAAAAAGCGTGTTTTATGTTAACCACACTGGTTGGAGACTTTATGTTGATGAAAGAGCAAGACATGGACCTTGGAGAGTGTGAAATTGTACAATACCGAGGTGTTAAGCAAGAGACTATACAAAAGATTCCAATAGAGGTGCTAATGTGGGAAAATGTCTCTGGTGGTGCATGAGACGAGTCCAGCACAAAAGCGACCAAAACAGAGTAATGTTTGGTGGTGCATGGAATAACAACAACTTACCAAAGTCAACATTGATCTACATAAAAATCAGTCTTAGTGTTGACCTCACATGATCAACAAACAAGCTAAGGTCATTAGTTGTAAACACAAGGAGTCAATAAGAATTGGGTCTAGACACTACTCACCCTGCTTTGAAGACAAGGAGAATTCAAATTTGGAGAATCAAAAGTTGGTAAATCCCAACCCAACAAGTACAACTTTTGAAGGAAATCAATGGGCAATGGCTATAACAAGAGGCAAGCAAAAGTGACCTAAGTTCCTTGGGGACAACAACGAGGGCATAGTTTGTCACCATAGGACGTGAATCACCATTGGTGCACGCATACTAAAGACAAGGTAGAGTGGGGATGCACACGTTCCCTATGATGCTTAGGGGCATGGTGATTGACTGGTTCATGGAACTACCAACTCCTGCACGCCATCTGAAACAAGATGAAAGACACGTTTGAGAAGTTTCAACTCCTACACAATTAGGACAAGATAGACACAAAAATTTACAATACACGACAATCCAAGACAAAGAAAGTCAGTTCTTATAACCATTGACTAACGAAGCCTTTTTAGGTCATGGTCAAGGATGGCAAAGTATATCACAAGTGCTATGTGCACAACAGGTAATGGACGGCACAAAATTGGATGAGAAGTCGATGCATCAGTTTGTTACCTGCAAAGTCACTAAGACACCTCAAACTATCCAATATGAAGTACCCAAGATAGTTTAGATGAACCTTGGCATGATGAACAAAGAAAAACTGATCAGCTCTGGCAATGACTAAAAGCCAATGTCAAAAGCAGCTACATATAGGATATTCATACAATACAAGCAGAACTTCACATAGGCTTACAAGGACCTCAAGGGGATTCTGCCTAAGCTATATATTTCAGAATACTGATAGTTGAAGTGTACAGCCAATGGTATCAATGCAGCACCATATGACATTCAAATATGCAGAGATTCAAAAGATGTTGAGTGCAAGCAGCAATTTGAAGGTGACTGTGAACAAATGGGTGTTGCCAACGTGTAAAGGAGGAGACAGTACAGATCCAAATTTGTGTGGATTTTAAAAACTTAAAAGCAATAACAATGAAGAATCCCTTTCTGATTTTGTTTAAAATTTATATCTAGGAGGAGGTAATCAGGTGCAAAATTTATCCATTTTTGGATGGGTTCTCGACCTACAATCAAATTATAGCAGAGGAACATAAGTTAAAGACAACGTCCATCGTAGAGAATGACACAAGTACAATTGGATGTCATTTGGATTCGGCAAGGCAGCAGCAACATTTTAGAGGATAATTCTATACAACCTCAAACAAATTTTGACAAGAAAATTCAAAGTATTTCTCGATGATTGTTCACTTTATGGACAAAAGGAGGAGGCACCTAAAGGCATTGGACAAATGCATGCAGTTTTGCACAAATGCCCAAACCCTAAGAAGTGTAAGTTGTTGGTCCAGTAGGAGAAGCATTTGGAGCATGTTTAAAGCACCAAGCTCACGTAATGGTTCAAAAGAAAGAACCTTATGACATCAGCTCATTAAAATCCTTCTTGGGGATTGTGGGGTATTATAGGATGTTCATGAAGAACTTTGTGAAGTTGTCCCACTCCCTCAACTTCTTAAGGAGGATAAGCGTTGTTTTCAAGTGTACAAACAAGCACCAAAAGGCCTTCAAGGAGCTGAAGGTCAGGTTCATTGATGTACCCACTTTGATGTTTCAGAATTAGGACAAAGAATTTCACGTCCATAATGGCGCATCCAACTTCACAATTGAATGTGGATTCCCACAACAAGGGAGTCATGGGTTGGATGAACTCAATTATTTTGCAAGTTGATCTAGTGTCATAAGCAGAGAAGATACCTTGAAAACTCATGTCATATTGTAAACAATGTAGAAGTGTAGGTGCAATCTGATCAATAATACCTTTGAGTTCTCCAAAGACCATTACACATTGTTATAAACGATCAATAAGTCGACTATTCATGGAGGCATTAGCAGGTAACTCTCACTTTGCAAAAGATTGTGTTTTGCATGGTGGAACAATAGGGAAGAGCATGTGATAGTCGACCAACAATCCTAAATATGCATTGGCCCTTTCAGCTCATTTAATGGCTTGTTATATAAAATAGGACAGGACAAGATATTACGTAAAACTATATTCAAAGACTTGCATAGCATGATCAGAGAAGCAGACTAAAGGTAGGCTTGCAGACACATGGGACCTTGTTCATCAAGGGACTTTGGTGCCCATTCCTATTTTGCAATTCCAAGGAGTGGATACCATCTTGTGACACCTATCAAAGGACAAGGAAAGCCACTTAAGAGAGATTCTGTGTGATTATAAATGTCCCAATAGCTACAATTGTTCAAACAAGATTGACTATATTTTGTCAGACCACTAAAACCAAGCCACAAACAAAAAAGTTAAATAACTTGTGGAGGCAAGGACATACCTTATGAACGGGATTGAGATGGGTGTGTTGACCATTAACTCATCCAAAAGCATTGAATTATTATAAGCAAATATTACATTTTGGAATTCTATTGCAGCCCACTAGCGTTCACAAAGGACATTTTGTAAACACGATAATCATGCAACTAAGACCAAACTTTAGAATCCATTAAACCCTGTCAAATCTGCACTACCCCAAGGTAAACAAAGAGGCAAAAGCCACTGAAATAGTACTCAACTAAGTAATCCGAAAGTCCTACTAAGTTGAGGAAAAAGATTGGAAGAGACTGCTAACAATCTTATGGCCATATAAGATGGCCTACAAAGCGGTGACTACCAGACACCATATTCTAGTTAATGTACAAGCATGAGGCTGCTGTCCTAGTAGACTTTTTTATTTCAATCTTGAGAGTAGCAGTGCAAAACCTGCTCAGGGATCAAGAGAGCATGGAGAAGACTCTTTTTACTTAACCAAATAGATGAACAGAAATTGTTCTCCCAGTGGGCTACTGAGGTAACCCAACAACAGCAAAAACACTCACATGATAAACATCCACGGTGAATATTATTCAAGAAGGGGGACCTCATCCTTCACCTTTAATGTGAAGTGCAAGATCAAGCTGGGGAAGTTGAAGACCCTATGACTTAGATCCTTCCAATTGGCCAATGTAATGGACAATGGATATATTTGATTATAGCAACAGGAGGCAACATTGTGTGCTAAACCTATCAATGGATTGAAATTGAAGCAATATTGGATTGGTGCATAGGTAAACTCAATTGACAACTCCTTTCAAGCAGTCACAATTATGCCAATGGATGAATGCAGTGACTCAAGGAGTGTAAAACTGACAACAAGCAAAAACACTAGCAGAACAATCAAGTTGTATGACGAAGAAGCCAAACATGTGGGATGGCCATCAAATCATAATTATTGACTTAAGGAGCAAGTTACCCAACACACTCACCCATGAAATTGGAGCCCAACCACTCAAGCCTAAGGTAATTGTGAGTGCGTGTGGAATTTCAAAACGAAGGAATTGGACCATCCTCGCAACAATGTGTGTGCCTTGAGCAATCAAAGCATACCATTGAAAGATCAAAGGCAATCAATGACACCTATTAGAGTGGGGACAGCAAGAATAAGTATCTATGTGCACCTATAACACTCTCTGAAGCTGAGCAATGATGGAATAGAATGGAACAACTGACATAGTAACAACAACACAATATCAAAGAGTTGAACGAATCAATTCGATGAAAGTCTAGAGCAACGGTGTAAAGAAGAAATTATCAGGCGACATTAAAAAGTTAATTGGTGGGCCCTGCACAAATTCCATGGATTCCACAAGTGATAGAAGGCGAAAACATCGTCTTAAACCACCTCTATGTGAGTTGGGCTCTAGGCAGAGGCTTGACAACACGTGACTAACCAGCCACACTTAGGTGTGGAAGGGATCTGTAACGTCAATTATAAGTATTTTTTAATGATAAGTCGCTGCGTATCACAATGGGCAAAATCATTTTATATATAATTTTGATTTGGCTAGTCATATTATCTGATATATAGGAAACATAAGAGAGGCTAGGGAAGAAAATGAAAGTACATTGATTTTGATTGGCCATAAGCTTCCAATACATGAGCATAGAAAATAAAGGTACATTGATGTCCATGTAGACAATGTGAATTAAAAGTAGATGAATATTGTTAGGATATAATCAGAGTTGCATGGAAACAAATATCATATCCATTACAATTATGGTATCACATACAGATACAGAAAATATTCAAGAACAACCCCTGATATGGATTTAATTAGACATGACATTATAAAAAGGGCACAGACACATACATATGTTCTAAGGAAACATTAAAAAAATTACATAAATATAAGTCGAACATAATTTGTAAATAGAATATTCTCATTAGTGAAGTGAAGAAATGTTCATTGTTTTTCACTTTTTTCTATTGGAAAATTATATTTTAAAAATCCTATTTTCTCTAATCACGTGTATATATATCTAGATGCGCCCAAGCCATATCTGGATATATTAGATATGGCCCATATACAGGTTTGTATTCGGATACATACTTTCAGACACTGTATACGAGAAGTATCATATCTGTATCTATATCTAATATACAGATATGCATAGCCAGGCAAGAGGGTCAGATACCATAACTCTGTATATGTATCTGATATGCAGATAAACATAGCCAGGCAGAAGTGTCAGAAATGTTAACTCTGTCTGTATCTGATATGCAGATACACATAGCTGGGCTGAAGTGTTAAATACAGAAACTCTACCTGAATCTATATCTGATATATAGATACACATAGCCAGGCCAAAGCGTTGGATACGATAACTTTATCTGTATCTGATATGCATATACACATAGCCAGTCTAGGTCTGTCAAATACAGTTATCTATCTGTATTTAATATGCAGACACACAAAGGCAGGCAAGAGTGTCAGATATGATAACTTATATATGGTTTAAAATTTGTTTTATTATTGGGTGCACTTTTGTATTAAAAGTTATAATCAATGCAGCAGCCGCCATCAGTCGGAGAGGGGAGCAGCAGTCTCCCATCAAATTCGCCACTGTAGCAGCCGACACTGTAGAAGCCTGCATACTGTAGCAGCCGCCACTTTAGCAGTCCGTGCACGGTAGCGGTCACAAAAATTTTGGCCCTAAAAAAAAAAAAAAAAAAAATGGCAGATTTTGGAGGCAACAAGTTGTGACGGATGGAGCAGCAAGGAGGAGGAGCGAGAGGTCTAGGGGCATCAAACCCTAGGTGTGGGACTTCAGAGGGCAGATCAGCAGACGCGGCAGGTGGGGGCTCTGGCGAGATAGCAGGCCCCCAGGCGGAGGATGTGGACAAGGAAGTTCTATTGGAACCGGTCCAAGGGCGTTGGGCGGATGCGGTTGAAGATTTCTCTGAGGGGGACCAGGACTCTATGCGTCAGGATCAAAGGAAGACCCAAGAAGGAGACAAAGAGAAACCTGGCAACTGGAGACCTTCATATCTTAATGCTCTTCGCGGTAAGCAAAAATTATCCGACTCTTGTTTTAATCTAAAATCTGTCAATGGTAGGTTGCACGTCCCGGATTCCTTAGCTCAGCATGTGGCTATGGAGGGCAGAACATCTCTGGTGGCTAAATTTATGGGGGTGAGGCCAGACATGGAAGTCATAAGGAGATGGGCCATCCAAAAATGGCAGCCAAGGGCCGGTATGATGATTAAGGCTTTACCCAAGAGTTTTCTTTTGGTGACATTTCAATGTGAACAGGACATGGAAAGGACTCTCCAAGGAGGTCCTTGGTTTTTTGGGAAAAGGGGCTTGTATCTGAAGCGTTGGTCCCCCGATTTCAACCCCCAGACTCAGGTGCTGGATTTGGCTCCTATTTGGGTTAAGATGCCAGGATTACCTCTGCTTTTCTGGAACGAACAAATCTTGGCTGGGATAGCTACAGAGATTGGAGAACTAATAGCTATTGATCCTGCAACCTTGAGCAAAACAAGACTCCTGTCTGCTCGCATGTGTGTGTTGGCGGACCTGAGTAAAGAGCTCCCTAAATCCATTATTTTGTCGTCTATGTTTGGCCTTCATACTCAGGTCTTTGAATATGAAAATATGTCTTTTAAGTGTAGTGTTTGTGGGAAGGTAGGGCACCAGGGTATCCACTGCATTTCCAAGAACCAGCCCCCACTCCAAAATACTGATCCTCAAACCCAGAATAATATCCCTCCCCCGCAGATCTCCATTCCTACCCAACCTGGGCCTCAAGGACGTGGAGCTCGAAATCCGAATATCAGAGACCCTGTTCGCCCTATTGTAAGCAAGAGGCAACGTTTTAACCCTCCTCCCAAAAATTCCTATGCCCCGAAACCCTCTCACAGGGGAGCTGGTCCCTTTGATGGGAACCCTCAAGCTCAACCTGCTCCTAAGATGATACAGCAAGCCTCAGAGCCAAATCACAAAGGAAAGAACCCCATAGATCAACGCCCTGGGGCAAGTAAGTTTGATTGGGTGATACGGGAGGCCTATGGAGGCTCGGTGGAAGTGGTCCCATGTACTGCAGAGGAATTTATGGGAAGAAATTCCAAGGAGATCAACATCCCAGTGGAGAACAGTTTTGATGCATTAAATCATTTGAAGGGAGATCAGATGGACAGCCAAGAAGTGGAATCTGAGGTAGAGGAGACTCAAGAGAAGGATTTAGAGGAGAAAAATCAGAGGAAGGAGCAGGAAACTAATAATACAGGCAAGGATACTCAGGAGGAAGAGGTGAACCACCAAGATCAGTGTAACCCCAAAGCAGGGAAAAAAGAATCTACTAATCAAGAAGCTAAGAGCACGGAATCATCTCCACTGTCAAAAAGACCAGTTAACCTGGAAAGCCAGATTGTTACCCCAAAGACCAAGACTGACCTACCCAAGATGGTTACTAGAAGCCAAGTGAATCCCAAGGAACTTCAACCTAGAGCGGATGTATGGGGATATGGTTCGGTAGGAAGAGGGAAACCTAGCAATGCTGCCTTAAGGCAGAAAGAAGCAGAGCGAGGAGTGGCTGATGGCACTCAAGCAGTATTGCTCTTTGGGGCGAAGGCTCGAGGATCCAAAGCCCATAAATGAAGATTCTTTCATGGAATATTCGTGGGAGTAATCCTGCAAAAATAAGAGCTTTGTATGCTCTTAGACAAGAACACAAACCGGATATGATTTTACTGCAAGAAACTAAAATGGAGGAGAGTAGAGTTATTCCTTTTAAGAATAGGACTTGGCGAGAAGCTGAAGTAGTAGGCCAAGAGGCCACTGGAACAGCAGGAGGGTTACTGGTTATGTGGAACAAAAATGTGATTGATAGTAGAGTGATTCTGATGTCTAGTTGGTTTATTTGTCTCTTATGTGTGGATAAAACCACGCAGGAAGAGTGGATCTTAACGAATGTATATGCTCCAGTTAGACAGGGACTGAGAAGGGTTCTTTGGAGTCAGCTAGCTGAATTGAGGGAGACGGTCCCCAACTACCCTTGGATTGTGGCGGGGGATTTCAATTGCTACCTTAATCCTGTAGATAAATTGGGGGGCTCTCAAAGAATAACTGCTGATATCTACGAGTTTAGAGATTTTGTTGAGCAACATGAGCTGATGGATGTGGACCTGCGTAGATTCTCCTATACATGGTCTAACAAAAGATTGAAGGAAAACCAAATTCAGATAAGATTAGATAGGTTTCTTCTTTCTCAAGAATGCCTGGAGAGGTTTGGGGACTCTTCATTAACGGCACTCCCAAGAATCGGGTCTGATCACAACCCAATTCTGTGGGAAACAGGGGAGGACTCTAAGAAAAGATACATCAGACCCTTTCGATTCGAACTTATGTGGTTCCAACATCAGGATCTCAAGGATCTGGTTGCCCAATGGTGGGACAAAAAGTATAATGGTTCGAAACTGGCCCAAGTGGCATGTAAACTAAGGAATGTGAAGGCTAACATTAGAGAGTGGAACAAAACTTCCTTTGGCAATATTTTTGTTAAAAAGGCAGAACTAAAAGACAAGATCAATGAACTACAGGAGAAGCTGAAGTCAGAGCGACTTATAGAGGATCTGAGAAACCAGGAGAGGGAGCTGTTAGCCGAATACCACACGATGCTAGGATTTGAAGAAACCTTTTGGAGGCAGAAATCCAGACTGCGTTGGTTAAAGGAGGGTGACAGAAATACAAAGTTCTTCCATGTCTCTACTCTTCGCCACAGGAGTACTAACAAAATTAAGGAGATCAAGATGGCCGATGGGTCTAACACCAAAGATATGGAAGACATAAGGAGGGAAGCGGTTGAGTACTTTAAATCGTTGCTAGAAGATGTAAATCCGACTATTGAAGAAGAGGACTCTCTGTTGGCAGCCATTCCACCCCTCGTAACTGATAATCTTAATGGATTCTTACTTAGTCCTTTCACAAAGGAGGAAATCAAGAAGGTCGTTTTTGACATGGATGGTAACAGCTCCCCAGGACCGGATGGCTTCCCTGCAGCTTTCTTCCAGAAGTTTTGGGATATCCTAGGCAATGATGTAGTGGAAGCTATAATTGAGGCTCAAAAGGACATGGAAATCCCAGAAGGAGTTAATGCTACTTTTTTAGTCCTCATCCCTAAACTAGTGGGAGCAATGGAATTTTCCAGTTTTCGCCCTATCAGTTTATGTAACACTCTGATGAAGATTCTCACAAAAACAATCGCCAATAGGCTGAAGGTTATCCTTCCTTTCATCATTGATATGAACCAAGGTGGCTTTGTGAAAGGGCGACAAATATTGGATGGTATCATCACAATTCATGAGGTTATTCATTCAATGGTGACTAGTAAGGAAGCAGGTATGTTACTAAAGCTTGATATGAATAAAGCCTACGACCGGGTCTCATGGCGGTTCCTCACCAAGATTTTGGGTAAGTTTGGTTTCTGTCCCCAGTGGATTAAGTTGATTTTTAGTTGTATCTCTACTACAAGATTTTCTGTCATGGTGAATGGGTCACCCTCCGGTTACTTTAAGAGTGAAAGGGGGTTGCGACAAGGAGATCCTTTGTCTCCATACTTGTTTATTATTTTAGCGGAAGCATTGGGTAGGAACATTTCAGCAGCGGTGGCAGATGGTCAATTGGAAGGTTTTAAACCAGCCTCAACAGCAGAGCCAGTGTCTCACCAACAGTTTGTGGATGATACAATCATTGTGTCCAAAGCCTCGGTGCCTCAAGCTAGGAAGTTGAAGAGAATTCTAACCAAGTATGAGACAGAAGCAGGACAGTACATAAACTATAAGAAGAGTAGCATCTATTTCTTTAACACGCCTGGTGGGAGGGAGGAAAGAATAGCTAACCTCTTCGGTTGTGGAAAGGAGCTTCTACCAGCAACTTATCTAGGCATGCCTATGTTCGAAGGAAGAATGAAGGCTACTTTGTGGAACTCAGTCATTGACAGGATCTCCAAAAAGTTAGCAGGGTGGAAGGGCAGCCTTCTCAGCTCCGCAGGAAAAGCCTTATTAGTTCAAACTACTTTACAGAGCATTCCAATTTACTGCATGTCTCTATTTAGAATGCCTGCAAAGGTCCGAGCTACATTGGAGCTAATTCAACGCAACTTCTTGTGGTCAGGTTCAGAGGAGAGAAAGAGAATTTCGTTGGTAGCATGGAATCAGGTGTGTGCAAGCAAGGATCAGGGGGGCCTGGGGTTAAAGAGAATGAAAGAAATGAATCAAGCTCTGATTGGCAAACAGGTATGGAGATTTATCAATAATGATCAATTGGGATGGGTAAAACTTCTTAAGGCAAAATATATCAGAAATAATCAGGACTTCCTGAAAGCTGATAATCTTCCTAGAGGATCCTATTTTTGGAATTGTTTGCTCGAATGTCGGGAGGTAGTCAGGAAAGGCATCAGATGGAGAATTGGTAATGGAAGACAAGTGGACTTTTGGAAAGACCCGTGGTTGGAAGAGGCCCCTCTGAAAGATAACTTAGACCTTCAGGTCCTCCAACATAAACTTTCGAAGGAAATGGGAGGAAAAGTAGGGGATTTTATTGCTGTAGCACAGGAAACTTCTTCTTGGAAGAAAATCACAGTTCATAATCTGTCAGAGCAAGAGAAGGTGGCCCTAACCAAACTCAATGATGCTTTAAGGGTGTTCCCGATCATTCCTGGGGGAGGAAGAGACAAGGCGATTTGGGGCAAAACTACAAGTGGGATCTATTCAGTAAAAACTGCCTATAAGTTAATCCACTCAGGATTCAATGGCTGGACTCCGACTTCTGTTATTTGGTTAAATAATTTAACCCCAAAAATAGCTTTCTTCTTTTGGTTGGCAGTTCAAAATAAGATCCTGACAACAGATAATCTGCAAAGGAGAGGTTTCCAATTCATCAATCGATGTATCTTGTGTGAGAAAGCAATAGAATCTGTAAGTCATATATTTCTAACTTGTGATTTTTCTTGTACAGTCTTCCAAATGATCCTGTCCAAATTTCATATAGATTGGGTCTGTCCAAATAGCATGTCTGACTTCTGCATACAGTGGGCTTCCCCCTTCCGGGCAAAGCTTTTGACTTGGCTCTGGAAGCTCAGCTTACCCCATTTTTTATGGGGGATATGGAATGAGAGAAATAAGAGAGTATTTAAAGGACGTAAGAAAGATCCCAGGTTATGTGGTAATAAAATAATCAGAGCTTTGAAAGAAAACTGGAAAACTTTCTTCTTCAAAAATGAGACCATGTCTCTAAGGGAAAGGAGGATTTTGCGGAACTGGGGAGAGGAACTTCCAGACCTAGACATTACAACCAACCCACGGGATGGTGTCAAGTGGATACCCCCACACAAAAGTGGGTTAAGTTTAATTTTGACGGGGCAGCTAAAGGAAATCCGGGGGCTGCAGGAGCAGGAGGAGTTTTGAGAAATGAGGAAGGAAAAGTGGTCCTTGCCTTTGCAGAGCCTTTGGGAACTCAAACAAATCATTTTGCAGAAGCCCGAGCCTGCATGCAGGCAATGAGAATTGCCAGACTTGAGGGTTATAAGGAAGTTATCTTTGAAGGGGATTCGCTTAATATAATCAAGGCAATTAAGGAGGATAAAGACCCCAGCTGGACCATATTGGAGCTTATCCTAGAAGCAAAGATTCATAAATCTCATTTGGTTAATGCCCGAATCCAACACACCTTCAGAGAAGGGAACCAGGCGGCGGATCTAATGGCAAATATTGCAGTTTCTGTTGGGGAGATGCAAATTTGGAAGGATAACTTCCCTCAAGAACTATTGGTGTTGGCTGCTAGAGAAGAGCTAAGATCAAACCTGTTAGAGCATCAGGAGATCAGAGGGGCTGATGATGAGTAATCCGACAGATGGAATTAGGCAGAAAAGGCATCCCATTTGCTGGGGCCTGGGAGGTGACAAGTGTACAGTACAGCAACCTAGTGTTAGTAAGTGCTAGGTGTTGTTTGGTTTTTGTTTTATCCTGAATAGTCAAGCGACAAGTATAGGACTGTGGACTCTAAGTATGGCTTAATGTGAGTCTTAGAAAGATCCATTTTGTATTTTGATTATACGGGCTTGATGCTAGAACCAGCCCATTTTGACTTTGTAAAAGGTTTGTGGACCTTATAACCACCTCTACCTTATACCAAAAAAAATTTATAATCAATAAACCATTATTTTGTTCAAAGTGAATTACTTATGTTGGTTCAGGTCATTAAATACCCAACATGTTCATATATATATACACGGACACAATTAAGGTTGGAGATTGGGTTGTATATCACACCACAAGCTAGATGACTCTCTAATTAAATTTTGCTTTCCATTTTGCATTATGATTTTTTCAAATAGAATCATAGCAGTGGCAATGATTATGTCATACTTAACAATGTAGGTAATAAGAAATTTTTTTAATATGAGATAGAAAACAATATAGAGTCTCAGCATATGGACATACCATTACAATATCACCTGGATCTACCTGCCAAATACAAAATGAAAATATTAAAATCTGTTTTCTGGAGTAGTTTTCCCAAGAAAGAACTTCAATATATTATTTTTAAAAAGAGATAGAGAGATGAGACCATTAAAGGAGTATCAATGTACTAAGCATAGAATAATATAACTTAACAAGAGTAGGCTTGATCAAGGAACATTGGACAGCCAACAATTCTATATGATGTGGATTCATAATATGATATTTGCAACACATTTTAGATGATAATCAAGAATATATACAGCAATCTAGGTAATAGAATGCTTGAATATCAAAACTCGTTACAGAAAACAAGCAAAGTTTGCATAAGCATCAAAATGTAGTGCGTAAGTACAAAATATTGTCCTTTATTGATATTAGGGATTTAAGATCATGTCATATTCATATTAGCATGATAGTAATCTGCAGAACTAATATACTGTAATATGAACTTCTCTTCAGCTACATATCATTAGATATACAACTCTTCTTAACATTGTCTAGTCTGTATACTTTTACTACATAAAACCAAATTCCTTACCAACTGTAATTTTATATAAGACTTTGTAATCTCCAAGGACAATGTCTTCTAAATTAGAGCAGAGACCATTTGTGACCACATACAAAAGAAACTGAACATAGAAGTCTGCTACAGGCATCTCTTAGCTCAATGTGATGCCCAATATCATGGTTTTGGTGGCATGTGTTTGATGTTCTGCCTGCTATGCCCTCAGTTCTTTTAGATATATATCCCATACAATGCCTTAAACATTGACATATTTCTGTATCTATGCTACTAGCATACAAAAGATGAGGTAATTCTATTAAAGTCTACAAACACCAAAATCGACCAATGGGACTCACCAGAAATAATCTGTTATAAAGCATTGTAGCAGCCAAATAAAGGATTAATAAGATAAACCAAATTAGAGTAAATAAATTAAACAAAACTATACCAAAGTGAGATAACTGTACAACACAGAACTCAACATCATGGGGTGGGCTCTGAAAAGTGCAAACCCAAATAATGTTGTATATACTGAAGAAATTGTGAAAGAACCTCAGTGCATCCAAGGGCCAGCTCTAACCAGTACTTGAATGCAAAGTGGAAGAGGAGTCAATAATATTTCACCATCCTGAAAGAACCAACCAGGACTCAGGACTTCATTGGATAATCCAAGCATACAGAGACTGACCCCTCAAAACTCTCCTAACATGCATGATCGAAGAACCATTAGAGACAAGTAACCAGTAAGCCATATTTGAAGGTTAAAGCTGATTCCTGAGTAGAAGAGCACAAAGTTTACTAGCAGCCTCTTTTCTACCAAGCATGCAGGGTATTGAGAGAGTTGAGCTTGAATTTCAGTAACACCGTTGGAACAGTATCTGCCCTCATCATTATGAATTTGATCTCCATGGGCTTGTTTAACCCTGTTCTTGTCTGTTTTTTCAAGACCTAGTAGGCACTCAATTTTGCAGTTTTTCCATTTGTGATATTCAAACAACCTATCCTAGTAATTTTGCCCTAAGGGACGTCAAGTCCTTTAAGAGGGCTTGTCATAGCTTCTCAGTAAAGTATTTCACAGGTTCCATAACAAATCCTACTTACAGGCTCTCCCTTATAGATTCGATCCTGTTTATCCAGAAAATCCTTATTGTTCAAAGTTGAAGTTCAGTTATTGTAAAATATGTATTCGTTATATGTATTCACTTATGAAAATCCTTTTTTCATAAAATGCAATTATAATTTTTTTTGGTTCAGAATGTTATATTCAATAGACACCCTACAAAGCGTATTCGTTGCATTTCCTATATTTGTCACTAAAATATGATTCTATGATCCCAACATATACCAAAATGTCAAAACTACACTTATAAACTTTGAGTTACAACCCACAAGAGAATTAGAATGCTCCATGTGACACTGCGCAGCCAAATCCTTATTTTCATTTGTTATAGTGTATGCATTGTGTATATAAAATCATGCTAAGAGGTTTACACTCCCTTTCATAATGTTTACAAGCAAAAGTTACACAGTTGTAAATTTATAATTTTATGAAAATGGTGAGAGTACACTCTTGGGCACTACATATGCACAGTGCATTTCAAAGCATGCTTCATCTCTACTCAACAATATTTTTATATGACATAATTTGTATTCGGTCATGCTCTTCCACTTTAACAAAGGGCAGCTTTCATGATAAAACAGAACCCACAAAAAAAAAACATATGCATATAAAGGATGCTTAATTTTATCAATCATATAAATAATATTTACTTACGACCCAACTACAAAAGTCTCATCTCAGTAATTTAAAAAGGTTAATCAGTAGATACTATCAGCATCGTGTTTAAACAAAACTGTTTTTTAATTTATTTATTTATTTATTTTTAAAATAGCAGAAAGAAACAAATTGTACCTGTAGATCATTGCAGAGCAAAGAGATACCATCTGCCATAATCATATCCGTGTAAGGATCTGCGCAGATGTCCACAATTGTTATTACCTTACTGGACAAAGTTTAAAACCAAAGGAAAAAATCTCAATAACATGTACCATGATATGGATGGAATTAATCATAAAATTACTTGTATACAAGATACATCAGTATATGTGAAACATTTTATCGAATTACGCACAAGACATGTGACAATCCAAAATGTATATACTCAAACATCCAAAATTTGAAAAATACCATGTAACTTCATCAGACTATGATCATGTGATATAAAATGTCAGTCGAAAATCCAATATCAGTTAGTATTTTTCAACAGTTAAATTTAATTAGTTTATACTCCTACTGCACCTAAATAGCATGTGTTAAGCACCTAACTTGTCAATCAACTAGTAGAGCAAATAGAACCATGCTAGCCTCGTCATCTTCAACCAACGTGAGATGACAAATTGGTGTAACAATCTCCAACTTAAAGATATATCATGTATTATGTTGCACTCTTCTCATAAAAAATGTTTGTTCAATAATGTGATTAGCGAGTGACATGTTAGTCTTTTGCAATATACGATCCAGAGGGTATTAAAAAAAAAACCCAAAAAGCAAAAAAGTAGATGTGAAACTTTATTGTTCCCATGTAAGACTGCCATCAAAGCCATGGTATGTGCACTAAAGAATGTTTACTTTGCCCTATTTATCTACCAATAATCATTGAATCCTAATTAAATCAACTCTACACTCTTGACATGTATAGCTAGCCTGGTTTGAAATATGAAAGAGTGTGATCAAAGATACTAAAGGCTACAACATCAAAGTTGAAAGGGTGCAACCCGATATACAAATGGATGTGAATTGGTATATGAAAAAGGTGCAACTTGTAAGCGAAAAAGTGTGACCCAATTTACAAAAAGGGCAACTCAAGACTAAAAGGATAAAACTTGAGATAGAAAGCATACAACTCGAGACCAAAACGGTGCGACTTGAGTGAAAGGGTTTGACCCAATGAAAGGGTGCAACTCAGTAGTGAAAGGATACAACTTGAGAAACAAAGTGGCACAATCTGACACACAAAGACGTGAGATTTCTGACCCAAGATTTAAAATACATGAAGACAATAAAATATCATGGCTCCTACTCCTAGCTTCTTAGGAAATGAAGATGGAGATGTTTAGTTGACTACACAAGGAAAATAATATGTTTCTGACCAATTTCATAGAGTTTTAGTTCACAGATGAGGCAAAAATGTTGTAACAATCTTGATTCTAAATTAAGAGAAGATTTAACTTGGGTAAAGTTTAAAATATTTTCTTAGGCAAATGGTCTATGAAAGTCTCAAAGAAAGAATGCCATAGCAGGAAACTGTATCATTAAAAGACCATATTTAAAAATATTTATATTGCACAGTGCAGAAACTCAGACTCAACGTGGACTCAGCAGGGCCAATTTGTAACTTGAACTCGGCAAAAAAATTGCAAAAACTCATGCAGAATTGCAAAAACTCATGCAGAATATTTGTGGAAAAATTGGGTGGTTGGTAGATTCTTGAAATCTGGAAAATATTTGTGTTTAAGAATTCAAAAGCATATTTCTTCTGGCTGCCTTCACCTCCTCTCAGCTCTCTTTGTCACTGGACAGCAGAAATAAGGCCAAAACCAACAAAAAAAAACAAAAAGAAAAAAATTATTCCCATTGCTGCATGAAGTTCACTGCAGCCGGATTTTTTTCTCGGGACTTGCAAGTCTGGTGAGTTTTTTCCAAGTCTGAGATTTTTTGAGTTTTTAGAAAAACTCGCCAAGTCCAGAAAAACTCATGAGTAGATTCAAAAAACTCTTTTTTGACCAACTCGTGCTTGGACTCGGCAAGTTTTTCAAAAACTCATGGAATTTCTTAACTATGGTATATTGAATCCTTTATTGATTTCATGGTGTATTGGGGTTTTAACGAGGCATATTGATCCATTACACACTTGCAAAATACCATATAAATAATAGTACCACTTATGTTATTCCTAGATTTACATATAAAAAACCCCACTATAGTGCTGTCATCTTATTTTATTTAAAAATGTGTAAAAATAGCGATGGGAGTTGGAGAGAGAGGTGCAAGAGGGCTGGGTGGTGGAGCGAATGAGCAGGGAGGTCAGCAAAGGCCAGATGATCCAGGTTCTGGGACCAATGCAAGTAAAGGATCGGATGCGGGGCCCAGTTCAGATCCCATAAACAAAGAGGGACCCTCTCTAGGTTCAGGTTTTACTGGGGGAAACCCTAGGAAGCTCTCTTTTGCAGATACTTTGAGAGGAAAAGACAAAGCTGGCAGACAAAACCCTTCTTGGTACCGCTGTTTCAGACAACAAAGGACAACTCAAGTGCTGAAAGCGGAGGATGGCATCCTCGAGGTTGAAGAGGATGAGGAAGACATCAGGAATAAGCTACAATAATTAAAAAATAGTCTAATTTGTAAGTTTATTGGAGCATGGCCAGGTTTATTGGCCATTAAAAACTGGATCCGCCTAAAATGGGCATCAAGGGATGAAGCTTTCGTAACCCTAATGGCCAAGGGTTTTTTCCTAGTATCTTTAAGTCAGAAAGAAGAATGCATTAAGGTTTTTGCAGGTGGACCAGGGTTCCTGGGTCGTTCAGGTTTGTACATGCGGCCATGGGAACCAGGGTTTACCCAAATCAAGAGGTTGTGAACAGTGTCCCAGATTACACCCAAATATTTGGTCTTCTAATGGAGTTCTGGCTGGAAAAAACCCTAGAGGGCATTGGGAATGTCTTGGGTGAATATGTTATGACAGCCCCAAAAAGGGGAAAATACCTCAAGTCATTTATGCATGAATGTGCGATAAGGTAGATTTTCAACGTCCACTAGTGAAGATGGTGGAGCTGGATTATGTCTTTGGGAAGTATAGACAGTATATTGACTATGAAAACCTACCCTACCCTTCCACTGTCATTTCTATCATGCATGCAGACATAAGGTGAATTCCTACTCTTTTAAGGTGCAGGGAAACAAAGAAACAAAGCAGTAACAGCCAAAGGAGGCAAAAGAAAAAAAAAAACAGTTGAGCAAGATGTAACAGGCAAACAGCCGTCAAATGATACCAAGATTGAGTTGGCCCCCATGGAGCAATCAGTTCCCTTACAGGAGAAACAGATAGCATGGGAGGAGAATGAAGTAGCATGCGAGGAAAGAGCACAACCAAACGAAGCATAGGAAAAGGAAGAAAGGCGTAAAAGCTATATGAGGATGCTAAGGAAGAGGAGAAAACAGAAATTTCTGAAAAGGGTGAAATAGATCCAGAAACACAGATAAAATCGAACAAAAAAGGAAAGGGTAACAGTGCAGCCAAAAGAAAAGGAAAAGAGCACCAGCAACAGCCTAAAGAGTCATTGGTGGATGGGGACAATTGGGAGCAAGTTCAACACAAAAGACACAACAGAAAGAAGCTAGCAGACACGGGAGGCATGGGTAAGCATAGTCTTTATTTTCCGATCTGCCTGGGTACACCTCAGACCAAAGTCAAGATTGGGTGATCTAAAATCAACCTCCAGAGAAAGACGGCTCCTTAGAACTACTTGAAATTTAAAGAGAAAAGGGAAAGAGAAACAGTGGAGACGGGTATAAACAAGATTAAAGCGGACGGAGTTCAGCTAACAGCATTATTTTCAGTTGTATGAGCATAGACCACTCAGTACAAACAAAACCCTAACAGACTATACAATTGCAGCTATGAAGAAATCAGCATAAGCACAGATGCTACAGCAATCACCAGGTGCTCTCATTGAAAGAAGCCAAACAGTCCTAAGCCTAACAGAATTCACTTCAATTTCAACTATTAATTGAAATGATCCAAACAACTTAGAACCTAACAAAAAATTCCTCCAATCACAGCATAGCCAGACCCACTAAAAGCATTACAGCATCCAACATTTCATGAGCTTTGATAAAACTAAGCCAAACAGCTTCAGGCCTAACAGAATTTACTTCAACTGGAATTGAAATAAGCCAAACTACTCCTATCACAGCATGAAATTCTTCGTACTACAAGAGTCAACAATTCTTCATACTACAATTGGGGTAAGTTAAACAGCTTTGCATTGCATTTGAGCAACATAAACATACACCCTACGATAGGCAAACACTGAAGTATCCAACCCTTACAAATGAGGAGCGTTGCTCCTTATACAGCTTTTGCTAGCCTAAAATGGAATTAACTATTACATACTATTATTGGCCAAAATTGGTCAGGCACAATCTTGGGCTGTGCTAGCACCACTTGGCCTCTTCATCTTGCTCTGCAAGTCCTTTGTTAGACGGTTATGAGTCTTGGGATGTTTTGTCATGCTTCATGGAGGTGGTTGTCGCTTTCCAGCTCTAACAGATGCTACGTGGTTTAACTGCTCATTCCTAGAGCACCAGGTGCCCTTTGCGCTAGATCTTTTGTCTGGAATTCTACTATTGCATCTCTTGCCTTCTGGGCTCCCTTCTTGCCTAATGCTAGCATGCTAGACAACTTAGAAGCTGACCTGAGTGGCCCGGGCTATTGCTTTCCTTTCCAAACTACCCTGTGAGCTGCTTGCATTGTGCCGAAGCTCTGAGAAGCTCAGTTGACGTCCAGCTCATTTTAATCTCCGAAACCGTTGTATGGGACTAAGTTTTGCTTAAGCTAGAGCCCTTTTAGCAGTCACCGGAAAGGCTCAGGGACTCTAACCAATAGCAGAACCTGGCTTAGCTATCACTGGAAAGGCTGTAAATCATTACCTTTCCAGTCCAGTGGGTCAGCATCACCTCGTGACTCAGGGAGCTTAGAATTTGCTAGCAGCTTTCTTTTAAGGCCCTCCCTTGTCAACATCTTTGACATCTTTTAAACATCAGCAACTTGATAAATTGATGGATCTTCAGGACCTCTCATCTCGTTCAGCGATGGGCAGCAATTTAGCTCAAAATTTCTCTCTAGCAGGATTTGCCTGGTGTAGGGAAATTTCACTACAGGTAGAGGTAGAACCCCAAGGCATACATTGTGAACTATCAATGCAGAGAAGAAAGTAGCAGATGACAGACAAGCCCACATCGAGGAAGCCTTTATGGGAGGATTAAAACCCCTGGTTAGAGGGCGGAAATGATTTTGCTCTCATGGAATATCAGGGGCTTGAACGCTCCTGGGAAACACAGGTTGCTTAAATCATATATAAGCAGCCTGGGGGTAGAAATGGTAATGCTGCAATAGACTAAGATAGGAGTAGAAAAAATGAAGAAAATCAGCAACTCACTTGGATATTTCTTAGAGAACCCACCAGCATATGGGTGAAGATCTTAAGACACAAGTACCTAGGTGGGGGGGATCCAGGTAACATCCTTAAGGAGGAGAAGCAATGTAAAGGTTTCGTTGTGTGGAACCATCTGTTAGAGAGCAGAGAGATGATCAAGAAAGGGATCAGAGGGAAACTGGGCTTAAGGGAAACCATTGATTTCTGGCATGACATTTGGTTAGGGAACAGCTCTATAAGACAAGACGACACATGGAATACTTTAATATAGATGTTATGCAGCAAATCTATGGATCGAATGTAAAATACTATAAGGATGATGAAGGCAATATAAGGTGTGTGCTTGAGGAGTGGACTGGAACTCAGTGGTCTCACCAAACTGGCTGAGTCCTCATGAGGCTGAAGTCCTCTTTTCTCACGCTGAAAGAAGAAGATACCTGGCACTAGGTGAGAAGCTCGCAGGGGGGAGTACACAATGAAGACGGTATGAGTATCTTATGGAGCTGGGCAGCAGAGAGGAGGTTTAGATGAGGATTTGGGGAAGTTCAGCCATACCCAAAATCAACGCCTTTGAATGGTTAGCGGAAGGTAACAAAATGCTAACAAAAGAAAACCTAAAGGGATAGGGGTTTCAAGGTCCATCGCGGTGCCCCTTAAGCGAAGAGGCAGAGAAATATGGGCAACATTTGTTATGCATCATGTTTTCAGTTTAGAAATATGGAACAGTCTTCTTAGATACTTCTCGGTCAAGTGGGTCCGTCCCTAGGGGGTCAAGGACTTACTCAGTGGAGAAGTCTTTTTACAAATGCCAAGTTGAAATCTCTATGGAGAATGATGTCGTTGGTCTTCTTCATGTGGAAAGTGTGGTTAGAAAGGAATCATCACACCTTCCGAGGAGAAAAACACAATACAGGACGAATCTACAATAAAATTAAAACACCAAGGACTGAAAAATTAGGTAGTATTGAGGAGAAAACACCACTTGGAATGTGTGGCTGGAAAGGAATCATTGCACCTTCCAAGGAGAAAAACACAATACAGGCAGAATCTACAATAAAATTTAAGCAGCAATGGCTGAAAAACTACATAGTATTGAGGAGAATACACCTAAGGTATCAAACTGTGTGCAGTGGAGCCCGCCAAAACCACCTTCTTGGATAGGTCTATGGTCAAGTGGAGTTGTCCACAACAGGGGTGGCTCAAATTAAACACCGATGGTGCCTTGAAAGTAAACCTAGGTCCGGTGGGCAGGGGAGGAGCGATAAGGAATGAAAAAAGTGAGGTGGTGGGGATGTTTTTAAAAACTTTCCACATAACAATGAGCACAGTGGCAGAAGCTAAGGCCTTGGTCATGGGGATAGCTTTGGCAAAGAAAATGGGGGCTAGAAAACTTTAAATAGAGAGTGATTCTCAGGGTTTGGTTCACAAGATCACTGAGAAGTATGAATGTAACTGAAAAATAAAGGATGTCATATAGGAAATTAGGAACCAGACAAGGAGCCTAGACGACTACAAGGTGCAACACATTTTCAGGGAGGGAAATAATCTAGCAGATGCACTGGCAAATATAGAAGTGAGCAAGGAAGCAGGCTGGTCTTGGAGACCAAGTGAGCCACTCCCAAAACCAGTAGGCAAAATAATTGGGAGGGACAAAGAGACACTGAAAAATTCCAAGAATCTTTAATGATTAAAGGAAAAATAAAACAGCAAACAGAAAATATTAGAGAGAAGAGTCATAGTTCCCCTCTCGAAATCTTTCTTGGCCAAGATTTTTTGTGTTTTAGCTGACGCTTTATGTTGTTTTAAGCACTGTTTTTTGTCATGAAGGTATTGTAGCTTTTTAGTTTATGTCATGCAAAGGAGGTCAGTCTATCTAGTTGAATCCAATTTATGTAGTGGAAATAAGGGTACCCCTTTGGGGGCAGGGTTGTAACTGGTTTGAAGACCTAGTAAAAAAACCTCATTTACCATAATCAAAATAAAATGTGTAATAAATGAAAAAAAAAATTGGTTCTAGACTACAGCTTAGCAATTGAACTGAACGTATACCAAGCTATTCAAATTCTTACATGCATGCTCACATAACACTATCAATTTATGAAGAGGCCATAATGATTAAGAAATTAACAAAGCATTTATGACTATTCTTATCTGTTTTCATACTCTACAAACTTATGAATTATCTGAAATAGACAATTTTGGCATTTGCATATTTTCACCCCATGGATATATTGACAGCATGCCTTTAGTGTATTTAGTCTCTAGACTTGGAAATGGCTTAAAGGACAGGAGCAAATATGTTCTCTTTTCCTGATTTATAATTTCCAGATCTTCTGTTATTAAGTCATGTTCCTCGACACTTGTATTCCTTCTCTAGCAATATCAACACCTTAGAAAATAACTAATAATTATTATCCATGTTAAAAAATTGTACTTGTTTCCCCAAAGCTTATGTAATATACCCAAATAAAAGTAGATCTCCATCAGATCAAAACTAGAATATACCTTTATATCGCTGATACAGTTCTTCAAGGTGCCGTGAATCTGGCATGGATCTTATTGGCTGGCTATAAAACAGGTCAAATGCACCTTCAAGGTTCCAATCACTTGCTTTTAATGCCTGAATAGCAACTTTTTCACTATATACAAGGAAACAAGCAAAATTTATAAAAATGAATGCAAAAGTGAGGGGTGGGCTTTTTTTTTAATAGCTAGCATACAAACTTGTCGGACTAAATGAAAATCAGAAATTCAGAATTCATAAACAAAGACAGGTTCCATTAAGCTACCTTGTTCCAGTTATTGCCATGAACTGCTGGACTTTGTCACGGTGTCCTCTACCAAGCCTATGCTGTTAAGGAAATACATAAAGGTGAAAATTTTATTTAAAGAGAAAAAAGAGGGAAAAAACCCAAAAAAACAATAAAGAATTGTGTAATGAAGCTATGAATGAACATAAAATTCAAATCATTACAGTCCAAGTATTTTTAAAGACAACTAAAGAATAATTAATACAGAATGAAACTTTTATTTAATGAGAATATATCAATTATTCAAGGCCAGGAAGCAAGTACGTCTTATAACAATGGTTACTTTTAAATCCTTGACTCTCTTAGGAAAGGCTACAGACTTAACAGAGAAAATAACACACAAGCTCCAAGCTCCAAGCTCCAATTGTATAAAGTAAGCATGTGAAATGAGCTTTCTTTTAGTACTTTGAACCTTGGATTAAGGGTTTAGTAATTGAGGGATGTGAAGGGGGCCCAGTTTCCCCCTCCCATTATCCACCTTTTCGATAGATCTCATAAAATGGACCCAAAGGGCACCAGAAACTTCTGGCCTTTTATAGCATTTTCAAGAAATAAAAGACATATCCATCACCGTCCCCCCTCCCCTCCAGGTTTAAAAATAAATAAAAAAAGGATCTAAATTACTTCAAGTAGTCTGGAAACTGCTTCCAAGTAACATGGGTGCAGAGTGATTATAACTGCCAAGAAATTGAAAACCTTACAATATAGACCTTGAAGTAAGAATTTTCAAGATCTGTGAATTGAACGGTTTGTGCATATTAAATCTCATGGGTGAATATCAAGAGTTTTAGTTTGCCTTATTACCTTTACCTTGGCTGTGACCTAAAAACACTCTACATTTTAGTTCATTATCATCCCAAAAAAAACCATTTTGAGTCAATATAAATCATTTCTTCATATTGATATTGGAAGGTCAATCCACACTCCAAATTTTAAAAAATGAACAAAAGGACCAGCAGCTTAGTGGTAAACTGCTTGTAGCGTTACTGAGAGTTACTAGACTTAAATTTTTCCTGCTCCATGTTTTGAAATATCATATTAGAGCTAAGCAACTAGATGATTGAGCCGATGTGTGGCTTTACGAGGGCTATTACAAGTTAAATCCGCACTCAAAAAAAAATACCTAAACAGGAGGGTCGGTGGTTCAAGAGTGTTGGTGGCTCAATGATAAAGCATCTGGAAAGTTATTCAGAGGTTTTGGGTTCAAGTTCTAGTTGGTCCATGCTTGTCTACATAGTGCTAGAGCTAGGCAGCAAGGCATTCAAGCTGTTGTGTGGCTTGTGTGGCTTGAGGGGTGCGTTGGTCAATCCACTCTCCCAAGACATACTTGAAAAAGAATGCTGATAGCTCAGTGGTAGGGTGCCCAAAGAATTACAAAGTGTTTTGGATTCAAATTCTACTTGACCCATGCCTTTCAACAATCGATTCCCTTAGGTGATTTCTATATGCATAACTTTGACGAACACAAAATATTTTGTGCAGTCCATTTTTTTTGGTGTTGTTCTTGTTCGCACAGTTTAGATAGTTTTACTGGATTCCAGGTTTTAGTGAAATATTTTCGGTTCTACAATTCATGTTTTTTAATTCAATTCAGTTCCGGTTACATTCTTGTTTTCATTGGCATGACTCTATAAGATCTGTTCAAGATGTCAAATCCCAGCTTCTCTAAGAACATCAATGTTTTAAAATTTTGAGGAGGATTTTCCCATAGTTATCTGGTACGGTTTGGTTTGGTAGGTTTCGAGGTTTGATTTTTTCATAAAGGTTTGGTTCGGTTCGGCAAACCACTAAAAACTAAAATATTTATTTATATGTAAAATATAATTTAAGATATATTTAAATTCAAGATTGTTTTGTCCAATAACAAATTATATTTTATTTACATTTATTAATATATTTTAGCTTAAATACATACCTTGAAAACATTAAACTTAATAAGTTAAATTAGATTAGTTTAAATGCATACATTCAACACATAAAAATGATATCTATAGATAACATACTATGAAAGGCATGCGTAGATTACACAGGGACCCGCAAGTAATAATATATGTTAGAAAAAACCAGAGTTCCACGAGCTTTGGGGACGAGGGGATGGGGGGACGCGTTTCGGGGATGGCGGGGGACGGCTGGTATAATACTATAATTTTTTTTAGAAATTTAGAATAATCTACAAATTCTACACACAACAAAAATGAAAAATACTAAAAACCTAAAAAGTATGCATGTTCTTAAAACATGTTTCAATCTGAAATGAACTCAGCTATTAGCCTATTACTGAGTGCAGCCATTTCAACAAATGTAACTTGAAGGTTCAGCCAAGGATATCAAGTGCAACAGCAAATCAAATGTATTAAGTAATCAAGGATATCATGTTTCAATCTGAAATGAACAGTCAACCAAAATAGTTGCTATTGCTCAAGTAATGAATGCCACACTGTTCAGTTTTTAACATTCAAACAATAACAATCATCATTTTTAAAGCCACCAATGTTCAAGCAAATACCATTTTGTAATTTTTTTTCAGTCACCAATGTTCAAACAAAGACAGTTCTCAGTTTTTACTTTTTGGCCATCAATGTTCAAGCAAGATAGTCATTGGTTTTCACAAGGTTCCATGAGCCTGGGGGACGGGTTTCGGGGGACTGCGGGGGACGGCAGGTTGATTTTAGGGGATGGCTCGGGGACGGCTGGGGGGGGCGGCTAGTCTAATACTATGACAATTGAAATTTTTTAGAAATTTAGAATAATCTACACATTCAGAATTCTACACACAACAAAAATGATATTAGGATATTCATATTGATATTAGTTACTAAGTGCAGCCATTTAATTGTTTCAACAAATATAACTTGAAGGTTCAGCCAAGGATATCAAGTGCAATCTGCTAGTCTCTAACAGTTAACCAAATTAGTTGATATTGCTCAAGTAATGAATGCCACATTATTCAGCTTTTAACTTTTAAATTTTAACATTCAAACAGTAAGTATAAGTTATAACTTATAAGTTTATAACAGTCATCATTTTTTCAGCCACCAATGTTCAAGCAAAGACTATCATTTTTTTAATTTTTTTCAGTCACTAACTGTTCAAATATGACAGCAATCAGCATAAATGGTCAGCCACTGTAAAAAGCATTGAACATTGAACATTTGAACCTTAAATTTTATATCTAAAATATTTTAACCTTTATTATTATACCAGTCAAGCTGTATTTACAATTGCTTACTTATAGTAGGGTTTTCATTCCTAGAGAAATAATATTGTGCATCTTACTGCATCAGAAATCAAGGGATAATAATCAACATTTCATAATGTCAGTACATATTTTATATTGATTCGATGTTATTAGCCTTCTACATAGTAAATCGAGCAAAGCCTTTATGGATGTTATAAGTAGCCCCAGCCATTTTAATTTAACACACAAGATTTTAAACAGCTGTGCAAATACAAAGAAGTAAATGCTAATAGAACCAACTTGCAAACCATGACCTTTGAACCTAAGCATTGTTTCCACCTTATTCACCATATCATTTTTCTTCTCTTTCTGGATTAATTAATAGCTGTTAATAGTTTAGTGCACTGTTGTCTGCTGTCACAAGGTTTGAGACTTTGAGTTCATGTCAAGTTTGGCAGGATTGAAATTCAAAATAAATTCAATATAATAAAATAAGGCACAGAACATTTACAGAAAAAGGACATGCATTAGGGCTTAAAGCTCAATTTATCCTTGAATTTTATCTATTTAATTTAATGCCCAGGTAAATTTTTTTTAGTTTTTCTTTTGCCCGAGGAAGCCCAGCCGTCCTAGGGGACGGCTTCCCGTCCCCAAGGACACCCCAAAATAGGGGACGTCCCGGAGACGGGAGGCCGTAGGCCCCAGGCGTCCTCGGGGATGGACGCCCCAAAATAGGGGACGTCCCGGGGACGGGAGGCCGTAGGCCTCAGGCATCCCCGGGGATGTTTCCCAGTCGTCCCCCAACCCAAAACAGGGGACGTCCCGGGGGCCGTAGGCCTCAGGCGTCCCCGGGGACGTTTCCCAGTCGTCCCCCAAAAGGGGGACGGGGGGAAACATCCCCAATGCCGTCCCCCCGTGCTGGGGGACGTGGGGGACGAGGAGACGCGTCCCTCAGGGGGGGGGACGCGTCCCCGTGTAACACTGGGTTTTCACTTTTCTCTGTTCAGGCAAGATAGTTATCTATTTTTTCAACCATCAATGGTAAATCAAGGCAGTCATCAGTTTACAACCCTCAATATAAATTATAAAAGCAAGACAGCTTTATTGTTCAGTCTCTAGCAATTCTGCACTACTGTCCAATCACTAGAGTAATATTTAAACATTGACAACCACCATTGTTCAATTCCCACCATGTGAGCAATGACAATTACTCCTAACTGTTCAAATATGACAGCCCTTTTTTTTTTTTTTGGGCATGAGACGCCCACCCATTGGGGACGGCTGGGCATCCCCTAAAAAGGGATGTCCTAGGGACGGCCACCTGTGATGGCCATCCGTCCCAGGGACGGCTGCCCTACCATCCCCCATGCCGTCCCCTGTCCCCGAGCACGTAGGGGACAGGGGGGGAGGGGGGACGCATCCCCGTGGAACCTTGGAAAAAAAACATACACGTCCCTCCCTCCAAGTGTATGCATGTCTCGATCCAAAATAATGATGCAGTGGCATGTGGTCAAGCTTGGCGACACGAGGGTAAATACATGTCTGCCTCTGCAGAGCACAAGGGTAAATACAATCTACCTGTACAAGCCGATACTCAGCCCTCACAATGGTAAATGCACATTTGTTTGTGCAGGCCAGCCCTCACAATGGTAAATGCACATTTGTTTGTGCAGGCCAGCCCTCACAAGTGCAAAGGCACATCTCTCTATGCAGGCTGATTAACAGTCCTCTGAATCCATCATTTTGAAGCATTGTTAGTGAAGGGATTTAGACATCTTCACTTTGGGTGTCCTGTTTGAGAATGACAGCTGAGAGTTGTTAAAGTATCATGTATTTGCATATAACCAAGCTTACCAGGTGCGGGGGTGCGGGTGCGGCAGGAATCGCAGGTGCGGGTGTGGCCCCTATCAAAAATAGGGTTCGCCGGGTGCGGGTGCGGCTAGTTTTTAATTAATATATATATATATATATATATCAAAAAAATTAAAAAATAAAATAAATATGCACATTGTGAAATAATTAAATAAATGATAAATCATACACATTGTGAAATAAAATAAATCATTCATACACACTACAAAATAATAAATATTTAAATATGGCATCATAAAAGCATTGATATATGATATTTCATATTCATGTAAACAAATGACAAGATGTCAAGTCATAAAGAGTCAGGAGATAACAATATACAATATAGTAGTGGACATGTACAAAGATAACATCAAATATCTGGTATTTGACTCTCATTCTTCATATTCCTCATCATCATATTTTAGGCCCTCCTCCTGTGGATCTGGTGGTGGTAGATATGAAAAGCCATCACACCTACTGTCATCTCTGGTGTCATCAAGAACTGTATCCCAACGTAGGCCCCTCTGTATAACCCTTGTCCCTACGAGACATGAGTCGAAGAGTACTATGGACATACACGAGGTTCTCTGCCCTACTCGCCTCTAATCGACCTCTCCTCGCTGAATGGATAAATCCATATGTACTCCAATTCCTCTCACAAGTTGAGGAACCGGCCACCTGAGACAACAAACGACATGCTAGTCGTTGCAACTGTGGCATCCCATGCCCGTGCATGTCCACCAAAATATGGGGTTCTTCAAACTTCTGTCATATAAGGCCTCAATAGACTGGAATGTACCCCGTGCACAAACAAAAGATGCAAACTGCTCTCTAATCTCTGTTGCCTCCTGTTCAATGCCATATATGTCCTTGAATGCCTGTAGAAACCGTGCAGTCACCTTTGGATCTTGATTTGGTGCCCTCTTCCTTGTTTTTTCTACATCATACCACTTCGGGTTAAGAGCATAAGCTACCATGTGAAGTGGTGAGTTGAGAGCATTCCACCTCCGATGAATGATGGTCTATAATTGAGGGTACAAGTTAACATCTTTAACATCAATAATGGATTTGAACTTTATCCCTGGCTCCCAACAAGCTAGGTTTTTGCAATTAAGCTTTATTTTTTTGTTTGGTTTAGCTTTCCTATTCTAGGTGGGGATTTTTGGTTGATCGTTTATCCCAAGCTCCCACAAGCTGGGTTTTCTATTTTGTGCAACACGGGATGATCCCGCTTTTCAAATTTGAATGGTTTAGAGATTGTCTTGCTAGGATCATCTCCTATTCTATGTTCGCTTTGTGGAGATCTTCTCCCTATGGAGATACTCTCCCTGACCCATTTGTAAAAGGTTTGAGGACCCTTTCAAAACCCCATTATCAATAAACAAAAAACACCCCAAAAGTCATCATACTTAAATAAATGCTAGAAAATAAATTTCAATGGCAAGTTACATTATTCTAATAAAAAATATTGTCATTTATATCATCATTTGTTAAATACTAAGCATGAATCATCATTATTTCTACATGACTTCTAAGACAAAGGAAGCTTACCATTCTCCTAAGTAGGCAAAACCCAGGATTTTCTAATTTTTTTTAATAATTTTTTTTAGCCCGTATGGGCTGGGTGTGGTCGGGCCCACCTTAAAAATAATAATAAAAAGAAAAAAAAAAAAACGTTTTTTTCCTATGTTAATGCCCAAACTGGGTTGGGTTCGGCTGGGTGAACCCTGACTGACCACAGGGTTCGGCTTCGCTGAACCCTGACTGACAGGGTTCGGTCAAAGCTGAACCCTGACTGACAGGGTTCGGATAGGGTTCGGCCCAGCCGTACCCGATTGTGAACCCACGAACCCGGTGCGGATGGGGGAGCGGTTTTGCAAACCCAGCCAAGTGGGTGTGAGAACCCGGGTTACACTGCATAACAGTCATCATATTCTGTCAGTAATCGTGGACACAGATAGGAGTGTTTGCAGAGAGCGTGACAGTCTTCAACTTGCCATCAAGCTGATTCAGCTCCAATGACAGATGTCACAGCAAATAGAATGGGAGGTGATGCTTTAGAGGTTGCAAAATGCAGTCGTGTGGAAGACAAGCTTAGTGATTGTTTGGTGCTAACCTACTGTGGCTAGGTATGATCTTACTCTTCTCCAGTTGTTATTTTATACTTGGCAGCCCTTTAAAAAAATTACTAGTATTCTAGATGGCAAAAGAACTAACCTGGACCAAACCTGTTCAGGAGGACAAAAAAATTTAGGGTCCGACCGAACCTTGTAACCATGGTTTTTCCAATTACAATAGTAGATTCAGATTACAGATAAGCACTGAAGCAATATTGGAGTCCAATGATCAGATTTCTGTTTCCGTAACTCATGTTCTCTGTTTCTGAATTCAGATCTCTCTTTTCAGATATTCAAACTTTAAAAAACCTATCTATTAGATATTCAATATACGGAAAAATTACGTTTTGGGTTCATAGCAATAGTATCAGAGCCATGTTCTCAGCTTTGTGAGCAAGCAACACCCATGTTCAAGAACAGATGAGATCTGAACTTTATCATTAGGTCCTATTACAGTGACTTTAACAAAATAAAACCATAGTCCAAAATCTACCAATATACGAAAAGCCTAATTGAGTTCTAGGATCATGCAAAGAATCATAAAAAAGAAATCAGCATTCAATACATAATACAGCATAAACACAATATCAAAAACCTAAAAACTAGACTTTGTTAGCTCTCCTATTTTTAATCCAATTGTATATTCTCCACTGACCACCAGTTGAGCGATCTGCGTATTTTAAAAATAGCTATTTTATTTCTTTTCCTCTACCTAAAAACCACCTTAACCTACCTTTTTATCTCTCTTCCAACTCGATTATGTTCAGTAATTCTGATTTTGAGCTAGTAATGCCGTCTAAGAAGATCAACACCAGAAAAGCGGCAGACGCCACACATGATCCCACTACTAGTTTGGGCCAATCATGCTTAGAAGCAGAGACTTTGATGGGAACCAGTGCACTAACACTGGTTTGATCGAACCCTCTGCAGAAATCCAACATGGGCAACATCATTGAGGGTTTGGGTGTCCCAATTTCAAAATATTAGTAGGTCCTCGCCTATGTAGCACACTTAATTGCCACACGCGACGACCTTTCCCCTATAACAAGCTTTTCACTTTCTCTTTCAGATTTTGAATCTCCTTGGGTTTAGACCCTTTGACAAACCTCACCGCAAATCGGCCGTTGCCAATCCGTCATTGCAAAAGGCAGCAACTGACTTCATTTTGCACAACTTTGAAAGGCAATCCCATACACAAACACTGACAACAATATTCCCGGAACCTTGCATTCATGAATTTCAATTTAACTGCAAGCCTAACTTCTCACATACTAGCCTTAGCCAACTTCATTAACTGTCCACCAAAATCACTAAAAACCTCGAGACATAATTCCTATAGCTTGCATAATTACATCACAATATCCCTAAAATAACATCTAGAAAAAATTTCATGAAAAACAAATATATCGAAACAAAACCCTAAAAAGAGCCTACGGATCCTCATGACTGAAATTCCAGCAAAAAGCGAGTCAAGTCTCACTAACCCTGAATTTTACCTCGACATCACCACCTTTGAGAGAGCCACCACGGGGGATTTTCAGTAAAAACATGATGTTTTAGGGAACCACTCAAATCGAAAGGAGGAAAATATGAGACGCAAAAACTTACCATGATGGCGCCGAGAAGAAGAAGAGTTTTTAACAGGGAATGTGGAGATTTTGTGGCCCCAATCCGCGATTTTCTTCCCTGCGCAAGCGCAAATGAGGATTTTACCTCCCTTGCAAGCAAATCCCCGAAGATTTCACGTTCCAAAGTGAGGCGGACCTGTACGAACTTGAAGCTGAATATTTGTATTGGTAACTAAATTTATTTTTTCCAAATTATGACCCAATTTCTTAACTTTTTATGTGGAGGTTCTAATGTTTTGTTTTTTCCTCTGTTGTTTAAAGCAAAAGTGGCCTACCACTTTGCATATATGCTTTGGTCTGGGCCCCTGTTAACATCATCATCAGGGGATTAGTAGAATCTTGGTTTGGGATAGGTTTGAATTATTATTTTATTTTAATTTTAAAGGATCTCCAATCCCCTTAACAAATAATAATAATGAGATGTCTAGGCAATAATGCTTTCCATCTCATTTGCTCCCCATTATAAGTATTTTATCTAATCCAGCATAATTAGAGAACCCCGGCCACGTTAGGTTTGGTTAAAGGTCTATGTCCTTTATAATTATTTATATTATGATTAGCAATAGTACTTTTTATAAAGTTCAGGCATTCATCCAGCAATGTATATTAAATTGTTTTAATAAAAAAATGAAACATTTCGCTTGTGGACATTTCCGCTTGAATGTCTACCTAATTCTTAGTCACCATAAAAATAAAGTGGTTTTAATGTTTTACAAAATTTATATAGTAATTTAAAGTTTCGAAATCTTTGCAATAAAACTATTTACATCTGATGTTATTATCATCACCACCTCACGTCGTTCGTCCACGTCATTTCCAACTTTTTCTATTAGTTCGTCCACGTCATTTCCAACTTTTTCTATTAATTAGATTTGAACGTGCAAGAGCATCGCCACAAATCAGATCGGATCCTCAAGACTTCTTTGATGACAAGATTTACCCTTAAGTTCAAGGGATGTTACCTAGTAATATGCCAGTAAAGGTGGCCCTTGGAATTCCACGTATTGGTTATAAAAGTAATTATAATTAAAAAAAAAATTAAATAATTCAAATTATAACTCTTTTGTTTTTTTTCCTTGTCGATATGATGTTTCATTTTAGTTACCACGGGAGGAGTGTGGCCTAGTTGTCCCTCTAGTTGTACTTCTTCACATAACTTCAACCAAACAAAAAATTAAACATAATGTTTTAATACAATTAATATCATCTTTTCAATTTAGAATAAAAACACTTATATATCTTCCGGAAAAAAAATATATATCAAAAATAATAATTTAATATAAATAATTTAGATCTTTTGAGTAAATTAAATTAAATATCATAAAGATAAAACAGATACAAATAGGATAGAGTACATTTTATTTATTGTAAAATATGGAAAAAAATACTTCTAAGGGTTAGGTGGATTGGTAAGTGCTAGTCTCGTTGGGTACTTACCAAGAAGAGACCCAGGTTCAAACCTTGGGGGAAGCATGTTGCAAAGTAGTAGTTTGATCTGAATATTTTGAGTGCGTGTCAGATTGATAATTATAATACAAATCCTGAGTACGAACAACGAGGTGGAATAGGTTTGGTGGATGCAGCCCTTGTGATTTGAACCTTGCGCTTGCCAACTACTAAAAATAGTGTGGTTGTAACCAACTCTCCTATCAAGCAAAAAAAAATATATATATATATATATATATGAAAAAAAACTAGAGTTGTGGGTTTGGAAAACTATTAAAGTTTCTTTTGGATGTTGATTATTCCAATGGTGTCATGTGATTAAAAATAAAATTTCAAATTGAGAGAAACAAAAAAATTATCAAAAAACTGCTTAATATAAATACTTTCATAATTAAAGGATCAAATCTATGTAAGATTTTACTTGTTAAACACAGACTTTTTTTTTTTTACGAGAAACAAAAGTTATGCAAGATTATTGGGGTAACTAAAGAAAATAGGACGTCTGAGGTGTAGATCAATTGGTTCAACCAAACCCCGTAACGGGGCGGAGGTCCAAGGTTTAAATCTCGGGCCTCGTCAAATTGAACGTTTGTCCCTTTCCTGTGTTTTTAGTGGCATAAAAGGTTTTAAATGATTGTGGCATGGTGGTTATAGAGGCAAACTACGCAAAGAACTATGTGACAGCTTTTGAGATCGACAGTGTAGAATACTATGGCAGCCATAAAAGCCAAACAACTTACCCAAATTTGTGGAGGCTATCGATTCCACCATATAAATTCAAAAAAAAACTAAATAAAATAGAAAGATTAAAAAGATAGCAAGTTGCCAAAATAGGTAATCAAAGAAACACTAAACAAAATAAAATACAAGGATGAAAAAACAACAAATGGATATAAAAATTGAACATTAAATTTTATTAGGTCCTAAACTCCAACAAAGATATTAAACAATATTTTGCATAAAGATGTTTAATTCAAATGATTCTTGTGTTATTTTTTGCATAAAGATGTTTAATTCAAATGATTCTTGTGTTATTTTGTGTAGAATTTTAAAAGCTTTGACATAGTGGTTATTCGAAAGAATCCAATGAATATAGAGGGAGATATGACCATATGTGCAAGGAACTCCTACGAGTTCTCTTAATTTCAAATATAATTATTTTGTTAATCAAGTAACCCGACAGATAACTGAACAAGATGTGAATGCACAGATAAACAATTGGATAAATTCAAATTAATGTTGGCCACTTAAGGTGGGCACTCCCTCGTCGTAAAGGCTGGATGCGAATAGCGCAGATGAAAAGAATATAAAAAAGATGATAGATGATTTTTAAAAGTAAACCCTTGGAATATTAATACTAAACCTTTGTTATAATATAGTCATCGGCTATATTAATATTGGTATGTAACATGACTCCCCTCCTCGAAAAGCTTTGTCCTCAAAGCTGGAAATGACTGGAAGATACTTTCAGATTCCTAGGTTGCATCTTCTTCAGGTAAATCCTGCCACTTGATGAGAAATTCTTGGATGTGACGAAATTTGAGTCTGCGTGTTCTAGTTTGTAGTACATCTTCTAGTTGTAGATAGATACGCCCTTCTTCATCCAGCAATGGTAATTTCGACTGAGAGTGTATTTTCTGGCCAATCACCTGTTTGAGATAGGAGACGTGAAACACTGGATGTATACGAGAAGATTGGGGTAACTCCAGTTGATATGCTACTTCGCCAATGTGGTGCACAATTCTATAAGGACCATAGAATCGTGGTGACAACTTCTGACTGGATTTGAGCTTCAATGACAGTTGTTTGTAGGGTTGAAGATGTAGGAATACCATATCACCAATATTGAATGTCCTTTCTGAACGTTGCTTGTCCTGTTGTTGCTTCATACGATTATGAGCTTGGACCAAATTATCTTTCAAGATAGTGAGCATTTCTTGTCGCTTCTGTAACCAATCGTCGACTTGGGCCACTTTGGAAGATCCTGGTACATAATCGGCTATTGTGGGTGGCTTTGTTCCATATAATGCTTCAAAAGGAGACATCTTAGTGGAAGAATGGTAAGAAGTATTGTACCACCATTCCGCCAATGACAACCATTGACTCCATTGATATTGTTTATCCTGAACAAAACATCTGAGGTAGGTACCCAAACATTTGTTAACCACCTCTGTTTGACCATCTGTTTGTGGATGGTATGCAGAAGACATATTTAATTTGGTACCACTAAGTCAAAACAATTCTTTCCAAAAATTGCTCATAAAGATGGGATCACGATCACTTACAATATTTTTGGGCATTCCATGTAATTTAAAAATTGAATCCATAAATACCTTGGCCACTTTGCTTGCTAAAAATGGATGTTGTAAAGCCTGAAAATGAGCATATTTGGAAAGGCGATCAACTACCACAAAAATTACTGTTTTACCTTTCGACTTAGGAAGACCTTCAATAAAATCCATGGAAATATGTTCCCATTGGCGATCCAGAATAGGTAACGGTTGAAGCAATCCTGGTGATTTCACTGTTTCTCCTTTATTGTGTTGGCACACTTCACATTCAACTACCCATTGCTTAACCTCGACTTTTAATCCTTTCCAAAAAAAGGATTTTTTAACCCGCATGTAAGTTTTCAAAAAACCTAATGTCCTGCTGAAGGAGAGGTGTGTGACTCCTCTAGAATCTGTATTTTGATTGGTGAATTGTTAGGGATGTAAATGTGATTCTTCTTACGTAATATTTGGTCATCATATGTGAAAAGGGGGTATGTAGAGGAACCCATAGATAATTCCTGAATTATTTGAGTTGTTTCACTATTGGAAAACCATTCTGCCTGCAACTGAGACACCCATTGTGAACATGGTCTTGAAATGGCATTAATAACTACTTCATCTTCGTATTTTCTAGATAAGGCATCTGCTGCCACATTTTCTTTCCCTTTCTTATATTCAATCACAAAATCATATCCCAATAATTTAGTCAACCACTTATTTTTTTCGGGATACGAAAACCTTTGTTCTAGAAAATGTTTGAGACTGTTGTGATCGGTTTTAATAATAAAACGACTATTGAGTAAGTAATGCCTCCATTTTTCCACCGCATGTAAAATAGCCAACATTTCTTTTTCGTAGGTGGATCTACCCAGATTTTTCTTGAGAGTTGTTTACTTTCAAATGCCAAGGGATGACGCTCCTGCATGAGTATGGCACTAATACCTGTTCCTAATGCATCACATTCAATGACAAATGGTTTTTGAAAGTTTGGGGTGGCCAAAACTGGAGTTGTACACATGGCTTGCTTGAGAGCTTCGAAGGCTTTAGTGGCTACTACTGACCATTGAAAAGCATCCTTCTTGGTGAGATTCATGAGAGGACCCACAATTTTACCATAGTCACGCACAAATTTGCTTTAATATCTCGTGAGACCCAAAAAACCATGAAGTTTCTTGATGGTTTTAGGCAAGGGCCAATCTTGTATTGCCTTAATCTTATTGGGATCTACCTTAACACCTTCGTGAGATACTATATGACCGAGGTACTCAACTTCTTGAACACCAAAGGAGCATTTAGATCTTTTGACAAACAACTTCTTCTTCACGTAGGATACGGAGAACTCTGTCCACATGTACTAAATGATCTTTCCATGATTTACTATAGATAAGTATGTCATCAAAGAAGACTAGAATAAATTTGTGTAGGAATGGATGAAACACCTAGTTCATGAGACTTTGGAATGTAGATGGTGCATTAGTGAGACCAAAGGGCATGACCAAGAATTCATAATGACCTTCATGAGTTTGAAAAGTTGTTTTGGGAATATCTTCTTCCCTAACTCGGATTTGGTGAAACCTTGAACGTAAGTCTAATTTGGTAAAGAATTTGGCACCATGTAATTCATCTAGTAAATCATCAATGACAGGGATAGGAAACTTATCTTTGATCGTGATTTTGTTGAGTGGACGAAAATCAGGACACATACGCCAAGAATTGTCTTTTCAACGAGCTAAGACTACTGGTGAGGAATAAGGGCTAGTGCTATGACGGATGACCCCGTGGTCTAATAACTCTTGAACAATCTTCTCAATTTCATTTTTCTGGGGTTGAGGATACCTATAAGGACGACCATTGGGAGGAAGACTTCCAGGTACTAGATGTATGGCGTGATCATGCGATCTTTGGGGTGGTAGTCCTTGTGGTTCTTGAAATATCTCTTCATAGTTAGCCACAATGTTTTGGAGATCTTCTTGGTTGATTTTCGGTGTATCGTCTTCTATTCTTTCTATGCAATTGATTCGGGCTATGAACCCCTCACCTTCTTTTCGTAATATCTTTTCCATGCGATTTGAACTTATGACTTTTAAAGAAGGTGTGGGTAGTCCTTGAAGACGAATGGTCCTTCCATTCTCTTGCCATTCCACAAAGTGGTGTATGGGATTAATACCCATAGTGGTTCTTAATTGTTCCATCCATTCAATGCCCAAAATAACTTTTGAAGTTCCTAATTCCATAACAAAGAGAGAGCCTTGCCAAGTATAAGTACCCATTTGTAATGTAACGGAAGATGTCTTACCTATACATTGAGAAGTTTCCTTGCTTATTGTTCTGACCTAGAATTTGTCTTGACTGGATGAGTAGACGTGTAGATTCAGTGCTCTTGCAAGCTTTGCATCAATAAAGTTGTGAGTGCTTCCAAAATCAATTAGCACTATTACCCTCTTTTTCTTGATGAATCCTGCCACCTTGATGGTATGGTGGGAAGATATCCCCATAAGAGCATGTACTAAAATAGTCATGGGGTCGTCATCGGCTACAACCTCCTCGTGCTCACTTTGGTCCTCCCTTGTGAGATCACCAGGTGTGGTGTACTCCTTTGTTTCCTCCTCCTCTTGGTCAGTGTATTCAATCTAAAAGTTTTGGCATGGTGTACATGCTTGATCCTTTGGATGATGAGTGTGACATTTGTAGCAGAAGTACTTTGATGGCTGATCATTTATGTGGAAGGAGTTGTTAATGTTGTGGAATTGCGATCGACCATATGAATCACATCTGGTGAATGAGCCTACGTGTACTCTTGTCTCCGCCAACTCTGCAATCCTTATACACTCATCTAATGTGGAAGGGTTTTGTATGTTAACTTCAACTCTAATATGTGCTTTGAGTCCATTTCAAAAAGCTGCGACTACCACTTCTTGTGTTATCTCTTCTGTGTAGTGAAGCATACTAGTAAATTTTGAGACATAATCCCCTACGGATCCTGTCTGCTTAAGTGACAGTAATCTTACTATGTAAGAGCCTGTGGAACCTTTGTCGAATCTATGAAGAAAAGCATTCCTGAAATGATGCCAATAGTAGGCCTGATCGGGCTTCTCACGTCTGAACCAAATGAACCATTGATAAGCTTCATTGCCTAATTTGGTTGTTGTAAAAGAGACTTTTTTTTCTTCTTGGATTTGGTAGACCTCTAGGATTCCTTCCATTTTGGCTATCCACCCACGTGGATCCTGACCTTCAAAGGTAGGCATGTCAATACGAGGATAATTAACTCCCGTTGGACCTCTTGGTTGGGAGTGGGAATTATTTCTATCTTGTTCCTTGTTACTTCTCTGTCTCTGGTTGTTATTTTGATAGGGTCTATTAAACCCTCTTTGTTGCTCCATATATTCTTCATTACCCCTATCCTCAATATTTTGGTGACCATTGTGAGTCAGATACTGACTATTTTGACCTCTATGGTGTGTATAGTAGTCATTGTAGACATCTGTACTCCAGTGATTGGAACTAGAAGGATTTGGTTGGGGTGGTTTCTGAGATGCGTTGAAACTTTCAGTCATCATCTGAAGATTTACTATTAAATCTTTTAACAACTGATCATTGAGCACTGGACGATTACTGTCTACTTGGGTGACATTTTCTTGTGCTAAATCTGGAGAAGAATTGGATGCCATTGGGCTAACCACTGGATGATTCGGATTAAAACTACCAATTTCGGATGGAGAAGGAGAATTTTTTGTACCTTGGCTTCGACGAGCTCTTCTAATGTTATTGTTGGGAGTTTCTAAGCTTGTTAATCGTCCGTTAGATCCTTTGATCCAACTTCTGCTCATGCACTTTTCAAAGTTTCTTGTCAAAAAATTTGGTTTAAATTTCGTCGTCTAGTCACTCCAACTGTGACGCGGATTTGAATTTGTAATTCCAACGGTTAGTTTTGAATTTGAATCAGAATCTTCAACTGTTAGTAGCTCCAACTGCTACTTTGAATTCAAACTCCAATGGCTAGTTTCCAAAAGGTAAGCGATAGCGGTGGGAGAGCCTATAGAAGACGCTGAGTAACTACCCAACACCGGACCACTAGATGACCACCCCTGACAGGATAGGGAACTCGACCTGGACACTACCGACATTACTCGACACAGTTGGCACTAGACAACACCACAACCACGAAATTGACACGTCCAAAAAATTGGACTCTAAGGACGACCTGGATACTACCAACAATACTCGACACAGCTGGCACTAGACAACACCACGACCATGAAACTGACACGTCAACAAAATTGGACTCGAAGGACACATGATATGACAACAAAACTGATACTAGACATGACCGTGAAGACGACTGACACACTGGCGAATATGACTGACACACTGGCACTATAGGAGACTATACCCGAATGTGGGGACAAGACATAAAGGACACATGACTAACACACTAGCACTATAGGACACTAGACCCGAATGTGGGGACAAGACACAAAGGACACACTTAGGACTCAACAATAGACCAGCTAAAACCCCAAGAAGCGAACATGGAGGTGACAACAAAATGACACGAAAAGAAGATACAACAAATACCATACATGAGATGACATGTAGGGAGACAACTGGGCTAAGCCGACTAATACATATTTCAAAACTGAATCAACACTAGAATTTAGATTTTTAATATATTTCCCCCCTTAATGGTGTAGTATAATTCAATAGAAATAAATCCTATCCATTGGAAGAAACACTAAAAATAATTATGACACTGTATTAAGGTGGTCATTGTCATTGCCTGGAAACTTTCAAGGATGTTCAAGTCCCCTTCATTTTGAGGAAACTATTTTCATAATTTAAGGTACGTAATTGGCCAAATCCCTTCACTTGAATCTTTGAATTTTCACTCATTTATACAATATGGATAGAATTATAGAATTTCCCAAATTGTTATGTCATTCATCATGCTTTAGAAAATATTCTTCACCATGTTGGCAATCAGCAAACGCAATTGATAATTGGTTGCAAATAAAAATGATAACAACTATTGTAGCCAACGTGCAAAGAGAGGAATATCCTTGACAACCACCAAACAGTTAAGTTGTATCATTCTAGTCTAGGTGGATGGTGGTGCAAGGTAGTACTCTTTATCCACACATTGTTTGCATGCGCGAGGCATGCCAAAAGGGGGTCACAAGGGGGGCTTCCCCCCTATTAGGAGGTTTGGGGGTGGAGCCCCCAATTTTTTTTTACCATCAGTACCTCGGTAAAAAATTTAAATGAGTAGAATACCTTTAAAACATAAAAGGGTTTACCCATTTAATGGCTATGTAGGGTTTTATCCCTAACAAGTAGAATGTGGCTTTCATTTGAAGTTATTCCCTTCTTTATTCATTGGTAGGCAAGTAAATTATACTAGCTAGCATTTGCAAAATACAACTCAGAGAGGAGAATCAAGCATGCATTCCATTTTTCTATGTGAAATGGAGGCCCAAGACAAAATTATTCAAACCCACAATTTTATTTTCCTTTGTCTTCATTTCAAACAAGAAAATACACCCAATTCATTCCACAACCATTCCATGTTAGGCTCTAACAATTTTAACACAGGCAACTACTGAATGAAAAATATTTTTTTACAAATAAAAAGAAGACTTGACCTGGTATGAAAATATTTATTTTGTCCTACCTCCAATCCTACTTCCCTTAGCTCAAACCAGAGAGTGTGTGTGTCCCTCACGTTGTCATTACAATTAGAGCCCATGAGAGAGTCCAACTGCTTTCGAAACGTGTCCAATATTGATATTTCTGAGCCTCACACCGTTAATGAAAGCTAAAATTATCATGGCAATTGCAACCCTAGCTAGGGTTCGACCTCTGTAACTCCCGAACAAACCCCCACGCAAATATTTGGAGCAAGTAAATCATAGAAAAGATTTGCTTCTCGTTGTGTTCGACAAAGAAAGTAAACATGAAAAATGTAAAATGAGGGATTTACACGTGTGCGTTTCATTTCTCGTGAGACATTTAATTTTTTTTAAGTGATACCACCCTAAGAGGGTCATCCTAAGAGGACGGTTTAAAACTGCCCTCTTAGGGTGACTCTAAGATAGTTGTTACCCTAAGAGGATGGTTTTGAACTGCCTTCTTAAAGCTAAGAGGACGATTTTAAACTGCTCTCTTAGGTGACCCTAAGACGACGGTTTATAACCGCCCTCTTAAGGTGATCCTAAGACGGCGGTTACCCGAAGAGGGCAGTTTTAAACCACCCTCGTAGGGTCTATTAGGGTAGTTTTATACGACTGTAAAAAATCACCTTATTTCAGCCGTCATTAAAGGTCTTTTTTGGTGTAGTTTGTCATGAGATGGGGCATGTTGAGAGATCATGCCATGGAAAGAGTCCAATAAATTATGTGTATAAAATGGTAAGAGAAACTCACAAATGGATTTGGACGAGGATGGTTTTCAACTTCCAAAAAATAGGTCCAGATAGATGAAAATAAATAAACAATAGAGACCATAAAAGAATGCAATTGGAAAAAATACCAATTCTTTTTAGGCTTTAGCCTATGAATAAAAAGTAGATCAAAGCGTAGAGGACATGATACAACAAGATCAAAATATTAATAAGGAATTGTCTATCCAATATGATCCTGATTTATGGATGAATATTCCCATTGAACCTAAGGAATGTGCCTCATCAAATTTTGAAGACTCTCTTGAAGTACCATGCACCATTCAAAAGAAGAAAAGTGGTAGCTAAAATGCAACGTTAGATGTCAATACGTCTACCATTAATAAAGAAATACCAAAAAATGAGTAGGACAAGTCAGAAGACTTTGTAGTAGAGCTAGGAGAGGATAAATCCAATAAAAAGGAAAGTTGTGAAAGAATACCAAGGAATAGAATAATAATACCTACTCCTGATACAAGCAAGGAAAAAAGAGGAAAACCCTAAAATTATCAAGTAAGAGCCAAGGAAGCAAGAGTAAACATAGAGAAAGGAAGACAATCTAAGTTTTTTGAATTTTTTTTACCAAACAATAAAATATCCCTTAATGAGACATGATTACCATATCATGGAATTTAAAGGGTGCTAATACCCCCTCAAAGCATAGGTGTATCAGGGACCTCTGTTTAAGTAATAAATCTGGTATTCTTTGTATCTAGAAAACTAAAATGACAAAGGAAGAAGTTTACAAAACTATGAAAGTAGTATGGACAAGATGTGAATGGGATGTTGTGGGTTCTAAAGGAGCAACATGGGTAAATTGAACATGTTGGAATCCTATTAGAACCTCCTGTGCAACCATTCATAAAACTAGGCACTGGACAACTTCATTAATCACATGCTACTTTGCAAATATTTGTTTCATCCTTATCAATGTCTGTGACCCACAACTCAGTCAAGTATATTAGAGGTATGGAATGGGATTGGAGCCCTTATGAAAAATAAAGACCAACAGTGGGAAGACCATCCTTAATTTGTTGATATGATACAAATATGGAATTATTCATGAAACGGTGGGCTATATACACTTCTAAAATAAATTAAATCAATGACATCTAGATTAAAAGAATGGAACAATAACACTTTTGGAAATATTTTTGAGAAGAAAAAACTAAAAGAAAAACTTTTAGTTCTTTGTAAAAATGAGGAGGAGAATATAGACCACCTCTTGGGACATTGCTCAATAGTTTGGAAACTATGCCAATGGATTCTTAATATGTTTGGTAAATTCATGGTGACGAATAATTGAATTGAAGAATGGTTAAAGCAATGGCAAATAAATCTTAAAAGCAAGGCTTTACAGACAATCTGGGATATATCAAAAAATACAATACTTTATGTTGTATGGCTAGAAAGGAATAGAAGAATATTTAAAGGAAAGGAAAGCAAATTAGAGGTAATGAAAAATAATATATGTTTAGCCATAGAGTTGTCCAAACCAACCTTATTAACTCACCCAATCCCTAATATGGAAGCAAAGAGCCTTGATAAATGAAGTCAAGTCATCAAATGGAACTATGGCATTGGGTACAGGAGAAACAAAAAGAAGGTAAAGAATAAAAAGTAGAAACCACAAGATGTGGAGTTGGTCACATTGAATTTTGATGGATCCTTTAAAGGAAAACTAAGACCAACAGGAGGAGGAGGAATAATTAGAAATAATAGAGGAGATATTTTGTCTCATTACACTTTCAATAGTGGATTTAAGATAAATAATGAAGTTGAAGCTTGAGCAGATTTAGAAGGTTTAAAAATATGCAAACAAATGAAATGGATCTGAGTATGAATGGAAGGTGCTCATTCATAGTAATAAATGCAATTTTGAGAAAAGTAAAGGTTCCATGGAACATACAAGAGATAATTGTGGAAATTTAAGATCTTGCTAAAGAGTTTGAAGAAATTAGGTTTACACATACATTAAGGGAAGGAAACAAATGTGCAGATAGGCTAGCCAATAGAGGGGTTTTAATTGAGGATTGTGAAGTTAAATTCTCTTTTCCATGGTTAGAGGAAGTAGTAAGTTTAGTGAAGATGATAAGAAATTGTTGACTACCTAAATCAAATGATGACTAAGATTTACTTTAATGTTTCCCACTGATAATATCTACTTTATTTTCTAACATTAATGTGTTTTTATATAAACTATTTATTATAATTTTTGTGGTTGCATTTGTGCTTCATGAAGAAAACTAGTAATCCACATTTGGTAAAGTGGACTATGATAATGCGATGTTTTAAAAATATTACTCTACTAAGATGCAATGCATAGATATTAGAGGTGAATTTTTGGGATTGTGAAGGCTACTATAGGAAAATATCAAGAATGGTGCTAAATTCTAAAATATTTGTATTCACACAAAAATAAAATAAAAAATCCAAAAAATGAAATCAAGAGTTCAGATATTTTATGTAAAATGATATAGGTTTCTAGCTATAGCATCTCAATTGAGATGAGAAGGGAATCTATTTGTAAACTCCCAGGCTCTAAAGAAGATAGTTGTAATTTGTCAAGGGTGGGAGACCCAAGTACAACCCCTTGTCAAAAAAAAAAATCAAAATTCCAAAAAGATGAGCATAATAATCCAAGCTTAGAGTAAAGGAAGTAGCTTATAAAATATCATAGTATTTTGAGTAAGGAAGAGAAATTTTGGGAGATTAAAATCAAGACAAAATTGGTTGAAAGGAGATAAAAACAATTTTTTTTACAGGACGACAATAGTACAAAGATCAACATCCATAATTAGTAGAATTAAATCAATAGGAGTATGGATTGAAGACCAAAGTGAAAAAACAAAGGAGGTAAGGTTTTTTTACCATAATATTCTAGGATCATAGAAGTTTGAAGTTCTTAATGATAAACTACTACAAGAAGTACCTTTAGTTATAAAAAATGAATACAATAGAAAACTAATGGAGTCTATTACTCTAGAAGAAGTTCATTTAGCTCTTTTCTCTTTTGATAAGGATAAATCCCCAAGTCCAAATGGTATCTTTGTAGCATTCTATCAACATAATTGGGATATAGTGAATGATTCTTTATTGGTGGCAGTGGAACAATCTAGGGTAAAACAATATATACCTTATCAAATAAATGCAACATATATTACCCTGATTCCAAAAACAAATGATGCATGCTTGTTTGATTCATTTAAGACCATAAACCTATGTAATATGGCATATAAGATAATCTTCAAAGTGATGGAAAATCGGTTAAGACCATTATTAGATAATATTATTTTTAAAAATCAAGGAAGATTTTTGAAAGGGAGACTGATTCTAGACGGGATCATAGTAGCTCATTAAGTTATGCATTCAATAGCTTTAAGAAAATAGAGAGCAATGATCTTAAAACTTGATACGAGTAAAGCCTGTGATAAGGTTAAACGAGATTTTCTTCTTGCGATATTATAAAAGTTTGGATTTGGGAAGAAATGGGTTAAATGGATTAAAGCTTGTGTCTTTACAGTATGATATTTAGTGTTGGTTAATGGGTTCGTAACATAATCATTTAAAGCCAAGAGAGGTCTTAGACAGGGAGATCCTCTATCTCCATATATGTTCATTATTATGGTAGAGGTATTGGGTAGGAACTTGAATAACACCAACAAATATGGGCTAATAAGTAGACCTAAGGCTAGTAATAACATTGACAACATCACCCATCAACTATTTGTAGATGATTAAACCCTTTTTGGGAGGACAGGGATAAACAAGGCTAGAGCTTTGAATAATTTATTAAATGAATATGAGAGAGTGTCAGGGCATAAAGTTAATAGGACAAAATCCAAAATTTACTTCCTAAACACTCCAACTAGAATTAAAACAAGGATATACAAGTTACTTCAAATGGAGGAGGCAAATTTGCTAACTTATCTACGAATGTCCTTATTTGAGGGGAGAATGAGGATAGAATTATAGAATATAGTCATAAGTTTAGAATAAATTACCAACATGGAAAGGTACATGCTTATCATTAGAAAGAAGAGTGCAACTAATTAAATCAGTCATACAAAGAATTCCAACATATTATATGTCCTTGTTTAATATGCCAAAATCGATAGAAAAAAGTTTTATCTATATTATGTAGTAATTTCTATGGTCAAGATTACATGATAAAAGGAAATTTCCTTTGGTGAAATGGAGCAAGGTGTGTGATGATAAAACTAGGGGAGGTCCTAGTTTAAGAGTTATTACGAATACAAACTTAGCTCTTAGGGAAAAAATATTTTGAAGATTTTACAAAGAGATTCAAAGACAATGGGTAAAAATTCTTCTATGTACGTTGAGCCCAATGACATAAGCTTAATATTTATTGCATTCTCACTAACAAATGGTTTTACACTATGGAATGGTTTAAAAAATCAATTGCTTTAGTGATTACAGGTTTAAGATGTGTGGTGGAAATTGGATAAAAATTTCTATGTTAATGGATTCTTGATGTGATAAAAACCCACTCAATATAGATCCAATTTTGAAACCATGGATGAGATTACTTCAACACAAAAATGGTGATAAGATTTCAAACATTATGTACAAGGATCAAGAATGAAGATCAAAATGGAAAGAAGATATTTTTACATGTTTACAAGACATTGATGTTAGGAGGTAGTTGAGCAAACAAATAACAATAGTGATTATTCTGAGGGGAGACGAGGATAAACTAATTTTGGAGTTCAAAATCCAAGAAGAATATGCAACAAGAAGTGGATATAATACAAAGCTAAAAAAAAATGGGAATACTGCAAGAAAATGGATAGATCTTTGGGATAGCCCAAGCATTCCTACAAGTTAAAATGTTTATTTGGCTAGTAGACCATAAAAGAATTTTATCTTGGGATAACCTTATGAAAAGGGGTTTTTAAGGCCCCTCACAATGTTCTATGTAAAAAGGAGGAGGAGAGTATAGACCATCTCTTGGGACATTGCTCAATAGTCTAGAAAATATGGCAATGGGTTCTTAATATATTTGGTAAATGCATGGTGATGAATGGTAGTATTGAAGAATGGTTAAAGCAATGATAGGGCCCTTTTGAAAGTGAGGCTTTACATATAATCTAGGATATATCAAAAGATACAATACTTTAGATTCTATGGCTTGAAAGGAATAGAAAAATATTTAAAGGAAAGGAAAGTGATTTAGAGGTAATGAAAAGCAAGATTTGTTTAAATATAGAGGAGTCTAAACTAACCCTATTAACTGACCCAATCCCTAATCTAGAAGTAGAGAGCCTTGATAGATGGAGTCAAGTCATAAAATGGAATTATGACGTTGTGTATAGGAAAAATAAAAATAAGGCAAAGAATATAAAGTGGAAACCACTAGATGTGGAGTTGGTCAATTAAATTTTGATGAAGCCTCTAAAGGAAAACCAAAATCGGTAAGAGGAGGAATAATTAAAAATAATAGAGGAGGGATTTTGTCTCGTTATGCTTTCAATAGTGGATTTAAAAACAAATAATGAAGTTGAATCTTGGGAGACTTTGAAAGGGTTAAAAATATGCAAACAAATGAAATGGAAGGTGATTCACTCATTGTAATAAATGCAATTTTGAGGAAAGTAAAGGCTCCATGGAACATACAAGAGATAATTGTGGAAATTCAAGACCTTGCTATAAATTTTGAAGAAATTAGGTTTACACATAAGTTAAGGGAAGGAAACAAATGTGCAAATAGGCTAGCCAATAGAGGGGTTTTAATTGAGGATCGTGAAGTTAAATTCTCTTCTCCATGGTTAGAGGAAGTAGCAAGTTTAGTTGAAGCTAACAAAAAATTGTTGATTGCTTGATTCAAATAATGATTAAGATTTACTTTAATATTTTCCATATTTTATTTATTTTATAACTTTAATGTGTTTTTCATGTAAACTATGCATTGAAATTATTATGGTTGCACTTGTGCTTCATGAAGGAAACTATAAATCCAGATTTGGTAAAGTGAACTATGATAGCACGAAGTTTTGAAAATATTACTCTACTAAGATGTAGGAATAGTAGAGGTGGAGTTTTGGTATTACAAAGGTTGTTGTAGGAAAATGTCAAGAAAAAGGATGTTGACTTTTGGAACATTTGCATTTACACAAAAAATTGAAGAATATCCAAAAAATGAAAATAAAGAATTCAGACTTTTTATAAAAAAATGACGTAGGTTTCTAGCTATAACAACTCGATTGAGGTGATAATTGAATTTGTTTATAAACTCTCAAGCTCTAAAGGAGAGAGTTGTGATTTGTCAAGGGAGGGGGACTTGAGTACAACCCTTTGTTCTCCAACAAAAAAATAGTATCACATCAATGAATTCAACCTAAACTGTGAACATCATCAATAGGAATATATAGATGCAAAGATCAAATGGAACAAAAAAATGCTTATAACCTAATTAAGATCCAATTCACACCAAC